>OY856411.1:1094041760-1094657176 GCA_963693085.1 Alisma plantago-aquatica
CCCTTGACTAAGTTGACCCGGAAGGATGTACCTTTCGTTTGGAGTGATAGGTGTCAGTAATCTTTCCAGCTGTTGAAGGAAAGGTTGACAGGTGCACATGTACTTGTGTTACCTGAGCAAGGCAAAGGATACATGGTTTTCTGTGATGCTTCCAAGAATGGACTCAGATGTGTGTTGATGCAGGATAAACAAGTGATTTCTTTCGCTTTCCGACAGCTTAAGAAACACGAGGAGAATTATCCGACACACGATTTGGAGTTAGCTGTTGTGGTTCATGCCTTAAAGATTTGGAGACACTATCTCTGCGGAGAGACATTCCATATTTTCACTGATCATAAGAACCTTAAGTACATCTTCTCTCAGCACGAACTTAACATGAGGCAATGTCGCTGGATGGAGTTAATCAAAGACTATGATTGTATAATTGATTACCATCCAAGGAAGGCCAATGTGGTTGCAGATGCACTGAGTAGGAAATCAGCAACACCAGCAGTAGATAGAGCACAACTAAACTCTTTAGTATGCTCTAGGAGAGATATGCTTATCTCCTTAAGGCAAGACAATGTACAGTTGACGGTATCATTGTTAACCAGGTTGTTAGCTGAGATGCATATAAAACCTACTCTAAGAGAGCAGATCAAGGAGGCACAACAAGTTGATGTTGTAGTTTAACAGATCAGGTTCGAATATGGTGATGAGAAACGAGATGGTTTCCATGATTCAGATGACCAAGTAGCATGTTATCATGGAAGGATGATAGTACCGGATGTTGATAACTTGAGAAAGTTAGTCCTGGAAGAAGCTCATTCTTCGATGTATGCTATGCATCCAGGAAGCACCAAGATGTATCAAAACTTGAAAGATATGTATTGGTGGCCCGAGATGAAGAAGGACGTTGTTGAGTTTATTATGCGGTGTCTGGTGTGTCAGTAAGTTAAGGCTGAACACCAGAAGCCAGTAGGAACAATGCAATCTTTACCCATACCATAGTGGAAGTGGGATCATGTAACCATGGACTTTGTTGTTGGCCTACCTAGGACAAGCAAAGGACATGATTCCATCTGGGTAATAGTTGATAGGTTGACAAAGATAGCACATTTCTTGCCTGTCAAATCAACCTATTCTGCAGAGAGGCTAGCACAGTTGTATGTTCAGGAGATAGTGCGACTGCACGGAGTTCCAGTCACTATAGTTTGAGACAAAGGTCCCCAGTTTATGAGTCATTTTTGGGAACGACTGCACAAAGATTTAGGCACCCAGTTAAGGTTTAGTACAACCTTTCATCCACAGACTGATGGACAGTCGGAAAGGACTATACAGACCTTGGAAGACTTGCTGAGAGCATGTGTTCTTCAGTTTATAGGGAGTTGGGACCTGCACCTAAGCTTGATAGAGTTTTCCTATAACAATAGCTATCAACATAGCATTGACATGACACCTTATGAAGCTTTGTATGGTAGACGTTGTAGATCACCCCTATGTTGGTACGAAACCGGTGAGTATCAACTGTTAGGTCATGATCTTGTGCAGCAGACCATAGAGACTATTAAAGTGATACAACAACATATCAAGACTGCACAAGATAGGCAGAAATCATATGCCGATAGACGTCGTAGACCCTTAGAATTCCAGGTTGGAGACAGAGTGTATCTCAAAGTCTCGCCTTGGAAGGGAGTTTTGAGATTTGGAAGGAAAGGGAAGTTAGCTCCTAGATTTATGGGGCCTTATCCAATCATTGAACGAGTTGGAAAGGTAGCCTATAGACTAGAGTTACCACCAGAGTTACAGAGGTTACACCCTGTGTTTCACATTTCTATGCTGAGGAAATGTCACCCTGATACAGAGTCAGTTCTACAACCTATGGAGGTAGAATTGAATGATGATATATCTTATGAGGAAGGACCAGTGTCAATCCTTGATAAAAGAATTAAAAAGTTGAAAAAGAAAGATATAAATCTTGTCAAAGTCCTCTGGAATCACCGTGGTGTTGAAGAAGCCACATGGGAACTAGAGGAAGAGATGAGAAGGAAATACCCTGCTCATTTCTCTTAATATGTTTTGTTGATTTCGGGGACGAAATCCTTATAAGGGGTGGATAATTTGTAACATCCCTGACCTGGGTTATGAACTAACCCTAGGTGTTTTGTTTAATTATGTTATTAGATGCTTGTTATTATCTTTTGGTATGTAACTAAAGCTCCTGAGGAACATATATTTCCTTTTTTGCCCTTTTTGAACAATGTTGTAATATTGTTTTGTTAATAGGGACCTATGTGCAAATTACCCAATTAGAGGGGTTACCTTGCAAATTGCACATGTTTAGATGTTCCTCTGATTATGAGACATCATAAGAATGAATATGATAAAGTGTTATGGATTCTCCAAGCTTGGGCACCAAGATGCAGCTTGTGGAGCAATCCTTGTGCTTTAAACCCTAATTTTGGTGTAAAGTGCAATTTACCCAAAACATGGGGTGCAATATGTAAAATAAACCTTCTAGAGTATCTTTTATGACTCTTGACATCAATTAGAGTAAAAATGATGAAGAGGGAACTTCATTTGAATAATAAAATAAGATGGATAACCCTTGTAACTAAATAATCAAGTTGTAAGCAAAATGACCCCTTTTATGTGTACAACTTAGTAGGAGGTTTGGCTTCTTATCCTTTAGACCTTAGTTTAAGAAAGAAGTTTTCTTAAGAAGAGAAGGAGGGGCGTGCCCAAAAAGGAGAGAAGGACCTAGTTGAGAAATGAGGAAACAAGTTGTCCTTATCTTGAAATTTCACCCAAAGTACATATACACTCTTCTTTACTTAGCAAGGATCGTTTCCTTCACTTCCCTTCTTATCTTCTTTCTTGGACTGACTAAGGGAGGAGCTCAGGAGCAGGGGAGAATGGCTAAGTGAATTTGGGTAAGCGTTGGTTGCCTTTTAGCTCAGATTCATGGGGAAAATCATGGTGCAAGGTTGGTTTGCTAGCTTTTCTTATCTAGTTCTTCTTTCTAGCCATCCCTTCCTACCAATTCTTGAGGAAGCAACCTTGGACAACCTGTGGAGCTCAAGACGCCATTAAAGCTTGGAAGCTTGGAGCTCTAGAGTTGCCTTTAAGGTGGGTTTTATAACTCTAAACCCTTAAACTTTGTTATGCATCTTTCTTTCTTGCAAACGTTGCTTGTTCTTCTTCCCTCCATCCTTCTTTGCACTCTGCAAGAAAAACAGTGAAGAACTGACCTTCATCCTGAGATAGAAGAAGATGGGCGTGAATACCAATGTTGCTTTATCAAACGGTCTCCCACCCTTGGTCTAAACGGTTTGCAAAACCGTTTGGAACCAAACAGTTTCAAAACCATTTGGATTCATGCGGTTTCACAAGACCGTTTAGATTCAAATGGTCTCCAAGACCGTTTGGAAGGTTTGAACAGGCGTTGACCATTTGGGGGTCTTCTAGACATATTATGAACTAATTACCTACAAAGAATCATTTACTAATTCCAAGCAAATCTCAAGATTGAAGGCACTTTAATCATCTAAACCCTAATCGGGTTCATTGTTGATTTCAATAGACCAATCATGTTGAAGTTTGGGTTAAGTGGCCCAAACGGTTTCAAAACCATTTAGGGATCACCCAAATGGTCTCAAGACCATTTGGTGATCATCCAAGACCATTTGGAGGTCTAGGGTTAAGAGAGTTTGATCAATTGAAGGTCCAATCATAATAGGTTGTTGAATAACTAAAAGTGTTGATTTGGTGACCTAATTAGGGTTCAACCCTTAACTAATTGACTTAGGTTTTTATGAGACTTTGGGATAATGGTCTCAAGACCATTTGGAGGATTTCCAAACGATCCCAAGACCATTTGGGGTCAGATCATGGCCCAATTGGGTGATGGTCCAATGGGTTCAACTTCAATTAGACTCATGTTGATGAATGTTGAAGGTTGATCGATTCCAAACCCTAATCAAATTGGTCCTAACCCTAATTGGTGACCAAGTGAGGATCAATTGAGTGTCAAATGGGTTAAGTATTAACCTAAATACCTTAATTTATAAGTGGCTAACAAGTACAAGATCAATTGAAGGGCTCAACATAGAAAACCCTAATTTAATTACAGGTGTTGATGCACTTTTGGGTACATGCGGTTTTGAGGTCTTTGGATCAAACGGTCTCAAGACCATTTGAATCCAAATGGTCTCAAGACCGTTTGAGACCAAACGGTTTCAAAACTGTTTGGATTCATGCGGTTTGAAAACCATTTGGATTCATGTGGTTTCAAACCGTTTATGGTCATGCGGTTTCAAGGCTGATTTACTCAAACGGTTTCAAAGTCAAACTTGGCTAAATGGACAACGTGACCAAACGGTCTCAAGACCGTTTAGGGGCAAACGGTCTTGAGTATGAACTTGTCCATGCTGTCTTGACAGTCAAAAATACCAAACGGTCAACCCTTCCATGCAGTTTCAAAACCGTTTGGAGGTTGAAAGTTCAAAACCGTTTGGGGTCTTTTAAGGTCAAGATTGCTTAATGCTTTAAAGGATTAGATGGTTCAATGGTTGATTAAACTAAACCCTAATGATACCTAAAGACATTAGGGGAACAAGTAATTAGTTGGTTGATGTATGTTATGATTAATGGTGAACATTATCAAGGTACTTTTGAAGGGTTTAAGTAGATAACACCTCTTGACCAAGTAAACCCTAATGACCACAATGGTGATTTCATGACTTATGTTAATCAAGTTGATTTGACTTAACTTAATCTAGATTAATGTAAACATCATCTAATGATAAGAGCAGAGAGAAGACTCCTAATATGGATGGGAATCAAGTAAAGCACCTCCAATATGTATAAATGCACATGATTTGGGTATGATCCACCAAAGTGAGATCATGGAAACCCTAATTATGGTAATTGATGAATATTAACCTAATTTGAAGGCATTAATGATAATAATCCTCATACATGATGAGGCTAAGAGCTCAATTCACTGTGAAATGAACAATAAACCCTAATTCCAAGTTATGCGTTTAAGCATGAAACTTCATAAATGAAGTATGAGATGAGGAATCATTATTCCTAATTAAAATGAAAGGGATTGAATAACCCTAATTGATTTAAATAATGGGAACCTAGCCTTAGTGAAGGCATGATGGTACAACCTTTGAATTGAAAGGTTATTTCTGCTTATAAATTACTGATTTGGAGACGAATTGTTTATTATTATCAATTGAATTGACCATGCAGGTTCTCATAAAGAAATGATCATAGCCAGGTAAGGGTTATGATATCATATTCATTGAAAGCATGCTATAAGATTTATGAATAAGTGATATATACTATGTTGCCCAGGTTAAGTGGCAACAGATGAGATTGATGGGCTGTAAGAGTCATGAGCAACATCACTACATTAGTCAAGGTCATGCTGATTAGATGACTTATGATGAAATGATTAAGAAATGATATCCATATGATAAACTGATGTGAGTTAAACTTGATGCATTTAGTATTCTTCTTTTATAGTAGTGTTTTTAATAGTTAAATGCTTGGAAACATACTTGATGTTAAAAGAATGTTGAAATGTACTTAAATAATCAAGTATAAAATACCATGTAGAGCCCTGATCATAGATCCATCATTGTCAGAAGATAAATGATGGTGAAACATGTTTTCCTAAGGGAACTCCTGGATCACATACTTTTGAGTATGTGGGGGATTATGGACGTGAATATCCTTACGTCCTAGTGTAGGAATTGATGTAAGATGTACTTTAATCCATCAACCCTTCACTATATGTTTATGTCGGGGTGATGTATCACTAATCTCCCGAGGGAACCTTTAATACCGCATCAATGAGAGATAAATAAGAGATCTTTCTATGACGAAGAGAGTGTAGAACGCCACTGTGACTCTAATAGCGAAGTTGCCAGAATACCCTGGAAAGCTATTATAGACGAGACACGAGATGTCCTGCATGTTGATCCTCACACTGACTGAGGAAGATGAGGTCATAAGAATGTGGCTCTTTTGATGACCTATGTATGATACCGATGCGATTTAGTAATGATCGGTTGGAGTATGAGCGGTATACCTCATCTCCATAGGGCATAATAATGTTTGAAAAACATAATCAACTGTGTATCATATCTGCCTAGGTTGAACTACGAGAAACAATGGTTGATGTTGCATTGTTTATAAATGTCCTAGTCAAGTAACCAGTATGCATGTCTTTACATTCCTTATTGAAATGATTGCTTAAGTAAATGTTACTTTACTTATCCTTAGCCTGCTGTTGAATGATTTAAGTTATCTTGTTTATGTTATTCCTTTATTCGCTATAACAAAGTTTCTGGCGGAGAGTTATAACTCTCGCTGGGACAATTATTCAAATTGTCTCACCCCGTTAGGTTTTAACTTTTTAGGTAGACGTCGAGGACGGAGGAACTAATCCGACGGTGAGCAGTATCAGCAACAGCAACACCAGGGGCAGCAGTGAATCTCAGGTGGAGATACTGACTATCAAGCCTTGTAGATAGTATGTCTTATGTCGTCTCTGTACTCTCAGGTCCTAGGAGTCAGTAGGTCTGAGGTTTTTGGCTTAGTGCCTCGAGATTTTGTTGTATCTTACCTTGTACAGATAACATGGCAATGGATGTATGTAATCACTCGAGAGGTGATTTCACAGAGATGTAATGCTAAAACATGTTGTAAACAGTTTATCTCGTTTTCTTATAAAAGAGTTTTATGTTTTAAAGATTTCTTTTCAAAAAGTTTTAAATTTTAGTGATTTTTCATATTCGGCTGCTAATAAACAGCTTCCTCTAAGTTTACCACATGATTTATAGATCGAACCCCACAACATTGGTAGGATAGCAATATTTAAATTTTCCTAAAGTCATTATAACTTGATGCCCCACATTTTGGAAAATATTTCAAATCAGTATATCCCTAACATACAGTCATTTGGGCATGCATGTATTTTCTTAGAGTTCATTCCCATTGGGAACAACATTTTATCTAATTTATATGTTGGGATGGGAAGCTCATTGCCTTGAGGAAGAATTTCTTTCAACATAGACAATAATGACATGAAGCTTTTGCCGCTCCATCTATTGTAAGCCTTCAGAGTATACAATCTCAATACAACATTCAACTTCATAAACTTAGTAAAACCTAAGTATAATGGTCTTTCAGCATCGTGCACAATGTTTTCAAATAAGGAAGGTGGATCAGTGTGCTCTACCCCACAACTATCTAGCATTGCATCAACCATGTCTATAAGAATCGGGTCTTTCACATCTACATCATCATTAGCAATTTCATCTTCAAAGAAAGTACTATTATCGACATCGACTAATCTCATAATAGGAATCTCTCTATTCTATTATTATTCTATATAGACCTATACAATCCCATTGCACATGACATGACTTTTGAGTTTGTCGTCCAATCAAGCCTCACAATGTCCATGAGCTCCATAACCTGTTCAGCATGGAGAAACAGTTCAAACAAACAAACCACACCTGGTTTATATCTACCACAAATTCTGCTCAGAACTCTCCTCGTAGGATTATTAGATGCCCCTCTGATGTTCCAAAAAATAGAAGTAAAGTCCATATTAACTTTGTGCCGCCGTCACCACCAAAGATGATAATCTGATCCAACTATCTCAATTCATACGGCTCATTATGTACTAATGTTATGTATTACCTCTAAATCACAAAAGAGAGTTCACCATGTTGTTTTGAATATTTACTATTATGCTACTCAAATAGAAAAATAGTCTTGAGTTGGAAGACTATATTCAACAACAATTTTATACTCACGGCATCCCCATTGGATCATGGATGCATAAGGTGAAACATTACCACTACATTCCATACTATTATCAAGTATGAGCCCACACATAATTCAAGATGTAACCATCAGGTTATAGCATACTAGGGTTTCAACAACATTAACAAAGTACTCCATGGTTGTATTTGTCATTCAAGGACTATTCATACCCAATTACCATCACTTAATTATATTAAAGCTAGGTATAACAAGCTATTCCTCATTAGGGTTACATATCAATATAATATGGTTATCATCCCTTCCATTCATATGAGTGAATAGGTAAGACTACCTTGTTCAAGGTAACCTTCCATTTGTTTTATCATCATTTGAACCATATCACCATACAATAATTGTACAATACTAAGATGGATTACTGGTATGAATGACTACAACTATCAGACACCTGAAATTAACATATTGCTTGTACATGTACACTGAAATCATACATAGAACCAATTTACATCCCTTAATATACCTTCAACAAATTATACTTCTAAAAACAAATTCACATATTACTAAAAGCCATTGTTTTCTCTTATCTCTCTTCTCATTAATTACTACTTACTTTTTTCAACTTATCCTTCTCATTTTAATCATGTAGATTAAACATCCCTAAAATTGAAACATACAAGCTAAGAATAGATTATTCATCATTCTTGATATCATTGGTCGAGTCACTTTGTACCTCTCGACTTTGACTCTTTCCCCGGCATGTGGGATTCTCCTCCTGGTGATTTAGACTTTACACAAGCAGACACTCGCTCGTGAACTCGCTGGTTTTCAGGTTCTTTTTGGCTTAAAATTTTGGCTAAATTTTTTTAGGGCTAATGCCCACTAAAGGAATCACCCCTGACTCCATTTCATGGTCGAAGCAATTAGCAGCTACAAGGGAATCCCTCCGTTTCATGATCCACTACAAGAATTTGTTTTAGATTACACTTTGCTCATCTTGCACTTCTTCTTTTGTTCAAAACACACTTGTTACATTTCAAATTTATTTCTTACCCCTTTCTCTGAATAATTTTCATATTGTTCATCAACCTTTCAGATTAGCTAGGATTACTATCAGTGCTAGTTTACTTCTCATAGTGCAAACTGCATGATCTTGTTTTATAGAGATGCTAGTATTCAAGGTCAAATCACTAGTGACAACCCTTGAACTACTACAACTCTAAACATTCTAGGGTTTGGTCCTTATCAATAGCATGACGTTATTGTGGTGTGACTTTGCTCCCTTAATTTGAAATTCAAACTTTGGATCTCACAAGTTTTTACTAAAGTCTTCCTTATCTTACCAAGTGAATTTCCTTCATCTTAATTGGTCATTCAAATAGATTACATTCTGAATTTATCCTTCTAGGGTTTCATCATCATATTGTGTGTCATTATTACATTCACGAGATGCCTCTACCATGGTGGTTATGCATCATATATGATTCATTTTCATATCACTTCATTCCCACATTTCTCTCATTAAGTAATATATGGAAGAGAAGATGGTTCTAAGACTTAGAATTCTTATCTTCAAACATCCCATTAATACATTTTTTGTATGTAGGTTTAATTAGTGATCAACAAGGATACTTGACTAACTAGCACTTTATTGAATCTCCTAACCTCTTTCTTTTATAATCTATATTACTCCACCATGTTTCAAACCTTTCCTTACTTTCCATAATCCTCTTACCATATACTACTCTTCCACCTATTATCTTTAACTTCTACTTTTCTCTTATGATCATGTTGCTTATTCATGTGTATGATCATGTATACCATGTTGCACATATTTCTTTTTATCCTTCTACTAATGTGAAGTTGAAATTCTAAATCAATAATCTCTCTACTAGTTTCAACTCATTTTTAATACATTACACATCCTTCATTTTAAATGAAACGACTCATCCATGGGTGAAACATAGTTTCTCTTATATCAAGTTTTTCCTTCCTGAGTATAGTCTACCTTTGTATAACTTATTCATTTTGTTAAGCTACATTTTTTTTCTTTTTTTAGAAACTAGTTTGTTTTTCAATAGAGACTTGGAATCCAAAGGTAGTAAGGATGAATGTATTAAACTTATTAATAAAGGTATACATTCCATGCTCTCAATTATATCATAACCCTCATTCATTAATCAAGCTCATTATTTCCAACATTTCCCTTTGTTTTATCTAAGTTTCTTATCCTAGTTTTATGATTTACATGCTCATCTAGTTCTCTTCACTTTAACTTTTCTGAAGACTCTTCACTTCTATGTACTTATTGAATACTTAACTCTTTTCTTCTATTTTCCCTTTACTTTGGAGTACATAAAAACATTGTACTCGATTATATGATCCATTCCTCATGATTGATTCTTACTATCTTGGCCCTTACATACTTTTCTCATATCCTTTCCATATTTCATATTTAGAGTTCATATAATACTAATGATTAAACTTAATCAGAATCTTATGTCGTATTCCTTTATTCCCAATTAAGGGTTTCACATATGAGGCCCCAAATTTGGATCTCAAACATCAGTTTCAACTGATTCTTAGCTATTCTAATCTTTCCCCTACGTTTCAACATCTTAGTGTATGTACATTCTCACTATGATGTGGGTCTAATTTATCCAGAGTTTACTCTTATTATGTTTTTAATAGGAGTCATTAGATCCTAGTAATGCATCCTGTCAGCTAGACCAGGACGATCCTACAGTCCTGAAGCCAAGAGCTACTTAAGATTAACCAACTCCTATTAATCTCAACATGCGGAAAGAATATCCACTTAGGAAAGTTCAGTGAAAGATCATTTCTAGTCTACTTGATACACAAGAATGTAATCAATAAATGCTACAACTGCATAGTGTACAACAAATCTTAAAGACCCATATATATTTCAAAATACTGAATATCTGAATTCAAACATATAAGAACATTTATATTCATCACCAATAAAAGAACAATATGAAATGAAAGTTCTATCTCATTTTATATTTATGCTCTTAATTCATGTTACTTATCTTGTTTCTAACCCTAATATTTCTAGGGCTCCTCTCTAGCCCATCCTTCCACTGTATACCTGGCCAGGGTATACATGAAAGAATAGATAGAGTAGCTTGATATTGGTTGATCCAAGTACTTAGATACTGGGCCAGGATATCCAAATACTCAAATCCCCAGAGCTAACATCATAACATCTCCTATATGCCACACTTATGACTCTAACTTTCTAACTTAATGGTCCCTGACAACTCAACCAAAGCTCTGATACCAAAGCTATTACACTCTGATCTCACAATTAGCACTAATCATGAGATTAGGGTATAAATTGAGGATTTAATGTAATACAAAATCACCCTTAACTTTTTCTTCCTTTTCAAACTCTTTGTTTGCTCGCATTGAACCACATAAACTAACTTTACAAGAGAATTAAACTTTCATTTCTCTAATATAATCTCAACATTTAATGATACACATCCATACATTCATTATGTTTCTCACACTTCCATGTACATACGACATAACAATCATTTGCATTCTCTCCTATTAAGGAAACAAATATACAAAACATCATTTATAACTCTCTCTCAGATCTATAAAAGGACCTAGAGTGACAGGTACCGACTGAACTTAACTATACTTAGACTTAACTCTTGTGGCAGATCTACTCTGATGCAATGATATCTTCCTCAAGTCCTTGTGATTTCCCTAAAAATCATGAGTAGAGGGGTGAGCCTACTCGCTCAGTGAATGAGTACTTCAAAGAAATAGTCTAAAGCACGAATATAATTACATATATACTTTTGAGCAATTGATATCAATTATAACAGTAGTAAGCTTTAAAGAGTCTAATAATTGACAATCATAAATATGGCAAGATACTCTAAATATCTATAAGAGTGAATCAATATATGAAATGCTTGATTCATCACAAAGAGAACTAATAATTCAGAAACATACAAACAATAATTGAATAATTGTACATAGTTGTTTGACCTCTCATTCATTTTATTATGCCCTGATCATATGCAGTGTACTCTACATATAAAGACTCGTAGTGCACTACGATCACACCGTATAAGACTAAGAAGACACACCCGGGAAATGCTAAGTCTGACTACTCTCCTAATATGCAACTGGGAAATGGCTATCTGGCCTAAACTGGACTCCTCCTCTAACCTGAGCACACAGGCGGAGAGTCAAGCCACCTTTTGGCTTTTTTGTACTCTAGTGTCACCAGGACTTCTGGTTGATGTTGGACACTGCAAACTTTAATTTAAGGAGACTTCCACTAGGGCTTCATCCCCCATTCCACCGGATAGCACGTTCTGACCCCCGTATACTGGACGTTGCCAGGGTTAGGTCATTTCACCCCTAAGGCGCAAATCTCACATAGGGGTTCTACAGTGTTTAGGGCTCCTAAGTCTATTATTTTATTATTCCTAGAAATCTCTTTCTACATTGTACCCTTCTCTTACTTATACTTTACTCATGTATCTCTATGGTGTCGCATCTACTTATTTGAAGTTATAATACAACATGTATATCATTCTAAACTTGGCAGAGCAGTATATTCAAAACACTAAAATATATTGAGTAATCAACATACTATACATGCTGGTAGACTAAAATTCTTAAATAAATAGATTTCATGTCCACTTGGCACTTACACACAAGAATCATGCATATCAACCCAAATCTTGAGTTGTGCATCTCATAACTCAATTAAGAGTTAATTACTTATCATGAGAAAAATTATTAATAATAACTGAGAACATTAATATCACAATACTTGATTCATTGAACACCCTACCCTTAGGTTTTCATTTAATCACTACAAATGCTACAAAGAAAAGTGTAATACATCTATCTCACACTTTTCAAATCTTTAAAAGACATGATACCTGGGATCTCAATCCCTTATCACATTACTGGGAATTCACATCCCTTCACATCATTATCATGATTACTGGATCTGGGTATTCAAACCCTTAGATCATTACATAGCATTGTTACCTCTGTAACAGGTAACCATTACCTCTACGTCCTTAGACCAAGGTATTCCTTTCACTGGTTGTACAAGTATTCTCATGACTCATAAGGCCATCACAAATCTTGTAACCTCTCACTAGGCAACAACTTATTCACATGGCTCCCACAAAGATTTCATGCGACATAAACATTCATTAAATAAAGACTACTATCAATAAATCATATAAAATCAATATATGTATGAAATCTTGGAACTGAGTTGAATTTGGGTTTCCATTCCATTCACTAGGATATCATGCATCAATAACAACATTGAATAAATAAAGTCTATCATGTTAAGAAAATCCCTTCAAATGGATTTCACGATATCTATTCACAAATATCCAACTTTCCTTGCATCTAGGGTTTCACCCTCTTTACTGAGATATCAAACAAACACTATTCACTTTGAATGAAATCCAAGATAGTATCTGACATATATGTACTATGAATTTAGATAAACAATCATTCATAACCAAGGGGATCTAGATAAGCAATTTTCTCTATTTACTTATACAACAAATTTCAGTCATAAACAAATTCCCTATATTTCCGTTTACTCTTATAACCTCTGTGAATACTTAGGGAATTCTCATTAGGATGTATTGTATACATTTCTAATATGCTTTTATCATCTGAACTTCATCCAAATGGAGGAAGAATCCATTTCATATCATTTTGCAACAACTTAGAACAAATAGACAATTCAGGGTTTGTAGTCGCATACTAGAAATTAAAGATTATGGATGAATTATCCAATTTTCATGCAATACACTATTTAAAGGAAGTTACCACTCACCCTAAGGTGTGAAAACACCTTAAAGACATAGCTCATCCCTGAAAATCTCGATCAGATATCAAATTCCCTAGCAATTCACCCAATTCTTCTTCCTTTCAACTCGGAAACCCTAAAAATGAGGGATTATGAAGAAAGAGTGAGAAAAGGGGAAGTTTTGATACCATTTTGGATCAAATCAGAGGAGAGACGGAATTTTGAGATGTGATATAAGATTCACCATGAAACTATATCCAAAGAATTTAAACTTACATGATTTCATCATTCCTCAGACCGCAAAACCCTAGGTCAGCATCTCCATCAATTTCTCCTCTCAAACCCTAACTCTCTCTCTCTAGGATTTCGTTTCTCTAGATTGAATCATGAATTATGAGATCTCCGTGTGTGTTAGGTTGACCATATAGAGAAATTGCGCTGCTTGGGTTAATTGCACATTGACCCCTCACTAAACTTTTTCTTATTTCAGAAGATTTTTCTGTCATAAAAAGGTTTGTGTGAATTCGTGTATTTCAGAGATCAAACTGTATCTAAAAATTATGAGAATTTAGAATGTTATGTATAATTGAGTTACAAAGCTTCAATATAAATAGTAGATCATTCCAAGCTTTCATTAAATAAATAAAAATAGAATAGTGTACTGGTATCTAGAATTCTGCAGAAATGTCAGTTATTGTAATTCGTCTACTGATAAGGTCTAAACGCATCCAAAAATTAAGAAAATTTTACATGTTGTGATTGAGTTTCAGATCTTTAGATAAAATTTCAGATCATTTACAGTTACCAATAAATAATTAAAAATAAAACACTACATTGCTGAAAAGCACTCTGTCAACATTTTAGTCAAAGTATAGTTTGACTAAGAACCACATTCAAAGAACACTCAAATATTCTTAAAATTTTCTCCAATATGCATGATTGAGTTATCCATATCATATCCAAAATTCAATTAAATACAACATTTTTAGAAAATATGAAAATCATTTACGACACGGCTATCATGATCAAATTCCATACTCATGTACCATCAAAACCCTAATTTCAGCCAACTAGGGTTTATATTTCTCAAACCCTAATTTCTCAAACAATAGAACACTTAACATTCTTATTAGGTTTAAAACATCATAATTGAATTATCATCAGTACTTATATTTAAGCAATGATCAATCTAATTAAGCATATAAACATCCAGGTAAACCCTAGTTTACCAATTAAGATCAGAAGCGGTCATAACATTCCTACTATTAGCATCCTCCACTACAGGGATGATCACTACTGGATCCATCACAATGATCATCTACCCTATCAATCCTATATTTTAGTGTCATGTTGAGGACAACATGATTAAAAAGTTTGGGGTGGTAGGGCGGTATGCCCTCTTTCCCGTTTCACTCTTTTTGCATTTCACCTACCATTTAGTTTTGTTTTCTTGTTTTGTTTTGTTGCTCGTGTTATCTAGATTCGATTTTTCCTACTTTGCATGCTTGCATTTCATGTAGTTTACTTTCTATCAATTTTTGTGTAATTTTCAAAATATTTGCTCTTTTTGTCATGCATTGCACATCATGTAGATTTTTGGTTATTTTTACATGTTTTAACTAGGATTTGCTTGTTTTCTTCTTTATATTCCATAATGAAGGCTTAGATGTGACTGAAGGCAACTTGGCACCATTTTGGCCAATTTTTCTCAAATGTAGAGCTTCTTGCCTAGAAGTGTGTTTTGACCCAATCTCTACTTGTTGGATTGAAAATAATGACCTTTGACAAATAGAAGTGAAATATCATGGTTTATTGTTGAATGGCCTCAATCTTGATTTTTTACACACGCATCACCTCTCTTATGCTCGTGAACTGTTTGGCTGAATTGTGATTGAAACAAGCCAAAATCGCTTAGAGTTTTGTAGAATCTCATGATAGAAATGTGGTTTTAATATTGCTCAATCATGTGGTGTGTCATTGCTTGATGAAATTGTTGGAGTAGCTTTCATGCAGGAGATCTCATGTTGAAGTATCCATATTAGTAACCCCTCTTTGACTCACTCTTCTTCTACCATCTTCTTACCTCTCCGCCTCATGAAGGGATGCCAAAGTGCACATAATCAACCTTGGACACCTCCAAAAGTTTGGGGTATCTTTGACAACTTATATTCTTTCATCATGATTTGGTACTTTCAACTATATTGACCTCACATCTTTTAGTTTCTATAGGATTTCTCTTAGAATAGGGCCTTCAGAATGTTTGACCTCCAAGCAACCTTATAAATGCATGTTATGACCAAATTTGGATTCAATGGGTACTTTTATGGTACTAGGACAAAATGATAGTTACAATTTGATGGTGGAGGGTACATTATGGGACTGATTACATCATGCCTCTTCTTCTATGCTAGAGTGTAGTATTCTAACCTTTTTGTAGATTTTATCCTTCTACATTGATGAATAATTACTTCCTGTTGTTCGTTGAATTCTTCTATCTGATCATCAACTTGGCTATTCAATGGAATGAATTCTTGTGTCCTAGATGTCACCTGATGCAACAACTCATATGTCAGTTCATATGTTGGTCTACCTTTATATGGAGTAGCATGGAAACAATGGTTTTGCATGATTTGTAGTAGGAAACACATGTAGTTGTGGCTCTAGATGATCCCTACTAGCTTTGACTACTTCCTATCAAAAAGCATAAGTGCTTATGTGACTTGTGGTCCTTAGTTTGATTTAAATACTTGATGTATTCTCTATCGATTAGAGCCTTGAGTTCATAATGAGAGTTATTAACAAGTGTCTTCATCACCTCAGAAATGTTGCATTATTCGTTGGTGCTTTCCATCTCAAGGAGCTCATTCAGAAACTATAAGTAAGTGCTTAGCTACCTAATACTTCTGTGGTGTCATTTTATTCTAAGAAGGTAGGATGATTGTATATTAGACTTAGGAAACCGAACTAGAGTTTTCCCCTTGTGTAGAAAGTGGTTAAGGTGTGAAGAATCAAAGGCACATTTGTAGATAACTTCCCCTTACTTTAGGAAAAAGGCTTCAACATATATAAAACTAAAAGATGGGATTCATGTTGCACAAAATGTGTTCAAATGATATTGCCCCTCACATAGAAGAGGATTTCAAAGCACATGATTGAAAAGATAGCATGCCTCTTGCATGGGAAAGGGTGCAATGATAATTTCAAGAATATAATCTTTACCATTTGTATGGAAAGGGAATGTTCATGTATAAGGATATATTGTTGGTTCCAATGATATGAAGAGAGACATGTCCCTGGGATTAGTTATATGGAAGGATTTATCTAATCTTGTCACGAGATATGTATTGTAGCACCATGATAGAGGATGTGGATTTTGGTTCTTGTATGGTCAAGGGAAGTTAGAATGGTGTCTAACGACAAGGTGACCCACTCGAGGCCAAAGTTGGTGGCTGATTATCCATATGTATGATTTTGTGGGAGATTATTCTTTCCATAGGGTATATTTTACCAAATAAATACTCACAAGAAGGTATCTAGGGACAAGGTGACCCACTTAGGTCCATGGACTGTCGATGAGTTTTAATCCATGTATTGGTGTGTGAGATTCCACAGGGGGGATTCATGAGACAAGTACTCACAAGAAAAGGAATTATCTAGGGTCAATATGACCTACTCAAACCATAACTTCTGGCTAGATATCAATCTGTATATTGGGGTGTGAGATTCCTCTCTCCGCATGTAACCCTTTTTTGAGAGAAATTTTCACATAAAATGGATACCCAGGGACAAGGTGACCTACTTTGGGTCAAAGGCTATGGTTCTATATTTATTTATATATTAGTGTGTGAGATCTTTCCCTCCGTATGTCAAATTTTGTAAGAAAAATTATCACAAGAAAAGGGGTGAATTGATCTAGTTTTAGGTCACAATACAAGTCTATGATGGTGTAAGTAAATGTGAGGTTGATGTGCCATTTTTAGATCATGCTACTTGACCAAATAGATATGAAAAAATTAGGTATGGTCCAATTTTTGGTCATGGTCGCAGACCATATAGATATTACAATGAAGGTTAGTGTGATGGACTGAAATTTTAGAATCTCTAAATATTTAATAAGACAAGTGAATTCATGCTTGTTGATTTGATTTGAAGAGTTCCAAGTGCTTTGGTAAAATATGGATGTCAGTTGGTGTTAATATCATGACTACGATCCCTAAGTTCATGCCTTTTTGGAATATTTATTTGACTAGTCATTAGTTGAGTTTTGTCACCAAATTTGAGTATAATGTATCCTGAGAGGTAGTAAACCTATTGTTAAAATTCGGTGGCAATTGGAGTATCCTAGAGGGAATTATTAAGATTTGAAATTTGTGAAATGATGTGCATTATTTGGTGTTTAATAGACCTAAGTTTAAATAGCTTGAGCCTGAGTTGGCTGTGTCACGCCCATGGATCCTTGACTACACTACATGGACAATCCCTGGCCTTGAATGTTTGATCTAGTGGATGCATGCTTGAATAAGGTGTCGCCACAGATCTCTAGTTTAAGTGAAGATATCCTAGCCACGAGTTTCTGATCAGATGGTTGGGATTTTGTCCCCTAACTCCGGTCAGACTGGGGATCGTGGGGGTAGCAGCTGAAATGAGCCCCAACCTCGTCCCATGTTGAGATCATGGACTAACATCGGTTTCTAAATGAGGGTATAGTTCAGACTCGATGAGAACTTTAAGATGACCCTCTCAAACCTTCTCTATCCAAGGGGGTAGGGAAAACGAGTTCCTGGTTTGCGTGCTTCTCCACCAGTTCTTACAGTTGAGAATGAGAAGTAGAAAAGGGAGCTGAAGAAAGGAAAATGAGGAAGAAGGTTAGAGGAGAAGTTACCATCCGTTTCTAGTGCCATCCTTGGCCTGCCATGGAGGTTTCATGGCCGGTGAACTATTTTTATCGGAGGAAGGGAGGTGAGGTTGGGGGCGCTGCGGTAGCCTCTTATACCTCAATCTAAGAGCCTATCTAGGTTCCTATGGTTCCAACAAAGCTCCTCGATGCTTCAGATGAAAGCTTCGAAGTGAGGAGCCCTTCTTCTACTTTCTACCTGCCACCATGGCGGCAGACGGCGGAGAAGAAGTTGGCCGAGGAAGATGAAGGCCTAGCGAGGAGAAGGGCAGCTAGCAGTGCTATGGGAGCACAGATGAATTTGTTGGCTCTACAATCAACTCCTGACAATGAGGAGAACATATTGATTTCTTGCCTGAAGGAGACCTCATGGCGGCGGCCACTCCTGCACGCTCGCGTGGAGGACAGAGTCACGCACGAAGGCGTTGGACTCGTGAGGGACGCTAGAGTGAAAGAGGGGAGAGGCAGTCCAGGCAGACCAGATGTGAACCAACCCAAACAGACTGGCTCACCTTTAATCCAGGGTGGGTCATAGACCAAAATAGTGTCACGCCCCCATAGGGACACGTGGCGACGCCAGATTGGCCACAAAAGGTAATTTACCTCTGAAATCTACAAATATTCAATAATTCATAATAATTAGCTCGGTTATCAGAAAATTACAAACAAAGTATTGAAATTGTAAAACAAATGTGTAGAACAACATGAAAGCATAATATCATACTTTTGATGTACGAATCTTAGTGATATCATGTAATTTGTGAGATTCTTATTTCATGGATAATAAATATCAAATGATGGCCTAAAATTATGATAATATGTCAGTAAATGTATATTCGTGCTTATAATCCATTTAAGTCATTGATTATGATGTTGATGCATGAAATCCTATAATTTGCTCCATATGGCTAATTAGGACTAATAACCTTAATTAATATGTAATAATTACAAGTATTCTCAATAAATCATGGAAACTCTAGAATATATTCATAACAGTATATGGAACACAACATGAAACAATATATCAATATTATGCACATAATTTATGATTATGTCTTGATGGCTCATAATTAATGGTTTTTAACCCTAATTGGATTGATACATGTAACCTAGGGTTAATTTGTGCACATAATCATATGCAATTAGACAATCCGATTATATATCTTAATCTGGAATATAAGACTAGTAACCTAATAATAAGAATATAAGACAAGTAATGACGGGCTTATCCTAATGAGCTAAGCAAAACCCTAAAATGGATATAACTAGGGTTAAGATGATGGGAACCTGATGATGGTACATGATCTTGTCTTAATCAGGTTTGACCAACGATATAGTTGACATGAGGAATATGTGATGATTAGGAATATATCTTTGGAATACACCATTACCTATTACTTGGCTTATTATACAGTATGCTTGCATTATATGTGTAGTAAACAATTGACATATGATATTGGATGAAATGATTGTTCTTCTATGATATCTTGCTTGATTTTCCATACTTATGGATATGAACACATGAAACATAATATATCAGTTCCATTATATCTAAGCACTTCAACTCTTTGGTAGTCAAGTGCTAGAAAGAAAGTACTTCAACTCTTTGGTAGTCAAGTACTTGAAAGTGATCCAACTCTCTGGTAGTCTGATCACATTATGAAATGATCCAACTCTTTGGTATTTGATCATAAGGCTTTAATGCATTCAACTCTCAGGTAGTCAATGCATGTATGATATAATGGAAAATATCCCTAAAAGATATGTGTTCTCTTTTGTTAATAAACATTCTTGTTCAAGTATGCTTTTGTTATATTCTTCTATTACTACCAAGTTCTAGTTTTATCTTATTTCCAAGCTTAGTCATGAGAGGCATATAAAAAGGCACGTAGGCATACTCAATACAATATTCTTGAATATTGTACTGATGTGTACCACATTTAATCTTTTGTTTAGGTTGTGGACATATGCTTTTAAAGAACCAAGATAGTTGAGAGTTATGTGGCGAGCTGATGTGACCTTTTGTCATAAGTTCTTGTTGTAGATGTAGTACATGTACATGTCGAAGTTTGTTGTTCAATATTTAATATCAAATGTTATAACAATTCATTATGTAATTATATGTTGAATGGTGAACATGTGTTGTATGATTTTCTTTGTGCTACTGTTGTTTCCTTGTGACTTCCTCTGATTTTCTTTTTCTTAGCCTAGTGTGTGGTGTTTAAATTGGAATTCTCGCTGAGATGAGGTTTCAATTTGGATGTCACACATCAGATTAAGTTTTAGAAAATCCAGGGACATCACAGGTGGTATCAGAGCATGAACAATAGCAAAGCCTGACATTTGCTCATTATACAACTCAAACTAAAGAAAAACTTGAACTGGAACATCTTTAGGGTTAGATTAGTCATCTTATAGAGACTAGATCTGACCTAGCCTCTATGCTAGAACGTAGATGTGTGAGAACTATGTCTAGATTGGTGCTTGTTGTATAGAAAGTCCTTAGATGTCATTCTTTCCTTGTAGTGCAATGGTATGGGACGTTGCACTATTTGTAAATTATGTACATTGAGGGAAGAGAAATCCTAGGCATATGTCGCTCATTGTCTAGGGTAGCTACACTAGTCTACACTTTGTTATCACCCAATTCACTAGTTTCCATGGTATTGTACTCTCTATTATGTGTGGGACACTCTTTTTTGGATTTGGTTTTTGATTCCAATCGGATCGAACCTTGATAGTTTTCACCGACGCTTGTTTTATCAGAGAAAAACTATATCATATTTTATTATATATGTAAGTATTTAAAAAATGTGTCCCCACACATGTACGAGTAGGAGGTGGTCATGAAACCTAAGTGAAAGTGAATGACATTAGTCTAGAAGAGAGATTATTTCTATATTAGATGTCTAGAGCCATGTTAGAATATGTGATAGAGGGAATAAATGAAATAGGTTTTGATGATATGATGTAGGTCTTATATAGATGATATAAGATAGTTTATGATGATATATGTTTGTATTTGAGGACATGCATTTAGATTTGAGGTTTTGAAATAATTTGATGATGCAAGTGCATAGGATTTTATGAGATAAGATAAGTTAAGATAAGCTATGTAAGACAAGGTTGTGAATCAGCAATAGCCTCAGTCTCTTTTACGAAGGAGGACCTCTAGTGTTAGGACCAATTTTAGGGTTAACACTAGAGTGAGGAAACCCAGAGGGAGAAGGTTAGAGAACCTAAACTCCAAGATATGACAATTATGAGAAATGTGTGTTATGATATGTCCTAAACTAGACTACTCCTGAGTGATTGAGATGAATTGCTTTGTGCATGATTCCTATAGTCTTGTTGAACCCTAGATGTTCTAGGGAGGATCAAACCCTAGAGTCAGGGAGAGGCTAGTTATATGTGCATATGTGAATATGGATATGAGAACCTACCACCTGGGTGAGGGAGAGAGTTCCCAAGACCCTGGAGGAGGTAACTATGTTTTAATTTATGTGAAGCCTCATGCTCGGGTTGGTGGTTCCTTGTAGGAATCTAGTGGTTGTATATATACGAGAGTTTTGGGTAAGCGTGATTCAGGAGTTTAGAACCTACGAAGAGGATGTCATAGCATGTTTTGGTTTGTGCTTATGTGGCTAGAGCTTATAAGGCTATCACTAGTGCCAATGAGGTAATCCAAAAAACCCTAGACGAAGAGAGGAAAGATAAAGTGTGTGCATATGAGATACTCATAGAGTTGAGTTATCTTAGAGAGACTAAGCATGTCACTACCCTTGTGATAAAGGTTAGGACCTCAATTGGACTAGAAGAAGTTTTAATATACGTTTGACAAGCCACTTGTATAAGTTTTTGTAGCACAAACCTGATACATAGATAAGAATGTGATTTAATCTTAAGATTTGACATATGGACATGACATGAAGGAAATATAAAAATGGTTTAATAGATATCAAAGTATAAATGGTTAACCTTATACCTAAATAATGATTATAATGTGATATTGTTGGTTAATCTTGTGACAAAATCACTAGTAAATGTTGCAATTTATTTTGAGCAATGAAATAAGATCATATGGTCGAAACATGTTACATGAGGTGTTAATCTTAATGTTTAACAAAGATGAAAAATATAGTTTGACAGTTAGCACAACATAATGATTATAACACCTTGATATGATCTAGATGGATAAAGTGGATTAACTTTAGTTAACTCCCTCCTAAAAGGCATATGTAAATGTGGAACATGTTCTAACAATTAGCTCAATAAAATGTTGATGACACCTTGATGTAATGGGTTAACGTGGTTAACTCCTTTAGAAAATGTGAATATAATATGGGAACCCTAATGCATGGGTAAATATGAGGATGTAACTGTAACCTATTAGACATGTCATGACTTTATTAGAGTTTCTAAAACCCTGTTTCAATCCTTTGTGAAGGGTGATCCACCCTAGATGTTTTAAACCTCCTAATAGTGGTTTGGATATGATTATTTAGTTTGTTTTTGGATATATTGCACATATAGTGGTGTCCTAAATGTGGATGAAGACCTTTTTGTTTTTCCTTGAAGTAAGAGGATGGCTTAATTTCGAGGATATAATTTCTTTTTAGATGTATATGATGTGAAAGACTGGATTTCCGCTTAATTTTGAGGACAAAATTTTCTTATAAGGTGTGTAGGATGTGATGGACTGAAATTTTAGAATCTCTAAATATTTAATAAGACAAGTGAATTCATGCTTGTTGAATTGATTTGAAGAGTTCCAAGTTCTTTGGCAAAATATGGATGTCAATTGGTATTAATATCATGATTAAGATCCCTAAGTTCATGCCTTTTTGGAATATTTATTTGACAAGTCAAATAGTTGAGTTTTGTCACCAAATTTGAGTAGAATGTATCTTGAGAGGTAGTAAAACTATTATTAAAATTTGGTGGAAATTAGAGTATCCTAGAGGGAGTTATTAAGATTTGGAATTTGTGAAATGATGTGCATTATCTGGTGCTCAATAGACCTAAGTTTAAATATCATGGGCCTGAGTTGGCTATGTCACGCCCATGGATCCTTGACTAGGCTACATGGACAATTCCTAGCCTTGGATATTTGATCTAGTGGACATAGACTTGAATAAGGTGTAGCCACAGATGTCCAGTTTAAGTGAAGATATCCTAGCCTTGAGTTTCTGATCAGATGGTTGGGGTTTTGTCCCCTACCTCCATTCAGACTCGAGATAGTGGGGGTAGAAGCTGAAACAAGCTCCAACCTCATCCCACATTGAGATCGTGGACTAAGATTAGTTTCTAAATGAGGGGATAGTTCAGACTCAATGAGTACTTTAAGATGACCCTCTCAAACCTTCTCTATCTAAGGAGGTAGGGAAAATGAGTTCCTAGTTTGCATGGCTTCTCCACCGGTTCTTACAGTTGAGAATGAGAAGTAGAAAAGGGAGGTAGATGGGAGAATAGATGAAGGTGAAGAAACGAAAATGAGGCAGAAGGTTAGAGGAGAAGTTACCAGACATTTATATTGCCATCCTTGGCCTGTGATGGAGGTTTCATGGCTGGCGAACTGCTTTTACCAGAGGAAGGGTGGTGAGGTTGTGGGCATTGTGGTAGCCTCTTATACCTCAATCTGAGAGCCTATCTAGGTTCCTATAGTTCCACCGAAGGTCCTCGATGCTTCAGATGCAAGCTTTGGAATGAGGATCCCTTCTTCCCCTTTTTACCCACCACTACGGCGACTAACACCGAAGAAGAAGTTGGCCGAGGAAGATGGAGGCCTAGCGAGGAGAAGGGCGGCAGAAACCACTATGGGAGCACAAACAAATTTGTTGGCACTATGATCAACTCTTGATAATGAGGAGAATGTCACTGATTTCTTGCCTGAAGGAGACCTCGTGGCGGTGGCCACTCCTGCACGCTCACGTGGAGGACAAAGTCACGCACGAAGGCATTGGACTCGTGAGGGATGCCAAAGTGAAACAAGGGAGAGGTTGTCCAGGCAGACTAGATGTGAACTGACTTGAACTGGGTTTCTCACCTTTGAGCTAGGGCAGGTCCCTGCCACAGACCAGCAAAGGGTCACGCCCCCTTCGGGCCACGTGGGGACACCCGATTTTCCAAAAAAGGTAATTTACCTCCAAAATCTATAGATCTTCAATAATTCGTAATTAGCTCGGTTATCAGAAAATTACAAAAAAGTATCAAAATTCTCAAAAAAATGTTTAGAACCACATGAAAGCATAATATCATGCTTTTTATGTACTACTCTCAGTGATATCATATAAGTTGTGAAATTCTTATTTCATGGATAATAAATATCAAATGATGGGCTAAAATTATGATAATATGTCAGTAAATACATATTCATGCTTATAATCCATTTAAGTAATTCACTATGATGTTGATGCATGAAATCATGTAATTTGATCCATATGGCTAATTAGGGATAATAACCCTAATTAATATGCAATAATTACAAGTATGCTCAATAAATCATGGAAACTTCAGATTATATTCATAACAGTATATGGAACATAATGTGAAACAATATATCAATATTATGCACATAATTTATGATTATATGTTGATGACTCATATTTAATGGTTTCTTACCGTAATTGGATTGATACATGTAACCTAGGGTTAATTTGTGCACATAATCATATGCAATTAAATAATCAGATTATATATCTTAATCTGGAATATAAGACCAGTAACCTAATTATAAGAATATAAGACAAGTAATGATGGGAATATCCTAATGAGCTAAGAAAAACCCTAAAATTGATATAACTAGGGTTAAGATGATGGGAACCGGATGATGGTACATGATTTGCCTTAATCAGGTTTGACTAAGGATATAGTTGACATGAGGAATATGTGATGATTAGGAATATCTCTTTGGAAGGTACACCATTACCTCTTACTTGGCTCATTATACAATATGCTTGCATTATATGTGTAGTCACTTGGCATATGATATTGGATAAAATGATTGATCTTGTATGATATCTTTCTTGATTTTCCATACTTATGGCTATTAACACATGAAACATAATATATTGGTTCCATTATATCTAAGGACTTCAACTCTTTGGTAGTCAACTGCTGGAAATAAAGTACTTCAACTCTTTGGTAGTCAAGTACTTGTAAGTGATCCAACTCTCTGGTAGTCTGATCACATTATGAAATGATCCAACTCTTTGGTACTCGATCATAAGGCCTTAATGCATTCAACTCTCAGGTAGTCAATGCATGTATGATATAATGGAAAATATGCCTAAAAGATATGTGTTCCGTTTTGTTAATAAACATTCTTGTTTAGGTATGCTTTTGTTATATTCTTCTGTTACTGCCAAGTTCTAGTTTTATCTTATTGCCAAGATTAGTAATGAGAGGCATAAAAAGACACATAGGCATACTCAGTACAATATTCTTGAATATTGTGCTGATGTGTACCACATGTAATCTTTTGTTTAGGTTGTGGACATATGCTTTTGAAGAACCAGGATAGTTGAGAGTTGTGTGGCAAGCTGATGTACAGGTGGAGTTGTTGTCTTAGATCCTGTTGTAGATGTAGTACATGCACATGTCGAAGTTTGTTGTTTAATATTTAATATCAAATGTTGTAACAATTCATTATGTAATTATATGTTGAATGGTGAACATGTATTGTATGGTTTTATTATTGTTCATGTTCATGTGCTACTACTTTTTCCTTCAGACTTCCTCTTATTTCCTTTTTCTTAGCCTAGTGTGTGGTGTTTAAATTAGAATTCTCACTGAGGTGAGGTTTCAATTTGGATGTCACACATCATATTAAGTTTTAGAAAATCTAGGGACGTCATAGTTAGGTAATGACCCAGTTTAACATCATGTACATGACCATGGTGGTGGTAAAGAAGATAGGTAGACCATCATGCTACTCGGTATCATCTTAGTGAATTGGGAATATTATTGGATCAAACAGAGTTGCTATGCTTAGAGCATGAGTCTACATTGCAATCATGATTTGGAAGTTATCTCAAAGATTGAGGATTGAGTATCCTTCTAGTGTAATCATAAAGCTTTTCTTTTAAAGGATCAAGCTAAATTATAAGTCCCTTCAAGGAAATATTTATTAATAAAATGTGTGTGTGTATCTCATGTTTAGAATGAGTGATGTGAAGTTGGATATAATGTGTTCAAGAAAGCACATAAAATGTTCATGAAATCAGACAACCTTTTGGAACAAGGTTGAAGGTTTGGAACCTTATCCCCCAAAGGTCAAGGTTATTTGAATAGGTTCTCAAATAACATGACCCTTTATCTCATTCATCCTCAAAATACTCGAAGGCTTTGAGTGGATTTTAGCAGATTCTTAGAGGATATCAAAAGGATCATGTATGATTGGCTTATGAGAAAAGACCAAAATTGGGCAGCCTTTTGGTGTGAATCTTATCAGACAATCTTAGCAAAGGTTGCCAAAAGTATTACATGTCTTTATGGATAACTTTTGCAACCTTTGGGTGCCATTTCAACAATCGAGAAGATGAAAGCTAACCATCAAGAAAACATGAGAGAAATAGGTAAAAATTTAGTAGACTAACAATGAGTTTATGTGCAATGGATCTAACCATCAAGAAAACATGAGAGAAATAGGTAAAAATTTAGTAGACTAACCATCAAGAAAACATGAGAGAAATAGGTAAAAATTTAGTAGACTAACAATGAGTTTAGGTGATCTAATTGGAATATGACAACCTACTGGTGTAGGGTAGGTTGGGAGATTGATTGTAAGATTGTCAAATTTGTTCGACTATTATATTTATTGATTTGATAAGATTATGATCTTGAAAGAATTTTTCCCATGAAATCATTCACCATTGAAAGAATTGATCAATTTTTCTAAGGTTTGAGAAGGTTGTTCAACTTTGTTGAAGATTGGAAAGGCTAATCATCATTGTTGTGATTTTAACATATTGCTCAATTTTGTTGAGGTATGAGCACACTATTCAACTTTGTTGATATGTGAAAAGATGGTTCAACTATGATGAGGTTGAAAAGATTTGTCAACTTTGTTGAGATGTGAAATGATGGTTCAAGTCTATTAAGATTGCATAGATTGTTCAACTTTGTGAAAATATGAAAAGATGGTTCCACTTTGTTGAAATTGAGGAGATTCTTCAATATTTTTGAGATGTAAAAAGATGGTTCATTTTTTTTAGATGTGATAATATGGTTCAACTTTGAAAAGATCCTTATTAATGAATTCTATTGAGATTGTTTGAGGTAGTTCGAGATCAACAAGATTGTCTATTTGAGAATGTTGATTTGATACTTTTTGTTTGATATTGTTCATTGAATATTTTCAAAACGATTTGATCTTGTATAATTGAGACTAGAGTTGGTAGGATAAGATATTTAATTTGAGATTTTTGATCCAATCATAAATATTTTATAAATAATCTAGGCAA
Organism: Alisma plantago-aquatica; assembly: GCA_963693085.1. Lineage (NCBI taxonomy): Eukaryota > Viridiplantae > Streptophyta > Magnoliopsida > Alismatales > Alismataceae > Alisma > Alisma plantago-aquatica. Next base: position 1,094,069,737 of record OY856411.1, read on the forward strand.
TCTTAAAACAAGAATCATTCAAAAATCTTAGAATTTGAAAGAGATACAACAATCTTAGCATTGCATTTGTAGAAGACAAATATTATCCCTGTTTAGCCCATGAGTTTAGATTCAATCATGTGTTGTCTCAAGAGTGACATATGTAGGATGGGTTAGTCCTTAACTTTATATGAAATGTCACACTGATCATGGGGGTAATCCATGTCCATCAGATATGGGTACTGCTCCCAATAAACCTCATGACTATATCGGTCATAATCACTTGTGAGTTCTATGAGAGGGGAGTGTCCTCAAAACCTTTTGAGTCCAACATTATGTTGTGCCGATACCTTCACATACACCCCCATTTCTCATCCAGTGATCCAACATGTGTATTGGCACCCATTTCATACATGCATGGGTTTAAGGTGTGCGTAGTGTAAGTGTACGGATTTCACTTTTCTGAAACATGCCTAGGACAAACAAGAAAAGGAAAATGAAAATACGTTGGGAACCCCACGAGGATTAATGATCTTAATCCACTTCCCAAACACATCAATCATGCAAGAAAACATAAAAGAAATAGGATGCAATCTTGATCATAACAGAAGGGCTATCTTACCCTTTCCTTTATTTTATTTTTTCCCTTAAAAATCAATATAGAAAGGGAGGTGGATGAGAAACCCTAAAAGGGAAGTGGAAGCAAACCCTAACCAGTCAGTACCAAAAAAACCTGATTGGGAAGCAAAAACTATGTACAAAAAGTCATGTCACCTCTCTATTGAAATGGAGCACAAGGCTTGGTGTGTAGTCAAGGTTATTAATTTTTACATATCCTTAGCTATAGAGAAGAAATTACTCCAATTGTAAGAGCAATAGGAACTATGATTGACTGCTTACAAGTATGTACATATCTACAATGAGAGAGAAAATATGCAACATGAGGCCAACCTAAAGAGAAAGGATATACAAATAGGAGATTAGGTCCTACTCAACAATTCAATACTTTGTCAAATTCCATGGAAGTTAAGATTAGGATAGCATTTTCTATGTCTGGTAAAGCACATATACTCCATGCAACAAGCACATTGTGGGATAAACACAATGGGGGAGTTCATGGAAAATGGCCAACAATTTATGTGTTATTATACCATTGAAGAATTGGAAGTGAGAGAAGTACGTCCACTTCCCCACTTTGTCCCTAAATCAAATCTTTTCACAGTCTTAAAGATAGTAACATAAAACAAGGAACCCAACAATTAACATTTACTTTGAACTTTAAACTTTACATCATATGGATAATCAACATTTGCATTTGGATAATTTCGTTTGAACTTCTTGGCATGTTTTCCATGGTAAACACCAAGTTTTACCACAAACTCCTTATATCTTGGCTACAAGAGGAGAATTGAGTGAAAAGGAACCTAGAATCCACCCCATCAGGTGACTAGGTAACCCAATTGGCTCCCTAGGGAGGCCTCAAACTTTGATCATCAGTAGTAGGTGAATCTAGCAACTGGTAAACCCAATCGATTGACTAGCTTAAAAATTTTAACCTCCTACTCACTAGTCAATTGATCCTCCTATCCAGTCGAGTGTTTTGTTTTGGAGTTAATTCATTAGAGGTTTCCACTATCCCACAAACTAGGAGACTCACTATATAGTCAATAGACCAAAAGTTGAAGGTTAATGTGCCTCTCTAGGGAAATTAACTGACCCAATAAACTAGTTATTTTGTTCAATATCACACCCAAATCACAGGGATACCCGAACTCTAACGAGTCCATCAACTCATTCATGAGTTGTTTGATTGGTATATATTCAAAACATATCCCCAAGGCAATCAATAAACTGATTGACCACAATGAGTTTGTCAATCAAGGTTAAATGAGATAATCATATGGCCCATGGGCAAGGGTGATTGACACCAAATACTAATCCCCCTTCCCCTAAACTATATCCATACTAAACACTGCATGAACATCTCATCTCCCTTCTAGATAACCACATCTACAAGCCATCATTAGACCTGACTGCTCCAACTGACTATTCCTCCTTCATCGATCAATCATTTAGAACCCCACTTGATTAATGCATCTCCTTCACCTAGTTGATCCATATTCTACAAGTACCTAACCACCCACTATCCAAGGCATTAGTAGAGTTTTAGGAATGAGGAATGGCCCCATAGACCATCACTAGCCTTAATTGTGTGCTTTGTCCTCACTCACACACAAGCTAGGATAAACTTCTCGACTTGTCACCCATCCTAGTACTACTCTGGGATGAGCATGCTTAACCACAAAGTTCTTTAGAAATGGGCTCCCTAAAAGGGAGGTTCACCTTGGTGATATGGGTAGTCCAATAATTCCTTTTAAGCACATTTTTTTCTGAGGCCTCAAATCTTGGGATGTTATAGTCTCCCCCACTTAGACTCTTGACGTCCATGTTAAGGCCCAATTATATGGCCTCATAATCATCCCTATTTACCCAAATGGCCCATGTACACCCAACTCCCGACCATGGCTACTAGTGTAAGGGTGGCTCCATCAACTTGCATAGTCCTTTCCAACATGCCTGGACCACACGGGTCAAAGACTGGAATGCACATACCCAAGTGGACCCCCACTTCTATAGGGGAATTAGCTCTATGCCCAAGGCTCTAGAAGGGTTACAGGAATGACAACCGGCCCCATAGACCACCACTAGCCTTAACAATATTCTTTGTCCTCACTTACATGCAAGATAGGATAAACTTCCTGACTAGTCACCCATTCTAATACTACTCTGGGATGAGCACACTTAGCCAAAAAGTTATTTAGAAATGGGCTCCCTAAAAAGTAGGTTCACCTTGGTGATATGGGTAGTCCAATCATTCTTTTTTAATATCATTCCTATATGAGGCCTCAAAATTGTGGGATGCTACACGTCACCTCTACCAACTAAATCACCCACCTTGTTCCAGTCATTCACTTCACTCTCACCACTCTACCAGATCATGCTCACTAGACACTTGCCACCACAACTATTTCCTAACCTTAAAGGAGTCCTCTTTAGTCTACTAGTTTCCCAATCAGATGTTGCTAATCTGCTAATCGATCTCGACACATTTTCCTCCCAACATCTACATGTTGGGTGACCCAACTCAACACTCCAACAATCTACCACCCATAATATCTCCCTTTTCTCCTACCAGTTAGGCAAGTTGCTTTGTCATTCAGCCAACTTATTCATCCCTTTGATCAAACCATTCACTTAGTCAAATAGTAAATTTACAATACATAGTCATAATGTGTCTCACTTTTGAGGTTGGTTCACAATTCACATCTAGATGGGATGGTTATCTTGGTGCATCTCAGAATCTCAACTCATTTGCGTTAATATATACAAAGATTTGGTCCTCACACTCTCTGGATCTCAATCCACACATCATGCGCATGCAAGTGTGATGGGATTCAGATTAGCAAGTAGAGGCCTTCTTTTGAATCTTCTATGGATATATCTAGGGTTAGTGAGTCCCAATCTAATGAGGCAACAACTCCCGATGTTAAGGTAGTGGAGTAGATGGTTACCAAGATACATAACCAATTCTAAAGCTTGTTCTTCATGGTGGGGACTCTTCTTTGTAAGATACACAAACCCCATAACAATCATCTGGTGTTTAAAGCATGTTATTACTGTATCCAACTGCTTTCCCATATCCTACTACTTCATAGACAAACTAGTATATATAAGCCAATAATCACCATCGAGATAAAGAAGTAGTACAAGAAAATGGATACTATTGGGGTGCACTTTTTGAGGTGGGCATGCCTAAATACTCTTCAATAGATGGGGATCAAGCCTTGTATTGAAATAATGCTTCACTGCTTCTCTTCTCTACATATCACTTTAGAGTGTACCTAGTTTACAAAGAGCTCACTATCGAGTACCTTGCTAGTTATGCAAAGAATGTCATTATAGAGAATGAGCACATCTAATACTTTAGGATGTTTGAGGAGGAGCACGGTCTGAAGGAATAGAACCTCACCATGATGATTTTGGATGTTGATGAAGTTTGGTTAGGCAAGTGTGACAACAACAACCATAACAATCACAACACGAGGTTCAATGTTGGGAAATTGTGGGTAGACCTTGAAAGATTCTTACCCTTCTTCCCAACTGAGGCCAAAGATTCTTACCTCTAAAAATACTATTATGAGGTACCACTACCACACCCATTCTTGTATGCTCTATAGAAAGGGAGGTACCTAAGGCCTTATAACGTACAATAAATTATACACTCTATGGAGCATTTGGAATGAGGATCCATTCGAAGTTCCTTGATATCACATTTTCATCTGGTGGTCACTCGCAACATGACCTCCCAGTTTACTCAAGGCAGACTACAGTTCCAATTCTAGACATCTAGGTTACATGCATAATCTATATTAGGCAACAACTTCAGTGACAAGCCCTCACATTTACATCAAGTATTTAGAAACATCAACGGTCATTTGTCCCTCTTTCCCATACGACCTCACTAACCTCAAGAGCCATCTAGGGCACATTGAGGGAACCTACACCCGCATGCAAAGGGAAAACCAATGACATGTAATGTATAAAACATATATATCTCTAGTGACACACCATCTAGGGTGATTACCCCAAATCCATCCACACTACGAGAAGAACAACAAGCATCAGTCTCACCCATCTACTACTTTTGCATATTGGGAGCATTATTATGTAGGCCCCTCGGTAAGAGGCCCATTAACAACATAGCACCCAGAACTAGGGTGACCCATATGTTGATATCTCCTAATACAACCAATTGTATCCACGTCCCCATCTAGAACCAACCCCTAGAGGGAGATCATGGAAAATAGTGACCATTGTAGCATCATTTTTACCTCCATATAAAATTTTGCATTTTCTTTGGGATGAGAAAATTTCTAAGTTCATGGCGGGGGATCATGCCATTCCATTAAAAAAAATTAATGCTGATGATCTTCATTCTCATTGATTTTTCATAGGATCTACTTGTGCTACTCACACATATATGTCATTGCATATAAAACAATTATGATTAGAACTGGATGTAATTAGTCATTATGTAGTTGGCTTATCTTCACTTTCATGTTTCCATTGCATACACTAGCATCCATTTCATTACGTAAACCTCTTGAATTAAACAAATATTTTATGTAATCTTAATCTTGAAATGTTTTCATTGCTTGAATCTATTATGTCTCAAACTACCTCAATATTATTGTTCTCTGGAAATGATGAAATAAATGGGATTGATTAGAATCAAATGCAACATGTCTTTTACTGAGTATCAAAGCCTATATATGGATTTTTTTTATCTTTTATGTTTCATGGTTGAATTGAATTGAATGTTGTTGTGACACTTCGCAACACTAAATGAGATCACTCAAAAACAAAACACCATCAGCTACTAACTAATTACATAGTTAGAAAAGTGGTAGAAATAAAACTGATTTCAACATTATAAACATGTTCTAAAACTTTTACAGAAGGTCCACCTTTTCCATAAACTCATGTACCATAACAAGTATTTATATATGTATCTGGTAGCCTCAGCCACAACATGTATAAAAAAGATATATTCCACATGTATATGCCATATATATACAACATTGACATACTACCAAAAACTCATGTTGATATAGGTATATCATGTAGAAAGCATATCCCATACCCAGACTTGAGAGTACATGGACAACACTAGGAATCTACTACTAACAACTACAATAGTCCAACCATCTGTGTCTGTCGATCACCAGGATGCTCCTATTCTACAATAATATCTCGACGACATTGTCGGCAACCACCTAAAAAGGATGTGGTGCCCCACAAGGTGAGACACAGTCCCAACAAGAGATATAACTCTCTCCAACAGACATTAATTTCCTCAAATTATTTATTAATAAATAAACTGAGAAAACTGTGCATACAATAAGAAGTTGAGAAGATTACATAATTCTTGTATACTAAGCAAGTTAAGCAGATTGGCTTAGCAACAAAAATGATTATCAGAGTATATAAAGGAAACAATTAAATCTATTATTCTAACATATTATCATTCATATTACATCATATAACAACTCAATAGTACAAGGGGTATGTCAATGGTTAACAAGTAATGTGAGACACATTTAACCCTTGCAGATATACTACATGGATTATGCCCTGAGGATTTGAGTGGTACCACCCAAATCCAACTGACCACTGCTAAGTCAAAATCATTGCCATACTAGATCTATGGAAGAGTCAGACTCCATGATCTCACCCCCAACTCCCATTCAATATGAGAGACAACACTGAGACATAACAACCAACTACCAACAACGACATATAGTCAAGCTGAAAACAACTATCCCACCTTGGTACAAGTCATGAAGCTAGAGAATAGGTCAGACATACGTGTTCTATCTGAGGCATCCTGTAGTTGTACCCAATGACGCCTTTCACACATCTCAAAATCTGAGACATGATCATAGCCATCCTCCATAATCTATAAGTAAGCATGTCAAAGACACACGCATAGCCTCTTGCACTCCGCATACTCAACAATATGCACTCCGAGTTTCCCCAAGGAACACTCATTTCGCCATCCATCTAGTTTTGACAGTGAAGATGGTTCTACGACACATGGCACTACATGATTAGGGTTTCACTTAATTAGTTATTGCCAATTGGATGAATTAAGTCTACACCATACAAGTGGACATACAAAGCCCTCATTCATTTCTAGCAAGTGTATAAGTATAAAAACTCCAGAAGATATAAAACATATGAGGTATAATTATTAATCTTTATTGCCAATCATGAGATCACACTTGTCATCATACCACCACATGATACAATTCCACGACATAGTAAACTAGGGTTCCAACCCTTATCATGCTATAAAGAGGATTACACCTCCAATAGGGATCAACCATGCCTAAAGGACATTAAAACCATCACATCATTCCCTACAAGTTCATCATTATCTTTTCATGCCTTATAACTAGGTTCAACAGCCAGTCTCCAATCATGTGACATATGAGAACAACATAGCAAGGAACTATGATGTTTAGATAGAACCAATTTAAGGTTTAAACAATAATAAGAAAGTATTTCATTGTTACCTTAATCAATCAAGAGGCTGATTAAAATCAATCACAACTTAATTACATTAGAATCAGGTGTATCAAGCCATGTTTCATTAGGGTTACACATCAACTTACTATGGTGATTATCAATTATATTTATATGAGGAAAAAGGTAAGACTATAAGTTTAAGGGCAGTGAACCATATAATTCTCATTATTAGAACCACATCATTACACTATAGGCTTCACCCAACCCCATTGGATGTTGAAGCATCGACACTTAATCATTGGTATAGGTTCTTTATTCAAAATCATTGATTGAAACATGAGTCTAACCTTTGATTCATTCAATTAAGAAAACCATCATATTAATACTTAAAAGGTTCAACTCATGACAAATAGTATCACCATGAGTTGTAGTAACCTAGACCACCATCTCCATGACATTTTGTGTCACCATTGGTTGACATCGTTAGTACTACCATTGGTTGACACCATCGGGTATTGAACTAGTATCACCATCAGTTGATGCCATCTTTAGAGCACTAAACCGTCACGTATTGGCCATTCAAAAGAGTCCAAAACTGAACTAAGATGTGGCCATCGGTTGACACCATATGTGGTCACCATTTGTTTTCATGAAGGCCACTCCATTGGTTCTAGTGTAAGGACATCCATCATTTGTGGAACAAGGAAGAAAACGTCTAAAAACCTAAGTATAAGCAATCAGTGTATAGGTACTAAGCACCATCGATTGGTATGAAAGCAAGAACCAATTATTCTTCTACCTCAGGAATGTCCTGTACATGTTTTTAGGTTCATCCATGGCTATAGACTACTTAAGGAACATCGTAAAAACCAAAACCGTAGGCAAGAATAACTTCTATGTGCTTGGATCTTCATTTTAGAGAATAAATATGAGTAAGAAAGCTAGTAGTAAGCAATAAAAGTGAAGAGTGTTATAAAACTCACCTCTAGGAAGAAGATTAAGCTCCAAGTAGAAAGAAAACTCGAGCAAAAAAGGTAAAGAACCTTAGTATAAGCTTTGAACTTAGCCTACTAACTTCTTTCTCCACAAGAGAAGCAAACCCTAGGCATAAGGAGAAAGAAATATATGTTCTTTAAGATTTAGAGAAAGATTTAAAATGGAAAACCATGGTTCCATCCAAGAATAAGATAGGAGGAAGAATAACAATAAAAGAAATGAAGTAGAGAAGAAGAAACTTACTAGTTTAGGTCAAGATCACCCAAAGGGAGCTCTACAAACCCTAAATGAGGGTAGATCGTGAACCCTAGATGCTCCAACAAGAAGTTAGGCTATCTTCTTAAACCTTAGGCATCCTCTTCACCACCAGAAGGAAAAGACAAATCTTTATATAGGATGGAAGTGATAAAGATCCTAAGGTTTCATTTGTGAGCTAAATTATAGGTATATAAAGCTTATGAATAAGGGAAAAGAGAAGCTTGAGGCGTCCTAGTATCTTATACATATATCCATGGACTAGATCTACCATAGACATGAAAGAATCAGCTCCACCGGTGGTGGATACCTTCTTGTCCATCGGTTGTTGGCTCTTCATGCCATCCATCAGTGGCCATGCATGGTAGCCATCAGTTCTTTGGAACCCTAGTCACTTAAGTGACAAACCATCATTCGATCACCTCCTTTAAGTGAACCACCAGTCCAAGTGAACCCAAACAAGAAATCCATCGAACAAATACCTCTAGAGATTACCATCAATCGTCCAAAAAACCTAGGAACCATCAGTTCATAGCCACGAAAGGTAGCTTATCCATGAAGGGGTAAGTCCTAAGTCACCCTTGAAGAGAAACACCATCAAACCAAGGTATAACTAGGCACCCCATGACCCAAAAATCTGAAGCATGATAAGAAAACATCTAAGGAACATAATAAATGTGAAAAATTGCAAGTACAACATCTAATATGGGTAAATTGTAAAAAAGTCCAAAATGTGCACAAAATTGCACAAATTGCACAAACAATGTCCAAATTGGACCAAACTTGAAACTTAAGCTTGTCTCATGATGTAAAAGCATATAATATGATTTGTTTAAGGTTTTAACCACCCAATTAGGATAATTAAGCATGTTCAATACTTTAAGCAAGGTTAGGGGTCTTACAACTATTAACCCCTTATAAGGATTTTGCCCCCAAAATCTTCTGCAAAGAGAGATGGGTACTTCCTATGCATATCATCTTCTAAATCCCATGTGGCTTACTCTATGCCACGGTGATACCACAAAACATCCATTAACACTATACCTTTTTTCTTCAACTTTCTCACCCTTCTATCTAGGATCAACACATGACCCTCAACATAAGAAAAATCCTCTTCTAGCTCAACCTCCACTGGCTGGATTGTCTTCTATGTATCTAGATGACATTTCCTTAACATGGAGATATGGTAAACATTATGCAACTTGTGCAACTCTGGAGGTATCTCTAACTTGTATGCTACTTTTCCAACATGAGTCAAGATAGGGTATGGTCCCATAAACCTAGGATCCAAGTTACCCTTCTTCCCAAAACTTAGCACACCCTTCCAAGGAGAAACTTTGAGATACACTTTGTCTCCCACTTGGAACTCTAATGGTCTGCGATGACTGACAACGTCTCCCATATAGAGCCTCGTAAGGTGCCATATCTATGCTCCTCTAATAGTTGTTGTTATATGCAAACTTTATCAGACTCACATGTACATCCCAACTTCCAAGAAACTACAACACGCATGCCCTTAAAAGATCCTCTAGAGTCTGAATAATCCATTTAGACTGGACATCTAGCTACCGATGGAAAGTTGTGCTAAACCTTAGCGATGTTCCCATCACCATATGTAGACATTCCCAAAATGACTTGTAAATTGTGGACCTCTATCATAAGCTGTGGTAACCCAAATACCATGCAAACAGACTATCTCATCGACATATAGATGTTCATCTTCTCTGCTGTAAACGTCATCTAGATTGGCAAGAAGTGAGCTGACTTAGTCAACCTGTCAACTATCACCTATATGGAATCATGACCTTTTCCTATCCTAGTAAGACCAACCACAAAGTACATGGCAATATGTCCCCACTTCTGTTATGGTATTGGCAAAGGTTTTAGTGTCCCTGTAGGCTTCTAGTGCTTAGCCTTAACCTATTGACATATTGGACACCTGGCAACAAACTCTTGCATATGCCACTTTAATATTATCCATCATTACATTTCCTTTAGATTATGGTGCATCTTAGTACTCCAAGGATACATAACTTACATCAAGGAGTGATCCTCCTCAAGTACCATCTTCCTCAACCCATCAACATTAGGAACTATTGTCATATTGTGAAAACAAACTATACCGTCAACTTCCTCATGGAAGCCATCATGCTTCTCACTACAAAACTCAAATTGGATATCTTGTATCACAATATCGTTTTGTTTTTCATCACAAATCTTCTATCTCAAGGTAGGTTTGACTTGTAACAGTGCCAACAAAGAAACCTCCAGATGTACATTCATCTCATGAAGAGACACCAACATGTCTCACTTATTGTAATAAACTCAAACCTAGATTTATAGAACAATTTTTCCTATTCTTAGGCCCACTTCTAGTTATAGGCGAATTAAATCCTTTTTCCTTAAATCAAATTAATATGGGTAGTTTGATCCAAGAAAATATAATGACAAATAATGTATTAAATAACATTAGCAAATAGATTAATTAGTTAAGTCATCATTTCATAGTTACTAATATAAAATTGAGACTCTAATACCCATCTAAGTCCTATATTTACCATAATACCCTTACACTACTTATACCCAAGTAATGTAACATGAGACAAAGAACTTCAAAATGTAAAACTAATGTTGAAATTGAATTTTGATAGTCAAATTTAGCTACCTATCAATTTTGAGACCAATTAAAGGTTAAATGCTCCCTTAATATAATTAGGAAGAAAACATATAGTCAACTCACGCTATATTGATCAAATTATATGCTGACTACATTAATCCCCTACCCTATGTTTGCATTTTAATTTTTCTTTGACTAATAACTTACTCATTGCTATTTTGCCCTCGTTTACGATCCTTAATCATGTGTTTCTCATGTCTGAACCCTAGCTAGGAATAGTAGGTCATCTACAGGACATTGATGTCGTGTCCCTCCTCCCTCTACTGCCCTTCCTCCTGATCCTTATATCCTCCATCAACTTCCTATCTATTCTGAACCCTAGCCCTCCCTTCCATCTCCTCATGCCAAAACTGACTGGATCACAACCGCCACAACCAGGGTTTTCTGGTGGTCGACAATCATGCATCAGGGTAGAATGGAGGCAACCTCTTCCTAACAACTGTTGTTCACCTTGCGACTTTTCCTTGCAAAGAAAACCCTACAGTTTTGACAGAGGAGATCCACCACCTGATCCCTTCTCCTAGTACCCACCTATCCTGCCGACGTCTTCATGATCACATCATGGACTACATACAGGGACACCCATCCAACTATGAACTAGTTGTCCATCAACCCTCTGATGCATAGATGGCAATCTAGAACCATGAGCACTACGATGAACTCCTGATTCCTTTCAATCCCTCGACAATGATCTGCAACCCAGATGCAATGAGAATCATCATCTTCAACCCCAAATCATTCACCACCGCCTACAAAATTCTTTAGGCCTCGCCATGATCGGTCCTGGAATGCCGGAACCCCCTTCCATCTTCATTGAGCACCCCATCTACCTACTACGCCTCTGCCACTACACCAACCTAAACACAACTAATCACCCTGACTCCATCTTGACTCTCCTTCTCCTCCTCATCTTTCTTTTCACAACCCGTCATCACATTTCCACATAGGATCCCTCAACTGACCATATGGGGAATCCACAGACTTGTAATCCTTGCCTCTCCAATCCATGTCAACTTGGCCCAGTCTTCACACTCTTTGCTACCTCAGGCAATGAGGATAGTGACCTGAGTCATCCCAGCGATCCGCTTACCCCGTCCTATCCTACAAATATACCCTACATTCGCTACACTGCCAAGCCATCTTATTTCTAGTCCATGAGATTCAAGAGTTATACCAACCCAGTAATCACCTAGAAGATATCAACCTCCTCTTCATGTTTGTATTGAAAGGAACTACAAAACCGTCAACCACCTGAATTAATCCTCTACTGCCAGCTTGAAAATCATGATCATCTTTAGTTTGATGCTAGTGAACCAGATGGACTAGTGAACAAGCATCTCAAGCTACAAGGACTCATACATGGATTAGGAATCCAATATTAATAGCATATAAACCATGCATTAAGTTATCCACAGCTTTCTTAGTTTCTTTAACAAAAATATAAATAGTTGAATACATTGAACAAAACTTGCTAAACCATATATGGAATTATAAGTAACTAGATAGTAAATGAAGTAATAAGCATAGTAAGAGAAACCAAAATACAAGGTAGTATACACCTATAGTTGGATCTAATTTGAATAATTTAGTATATGAGAAAGAGAATACATATTAGTAAAAATGCTTTCATAATATGATTATGGGTAGACCGACAAAAAAAATATGATTATGGGTAACCTAGACATGATTAGACCTACTTGGATAAAGATGAATAATATCATTGTGGCATGTGGAAAACCATATGATTATATATATATATATATATATATATATATATATATATATATATATATATATATATATATATATAATAAAGGGACAATAACGACTTAAGAAATATGTTAATATATGTGAATTTATTTGATTTAAATTAATGAAAACCTATCTGACTATTGGTAAACCTATGCTTTGAAATGAAATACATGTTGCATTTTTCATATATTAATAATTAAAAACTTTAGATTCACATGATGCTAGGAAATTCATCTAAGTTTCCCTTGTTTGAACCATAATACATAAAAGATAAGGACATATAAAAAAGAAAAGTATTTTATAAACATTTTGACATCCACATTTGATTTACATGGTATATGAAGAGAATGATATTACAAAACCTAAGTCATAGGAATGCATATTAAAAATCACACACTCATATATATATGCCCTAGACATAATTATACCTATGTTACCTGAGATGAAATTAGAATGAAAGTACATATCCAATGATCATATCAACACTTAATATATTTAAAACCCCTAACAAGACATTGAATGATTAGAATTGCGATAAGAGCTACATACAAAACTATAATAGGAGTGTATATATTGTATACTATGGTTTGACTAACATACATAATGTGTTGCTAGGATGAATACTCATCTTTGGGGACCAAGTGTGACTATTGAGTAAACCGTTAGTCGTAAAGACTAGGTATGTACTCCTCCCTATTTATAACAAGGCATTTACATGACCAAAGTTTCCTATAATGAGGCAATTCTTGAAATACTTACTCTTTTGTTCCACTTGTTGACATATCCTATTCTTCTGAGATTATTATTGACAGGTTGAATAGGGTCAATGACCCACATGTTATTGTTCTTGTATTATGACACATATTTCTGATGAATAATGTATCTTGCCACACTATATTATGCATGGTAGATAATTTGACTAGCTAACTATTGTAGACGCTTATGACTAACTATTAGGGTGTGCTTTTCTACCCAGGGTGTGCTTTTCTACCCTTATATATATAGAGGCATGCTTTTTTTCCTATGGGTGTGCTTTTCTACCCAAAATATATTTCGAGCAATGATTCACTGGTGTGTTGGACCTACTTTAGTTATTTTAGTCTAATACATATACATACAAATCCTTTTTGTAATGTGATGATTGATGGTGGAAAGGTTTGTTGTTTATGGGAATACTTATACTACCTCATTCTTTTAGAAATTCCTTCTCTTGTTACTTTTCATTTAAACTTACCTAACTTTAATGCCCCCCTCTTTGATGGGAACATTTTAGTTTACTTTTTAAATAATTAATGCCCTAGTTAATCTTCTAATGTACATGCTCAGATTTTGCCGAGACATACCTTGTTTTCCTATTTTTCTGGGTGTTCCCTTCACCCAGGGGAAGGTGCTTTACTGGGAAGAGACTCAGGATGACTATGAGATAATTGGTGGACATAAGGACAACTTGAGATAGCCTTGTTACCCTCTTCATATGGGCATATGTGTGAATAGATGTAATCTTTTCATTTTATGTATCTCCCTTAGGGTGAGAATGTTATGTACATGAGAACATTTTGTAACTTTGTAAACAATTATGTTTTCCACTGCTTAAATATTTAATAGCTTTGTATTATACCATTGAGTGGGCCCATTACCGGGTCCCACTCTTTATAGAATGGTATCAGTGCCTAAGTAGTCAGTAACTAGACTATTTCAAGTTATCCTAGATTGTTCCTCAGTAGGTAGGTGACCTTTTAGAAGTTGTTGTTATACCTAAACTTGAGTCATGAGTAACCAAATATGGTTTCAACCGCCATCCAACTTGGTAATATTCACCCTAAATAGTCTATGTCATTGACTTAGTTTTTGGGTAAACTCCTATCGGTCCTACCCTCTCTTTATAGGTATAGCTTCATATACATAAAGGTTCACTCTCCTAGAAAGTAGCCTATACCTCCTGCCTTAAGGGGGACAATTCATATACTATAGAGAGTTGGTTAACTTGAACTCACATAATTGTGCATAACCTTTTCCTTTTGTGGCTTTTAGCATCACAATGGTACATGCATTATGTGGATTGAGCATGCATGGATTCAAATTTTGAATATTAACATGATTTTTGGAATTTGATATGATCTATATAGCATGTGATTATATGAATAAGATCCTTTTAGGTTTGTTTCTTTCCTACAACATGGAATTATCTCAAAATAGTTTTGATCAAGACTCGCCACACAAGGGCTGGATACTATCCTAGATAAACTTGGGATATATAAAAAATAAGGGTTTGTTAAAGGAAGATATAGGGTTCAAGTAACTACCCATGGGATTTTATCCCTCATGTAACCATATGGTAGGAATAATGCTTATCTTCCTTGTCCTATAAAGGAATGATCACGAAGTTGGATCACATAATAAAACTTGTACCATGTTATTTTTCCTAAAGGACATATGGAGGCACGATCATCTTTATAAGATATATTGGATACTCTCTTTCTTGAAACGTTGGATGTATACCGACACCAAGGTTAGATAATTTAGGTACATATTGGATTGATCCTTAAAGAGTTGACCACTCTCTCATTTCCACCGCATGGTTAGTTGACCTGATGTGTGAGATGAGAAGCATTTTGACTATCCAGCTCATTTGGGCTTGTAATGACACTATGTCTGTAAAACAACTAGGGAAGTACAATCTCCTCTTATTATGGTTATACGATCTTATAAATACATAATATTTTAGTAGGTGATGACCTAGGTCATGATTAAGAGAATGGTGGAATAATGGAGGTTGTGCCTATTAGGACCTACTAGAGTTTAACTGCATGCTGGAAGAAACATGTACCTCCTCCTCATCTAGAATTTGCATATGCTTGTCATATTCCTTGATGATCTATATAGAGAAACCTCCTACGCGAAGATGAAGTTATGTTAGGGTGATAGTATAAGTTTCATGTGGTAGAAAGTGGTCGACTTGGTTCTCGGATCGATTTTGGAACCATATTTGGATTTCCATTATTATGTTTTCATCATAAAATTTATTTTCATTATATAATTATATTTACAAAAAAAACTTTTAGATTTTATCGATGGTTTTTGGAAATAAGTCACAACCACAACAAAGTTAGAGTTGTAGAGAAAACCTCTGACTATCATGTTCTACCCTAAGACCCTATGCCTATGTTTTATGTATCGTTCAAGAAGAAGAACTATAGACTTCTACATAGTTATGATCCAGTTGGTTTACCCTTGTTGACCCTATATGGTTAGATAGGTTAGAAAGAAATCCTCTTAAGGGGTAGGCCTTGTAGTCATAGGGTTGTAACTTAAATTAGTGAATAGTTGAAATCAATGGTTATTAGCATCAAAAACTGAAGATGGAAGAGATACCAAATATCAAAATACTAGGATGGAAAAACCTCCTTAACAATGTAGATAACAATAACAAATTAAAATTGTTAATGTCATCCTCAATCTTAGTGTAAATTTCCTAAACGAATTCACGATATGAGAAGATTATAAGATGTGATGGATGTAGTAATATAAGTTCACATTGGATTCTGCATACAAGTGTGATGTGGGTATGTTATGTTAGGACTCACTACATTAACTTTAACTAGTGAATTAGAAACTTATAATTGTCTACAAAATTATAACTTAGTATTTTGGGTTGTAGTTTGGTGGATTTTGGGGACAAAATCCTCTTTAAGGAGTGGAGTATTGTAACAAACTCAAACCTAGCTGTATAGAACAATTTTTCCTATTCTTAGGCCCACTTCTAGTTATAGGAGAAGTAAATCCTTTTTCCTTATATCATATTAATAGGGGTAGTTTGACCCAAGAACATATAATGACAAATAATGTATTAAATAATATTAGCAAATAGATTAATTAGTTAAGTCATCATTTCATAGTTAATAATATAAAATTGATAATCTAATACCCATCTATACCTATATTTACCATAATACCCTTACACTACATAATACCCAAGTAATGAAACATGAGACAAAAAACTTCAAAATGTAAAACTAACATTGAAATTGAATTGCTGATAGTCGAATTTAGCTACGTATCAATTTTTAGACCAATTAAAGGTTACCCCAATATAATTAGGAAGAAAACATATAGTCAACTCACACTATATTGATCAAATTATATGCTCACTACATTAATCCCCTCCCGTAGGTTTGTGATTTAATTTTCTATGACTCATAACTTTCCCATTACTATTTTGCCCCCATTTATGATCCTTAATCATGTGTTTCTTGCATAGCTAGGAAAGGTCGGTCATCCATAGGACTTTGATGTCATGCCCTCCTCCCTCTACTACCCATCCTCCTGATCCTAATATCCTTCATTAAATTCTGATCTGTTCTGAACCCTAGCCCTCCCTTCCATCTCCTTGTGTGAAAATTGACTGGATCACAGCCGCCACAACCAGGGTTTTTTAGTGGTTGACAATCATGCTTTAGGGTAGAATGGAGGCAACCTCCTCCTAACAAATGTTTTTCACCTTGTGACCTTTCCTCACCTTCCCTTTGCTCGTAAAGCAAACCCTATAGTTTTGATAGAGGAGATCCACTGCCTGATACCTTCTCATAGTACCCACCTGTGCTGCCGCCACCTTCTTGATCCCGCCGTGGACTACAGGCAGGGACACTCATCCAACTATGAACCAATTTTGAAAGAGTGGATCCCGAAAGGGGATCCACTCAAATGATATATTACAAGAGCCATGTAATAATAAAGCAGCGGAATCAAAACTATTACATAGTCACTTCATGATTCATTTATAAAATTGTTCCTCACCATAATCGGTGATTGTACAAATACTTGAACTAAGCATAACTAAGCCAGTAGCAGAGGGTAACCCAACCATTCCAAGCTATCCTTAAGTTCATGACACATTAGCAATCTTTTTGAGCTCTTGTCTTCCAATGTACCTAAACCTGGGTGGAAGGGAACATCACCCAGAACATAGGAAACAACAAAGAGGTCAGCAAAGGCTGAGTATGTGCACATATAAAACACTTTGGGCATTATATAGGGTTAAAAGTGCAAAAAGAATGATGTTCCCACAAAAAAAGGGGCTATTTGCAATTAGGAATGTTCAAGAGAAAAGTAACAAAGAAATGAGGCATATTGAATTTCAGATTACAAACATGATAATAAAAGAGTGTCTTGCCATAACAATCATCCACAGATTCATATTAAAACTATGAATATTTGCACGCATAACAATGTAGACTTAATATACCTAAAACAGGGCCATAACACCATAGGATCATGGCCTAAAAGAAAAAGGGTGGAAAAGCACACCCCGAGTGGAATACACACGCCCTATATAAGTATGGTTGTACATAAGTACCACTATTCTAGATATTCTAGTCAAACACGTAGCATGCATAAATAGAGTGGCAAGACTAACATTTTAGTCAATTTCACATAAAATGGCAATCATAGAAGGAGGGGTCCAAAGACCCATTATAAATGAATATTCCAGCAATCACATGAATTTATATGAATCAAAAGCAGAAAGTATGAATGTCCAACAATTTGAATTTAAATAAAACTGATAGTTTAAGAGATGCCTCATTAAAGAAATTTAGGTTCGTTCAAATAATTCCCAAAATAAAATAGAGGATGTACATACCTTATGATCAAACCTAAATACTCAGTAACACCTCCTAAGCACAGGGTCAGGGTTGTTTCAACCTAGTCATAATATGTGTGCATTCGATTAATATAAAATGTATTAAATCTTTTGCTTAGAAATCGACCCTACAGTAGGTTGCAAATCTGGGCGTGAAACCAGTCCCAGTAAATCATTCATATTTTTCTGATTTCAAAAATGTATATATATGCCCTATTTGGATAAACATATAATTTCTTATGAATTTTACAAGACCAAGCAATTTCTGAGGAAAATGAAATCAATTTGTGAAATGATGACTTTGCCCCCGAAATGAAAAGGGAATTAAACAAAATGTCACGCGAACCTGACTAAGTCGGAAATATGCTGAATTGGGGGTAAACAGGGTCAACATAACTCGACATTCCCATTTTGCCCTTGTGGGCGTGACATGAATGCCACCAAGACCATGGGCGAAGGTGGGCTTTTGTCCCAGGGATTGAAATCCCAACACCCTGCGCCATGGCTGCTCCACAGAGAGCTCGGCCAAGGCGCGATCCTTGTGATCTAGGACTCTAGGCAAGTGGGAGCAGGCAAGTTAGATTCACCTCTTCGACTTGGACTTGCGGAGCTTCTGCTCAGGTTCGTTGGTGGTCGGAGTGGAAGGCGAGTCCCATGTAGGGGACGACCACAGGTGGCCATGGCGAAGCCGAGGTGAGGGAGAAAACTCGTGAGCAATGCTCGCAATGCTAGGAGTCAGCCGGGAATACGCCTTGCAAGGAGGTTCGTGAAGAACATGCCAGCATTAGGCTGAAAACAAAGGAAACCAGCGAGACTAGAGAATCGAGCAGTTAACAGAATCGGCGGGGTAAGGCTGGAACGATGGAGCTTTCTGAACCCTCACGAGGCCCTCAGCATGACTATTACTTCGAGGTGTGCTCATGAGGTGTTCTGGAGTTGAACTCAGGTCGTGGGTCATCGAGACCCCTTTTGACGGTGGTCCAAAATAGAGTAGAGCAGGGTGCTTTGTCGACCGGACAGACAGGATCACCACACGATCAACTGAGTACATGGAAATAAAGGAGGAGAGTCCTAGATGGCTACCTTGCGAGTAATTCAACTGAGGCGAATGATCCTAGCAGCTATCAACTATCCTCGCCAGAGAAGGAGACCAATGCCGGTAGCAGCTTCAAGGTGCCCACACGAGCAATTGATCGCATAAAACCAAGGAGGAGGCATCGTGGACCAATTCTGGAGCGAAGGAGAATGAGTGGTGGCTCCGTAGAGAGAAGTGGATGAACTGGGGGAGGAGAAATGGCAGATGCAAGTGGCTTGGAAGAGGGGTTTCGTCAATGCTTGACCCCGAGGTCCGCACTAGGGATCATTGGGAAGGGCGGAGAATGGGGAAATCATTGGTGAAGGAATAGATTGATTCAGTTTAAGATAGGAGGAGATATCGGCGATGGACTCCATCACCAGCCAAAGCCTGAGTTGCGCGCTATAGTCAGGGGTTAGGGACGACTAGGTCCCGACCCATCCCGCTCGCACGAGAAAAATAAAATCGGAAATAAACCCAGCCCAACACCTTGGTCCGGCAGTAACCAAAACAAAATCAATTAATCGACCAAACTTTAGGGTAAAAGCATACATAATCTATTAGGGTCTAATTGGGGGTGCATTTGATGTCCAAAAGACCCCAAATTTTGAGGGTTAACTAATTAAGCTATGAGGAACTCGATTTTGGGCTTAAATTCGGGTTTTGAGGTTACCTTAGCTATTATTTATTCGTAGTCCACAAATCATTCACTAAATGTAATGATCATAGCCTAATGATCAATTATGGTGAAACCTTCCACATTCCTCGCTCGAATATTCCACGGTTATTCCAAGATGTTAAATAATGGTTGAGGCTATAGTTTAATATTAGTATCCACCCATTCTCATCCTTTAAGTATTAAGGTTATCCCATTCAAAGATTCCATGATCATGTGATTCGAAAGAGTCAATTAGGGTTATCAGATCCTAATATGGTTTGATCTATTCCATTACAACGAAATATAGACATTGAAAGGTAGCAAAGTAAAGAAAAGGGACAAGGGATTTTGGATATCCATCTAATCAATTAGGGGCCTAGAAGAAAGGGAGATTAGCCTATGTGTCTAGAATCGAGTCTGTTGCAACACTCCACTCCTCAAAGAGGATTTCGTCCCTAAAATCTATCTAGTTGTGGCATGGTAAACTAAGTTATACTTTTAACCATGTCATAAATTTCTAGTGTACCTAATGTAGGGTGTCAAAACATACCATTCATGTCACACTTATGGTCCCCTCTCAAGGTGAAGCTATATGTCTCCATGTGACATGCATGCATTAAAATGATTATGGGAGATGTTTGGCTAGAAAAGTTACAACAAGACCTTGGATTATGTCAACCAGTTTGTATCCATTAGGGCTACCTACAATGCTATCATAGTGTTGCCATTCTTTGACCGTGATCCATATAACTTACTTTGTTATCATCATCATCCAGAATTAACAACATCATCATCATCTACTCACCATCATCATAATCATCAATATCACTGACATCATCACCTACTCCTCGTCATCATCATCTACATCATCAACAATAACATCATCATCCTCATCATGCTCATCATCATCAACAACAACAACATCATCATCACCACCATCATCACCAACTATTTAAATTGAGATATTTATAGATTTATCAAGGGGGGTGAATTATGATGTGTCACATAACAAAGACAACACATATACTTTAATAGGCGCATTAGGGTTGGGGTGTAAGTTTAGGGTTTTGTTTTCAATAGACTTTTTCGTTCATAATTGAGCACTATAGTGTGTTGTATGTAACTTATTGAATTTCTCATTCATGAGCTAACTTTACGCATTATATTAGACATGTTTTGATTACTGTGTAGCCAACCCCCTATCACTTCTATTTATCATGGTCAAATGCAAATGTTCAAAGTTTCCATCATACTTAGTATGTTCACCCTATCCTATAATGTATAGTCATGTAGTATGTTCACCCTAGCCTATAATGTATAGTCATCCCTACCATTGAATTTTTAGCGATTTGGGGGTATAGGATATTAATTTGAGCTTTAGTGAAATTTTACGTTTTCCCTTATCTGGCTTAAATACTCCCTTTAAGGATAACTCAAGACAAACTTTTAAGATCCATTTAATCATCAAAGTAACATGTAAGACGGTATGATTAGCAAGGCTCCTCTGGAGTTCCCAGGTTGGTAGCCCCTACATATGTTTGACATTATTACTAGGAGTTATCTAAGTTTTACTTATTCTAGCTGTTACTAAACTCGATTATACCTATTAACTAGATCATACGGTAACTCCACCCCTTAAAAGGCTTAAACTATAACTTAGGGCATAGCCTAGAGGGGGAAAGGGTGGATACACTAGGTCTGAGGTATATATTTGAAACTAACTATGTCAGTCTTAGGCCTAGGGTATAAGGGTTGAACATATCAACTAAGGGTACTTCACTAAAGAGCTTCTCTACTACCCTGCTTACTTGTGGTGGTGACTTGGTTCTGAAAATCATCGATGAGATCAAAATAAATAAATAAATAAATAAATCTTTTATACATATAATTTAATAATGAAAATAAGTTTTAGTGATAAAGGACTGGCGATGAAGATGCAAATTTGGCGCCAAAATCAATCCGAGAACCAAGTCAGACACCTACCACAACCTGACACACACATTACTAACCTATAACCACTTCCTTCTACAAAGAGGTTTGATCCTCCTATCACTTAAAAGGGTCATGTGATAATTCTCTTATATGCAAGAAATGAGAGAGAGAAGGGAGTATATTGCTCAAAGTCAACAATCGGTCAAAACCTACCCAAGCATGACATCCACCATTTCCCATGTCATTCTTAATCATAATCCCCACTATCTCATCCCGAGTCCTAATTGAAACATGAGATTACCCAACATGATAGGCAGTGATTTAGGGTTTTCTCCACCGTAGTTCCTTTACATGACAAGGTAACCTATATAGTCCAGATACCCATCACAATCACTAGGTAAACCAAGTACTCTAAGAGAGGTGATAATTTAAGTATGCCTACATAACATTTAGCTCCATCAATCAATTCTAATACACAAGAATAATAATACCAATGAGGGTGGAATTTAGCCCTTGAGGGGATGGCACCAGGGCATAGCTATCCTAATATACTCACTTTGAGGACAAGGCATTCTATAAACAAGGTTGATCTAGTTTAGGATAACACTTAACATCGAAGGAATCATAATCCTAATCTTAATTTAGGGTTTTGTATTTTCCATTCATGCATGCTTAGTAACCAAGTGAATCTATGCTAGGCATGCTAGATCAATGTCACATAAAAGGGGTCACATATGATAACTAGGGTTACACCTGGATTTGAATGTTCAAGTCAACCTACACATAATGTCATCTAGATAGCCTACCTTAAATCAGAGGATATATCACTAGAAAAGCCAATTCCAGTGCAGTTTCATTGCAGCCCCACAGAGAGGGTAGGGTAGTCTTGGTTTGTCCCATACTATGCTTACACAACTGATGTGTTGTAAGAAGAGGTATTGACCAATTTTAGAAGGGATTGAAATACTAATTGGTAAACTACTACAAAGAAATAGGTCTGACAATAACCTCTAAAGGTCATCTAAGCACCTAATTAAGGAAAAATGTAGGATAACTTGAAATAGTTAAGTTACCGACCGCTTTTGGCTCTGATACCATTTTGTAAAGAGTGGATCCCGAAAGGGGATCCACTCAAATTATAGAATACAAGAGGCATGTAATAATAAAGTAGCGGAATCAAAACTATTACATAGTCACTTCATGATTCATTTATACAATTGTTCCTCACCATAATAGGTGATTTTACAAATACTTGAACTAAGCATAACTAAGCCAGTAGCAGAGGGTAACCCAGCCATTCCAAGCTATCCTTAAGTTCATGACACGTTAGCAATCTTTTTGAGCTCTTGTCTTCCAATATACCTAAACCTGGGTGGAAGGGAACATCACCCAGAACATAGGAAACAACAAAGAGGTCAGCAAAGGCTGAGTATGTACACATATAAAACACTTTGGGCATTATATAGGGTTAAAAGTGCAAAAAGAAAGATGTTCCCACAAAAAAGGGGCTATTTGCAAGTAGGAATGTTCAAGAGAAAAGTAATAAAGAAATGAGGCATATTAAATTTCAGATTACAAACATGATAATAAAAGAGTGTCTTGCCATAACAATCATCCACAGATTCATATTAAAACAACGAATATTTGCACGCATAACAATGTAGACTAAATATACCTAAAATAGGGCCATAACACCATATGATCATGGCATAAAAGAAATAAGGGTGGAAAAGCACACCCCGGGCGGAATACACACGCCCTATATAAGTATGGTTGTACATAAGTACCACTATTCTAGATATTCTAGTCAAACACGTAGCATGCATAAATAGAGTGGCAAGACTAACATTTTAGTCAATTTCACATAAAATGGAAATCATAGAAGGAGGGGTCCAAAGACCCATTATAAATGAATATTCTAGAAATCACATGAATTTATATGAATCAAAAGCAGAAAGTATGAATGTCCAACAATTTGATTTTAAATAACATTGATAGTTCAAGAGATGCCTCATTAAAGAAATGTTGGTTCGGTCAAATAATGCCCAAAATAAAATAGAGGATGTCCATACCTTATGATCAGACCTAAATACTCAGTAACACCTCCTAAGCACAGGGTCAGGGTTGTTTCAACCTAGTCATAATATGTGTGCATTCGATTAATGTAAAATGTATTAAATATTTTGCTTAGAAATCGACCCTACAGTAGGTTGCAAATCTGGGCGTGAAACCTGTCCCAGTAAATCATTCATATTTTTTTGATTTCAAAAATGTATATATATGCCCTATTTGGATAAACAGATAATTTCTTATGAATTTTACAAGACCAAGAAATTTCTGAGGAAAACGAAATCAATTTGTGAAATGACGACTTTGCCCACGAAATGAAAAGGGAATTAAACAAAATGTCACGCGAACCTGACTAAGTTAGAAATACGTTGAATTGGGGGTCAAAAGGGTCAACATAACTCGACATTCCCATTTTGCCCTTGTGGGCGTGACATGAATGTCACCAGGATCATGGGCGAAGGTGGGCTTTTGTCCCAGGGATTGAAATCCCAGCACCCTGCGCCATGGCTGCGCCATAGAGAGCTCGTCCAAGGCACGATCCTTGCGATCTGGGACTCTAGGCAAGTGGGAGCAGGAAAGTTAGCTTCACCTCTTCGACCTGGACTTGCGGAGCTTCTGCTCAGGTTCATTGGTGGTCGGAGTGGAAGGCGAGTCCCGTGTAGGGGACGACCATAGGTGGCCATGGCGAGGGAGAAAACTTGTGAGAAATGCTCGCAATGCTAGGAGTCAGTCGGGAATACGCCTCGCAAGGAGGTTCATGAAGAACATGCTAGTGTTAGGATGAAAACAAAGGAAACCAGTGAGACTAGAGAATCGAGCAGTTAACAGAACCGGTGGGGTAAGGCTGGAATGATGGAACTTTCTGAACCCTCACGAGGCCCTCAGCATGACCATTACTTTGAGATGTGCTCGTGAGGTGTTCTAGAGTTGAACTCAGGTCGTGGGTCATCGAGACCCCTTCCAACGGTGGTCCAAAACAGATTAGAGCAGGGTGCTTTGTCGACCGGACAGACAGGATCACCACGCGATCAACTGAGTACATGGAAAGAAAGGAGGAGAGTCCTAGATGGTTACCTCACGAGTAATTCAAATGAGTCGAATGATCCTAGCAGCTATCTTCCGTCCTTGCCGAAGAAGGAGACCAATGTCGGTAGCAGCTTCAAGGTGCCCACACGAGCAATTGATCGGATAAAACCGAGGAGGAGGTGTCGTGGACCAATTCTGGAGCGAAGGAGAATGAGTGGTGACTCTGTAGCGAGAAGTGGATGAACTGGGGGAGGAGCAGCGACAGCTGCAAGTGGCTTGGAAGAGGGGTTTCATCAATGCTCGACCCCGAGGCCCGGGCTAGGGATCGTTGGGAAGGGCGGAGAATGGGGAAATCGTTGGTGAAGGAATAGATTGATTCGGTTTAAGATAGGAGGAGATATCAACGATGGACTCCATCGACAGCCAAAGCCTGAGCTGCACGCTATAGTCGGGGGTTAGGGACGACTAGGTCCCGACCCATCCCGCTCGTACGAGCAAAATAAAATTGGAAATAAACCCGACCCAACACCTTGGTCCGGCAGTGACTAAAACAAAATCAATTAATCGACCAAACTTTAGGGTAAAAGCAATAATAATCTATTAGGGTCTAATTGGGGGTGCATTTGACGTCCAAAAGACCCCAAATTTTGAGGGTTAATTAATTAAGCTATGAGGAACTCGATTTTGGGCTTAAATTTGGGTTATGAGGTTACCTTAGCTATTATTTATCCATAGTTCATAAATCATTCACTAAATGTAATGATCATAGCCTAACGATCAATTATGGTGAAACCTTCCACATTCCTCTTTCTAATATTCCACGATTATTCCAGGATGTTAAATAATGGTTGAGGCTATAATTTAATATTAGTATCCACCAATTCTCATCCTTTAAGTATTAGGGTTATCCCATTCAAAGATTTCATGATCATGTGATTCGAAAGAGTCAATTAGGGTTATCAGATCCTAATATGGTTTGATCTATTCCATTACAACAAAATATAGACATTGAAAGGTAGCCAAGTAAAGAAAAGGGACAAGGGATTTTGGATATCCATCTAATCAATTAGGTGCCTAGAAGAAAGGGAGATTAGCCTATGTGTCTAGAATCGAGTCTGTTACACAATTCTTCGTTAACCCTCCAATGCATAGATGACAGTCCAATATCTTGAGCACCACAATGAACTCCAGATTCCTTTCAATCCCTCTATGATGGTCTGCTACCCAGCCGCAATGGCAATCATCGTCTTCAACCCCAAATCATTCACCACCACCTGCCAAATGATTCAGGCCTCACCATGATGGGTCCTAGTATGCTGGAACCCCCTTCCACCTTCACTGAGCACCCAACTACCTATTGTGCCTCTACCAACACACCAACCTAAACACAACCAATCACCCTGACTCTATGTCGACTCTCCTTCTCTTCTTCATCTTCATTTTCACAACCCATAGTCACCTCCCCACATAGGATCCCTCAACTGACCATAAGGGGAATCCACAAACGTGTAATCTTTGCCTCTCCAATCCCTATCAGCCTGGCCCAGTCTTCACTCTCTTTTCTACCTTGGGCAATGAGGATAGTGACCTGAGTCATCCCAACAATCTACTTACCCTATCCTATCCAACAAATTTACCCTACATCTACTGTACCACCAAGCCATCTTGTTGCCAGTCCATGATATTCAAGAGTTATACCAACCCAACAATCACCTAGAAGATACTGACCTCCTCTTCATCTCTGCATTGTAAGGCACTACAAAACTGTCAACCACTTGAAATAATCCTCTACTTCCAACTTGAAAATCATAGAGAACAAATGACCATCTTCAGTTTGATGCTAGTGAACCAGATGGAGTAGCGAGAAAGCATCTCAAGCTATAAGGACTCATACATGGATTGGGAATCCAAGATTAATATCACATATAAATCATGCAGTAAGTTATCCCCAAATTTTTTAGTTTCTTTAATGAAAATCTAAATACTTGAATACATCAAACAAAACCTACGAACACATATATGTAATTCTAAGTAACTAGATAGTAAATGATGTAATAAGCCGAGTAAGAGAAACCAAAATACAAGGAATCAAAGTATAAAGCTATAGTTAGAACTAATTTGAATAATTTATTATATGAAAAAGAGAATACATATTAGTAAAAATGCTTTCGTAATATAATTATGGGTATCCTAGACATGCTTAGACCTACTTGGATAAAGATGAATAATATCATTGTGGCATGTTGAAAACCATAGGATTATACATGGATACATACATATATATATGTATACATATATATATACATATATATATATATATATATATATATATATATATATATATATATATATATATATATATATATATATATATATATATATATATATATATATATATATATGCATGTATACACACACACACACACACACACACACACACACACACACACACATATATATATATATATATATATATATATATATATAAAGGGGCAATCATGACTTAAGAGGTATGTTCATATATGTCAATCTATTTGATTTAAATTAAAGAGAATCCTATATGACTATTGGTAAACCTATGTTTTGAAATGAAATACATGTTGCATTTTTCATATATTAGTAATTGAAAACTTTAGATTCACATGACACTTGGAAATTCATCTAAGTTTCCCTTGTTTGAAGCATAGTACATAAAAGATAAGGACATATAAAAAAGAAAAGTACTTTATAAACATTTTGACGTCCACATTTGATTTACATGGTATATGAAGACAATGATATTATAAAACCTAAGTCGTAAGAATGCATATTAAAAATCACACACTCGTATATATATGCCCTAGACATAATTAGACCTATGTTACCAGAGATGAAATTAGAATGAATTACATATCCAATGATCATAGCAACACTGAATATGTTTAAATCCCATAACAAGACATTCGATGATTAGAATTGGGATAAGAGTTGTATACATAACTATACTAGGAGTCTATACATTTTATACTATGGTTTGATTGACATACATAATGTTTTCCTAGGATGAATACTCATCTTTGGGGACCAAGTGTGACTATTGAGTAAACCATTAGTTATAAAGACTAGGTTTGTACTTCTCCCTATTTATAACTAGGCATTTACATGACTAAATTTTCCCATAATGAGGCAATTCTTGAAATACTTACTCTTTTGTTCCACTTGTTGATATATCCTATTCTTCTGAGGTTATTATTGATAGATTGAATTGGGTCAATGACCCACATGTTATTTTTCTTGTATTATGACACATATTTCTAATGAATAATGTATCTTGCCACACTATATTTTGCATGGTAGATAATTAGAATAGCTAACTATAGTAGACGCTTATGTGTAACCATTAGGGTGTGTTTTTCTACCCTTATATATACAGAGGCGTGCTTTTCTGCCAATGGGTGTGCTTTTCTACCCAAAATATATTTAGGCTAATGACTCATTGATGTGTTGGCCCTACTTTAGTAATTTTAGTCTAATATATATAAATGAAAATCTTTGTTATAATGTGATGATGGATGGTGGCAAGGTTTGTTGTTTATTGGAATATTTATACTACCTCATTCTTTTGGAAATTCCTTCTCTTGTTACTTCTCATTGAAACTTACCTAACTTTAATGGCCTCCTCTTTGATGGGAACATTTTACATTACTTTTGAAATAATTAATGCGCTATTTAATCTTCTAATGTACAAACTCAGCTTTTACTGATACATACCTTGTTTTCCTATTTTTTTAGGTGTTCCCTCCACCCAGGTGAAGGTGCTTTACAGGGAAGAGACTCAGGATGACTATGAGCTAATTGGTGGACATAAGGACAACTTGAGGTAGCCGTGTTACCCTCTTCATTGAATATATGTAATCTTTTTATTTTATGTACCTCCCTTTGTGTGAGAATGTTATGTACATGATAACATGTTGTAACTTTGTAAATAGTATGTTTTACGCTACTTAAATGTTTGATGGCTTTGTATTATACCATTGAGTGGACCCATTATTGGGTCCCACTCTTCACAGAATGGTATTAGTGTCTAATTAGTCAGTAACTAGACTATTTTGAGTTATCCTAGATTGTTCCTTAGTAGGTAGGTGACCTTTTAGAGGTTGTTGTTATACCTAAACCTGAGAAATGAGTTACCAAATATGGTTTCAACCCCCATCCAACTTGGTGATATTCATCCTAAATAGTCTCTGTCATTGGCTTAGTTTTTGGGTAAACTCCTATAGGTCCCACCCTCTCTTTATAGGTATAGCTTCCTATACATAAAGGTTGACTCTCCTAGAAAGTAGCCTATACCTCCCACCTTAAGGGGGACAATTCATCTACTATAGAGAGTTGGTTAACTTGAACTCACATAATTGTGTATAACCCTTTCCTTTTTTGGTTTTTATCATCACAACAATACATGCATTATGTAGACTGAGCATACATGGATACAAATTTAGAATATTGACATGGGTTTTGGATTTTGAGATGATCTATATAGTATGTGATTATATGAACTAGATCCTTTTAGGTTAGTGTCTTTCCTATAACATGGAATTATCTAAAAAGAGTTTTGATCGAGACTCTCCATACAAGGGTTGGATACTATCCTAGATAAACTTGGGATATATCATAAATAAGGGTTTGTTAAAGGAAGATATAGGGTTCAAGTAACTACCCATGGGATTTCATCCCTCACAGACCCATATGGTAGGAATAATGCTTATCTTCCTTGTCCTATAAAGGTATGATCACAGAGTTGGATCACATAGTAAAATTTGTGCCATGTTATTTTTCCTAAATGACATATGGAGGCACAATCATCTTTATAAGATATATTGGATACTCACTTTCTTGAAATGTTGGATGTATACCGACACTGAGGTCAGATAATGTAGGTACATATTGGATTGATCCTTAAAGAATTGACCATTCTCTCATCGCCACTGCATAGTTAGTTGACCTTATGTGTGAGATGGGGAGTAGTTTGACTATCTAGCTCATTTGGGCTTGTAATGGCACTATGTATGTAAAACAACTAGGGAAGTATAATCTCTTCTTATTATGGTTATCCGATCTTATAAATGAATGATATTTTTGTAGGTGATGACCTAAGTCATGATTAAGAGGATGGTGGAATAATGGAGGTTGTGTCTGTTAGGACCTACTAGAGTTTAACTGCATACTAGAAGAAACATGTACCTCCCTCTCATCTGGGATAAAGACAGGCATTCTCTCCCCCTCTCCCATGCCTGTGACGGAGGCCAAACGTCCAAGAGGGTGGTAAACCAAGGCAGCAGCTGGGATTTAAACCCGGGTCCCTTCGTGAGGAGACACCGTGCTTGACCATTTGAGCCACTCCTTGTCAAAACTCCTTCTCATCTAAAATTTGCATATGCTTGTCGTATTATGTGATGATCTGTGTAGAGAAGCCTCCTACGTGAAGATGAAGTTATGTTAGGATGATAGTATAAGTTTCATCTGGTAGAAAGTGGTTGACTTGGTTCTCAGATAAATTTTGGCACCATATTTGTATTTCTATTATTATGTTTTCATCATAAAAATTATTTTCATTATATAAATATATGTACAAAATAATCTTTCAGATTTTATCGATGGTTTTTGGAACTAAGTCACAACCACAACAAAGTCAGACTCATAGAGAAAACCTATGACTATCATGTTCTACCCTAAGATCCTATGCCTAAGATTTATGTATCGTTTAAGAAGAAGAACTATAGACTTCTACCTAGCTATGATCTAGTTGGTTTACCCTTGTTGACTCTATACAGTTAGATAGGTTATAGAGAAATCCTCTTAAGGGGTAGATCCTTGTAGTCATTGGGTTCTAACTTAAATGAGTGAATAGTTGAAATTAATGGTTATTAACATCGAAAAATGATGATGGAAGGGATACCAACCATTTGAATACTAGGATGGAAAAACCACCTTAACAATGTAGATAACAATAACAACTTAAAATTGTTAATACCATCCTCAATCTTAGTGTAAATTTCCTAAACCAGTTCAAGATTTGAGAAGATTATAAGACATGATGGATGGAGTGATATAAGTTCATGTTGGATTCTACATACAACTGTGATGTGGGTATGCTTTGTTGGGACTCACTACATTAACTTTATCTAGTGAATTATAAACTTATAATTGTCTAAAAAAGTATAGCTTAGTATTTTGGGTTGTAGTTTGGTAGATTTTGGGGACGGAATCCTCTTTAAAGAGTGGAGTGTTGTAACAAACTTATACCTAGCTTTATAGAACATTTTTTCCTATTCTTAGGCCCACTTCTAGCTATAGGAGAAGTAAATCCTTTTTCCTTAAATCATATTAATAGGGGCAGTTTGACCTCCTAACAATTTTTGTTGACCTTGCAACCTTTCCTCGCCTACCCTTTCCTCATAAAGCAAACCCTGCATTTTCGATAGAGGAGATCCACTGCCTGATCTAGTACCCACCTATTCTGCCTCCGTCTTCTTGATCCTATCATGGACTACAGGCAGGGACACCCATCCAACTGTGGACCAATTCTCTGTCAACCCTCCAATGCATAGATGACATTCCATCACCCTAAACATCACGATGAACTCTAGATTCCTTTCAATTCTTTGACGATGATCTACAACCCAATCGCAATGACAATCATCATCTTCAACCCCAAATCATTTACCACCACCTGCAAAATGATTCAAGCCTCACCATGATGGGTCCTGATCTTCCTGAACCCCCTTCCACCTTCATCGAACACCCCAGGTACCTGCTACGCTTCCGCCACCACACCAACCTCAACACAACCAATAACCTTGACTCCATGCCGACTCTCCTTCTCCTCCTCATCTTCATTTTCATGACCCATCATCACCTCCCCACACAGGATCCCTCAATCGAACATAGGGTGAATCCACAAACTTGTAATCCTTGCCTTTCCAATCCCTATCAACCTAGCCCAGTCTTAACACTCTTTGCTACCTCATGCAATGAGAATAGTGACTTGACTCATCCCAGCAATCCACTTACCCCATCCTATCCCACAAATATACCCTACATTTGCTGCACTACCAAGCCATCGTGTTACTAGTCCATGAGATTCAAGAGTTATACCAACCCAGTAATCACCTAGAAGATACCGACCTCCTCTTCATCTCTGAATTGCAAGGAACTCAAAAACTGTCAACCACCTAAAATAATCCTCTACTTCCAGCTTGAAAATCATGGAGAACAGAGGACCATCTTCAGTTTGATGCTAGTGAACAAGATGGAGTAGCAAGCAAGCATATCAAGCTACACAGACTCATACATGGATTAGGAATCCAAGATTAATAGCGCATGTCAACCATGCAGTAAGTTATCCTCAACTTTCTTAGTTTCTTTAATGGAAATCTAAATAGTTGAATAAATCAAACAAAATCTGCTAACACATATATGGACTTATAAGTAACTAGATAGTAAATGAAGTAATAAGCCTAGTAAGAGAAACCAGAATACAAGGAAGCATACATGTATAGTTGGATCTAATTTGGATAAAGATGAATAATATCGTTGTGGCATGTTGAAAACCATAGGATTATATATATATATATATATATATATATATATATATATATATAGTGGAAATAATGACTTAATAAGTATGTTAATATATGTTAATCTATTTTATTTAAAATAAAGAGAAACCTATCTGACTATTGGTAAACCTATTCTTTGAAATGGAATACATGTTGCATTTTTCATATATTAATAATTGAAAACTTTACATTCACATGACACTAGGAAATTTATCTAAGTTTCCCTTGTTTGAACCATAGTACATAAAAGATAAGGACATATATCAAAGAAAATTACTTTATAAACATTTTGACGTCCACATTTGATTCACATGGTATATGGAGAGAATGATATTACAAAACCCAAGTCGAAAGAATGCATATTAAAAACCACACACTCATATATATATATATGCCCTAGACATAATTAGACCTATGTTACAAGAGATGAAATTAGAATGAAAGTACATATCCAATGATCATATCAACACTTAATATGTTTAAAATCACTAACAAGACATTGGATGTTTAGAATTGGGATAAGAGCTATATACATAACTATACTAGGCGTGTATACATTGTATTCTATGGATTAACATACATAATGTGTTCCTAGGATGAATACTCAAATTTGGGTACCAAGTGTTAGTGTTGAATAAACCATTAGTCATAAAGACCAGGTATGTACTCCTCCCTAATTATGACTAGGCATTTACATGACTAAATTTTCCCATAATGAGGCAATTCTTGAAATACCTACTCTTTTGTTTCACTTGTTGGCATATCCTATTCTTTTGAGATTATTATTGATAGGTTGAATTGGGTCAATGACCCACATGTTATTGCGCTTGTATTATGACACATATTTCTGATGAATAATGTATCTTGCCACACTATTTATGCATGGTAGATAATTTGACTAGCTAACTATCGTAGATTCTTATGCGTAACCATTAGGGTATGCTTTTCTACCCGGAGTGTGATTTTCTACCCTTATATATACAGAGGTGTGTTTTTCTTCTTATAGGTGTGCTTTTCTACCCAAAATATGTTTAGGCCAATGTTTCAATGGTGTCTTTGCCCTAATTTTGTTATTTTGTCTAATATATCTATATGCAAATACTTATTGTAATGTGATTATTGATGGTGGCAACGTTTGTTGTTTATTGGAATACTTATGCTACTCATTCTTTTGGAAATTCCTTCTCTTGTTACTTCTCATTGAAACTTACCTAACTTTAATGTCCCTTTCTTTGATGGGAACATTTTACTTTACTTTTGAAATAATTAATGCCCTAGTTAATCTTCTAATGTACATAATCAACTTTTGATGATACATACCTTGTTTTCCTATTTTTCTGGGTGTTCCCTCCATCAAGGTGAAGGTTCTTTATAGAGAAGAGACTCAGGATGACTGTGAGCTAATTGGTGGACATAAGGACAACATGAGATAGCCTTGTTACCCTCTCCATATGGGCATATACGTGAATAGATATAATCTTTTCATTTTATGTACCACCCTTAGTGTGAGAATGTTATGTACATGAGAACATTTTGTAACTTTGTAAATAGTTATGTTTTCTTCTATTTAAATATTTCATGGCTTTGTATTATACCATTGAGTAGGCCCATTATCGGGTCCCACTCTTTACACTTATGGCATACCAAGTAATACAACTGTGCATTGTCTTTAGAAGATTACTTTCTTCTCAAAGCATCAACTACCACATTGGCCTTTCCTGGAAGGTAATCTATTGTGAAATCCCAATCTTTGATTAGCTCCATCCATCTCCTCTACCTCATATTCAACTCTTTCTTTGAAAAGATATATTTCATATTCTTGTGGTCAGTGAAGATCTAACACTTTACTCCATAAAGGTAGTGTTTCCAAATCTTCAAGGCGTGAACCACTACTGAAAGTTCTAGGTCATGTGTTGATGAATTCTCCTTGTGTTTCTTAAGTTGTCGTGAAGCAAAAGAAATCACATTTTTTGTCTTGCATCAGTATGCATCCCAACCCACTCTTCGAAGCATCACAAAAGATAATATAGCCTTTTCCTTACTCTTGCAACACTAACATCGGTGCACTAATCAACTCTCCTTCTACTGTTGCAAAAAGTGCTAACACTTGTCATCCCAACCTAAAGGTACATTCTTCATGGTTAACCTAGTTAGTGGTAATGCTATGGAACTGAAGTCCTTGATGAATCTCCTATAGTAGCCTACCAAACTTAGGAAACCACAATCTCTATCGGTGTCTTGGGTTGTTCCCATTCTTGTAGTGACTCCCCCTTCTTAATGGTCTACACATACACCCTTAGTAGATATAACATGCTCGAGAAAAGACACTTCAGATAACCAGAACTTGCACTTGCTGAGTTTAGTATATAGCATGTGATGTCTCAACAAAGTCAACTCCTGGAAAAGGTGTTGCTCATGTTGTTGATTATCCTTAGAGTATATCAGAATGTTAACTATAAATACAACCATAAACTGATCTAGATAGGGCCCAAGCACCCTATTCATCAGATCCATGAAACTTACTAGTGCATTGGTTAACCAAAATGACATAACCACAAACTCGCAGTGACCATACCTAGTTCTAAAAGATGACTTGGGTATGTCATCCACCTTTCTTCAACTGATTGTAACTTGATCTCCGATCTATTTTTGAAAACATAGTGGCACCTCTCAACTGATCAAAAAGGTCATCAATCCTCGGAAGTGGATACTTATTTTTTTTGTCACCTTGTTCAACCATCGGTAGTCTATACATAACCTCATTGAATTATCTTTCTTTTTAATAAACAACATGGGAGCACCCCAAGGGGAAGTGGTCAACTTGATAAAAGTTCCTGCAATTGTTTCTTTAACTCATGCATCTCTGCTGGTGCCATTTTATATGGTGATTGTGTTATGGGTTGTGTTCTAGGAACCAGATTGATCTCAAAATCATTCTCTCTTGGAGGGGGAACACCAAAAAACTCTTTAGGAAAGACATCCTCAAACTCATGAACAACTGGAACCTCTGGGATACTAGGACTCTTCTCTTGGTATCCACAACATGTACTAAAAAGGCATTGCACCCTTGTCTCATCAACCTCTCAGCTATCATAATTGACATCAAACATGTAGGAAAAATCTTCTTATCACCTTGGAAGATCCATGAAACATCACTATCATGGAATGTCACCACCGTAGTACTACATTCCAACACAACCTTATACTTCTCCAAGGTATCCATCCCTAGGATCACATCGACTCAATGGATATGAAGTGGCATTATATCCACTTAAATGTCACGTCCTGAAAAAATAAAGTACTTAGGAAGGACACACCTACCGTAACTCAAAAGATCCAGGTAAAGGAATTTCTAGCCGAAGACTATAAGATCTACAACTAACATGTAGATAAAAAACTATCTATCACTTATCTGGTGATAAAAGAGTGTGTCACACTCAGGTCAACTAGTATAGATACAAAAGAAGAAGCAGACAAATCAAAATGAGATAACTCCATTTGACTTGTCACGACTCGTACATTGACTGCTACTTCTAGAAGGCTCATGGCATTGAACCTAGTCGTTGCCTGTTGATGTCCACATCATCTACTAGTTTGTCTAGAAGACGGTACTATGATGCCTAACCACATCCTCTACCACTACAAAAACAATAATTGCTGCAAACCCTTCTGGCTCTAACTCGGCGACTGTGTCAACTCCTCATCCATTATTGGCCAAAACAACCTTGTATGCCTGGTCTACCCACAACTAAAGCAAGTCTTTCTCTCATACCACAACCTAGACAACCCTGTCACTGAAACTGACGCTGCATTGTGAGCTCCTGCCGGTGGAAAACTATGGCCTCTGCCCCTACTTGAGATCCATTGAGATGGAGTATGTGGACCTCCGCTCAATAATAGTCGACCTTGGTTGTTGTTGTGGCAGAGAAAACCTTGGCTTCTTCAATCCTATAAAAGACTGCCCTTGGAATTGAACCAGACTCTTATTAGCATTGGCTTCATGCTTTTTCGAAAGTAGACCTCTCAATCTGTCTTACCGACTCCAAAAAGGTGGAAAACCTCTCTCTAATTTCCAATGTTGATGTCATTGTAGTCAACTCCGTATTCAAACCCTTTTCAAATGTATAGATCCTTTCCTTATCTGTCACTACCGTGTGATGGTAGAGCCACTAAAATTCCATAAACTTTGACTCATACTCATTGATGGTCATCACTCCTGATGAATCCTATCAAACTATGAAATTTTCTCATCTATATATGTCTCGGGGGAGTATCGACTAAGAACCCACCTAAATTTCTCCCAACCTATCACAACTCATGGCCTCTTTTCCTCTTCTATGGCCCACCAGTGCCCATCACTACCCATCAACAAATAAACAATGTGTTTCACTTTGTCCTCCTCATGGATGTTCAAAATCTTGAAACCTTTCTCTAGCCCCGTAAGTAATATGCGAGAATCTGGTGGATCTGATGTAATAGAATATTTGATTGCCCCGACATGCCTAAGATGTTCAAACATATTCCTGACACCCTGAGATTCCACATTAGGGATGGCTGCCCTAAATTGATGTGTTGGCACTCTGACCGCTAGATGTGTAATCATGGTCATTATCTATCTAAACATGGACTAAAATATAGGGTTGGCCATAGTTACTGGATCAAACTGAAGCATCAAAGGCTTCCCTGGCCCCACTTTTAGCACTCTCTCATCATGTGCCTGTATCCTAGCACCACCTCCTAGTGCAACATAACTACTCTCTACTTGTTCTTCATGTCCTCTAGACATATATGCATAAGCATAAGCTATGATGATATATGTTGGATAGCACAACGACAAACTTAAACCTAAGTCCTATGTACCTGTAGACTTAGTGAACCTAGAGCTTTGATAACAACTTAACTGTGACACACTACCACACTAGACGAGATTAATCAAAACATAAAACACCATCAACTAATAACTAATCACATAGTTAGAAAAGAGGAAGGATTAAAACTAATTCCAACATTATAAACATGTTCTAAAATTTTTACAAAAAGTTCCATCTTTTTCATAAACACATATACCATAACCGGTTTTACATCTATATCTGATGGCCTCAACCACAACCTATATACAAAAGGGATATTCCACATGTACATACCATATATATACAACCAGAAATACAACCAAAAAATCGTGTCGATATAGGTATATCATCTACAAAACACATCCCATACCCAGACCTGAGAGTATAGGGACGATACTAGGACTCTACTACTAACAACAACAACAATCCAAACTTCTATATCTACTGATAACTAGGGTTCTTCTCTTCTACAACACGATCTTGACCACGTTGCTGGAGACCACAAAAAAAGATGTGGTGACCCATGAGGTGAGACCCTGTAGCACCCTCCCTAAGAACACACACACACACATAGTAGAAGAAACACAAAGTTATCCATAACTCGTGCACTCAAGGGGGTATTACGTAAGACTGGCATTCATAACAACAATATAATCAATCACACAAATTGAAAATATGAAACATTCTCATAATCATTCTTTTAAAAGGAACATGATGGATATCACATGGAAAACTAGCTCAACATCTTGAGATATAGTCTCTACTCTAAATTTCTAAACATTAAAATATATAGCTGAGTATATAAACCTGAGGATCATCTTATAGTTGGCATCCCACCAGATCTTATCCTACTCTATTCTTGTACTCGAAATCTCTGAGATCTACTCTGCTCCTGCTCTCACCTGCAGACATCTCATCCCCAGCCATGCATTGGAAAAATAGTTGTTAGCGTAAGTGGCATGAGTATTCTAATATACATATTACTGAAGAGATAAAATGCAACAAAATATCTTTGAACATTACAACAATGAATCTAACATTAAACTTTGTATAAGATCTATAAATCTATCTTCTTTCTTTATATTATCTCTTATCTTTTTACTTTCTCTTATCTTTCTCTAGAGACCTGTACTCTAGTACCTGGGTCTCATGACCTGCACTAAGGTGCATGGGTCACATAACCTGCACTTTGGGCATGGGTTATGTCTCCGAATTGGCCTGCACTTTGGTGCTTGGGCCACATGACTTGCACAAAGGGACTGAGTCATGTCTCTCTTATCTTTTGCTCTTCCATTATACTTATAAATGAGATTATGTACATTCTCTGAACTAAGGCATCTTTTATTTACAACTTTTATCTGACTGTGGCCAGCATTATACAATAAGTCCTCCTGAATTAGCATATCTACGCCCTGAATTGGTAACAAGGTACCGCTGAATTGGCACTACATGCCTCTGAATGACACCGAGGTGTCTTTGAATTGGCATGGCTATGCCCTGAATTGTGCTGCAACACCTCTGAATTGGAGTAAACACTCCTCTGAATTGGCAACAGATGCCTCTGAATCGTCCCGGGACTACTGAATAAGGACTTATCACATAATGTCTTATGTGAAGGTTTTAACTTATTTATCTTAAGTCTAAACTTAATTCTTAATCCGAACTAAAACCGAATACTAATATCTTTGGTGAATACTGAATATGAACTTATCTTATATTAAAACTGATAACTGAACTTATCTGAGATTGATTACTAATGACTAAGCATGTACTAAATTCTAAATCTAAATTTCTGAATCTCTTATTCTTAAATTATGAATTGAGTCTACATCTGAGTATGAATATAGATCTCAATTACTTCATAATTGAGATTGGGTCTAAAACCCTTATCATGTATCTTTATTCATAATATGGCTACTCATACAATGGGTACTCTAAGTCTGAATCTAAAGCTAATATCCATATTATTTGGATAATCCTTAATCTAATACTTCAATCTGATAGTAATGACTTAACTACTTTTGATACTAAATATGCGACAACTAAGCCTCCAGTCTTAGGGAAAGGATCTGAACTAAATATGGAAATACGAATTATATGAGAGTTCTCAAGTATCAAATATCTGAACTAATGTGATTTCTGACAAGGTAACTCAATTTCTATAAAATCTCAATAAGTCTGATCTCAACACATTCATATGAACTTAAATCTTAAATCTTAAAGTAGAAATCATATAGAGTCTCAACATTCAACTTAATCATGACTTAATGTCTCATAATTTGGTATTTTCATCATAAACTCATGTTACAATATATTCTAATCCCAATAGTACACTTATTTTGGAAATTGGGTCATGGTCTACCATGTGCAACACCCATATTCTCACATAATACTTAACTTTTAAGCACCAACCTTATTAAGGAATCTATTTCACTTCTTAATTTCTTAGATCGTTACATATATAAGAAACCTTGATAACATGTTCCTACTTGAAATCTCAATACATGATTACATCTATATTTATGGGATATAATAGGAATATATTTTCTTATCCTTCTTATGAACTTAACTCATGATCTAGAATCATTCCATGACACACCACTACTTAAGGTATTGACCATATACAATTCCACAATCATAAGCACATAAAATCTTTCTTACATATTTAACCTAGAATGTAGTACATGAAGGCCTTACCTAAGAAGTATGTAAATATACTTGGTTTGATAAACATAAATACTCATGGGCATGAACCACTTACCTGTGTCAGAAAGGATGAAAATCTTCATCTTGGATTCCTCTAGTCGGTTCTAAATCCTTTAAAACTTAAGGTGTAACACTTTCTTGAAGTTCAATGGTGAGGTTCACACCTACCACATTGATTTAACAAAGTATGAACACATACAATCATATACGTCTTTCCATAAACATAATTACCCTACCCATATATTTTTAAATTCTAGAAAATCCCTCAAGGTGTTCTTTGTATCTCAAGCTTTCCAACGAGCCCTTAAGTACCCTATTGTGACAACCAGATCAATCTCTACGAATCCCCAAAGTTTATAACAAATCAAATTCAAATCAAACTTATTACCTTGTTTTCCTATTCATTTCAGCCTAATTGGGCCTCAGACTGGTGGCCCAGGAAGGAGGGACCCAGACCCCTCCCTCTCCCATGCACGTAGTGATGTAAATTTGGGATTGTGTGCCCCTATTTTTTCGTGAAACATGGTGTCGACCCCCGCCTCCTCTCCGGCAAGCTCCAACATCCACGGTCGATCTGGCCACCGTCTTCGGGCCATGTCGTCATTGAGCCTCCCCTTGGCACTGAGGAATGCATAGAGATGATCTCCAATCTTGTATCAACTGGGTTCCAACTGGGAGTCTTGCCTCCCGTATTTCGTATGGCATAGACATGGAACCGCCCAGGTGGTCTACAACCCACCTACTTCCTCAACGACGATCATGTGTGATGTACTTGGAAGATCTGGTCATGATTAAATTTAGGTGGGAGGGTCTGAAAATCGTCTCCTCTTCCGTGAGTCTGCTAGAGACGATGGAAGGCACTGTGTTGCCCTAAAACCAATCTAAATATCTTTTTATTTCACTGGTATGGGAGACCGATCATAAGTCTTAGACTCTACAACCAACTTTAACACGTCTTTTGTTTGCAATACTCTTGTAACTAACAAGGCAATATCGTATTGCATGCTCTCCAACACTAGACGTTTCCTTTATTTTAATATATCAACTTCTAAACTTGTGCATGTCCCTAGTAACGTCAAAGTCCATCCAGAAAGAAAATTTGCCTTTATCTTAAAGAAATAATATCATAAGAAGGGTAAGATATCACACTGGATTAATTCCTTATCTGGTCAAAGAACACAT
This sequence comes from Alisma plantago-aquatica, assembly GCA_963693085.1. Lineage (NCBI taxonomy): Eukaryota > Viridiplantae > Streptophyta > Magnoliopsida > Alismatales > Alismataceae > Alisma > Alisma plantago-aquatica. The sequence continues at coordinate 1,094,111,223 of OY856411.1, forward strand.
ACCCAACTATATAGATAGTTTCCTTTCCATCCCCACGCTATCCTCTTTCACATCACGAATGTATCATATGATGTTACTATTTCTATTCCTCTTAAATAATATATACATGGTAACACAAATCATGGAAGCATAATCCATATTCATTGTATGTTCTAAAGCCAACAATATTATAGACCTCAAATGTGTTGTGTATTTATTATCGGTATAACCCTTCATACATTTCTCATTCAACTTCACCAATAAATACCTCATAGTATAAGCCTTCTAAATTATGATTATCAAAGAATGTCATTGTCATTATTAGTCCTATAACTCTAAACCAAGCGTTGAGCCCAAAACTCAACCATTTGATAATTTCATCTACTAGGCTCATATATATGAAGATAGAAATCAAACTTCATATAACCTCCACTGAAGAACTTTTGAATAGACCATATCATTTCTAGACATCCCTATTACCTCTTTAGATCAAGAGTCACATTAGTTTAATGCAAATAAATTCATTAATCATAAATTATCCTAACGATTCGTAGGATAATATTTTATGTGTCAAATTTGGTAATTAATCATAATTTTTTTATTATAAACAAACTTCACAAGTTTTAGATTAGAAAAAATTTCATATCTCTGAGCATATTTAAAACTAGCCTTAAATAAAGATCCTCAATATGCTAATTATCTATTGTTGCATTTAATCGTAAAATATATCTAAAATCTCTTGGAAATTGATTTAATGTCTCAAATTACCATAATGTATCTATTAGTCACATTGTTGTCCATATGAAATATTCATTCATATTCATACAACTCTATTACCAATTATATACATGTATTCCATTATGTGTGTATTGGTGATCTAGGTGGCATATAATACATATTTTATGAACTCATTACATAATAAACCATGGTTAAGTTTATTTGGTCCCTCAGTTAAATTTTATTAAGAAAAAACACATTAAAGTTTTAAATTAGCTATGAAATTTGGGATGTTACAGACCCAGTCTCGATGAGATATATAACTCTCTCCAACAGTTATTTATTACAACATACTATTTAATAATAGATAAACTGATAAGACTGTGCATATGATAAGCAGTTGAGTAGGTTAAGCAATTCTAGTACACTAAGCAAGTTAAGCAGATAGGATTAACAAAAAACATGATTATCAGAGTATATAAAGGAAACAATTAAATCTATTCTTCTAACAAATTATCATTCTGATTGCATCATATAACAGCTTAGTAGTGCAAGGGGTATGGAAAGGATTAACAACTAATATGAGACACATTTAACCCTAGCAGATATACTACATGGATGTTTTACATCTTTCATTATTCCTTGAGGATTTGAGTCATACCATCCAAATCAAACTGACCACTGCTGAGTCAAAATCAGTGCCATACTAGATCCATGGAAGAGCTAGACTCCATGATCTCAAACACAACTCTGGGTTAATATGAGAGACAATACAAAGACATAACAGTCAACTACCAACAATGACATATAGTCGAGTTGAAAACAACTAGCCCACCTTGGTACAGGTTACAGGGCTAGAGAATAGGTCACACATGCCTGTTCTGTCTAAGACATCATGTAGTTGTACCCACTCATGCCTTTCACAGATCTCAAAATCTAAGGCATGACCATAGCCATCCTCCATAACTTGTAAATAAGGATGTCAAGGACACATGCATGGTCTTTTGCACCCCACATACTCAACAATATGTCCTCCGAGTTTCACTAAGGAACATTTGCTTCACGATCTAGCAGGTTATGCCACTGAAGATGGTTCTACAACACAAGGTACTATATGATTAGGGTTTCACTTAATTAGTTAATGCCAATTGGATGAATTAAGTTTGCATCTAACAAGTGGACATACAAACCCTAATTCATTTCAAGCAAGTTTATAAGTATAACACCTCCAGAAGATGTAAAACATATGAGTGTATAATTTTGAATCTTCATTGCCAATCATGGGATCACACTTGTCATCATTCCACCACATGATACAATTCCACGACACAATAATCTAAGATTCCAACCCTTATCATATTATAAGGAGGATTACACCTATAATAGGGCTCAACCATGCCCAAAGGTCATTTAGACCATCACATCATTCCCTAGAAGTTCATCATTACCTTTTCTTGCCTTCTAACAAGGCTCAACATCCCGTGACCAATCATGTGGCATATGAGAATAACATAGAAAGGAACTATGATGTTTAGATAGCACCAATTTATGATTTCAACAACAATAAGAATGTATTTCATTGTCACATTAATAATTCAAGAGGCTGATTACAATCAATCACCATCACTTAATTACATTATGATTAGGTGTAACTAGACATGTTTCATTAGGGTTACACATCAACTTACTATGATGATTATCAATTATGTTTATAGAAGCAAAAAGGTAAGACTATAAGTTTAGAGGCATTGAACCATAAAATTCTCATCATTAGAACCACAACATTACACTATAGGCTTCACCCAACACCATTGTATGTTGAAGCATCAACTCTGAATCATTGGGTCAGTTTGTTATTCAAAACCATTGATTGAAACATAAGCCTAACCTTTGATTCATTCAATTAAGAAAACAATCAGATTAGTACTTAAAAACATCTACCCATGAGACCTAGTCTCACCATCTATTGTGGTACCTTGGACAACCATCATTTGTGATACTTTGTGTCACCATCGGTTGATAGGGTTAGTACTACCATTGGTTGAAACCATCAGGTGTTGAACTACTATCACCATCGGTTGATGCCATCTCTAGAGCACCAAACCTTTGAGTATTGGTCATTCAAAAGAGTCCAAAGCTAATCTATGGTGTGACTATCAGTTGGCAGTTACCATTGGTTGTCATCAAGGCAACTCCATTGGTTCTAGTATAAGGACATCCATCAAGTGTGGCACAAGGAAGAACACTGTCTAAAAACCTAAGTATAAGCCATCAGTTTATAGGTATTAAGCACCATCGGTGGTATGTAAGAAAGAACCAAGTCTTCTTCTACCTCAAGAATATCATGCACATGATTTCAAGTTCATCCATGGCTATAGACAACTTAAGTAATATCATAAAAATTGGAACCCTAGGCAAGAATAGCTTTTGTGTGCTTAAATCTTTGTTTTAGAGCAAAAACATGAGTAAGTAAGCTTGTAGTAAGCAATAAAAGTGAAGAGGGTAATAAAACTCACCTCTAAGAAGAATATCAGGCTCTAAATAGTAAGAATACTCCAGCAAAGAAGGTAAAGAACCCTATTATAACATCTAAACTTGGCCAAATAATTATTTTCTCCGCAAGAGAAGTAAACCCTAGACATAAGGAGCAAGAAAGATAAGTTCTTTAAGCTTTAGAGCAATCTATACCATTGAAAACCATGGTTTCATCAAAGAAGAAGATAGGATGAAGAAAAATAGAAAAAGAAATGAAGGAGAGAAGAAGAAACTTACTAGTTTAGGTCAAGGTCACCCAAAGGGATCTCTACAAACACTAGATGTGGGTGGATCTAAACACTAGATGCTCCAACAAGAAGATCAGTTCTCTTATTCAGCCTTTGGTACCCTATTCTACACCAAAAGGGAAAGACAAAGTTCTATACATGAGGGAAGTGATAAAGATCCAAAGGTTTAGTTTGTGAGCTAAAGGATAGGTATATAAAGCTTATGGATAAGGGAGAAGAAAAGCTTGAGGTGTCCTAGTAATTTAGCCATGTACCCATGGCCTAGAGCTACCACAACCATGAAAGCAACATATACAACGGTGGTGAAGACCTACTTCACCAATGGTTCTTGGATCTCTAGGCCAACCATCATTTGCCATGTATGGTAGCCATTGGTTCTTTGGAACCCTAGTCACTTAAGTGATGAACCATCGTTTGATCACCTCCTTTTAGTGAACCATCACTCCAAATGAACCCATACAAGAAAAACATTGAACCACTACCTATAGAGATGAGCATTGGTTGTCACCACCTGGTGGTTAGCATTGCTTGTCCACAAAATAGGAGAACCATCGATTCATAGTCTCTAGAGGTAGCTCATCCATGAAGAGAAACACCACCAAACCAAGCTACAACTAGGCGCCCCCTGGACCAAAAATCTCAATGATGATAATAAAACATATAAGGAGCTCAAGCTTTGATGGAAAAAAAAATATAAGGAGCAAAATGCATGTGACAAATAACAAATAAAACCTCTCATATGGGTAAATTGTAGAAAAGTCCAAAATGTGCACAAAATTGCATCACTTGCAAACAATGTCTAAATTGGACCAAACTTGAACCTTAAGCTTGTATCATGATGTAAAAGCATATCATATGTTTTATTAAGGTTTTAAGAACCCAATTTTGACAATTAAGCATGTTCAATACTTAATCAAGGTTAGAGGTCTTACAATTATGATTTTCCCAATCCATTGAGTTCTCAACTAATGAGATGCACTAGTCTAGAACCTTTCTACACTTCTTCAATCATATTATTTCCCACCATGTTTGGGGTGAAACACCCACAACTCTTTCTACTTCTTGCATGCCTCTCATATGTGATAGAGGCCTACCACTGAAATAAGAAAAGATGCCAATGTGAAAAAAAGAAAAAGAGAAATTTTTGTACAATATATGTGCTTGCACCAATACATAGCAATTTTGAGTCATAGAGGATAGATTTTCTAACCTTCCATCTATAACCCCATTTACTCCAATTTCCACCTAGGGGAAATATATATACCGCAAACTACCATTCTACAACCCAATACTCTCCTTTTGAAAATCTCATAGAACTATGCAGTTTCATTTGAAATTTAAGAATTTCATATCCTTTTTCACATTGTTGATTTTTGACACAGAAGTAGATATAGAGATGAAAATCTATAAATAAGGATAGAGTGAGTTGGGTTATGTGATTTTAGCAAGTGGGTTTGCTTGGCCATGTTTGGAGGTAGGGATAAAAATAATAATGAAAGAGAGATGATGACATGTTGATAGTATCATTTGGCATTCTATTTCTAGTTATATGTTTTGGGGTTATTTGATGAATGCATATCCATATCATTTTAGTTTCACACTTTAATTGCACATTTGAAGTATATTCATACATTTTCTTATTTATATAATCGTAGTTCAGAATAATCAAGCTTGATTTGCTTTTTCTCCCCCTTTTTTTCCTTTAATGATGTTTTCTTGCTTTTTTTCCTATTTATATATCCTACCATTAGGAAGAGAAATGTGGACGATTGTAAGATATTTTGCATCTCAAGAATCCCCATTTGGGCATATGGTACTCCTAGTCGGCTGATTGGACCAAGGAAAAAGAAGAGAATGTATTAACCAAGTGAGTTCTTTGATGAGAACCCCCAAGTCAAACCATTCATGAGAAAATAAATGAATAAAGACCAATAAAATTCTTGACACGTGGATCCCCTAGTTAATTTCCTAGTTAATTAACTAATCGGTTAGGGTCCAAGCTATAGGGCAATCTTTAGGTTGGTCAACTAGGTTGATCAACTGGAAAGCTATTTAGTTAGCTTAGCACTTAGCCAATTGGATGGTTGTCTAGGAGAGTCGTTCAACTAGGGAGTTGTCCTTACACGACTAATAGATTCAACTCAAAGTGATATGTTGGCCCATTCCCCAATTAATTAGTTGAGGTACTGAGCCAGTAAAGCATATGTCCAGCCAACCAACTGGTCACCTTGTCACCCAAATTGTGTGTTTCTAGATGACAAAAAAAGAGCACCTTCGACCCATATACTAACTCATTTTTTGGTCCCGATTGCACTTATATAAAAGGAACCTTGATCTAGAGAGGGAATCAACTCCCTAGCATTAAAACATGATTTTTAAAGTGAATGAAAATAAAAAAAAGAAGGAACCACAACCTCCTCCTAGTGTCTTGTCAGACTTCTTTTGGCATCAAAAGTATTGATTGTTCACCAAAGAATATAGATAAGGCATCTATACCTTTTGTGCAATGGCTTCTTCTCCCCTTACTTGGTCATGTGCTTATTCAATTTCTATTTGCAATTAGGTTCCTTGTTGGGCACATGGATTAGCCTCATCACTCGTACTTTGTACTGCACATTATAAAATGCAATTGTTTTGAATATATTTTTGTTTTCATTTGCTTATTATGTTCTTTGTGGATTTATCACTCTACTTGTAAATTTATTATCATCCTAGATGTAGAGAAAATTGTGAAATCTTAGATTATAATATTTAATGACAAATGTTGAACCTCAAATACAATATGTAACATCCCAAGATTTGAAGCCTCAGATAACATGATCTTGAAAGGAATGATTAGACTACCCATATCACCAAGGTACACCTCCTTTTTAGGGATCCCATCTCTAAAGAACTTTATGGTTAAGCATGCTCAACCCAGAGTAGTACTAGGATGGGTGACTAGTTGGGAAGTTGATCCTGTCATGCACATGAGTGAGGACAAATCATGTAGTTAAAGCCAGTGGTGGTCTATGGGGCCAGTAGTCATTCCTAAAACTCTACTGGATCCTTGGGTAGTGGGTTCAGACATTACACAACCACATAAGGGTGTTCACTTGGGCAATGGGTTAGTGATCCATAGGTACCGAGACCTTTCCCCTATGGGGGGGCTATCCTTCTGAAGTCACTCTCTAAAAGAACTAATTCCCCTTGGCCACATTTTTAGTATTTGAAATGACGAGAAATATAATGTGTGAGATAGAATACATAGGTGGCATTGGTGAAAACCATTACTGCCCAATGCTTTTAATATTAGCAGTATACCTTTTCACTCCCTTTTAACTGCTTGCAATTTAGTTTAAAACAACCAAGTAAAAAATTATTCTAGATGTGAATCTTGATAGAATTGGATCTTTTAGGTTCTTGAAAATGTGTATGTCGGGTTCAATGCTAAAAATGTACTACAATAAGATCCATCTTTTGATGAGCAGTGATTATTTCTCAAAGATTACATACAAACCTAGGAATTTTTCCTCAATGAATCTAACATGCTCTTATTGCATCACATAAATGACGTCTATGATGTTTCGATTTAAAAGAGAGAGTTCATATGCCTAGTTTATCTATCACCGCTTCTTGTATTTCTAAAGTCATTGCTACTCAATTTTCCAGTCTTAACTTGAAGAAAAGTTGTTAATTGAGAAGGCACATTAAGACCTTTCTATTGGAGTTGATGTTGCCATCTATTTTTGCCACCAGTAAATGATTCTTGATGTTGATGACTTGAAGTAAAAATGACCAAAAATACTAGGTTTTTTCCTAATATAATGTGCAATAATCACCACCCACAAGAAAATGGGACTTATATAAATATAGCTTTAGGATTGAAACCAACAACCTTTTTTCAGCAATCTAGATTTTTAGCCTAATTAAGGAATAGTGATTAATAAGGGTATATCAATTTGGTGGCTGATTTAGTAAATTAGCAATGAAAGAAATAAAATCAAATTATAAATAAATGATTTTAACAATTATAAATTACCAGGACAACAATTTCACTATCACTGTTGCATATCGACTCTCCCACATCACAGAGCACATCAAATGTATATTTGGATTGAGGAAAATAAATTTTATATTTTTTTAGAGTATGAAATTCACAAGGACATATTTCCCTATAGACTCAAGGTCTCTTTACCAACAAATCCTTAATTTTTCACGAGGAGAACTCCCTTCTTTGACCTCATATGGGGTTTGACTATATTGATTAACAATATAATCCTAGATTCTAAGGTCTCTATGTCTAGGACATAACAATCATGTAATATAGTTACCCCATATAAAGAGAATGCAATCACCAATCAGTAATCGATTTGAAAATCCATATGAATAATAATTTATAATAAGAGACTACAAGATATAGAATTCGGGGCTATCTTGGAACCCTAATGAATGATGTACTCTATACTAATATTAAGATACAAGATAAAAGAGAGAAATATAGGTTCAAAAAGAAAGTAGCAGTGTGGAAGATAAGGTTGTAGTGTCACAAACCGCTTGTAAAATAGTATCTCTAGTCAGCAATTACGTCGATTAGCAGAACGCTTCTCTACCTCAAGCAATGGACTTTCATTTGTGACTCTTCCATTTTATGTCTAGGGTTAAGCATTAAAGAGATAGGTCCTAGACCCTTTTCACTAGATGTCCCCAAAGTGGATCTACATTATTCTATGAAATATCAAATCCATCTGACTTGATCCAACAACTATTAACTATTTGCTACAATTTCTAGAAAAAAGGAAATGACCGATCGGAGGGGAAGTGAATCCACGAAAAGTGGTTTGAAAATACACTTGTTGCATAAATAAACAAATCATTTTTCTCATATAACTTGAATATCTCAATTATGACTTAGAGTGTAGAATCTACAGATATTTAGTCTGGGACATGCTTTCCAATCAGTCGACCTAGTGAATGAGTCAAACATACAACTTTTATGTGAGTGTGCGTTTTGTACTTTGGTCAACTGACTCGTCCCATGAGTTGATTGACCCACCTTTTAGTTCTTGCTTTGAAAGGAATGTTGATCGTCCACTTGGTATAGCCAACTAGTGAGTTTCTCACTGATGAGTGTTTTTGAAGATTTCTTAGTCAGTTGATCCATTGAGCTAGTTGATTGAATGGGTTGGCTCAATGAAGTATTGGTGTTGTTGGGTCAGGAGACTAGGGTGACTAGTTTGTCGACCCATTTCTCATAGGAGTCGATAAAATTCTATGACATTTTTTTCTAAAATGGTCAATCCATCCACTGCATGAGTTGATAGACTCACTCTCTACTTGAAGGGCTTATTTTTGGGCTGACCTAATCGGTTAAATGGTGAAACCATTCGATTGAATAACCTATTGTTCCGTGCTAAAAGTTATCTTTGAGGTTTTAGTTAATGGATGGGATACTCACTTCAAGTATTAGATTTTGTGAGTGAGGACATGGAATCTTTAGTCATTTCTTGGTATTTTATGGAGAGGTGTTTTCTTCTCTCTTTAACTTACATTAATCCTACAAATAAAACCCAAAAATATTTCAATACTAAATAATTTACATAAACTACTAAAAAAACTAAAACAAGGGAAATATGAAGTGAAACACAAAAACATGCAAAAATAATTATAAAAATGCAACTAAATTACGATGAATAGACATTCATCGCAATATCAAGCTCAAACGTCACTCATCCCGAGTCAAAAAAAGTCCAAAACACTCTCCAAATAAATACTTTTAACAAATATGCATGCCTCATACTCACATCACTCTTGAATCCCTACCATAAGTATGCCAACCTACCCAACCTCCTAAGATCATGAAACATGACTTTCCACATCTCCATTCAAAAATTTTCTTCACAACACCACTTCTTCACCACCATCCAGAAGGGTTTCATTAAAGATTGAGGAATCTAACAAAATCACAAGTACACATATAATACAAGACATGTGTTTTTAAGTGGATATCTATGGATCATGTAACAAGCCCCTTGTTGGTAAATGAAGTTAATGGAGGTTTGTAAGGAAGAATAAATATCTCTCCTCTTGTTTAGGTTGAGATTGCAATGTATCTATGCAAATAGATGTATTTAATATTTTCTATATGCACATTGGAATCTTTTATTTATTTTTTGTGATACCATCCTATTACATAGAGAGGAGTATGGGAAATGAGTTTATAGAGGAAAAGGGTTGTGTGCCACCAATCTTAGGGGTTGGCAGCCTTCATGGTTATTCTTTTTCAAGTTTTCTTCTGGTGGATGGAAGGTAAGAAGATATAAGAAGTGTAGAAGAGGGTTTGGATCATGTGAAACACTTTTGTTAAGATTAAATACATCGAGTTATTCCTCTAATTCACAACACCAAATAATGAAAAACAAGTATATGCTTAAAAACTTCATATATATGATTCACTAATTAGTAGGAGATTCATATTGATCCTTACTGGTTCCTCTAACACCTCTCACCCTTTTTAACAATTATGGTGCTTATATTCAATGACTACAAAGGGTAATTTTAACCAGTGGCATGTTTTTAGAAAGATAGTTAACAAAAGAATTTACTTAGAACAAGAGAGGTTGTATGAAAATTTTTACATGCAATGCAAACTTGAATGTAAACCAAATCAACTAGATAATGGCTTCAACTAACATTACAAGAACTAGGATCTAAAGTAAGAATAATTTGAACCTACAAACAATGCAAGAAAATTTAATGCTTTGATGTATATAAAGGTAAACATATTTGAATTAATTTATTTTGAAAGATATAGTTTGGGTGTAAAGAAGCACGTACCAATCAACTTCCACATTGAGCATAGAAATTTTCTCATCCCCGAGAAAACACTAAACCCAATATGGAGGATAAGAAATCCTCAGGGCTCATATAGGAGGACTTGGAAACTCGAAGAAGGTATAACTGAAAGGAATATGAACAAGGTTTGGAACCTTAAACATGAGTGATCCATGGCTCAATATGAGATTAGGTTTCTGTTCTAACTCAAGAGTACTATCAGCATGTCTGGAGTAGTATTACATTTCACACTACAATCCATCTATTAGGAGCCAACAATGCTCCTTCACCTACAAGTATAATATAATACATGTGTATGGATATGGAATAAGTGTCACCATGTTGGAGTGATGCCCATATGGTGGCCAATAATCTTCTCTGTGAAAACTGGATGTGGACTACCTTCTTCTGTGAATAAGGTAGTATGCACCGAATCAACTACCAGTTATGTTGATTGTGATAGATCATGTAAAGCATCTGGATCTGGCTTCTACTCATCCTTTGGATCTACATGTAGATGATGTGGATCTAGCATAGGAGAAACCCTCTCATCTATGTAAGTATCCTGATACATATTTTCTGAGATTTGTGCATCCTCATGGAGTATCACCCAATCAACACTAAAATGTGACAAAGCAATGGGTTTTTTTTATAATCTCAAAATGTGCCTCTAGATCCTCCAAGTGGAATAAACCCAACTCATCCATGTTTTTATAAGGAATCCATGGTTTCATAAGGAACATGAACTAGAGAGGATATAGAAAAACAAATCATTGATGGCATGCATACTCTAGTTGGGCTTGCACTACATCATTAACTACCATGCCATGGCCATTCTTGCCTTATGATTTTATGTTAATGTTACAAATAACATAACATTACAAAGGATGGATTACATGTATACATGTCAAACTCTAGCTCAAGTTACTCATTCTTTACCACTGTCAATGTATTCTACATTGTTGTATCAAGCATGGAGCAAATATTATCCTCGTCGTTGATTATGAATGTGGTTTGCTCCATCTTCCTAGAAGATCTTTGTGATTGACCATTAATAGAACTTGGAACTTGGGGAACCTACAATGATGAAGATTTTGTGATAAGTGAGTCGAGACTTTTTCCCATGAGAGTTAGAGGTCTCATAATTTTAGAGAAGAGAGGCACAACTTACATAGTGACTAGTTGGACAAACACTTAAATATCTTACAAAGATTCAAGATGTATACCAATTCTTTTGAGGTTTTTGTTTTGATTTTTTTTTAGTAGGGGTTGCAAACTTCTCCTCCATAATCGGGGATGTAATACTCTTTTATTAATTTTGTTGATCCAAGTGTTACAAATTGTCCATATTTTGATAACAACTTAACCATTCCTTTCATATGTATCTAACATGTTTGTTTGAGATTGATTTCAAGCATTAGGTACTTGAAAAGGATCAAATCAATCAAGCCCTAGCTTGTTCGAGTTCAAGTCAAAAGCAATGCAAATGCACTTTTGTGGAAAATGCTTCAAATCACCTTAGATTATTTTTGTAATCATTTGTATTGATGATATGACTTGTAACTAAGATGAGAAAAATAAAGACCACTTAATTCAAATGTTTAATGACTAAATAGGAATTTTAAAAAAATTATTATAGGGTGTTAATCGGTCAAGATACATACTCGGTCGATCCCTTGATGGATTTTCAGAATTCCTTGGTTTGGTCGAGTTTACCACTCACAGAACTCGACTGATCCCTACATTGAGAAAACTGATGTCAAGTGACCGGTCGAGTTTCACATAAGAAAAACTCAACCGATGCTTCAAATTGGCTTTGTCTCATAGTGCAATTGGTCAAGTTACCTTTATGAAAACTCGACCGAATGCACTGTACATAAAACACAGAAAAAGTGATTCTAACCGTTGGAGTGTTGCCAAATTTGAAATTAAATCTGTTGCAATACCCCGAATGACTAGAAAATGTTCTCAAGTGTTCCTACCCTCTAGAGGACACCCTCCACTATAAATAGGACCTCTCGAAGTTCATTCCAAGGTTGTTCCTTCATGCTTTTCATGCTCCTTGCTATAGTTCAGTGCATCAATTCACTTGAGTCCCTTTCTCTCTCTTGATTACACTTCAATTTATCCATATGAGTGAGATAGGATATGTGTGAGAGAGCTACTTCTTTGAATACTTGTAAAGCTCTCAAAGCTTCTCTTTTCCCAACCCCTTTATTCAACATCAAGTTGGTGAAAGATTCTCTATGTGAAGGAGAAGGTGCAAGCTTATTCAAGCTGTAGAAGAAGGTTCAAAAAGCTTCTTTGAATGAAGGAGGAGGACAAGGCTGAAGATCTGGGATTGGAGTGGGTAAATTCTTCAAGGAGGAAGACTCGTTGCAAAGAGGGGATCTCCTTGACAAAGGTGTCTAGTTTCTTGCAAGAGTGGGTAATACCCCTGTGAGGTAGTAGAATCTAGCTCTAGATAGATAAGACTTTGTTTTTAAGGTTATTATCTCCCTTTACCTCAAAGGAAAGTTGAGTATCCTTGGCCCAGAAAAGGAATGCCAATTATATGTCTTATAATGGAATATAAGTATACATAGGTTGTGAAATCCTAGGGATTGACCTCTCTAGCTAGTGGTAGACTCTTAACTAGATTGGTGAGTGGAACCAATCTAATTAGCTTACTCAAGTGCTTGTTTCAATCTCTCTCATACTTGCTATGCATGTTTAGATTTCTATCAAATTCACTATTTGCAATTAGGCCTAGTTGAAGTAATTTGAAGGTCTAAAAATTTTTTTGCAAGTGTTTTTATCTCTGTTTGCCCCCCCAGAGCGCTTTGATCCAACAAGTGGTATAAGTGCCATGATCTTGTCCAAAACATCTCCCACGAGACAAGAAGATGGACAACTTACTTGGGTCCCTCAACCTAGAGGGAGGATTCTCCATGAGACCCCTGCTATTTGATGACACAAAGGGTGATGTATCCAGTTGGAATAAAGCTACATTCAAGAAGGATCAACTCAATTCAAAGGAAAGAAGCATCATCTATGTTGCCCCCACTCCCTCTGACTTCAGCCAGATCTCATCTTGAGACATGGTCCATGAGATTTGGAACAAGTTGTGAATTACCTATGACGTCACAATGCAAGTCAAGGAGTCTAAGATCTACATGTTCATGGGCCTTGAGAACTTCAAGATGGGAAAGAAGGAGAGAGTGGTTTAAATGTACACTAGGCTCAACACCATCATCAATGGACTTGCTCAACTGGGCCACTCCATGGATAGAGGGACCATCAACTCTAAGATCCTAAGGTCTCTTCCCAAGGGATGGGAATCCAAGGTTACTTCAATTGAAGAAGTTAGAAGTCTTGGTGACATTGTCACCGAAGAGCTCATTGGCAACCTTCAATTTCATGAGCCAAGGCTTGAAAAGTAAGAAGAAGATGAAAAGTAAGAAGAGAAGGAATCAAATAAGGTCAAATCCAATGCCTTCAAAGCTCAAGTGGAGGTAGTGATTCTCCAACAACAACTTGCTTTCCGGTCCTCTCCTCCCTCCTCAAGTGAAGTGAAGCCCTTAGTGACCATGAAGAAAACTACTCCAAGGGAAAGAACTTCAAAGGGAAGACATCTTCCTCCTCTACTCCAAGGTCCAATGAATGTGGGCAAAAGGGTCACTACAAGAATGAATGCTCCAAGGCTAAGAAGGCCTACCACAAGAGAAGCATCAAGAAAAGGGAGGACTGCAAAAAGGATGCCAAATACAAGAACAAGGACAAGAAGGACAAAAGAAGCAAGGATGCAACTCATACAGCTTAGGAGGAATCCTCCTCTAGTGATGAAAGCTCTGATGAAGAATAATGCCACTTTGCACTCATGGACTCTAAAAGTGAAGACACTACTGAGGTAAATGAGGTAAGTAAGGTCAGCTTGCATGAGTCATCTGATGAAACACTTATTGATATGTTTAATGCTACACACTCTTCTTATTCCGAATGCAAGTCTAAAAAGAAGAGGTTGGGTAAGATCGTAGATGATTTCTATGCTAAAATTGATATTCTTGATCAAAATGAGAAGTTGCATCTTGATAGCATTGATTCCTTGCAAGGACAATTTCTTGACCTTGAGGTCTAATACAATGGAGTTGAAGTAGAAAATGGCATCTACCTTATGAACATCAATAGTTTTAAGGAATAAAACCAAGCCCTAATAAATGAGATTGATTTACTTTAAACTGAAAAATGATGATCTCAAGCTTGCTTGTGAGGCTACTAAGGATCAAAATAGAATTTATCTCGATGAGCTTATTATGCTTAGAACTAAAAATGCTAGATTATTTGCTCAATTTAATTATCTTTCCTCTAGACCTTTATTGCCTAGTCACAGAGTTGCTAGTCTAACCTTATAAAAAGATTCTTAACTTACTAAAATCCTCTATTTGGAGACAAACTTACATCATGCACAAGATGATCTGGGTAGCTTATCTTCTACTATCATTACTATTAGTGAGGATAATCACAAACTAAGACCTTCCTTGCAGAAATCCCTTAAAAGGGAAAAAGGCCCTCAATGAAGTTCTAGATCACTCTACCAAACATAGTTGTACTAGTGGTTTGGGATATGTTGGTGGAGATCCAAAGAGCAAGAGAAAGCCTAAGTGTAAGAAAAAAGCAAGGAACCTCCTTTCTTCCATGGAGATTCACCCATCTCTAAGAACCCTATGGTTTGTGTGCATTGGAAGAGTGATTGTCATTACTCTACATTTGTCCTTATAGAGAGAAGGGGACCAACCCAAAGAAGAAACGGGTCCCCAAGATAACACCGAATCCCAAAGTTTGAGTTGGGAACTAACATCTTCCTTTCTTGCAGGTAAAAGGAAAATGGATTGTTGATAGTGGGTTCTCAAAGCATATGATATGTGAAATCAGCAACTTCAACAAATTCACAAAGAAGAAAGGAGGGTTGGTAACTTTTGGTGATAACAACAAGGGTAAGGTGATAGGTGAGGGTGACGTAGGTGATTCACTTTGCATCAAGAATGTACTTCTTGTGGATGGTCCACATCACAATTTAATAAGTGTTAGTCAACTTTGTGATATTGGTTATCTTGTTCCTTTTACCTCACTTGAATGCTTGCTTCTAGGTTACATCTCCTACCATGTTATATACAAGGGAAATAGAAATGGTGATCTCTATATTATTGTTCTTTACTCTATTTTCTAATTTGAATGATATTTCTTTTTGGCACCATAGGCTTGATCATGTATATATGCATCAATTGAAGAAGTTGAGCAAAAATGATTTGGTAGGGACTTCCTCAATTGGATTTTGTAAAGGATGAGGAATATTGTCAACCTTGTAGTCAAGGAAAGCAAACCAAGCCCTCCTTCAAATACAAAGGAGTCCCAAGCACCAAAAGAGTTCTTGAGCTACTTCTGATTGATCTATTTGCCAATGTGTACGCAATCACTTAGTGGTAGCAAGTATTGTCTTGTGATTGTCGATGACTTTTCTAGCTATACTTGGATACCCTTTGTTATTTCAAAAAGTGATACTCTAGATGTTTTCTCAACTTTAGAAAATGAGTTGAAAACAAAGCTTATTGTCGAATCATCTCTATACACACTGGTAATGGGGGAGATTTTGAAAATGACTTGTTTGAATGGTTTTGTGAGGAATCCGGGTATGCACATAACTTTTCTTCATCTCGAACACCTAAAAAATGGTTATAGAGAGAAAGAATAGGTCACTATTGGAAATGGCTAGGTCCATGCTTCTAGAGTATGGCACTCCGTAGTAATTTTGGGCTGAAGCTGTTAGTACTTCATGTTTTGTGCAAAATTAGGTTTTTACTCATCCTTCGCTAAAGACAAACCCCTATGAGATATAACGTGGTAGAAAGCCTTCCATTGATTTCTTTCATGTTTTTGGTTGTCCTGGTTTTGTTTTGAACACCAAGGATTCCCTCAACAAGTTTGATCAGATGTTTTACAAGGCTTTCTTTCTTGGTTATAGCACTACTAGCAAGGCTTGTAGAGTATTTAACGTTGAACTGTGTAACGTAGAAGAATCTATCAATGTTATATTTGTGAGACTAACCCCTCGATTTCCAATACCATTGTTAATGATGATGTTGCATATGAGGTGATCCCTCACTTAAAAGATCTCAACATTGTAAATAAAGGAAAATAGGCATCGATTGATGAAGAAGAGAAAGAAGAAGAGAAGAAGGATACAACTCTATAGTTTTCAAAGCATCATCCAAAAGAGCTCATCATAGGTAATCCTTTTGGAAGGGTGAGGACGTGGATTGCATTTAACAAAGAACAATCCAACAACACATTCATCTCTCAAATTGAGCCAAAATGTTGCAAAGAGGCTCTCAAGGATGATGAATGAATCCTAGCCATGCAAAAAGAGTTGGAACAGTTTGAGAATAAAAAGGTATTGACCTTAGTGCCAAGACCAAGTGATAGAAAGATCATTGACAGCAAGTGTGTCTACCGCAACAAGCTTGAAGAAAGCAAAAAAGTGGTAAGAAATAAAGAAAAGTTAGTTTCTCAAGGCTACAATCAACATTAAGGTATTAATTTTGATGAAACATATGCACCTATAGATATAATTGAGTCAATTAGAATGGTACTTGCTTTTTCTAGTCATAAGAATTTTTTACTTTATCAAATGGATGTTAAAAGTGCATTTTTGAATGGTATAATTGGGGAGGAAGTATATGTTGCACAACCTCCCAGTTTTGGACATGATAATTTGCCTAGCCATAATTTTTGTTACAAAAAGCTCTCTTTGGAATCAAATAAGACCCTCGAGCTTGGTATGAGAAACTAAAGAACATTTTGCTAGACAATGGTTGTATCATGGGAGAAGTTAATTCCATCTTGTTTCTAAAATACATTTCTAGCAATTTCTTGATTATTCAAATTTATGTTCATGATAGTATCTTTGGCACACTAACCCCAATTTGTGCAAGGAGTTTAGTGCTCTTATGCATAGTGAGTTTGACATGAGCAAGATGGGGGAGTTTACTTTCTTCCTTGGCTTTCAAATCAAACAAACAAAATATGGGAACTTCATCAACCAAGGAAAGTACATTGGTGAATTACTTAAGTGCTTTGGGATGGAGAACACCAAGCCAATGGACACCCCCATGTCAAACACCGCCAAGCTTGACAGAGATGAGCAAGGAGAAAAGGTAGATGAGAATCTTTGTAGAGGTATGATTGGAAGTTTAATTTATTTAACTACCTCTAGACCTAACACAGTGTTTAGTGTTAGTTTGTGTGCTCAATTTCAATCAAGTCCAAGAAAATCACATCTCACAGTGGTTAAGAGAACATATAGCGAAAATCAAAATTTTGGAATATGGTATCCCAAGTCAAGGGACTTTACTCTTACTACTTATAGTGATGCTGATTATGCAGGTTGATTGATCGATAGAATGTGCACAAGTGGCACTTGCTTCTTCCTAGGACCATGCCTAGTTTCTTAGCTCTCTAAGAAACAAAGCAATGTGGCTCTTTCAACTATCAAGGCTGAATACATTATAGCTACGAGTTGTTGTGCCCAAGTCCTATGGATGAAGCAAATGCTCCAAAACTTTAACATTCATTTTGATGCTTCTCCTATGTATTGTTATAACACAGGTGTAGTTAACATGTCTTACAATCCTATATTGCATAGTAGAGATAAATATATAGAGGTCCTCCATCACTTTCTCCATGATCACATTTCCAAGAAGGATATTTATATCACACATGTGGACACAGAGAATCAGCTTGCAGACATTTTCACAAAACCTCTAGCTAGAGAGAAATTTTCTTTTATTAGATAAAAAATGCTTATAACTACTCTTGATGATATTGACATGCCCTCTATATAGTTTTTCTTTTATCTATATGATTTTGTTCATATATTTCTCACCTTATGTTTGCTATGTGCTAAGTTGCCATGTTTTCATGCCTTGTTTTTGTTGTTTTTGGGTATTTTCACAAAAGCATGTTTTATCACATTATAGTACCCTATGATGAGTGAAATGTCCCTCAATATGTCTTAAATACATGATAGGATAGAAAACTACATTTTATATACCACCTTAGAGGCTTGGAACTAAATTTTCTAAGGTTTGGATTGGTTGGCCATTCAATCGAGTTTGTCTTGCTAACAACTCGATCGATCTCCATATGAGAACTTAGCTGAAATGCTAGTTTAGTTGAATTTCCAACCCACAAAATTCGACCGATCACACAACTAGACCAAATTAAAATAGGGTATCAGTTGACTTTTCCCCTCTCAACTAGATAAAAATCTACCAATACCAAGCTCTAGTGCTCTAGTTCTCAAACACTAGGTTTGACCTTCCTCTCCCAAGCCCCATTTGGCCTTCATTGTCTTTCCCTACCTCAATCTCAGTAGATCTGCAACCTACTTGTGACATTTTATTTCTCCTTCGATGATCTTTTCTTCTCCATCTTCCTTCATGGCCTCAAACAATAGGAAAAGAGTTGTACTTGTTTGAGCACCATATTCTTCCTCTACTCCTCTGCCCATTTCCTATGATGGCACCTCATTCTTATCATATCAAGCTCTAAATTTTTATAAGGAACTCCTTCCTAGGAATCCTTTCCCGTTTCAAGCTTTATATGAAACTCCTTTCTTAATGTGTGATGTTATCTAGGAGGTGATTGAGGTGTTCTCCACCCATCACCTTAGCACATTGTGTGTAGAATGCCTATGCTACTCAAATTATATCACTAGCACCAAGGCGGTCCATGAGTTTTATTCAAATCTTTAATAGAAATACACTACAAATCTGCCACCACCTGATACTTAGGTAATTCTGACTTCTATGATAGCTGGTACCAAATTTACCATCTCTAAATATTCCTTGAATATATAGTTGAATGGTGCTAAGATTATTGACTCATGGACATCTGAATACCTTGAGTATCATGACATGCATGACCCTGAGGCTTTCTACAAGAGCATGATCTTACACTTCCTGGCATTCATAAGTTTTTGAAGAAGCCCAATGTCCCCTATTGGAAGAAGTCAACCTTGCCATCCTCTTCCCTTGATATCAAAAACCATCTTATTTCATTGGCGGGTAAATGCAATATCCATCCGAAGAAAAATCAAACGGATATTGCATAAAAACCAATATGATAAGGTACTGTCTTTTGAAGAATATCAGAGTCAAGTGGTCTTGCTACATTCTTCATCACATGACCTACTTTGGCTCTGGGAAGAACACATCTGGCACCCATCCTCCTTACCCTACCTTGATCAATGGTCTATTTTCTTTTGTGACTTAGAAGTCCCTCTTCCATGACTTGCACTACAAATCTTGCCAGAAAGGAGTAAGCATTAGTGAGACTACAATCAAGAAGACTACTCTTCCTACCTCCCCTACCACTCCTAGAGCCTCGACCTCCACCTAGGTCCCTTCACTGCCTCCACCACCCCAACTGAACCGTGCCTCTTTTAGTGTATTACATGAAACCCTAAACCCTCATGGGACATTTGATGCATCAACATGCATATAACATTCATGTTCAGGATCATCTCCACCAGGACCTTTTCCACATCATGTCAACCATGAACCTATCTTGTAGCCATCCCTACCCTACCTACCACGCATACCCTAGAGCTGACTACGCCTCCCATGCATACATCTAGTTCTATCCTAACCCCTCAACCTTATGTTACTTCTGTTTGCACCCTTGCTTCTGATGGTGGACCTACCTCTGCCACTGGTGTTTTTCCTCTATTGGCTCTTTCTGATGGTCATGTTGCCACTATTCTTGCTGGTTTTGATGATACTTGTGCTCCTTCCTTTGAGTAAAAAAAATGCATTACATGCATGTGGCATGTCATGAGATGAGCATAATTCTAGGAGGCCTAGTTGTGCCTTTACAACTCCTATTGATGAGGAGATGTCGGATTAGGACAATGCTAAGGATGTTGAGGATGATGGTTCTGAGGATGGTTATCATGATGGACTTTGCTAGTTCTTCTAGTGATGATGGTGAGGGCACTGCTCCTGCCTCTATTGCACCATCTGATGATAACAAATACTACCAACCCAAGGACAAGGATGATGATGTAGATAGTATATCTGTGTGTATATATATATGTATATATATATATATATATGTATATATATATATAGTATTTGGGAACTGTGTGTCTGAGGCATACAATTTTATCATTTCATTGTTTCTCGTTAGTTTGTAGCTTTATTATGAGAGGTTATGCTTAATGTTGTAATCTTAATCCTATGTAGCATAACTCTTTGATTGACTATACCTTATGAGTGTGTGGCCTGATATTTCATATTTTGATTATGACACTAGACTACTTGTCTCTCTATGTTTTGTCTCTGTTTGTTGTGTGCAATATGTGGTTGCCTTTTTGGTTTGTGCCTGTGGGGAAGACATGTGATTTTAGCTCTTCCACCCTATGCTTTTTGCAATGACAAAAGGGGAGAGAAATTGAGATAATGTACCGCAGGTACAACAAGGGATAAATGACCTCAACCATTTTGTTTTTATTCATTATATGATCTTTTTCTTACTTGTTATCTGCATATCATGTGACTTTCTAGAGGATCATATAGTATATAGATGTGCTATGGTTATTTGTGGAAAGATTAACTATGCAGGCATATGTAAGAATGAATTTAGTGGGAGAAATTATCAGTGTTCATTCATGTATCCCCTTGCAATTCACAAGGTAAAGTTTTAACTTTCACATCATTTCTCAAAGGTAAAGGTCTAAATTTTCATATCCTTTTCAATATTGTGAGGAATGGTTTGTCATTGCCAAAAATGGGGAGAATGTTTACCTAAGTGTTATACATTGTCCACATTTTGATAATGACTTAACCATTTCATTCATATGTATCTAATATGTTTGTTTGAGATTGATTTTAAGCATTGCATGAAAAGGATAAAATCAATCAAACCCTAGCTTGTTATAGTTCAAGTCAAAAGCAATGCAAATGCACATTTGGGGAAGAAGTTTCAAATCACCTTAGATTATTCTTGTAATCATTTGTATTGATAATATGACTTGTAACTAAGATGAGAAAAAAATCAAGAACCCTTAATTTGAACATTTGATAACTCAAAAGGCATTTTCCAAAATTTGTTGTACGAAGTTAATTGGTCGAGATACAAACTTGATTGACCCCTTGACGAATTTTGAGAATTCCTTGGTTTTCTCAAGTTTTCCACTCACATACTCTTCTAACTCTTCTTTGAGAAAAACTAGTTTCAAGTGAGCGGTCTGAGTTTCACAAAAAAAAACTCAACCGATGCCTGAAATTGGCTTTGTGTCATGGAGTAATTGGTTGAGTTACCTTTATTAAAACTTGACTGACTACATTGTATTGAAAACACAGAATAAAGTGACTCTTACTGTTGGAGTGTTGCAAAACTTGAAATTATATCTATTGGAACACCCCAAATGGCTAGAAAATGTTGTCAAGTGTTCCTACCCTCTAGTGGACACACTCCACTATAAATAGGACCTCGTGGAGTTCATTCCAAGGATGCTCCTTCATGCTTCTTGCTATAGTTGAGTGCATCAATCCACTTGATCCCCTTTCTCTCTCCTAATTACACTTCAATTCGTCCATATGAGTGAGATAAGGTCTATGTGAGAGAGTACTTCTTTGTATACTTGCAAAGTTGTCAAAGATTCTCCTTTCCCAACCCCTTTCTTCAAGATCAAGTTGGTGAAAGCTTCTCAAAGTGAAGGAGAAGGTGAAAGCTTCTTCAAGCTATTGAAGAATGTGCAAAAAGATTCTCGAGTAAAGGAGGAGGACAAGGCTGAAGATCTAGGAATGGAGTGGGGAAATACTTCAAGGCGGAAGACTCATTGCAAAGAGGGGATTTCCTTGGCGAAGGTGTCCAACTGCTTGCAAGAGTGGGTAAGAACTTGGTGAGGTAGACTACTCTAGCTCTGGATAGGTAAGACCTTGGTTGCAAGGTTATTGTCTCCCTAAACCTCAAAGGAAAGATGGGTATCCTTGTCCTAGAAAAGGAAGGTCAACTACATGTCTTATAATGGAATATAAGTATACATAGGTTGAAAAATCCTAGGGCTTGACCTTTATAGGTATTGGATTGACTCTCTCCTAGTTTGGAGAGTGGAACCACTCTAAATAGCTTGTTCAAGTTCATGTATCAATCTATCTCATTCTTGCTTTGCATGTTTAGATTGCCATCAAATTTACTATTCATAATTGTGCCTAGTTGAAGTAACTTGAAGGTCTAATGAATTTTGTGCAAGTGTTTTTATCTCTATTCACCCCCCTCTAGAGCCCTTTTATCCAATAGCTTTCTCCTACATGATGAGGGTAGATGAATGAAATTGCCTCCTGGTTTAACCAAAAAAAGTTACATGAATAGATGGGGAAGTTGTGCTATCTGTTGGGTCTTTTTTGCCTTCCATATTGTATCTAGCATTGGTTTTTAGCCAACTAGCATTGATTGTTTGTCATATGGCTTTTTCTCAAGGGTTTCCACCCCCTCATGTTTGTCAGGTAGATATTGATTTGCATAGTAAGGCTCTTCTTCGTAAACTTTAAAACATTGTTGATTGTAGTCTAACTCTTCAAGATAATTTCTATATAGCATTATTCCTCATAGTAGCCTTTAGAATATGGTGGATTGGAATTGGCAATGTATCCACCCTGATACTACATGAAATTGTGCTTAATGAGGATTTTTTGTAGTGCTATTATAAAGTGTGGAGGAGTGTTGGGAAAATTTACTAAAGCATGTCTGTAATAACTATACACTTGACATTTCTCAAGTTATAGTGTTGACGACTCCATATGATTCGAGTGCTTAAAAAATACAAAATTTAACTGTCAAGCTTTGAAGAAAAGTATATCAATGAATAGATATATGATTGATTTTTCTTTTGTTTTGGAAAGAATGGAAAACATGAACCTATCAAATATCTAAAAGAGAATAACAACTAAAAAATTTGATAGATAAAAGAAATTATAGAACCAATCTAAAATTATAAAAAAAGTAAAAGTTACAAAACAAATGAAGAAATTATAAAACCAAATAAAAAGTTGCAAAACCAAATTACAAGTACAAAAACAAACTAAAAAAACAAATCCTGACTTTTTATCTACAAATGAAAAAACTCAAAATAACATTCTCCCCAACCATGGTGCCAAAATTTCAGGTAATATATAATAGAACAAGATATTTACTTAGGGAATAGATGTTCATCATTTTACCTAATCAAATTTTCAATACTAAACAACCTGAAGAAGACAAGTCTTATGTAGACCAATGTTTTAAGAAGAATTGGTATTTTTTTTTGCTTAATTAAAATTTTTATTAACAAGGATATATCAAGTTGGTAATTTTTTATATATATTAACAAACCATGAAATAAAACCAAACTATAAAAGATATTTTTTTAATAATGATATAATTACCATTGACATTGGGATTCACCACCATTGCCAGTGTATAAACACTCTCACAAAGCACTACCCTTACAAATAAATACTAATATTTTGGCCAAATTTCTTTTAGGGTCAAGAGCACATTACTTATGGATCCTTAATCTATCACCCCAGATGACTCTCTTTTGTGATCTCATCTGAGGATCAATGATATTTATTGGTATTCGAGTTTGAGTTTTTAAGGTATCTACGTGTAGGATTATACCAATCATGTATGATATGTAGCTAATTTATAGAGCATGTAATCAATTAACCAATAATCAATATGAAAATCTATATAAATAACAACCTACACCATTAGTGTACAAGATACAGACAACATGGATAATTCCCACAACATAGTAAATGACATACTCTCTAGTAATGTTCAAGATACAAGAGAAAACTAAACAAAGATAGGCTCCTTGAGAAAGTAGTAGTGTGAAAGAGAAGCTTGTGGTCTCACACACTACCCTTCAAACAATAGCTCAGTTACAGTCATGTCCTTTGGTGGAATGTGTCTACATGTAAATGGTGGAATTCCATATCCGCATCTTCCCTTTGATGGCAAGGATTGAAAAACCATTAGAGGGGGGTGAATAGGGTTTTATAAATATTTCAATAATTATTTAACTCAAACAACCACAATTGAAATAGCAAGAAGGAGACAAGGTGTTTAGAGTGGTTCCAACCTTAGCAAATACTAAGGCAGTCAATCCACTACCCGGTTGCTTACCCAACCGGGATTTTGAAAGTATTAGTTTTATTACCACTCAAGGAATTTACATAAAATACAATACTTTCTACACCCCTTTGGACAACCTTCACCTTGAAGTAGTTGCACCAACTTGAGGCAGTGTTCTTGAAGTAACTTCAAGCTCCCCCTTGAAGTAGCCTTCCTCTTTGAAGTAGCCTCCCGTTGCACCAGCCTTCTAGAAGTAGTCCAAAGTCTCCTTCTTCTCCAAGAAGATCAAGACCCTCTCCAATCCGCAGCCTCCAACCCTAGGAGTAGCAAGGAGAGTACAAGCAATAAGAGTGAACAAGAAAGGAAAAAGGAAATTACAATTACCCTTTGAAGCACAAGGCTTGATTTGCCAATATCAAGTGTATAGATCTCCTAACCAATGTATATTGAAGTGTTGGTTTGGTGGATAGGAGATACTAGCCTATAGGACACGAATTTAGAGCAAGGAGAAGAATAGCCAATTGCAAGTATCGCTCAATTGCTCAAAACAGATTGCTAATGCAAGTGTATGCTCAAGGATTGCTCAAGTGTAGAATTGGTGTGTTTAGGTGTCCTAAGGCATGTCCTATTTATAGGAATGACCTATAAGTGCTTAAGGACGTTCTAGACACTTTCTAGGGGGTTCTAAGTGCTTAACTAGCCATTAGGTACACTTTAGTTTCTTTAGCAACGGCTAGTTAATTAATTCTGAAAGTGCTGTCAGAACTCATCTCGGTCGAGGAATTGTCGACCGAGAGTCCTACTCGGTCAAGGGTTTGTCGACCGACAGACTCTCTGGAGCAAGTGTTTGCAACGTTCATCTCCAACTGCCAACTACCTTGTCAGCTGTGTCTAACGACTACTTGGTTCTTTCTCGGTCGAGAAGTTTGTCGACCGAGAGTGTCTCGGTCGAGGATTTTGTCGATCGAGAATGACCCTGTTTCAATGTTTCAATTAAAGTACTAAGTGTGTATGTGAGTGTGCATATGTGACACTATTGAAGGGGATGACTTATCTAAGTGTGGTATTTAGCTAGGGAAGATCTAACGCTTGCTTTACATGATGTCTAAGTACTTGTACATTATATATTTGTACAAGTTTTACAATTGATTACATTTCATGAAATTACAATAATTCAAGCATATAGATTTCCCAATTCTTTGTCATCCACCTTATTCCTGCAATACTCAAGTAGCACGTTAGATCGACAAGAAAGAAATGTTTGTCATTATCAAAACAAAGGGATTAACTGATGTCCATTTAGCCAACAATCTCCCCCTTTTTGAAGATGACAAACATTTCTAAAATATAAATCAACTAGTCTTTAAGATGAGTTGAGTTTCATACCTGAAATTTTCTTTGTGAATTTCTTCTCTTGTTTATAAAATGTGTGCTTATTATTCCCCATGAAGTATGGAACATGAAATCCAATTCTTTAGGGAATATAGCAACTTTCAATGTAAAGCCAAGAGATTATGAAACTCATTGATTGAGTTTTGCACAATTACTATGTTAAGATTTATTTTTATTTCTCCTCCTTTGTCATTTCAAAAAGATATTCGTTAAAACAAAAAGACTCCCCCTTAATTTGATATCCCCTATAAAAGAATAGCCATCAAATCCTACGAAAAAAGATGTCCATTTAAAAGCCAAAAACGATACGGTTAAGAACATTTTTAAGAAGCACAAATATCAAAGAAAACATCTTCTAAGGGAGTGATAAGCAGTTGCTTCCTTATTTTGTTAAATTGGTCTAGTGGAAGCGGTTTTGTAAAAATATCATCCAATTGATCTTCTGTATCAACATGATGAATGGATACATGATTCTTAGAGATATGATCGCGTAAAAAGTGATGACGGATTGCAATATGTTTAGCTCGGCTGTGTAAAATAGGATTTTGTGCTGATTTTATAGCGCTTGTGTTGTCACAAAAGATAGGTGTAGATGGAAGAGTAAAACCATAATCATTTAACACTTTTTGCATATAAAGCACTTGATCACAACAAGATCCGGCTGCCATATATTCAACTTCAGTTGTAGAGAGGGCAACCGTATTTTGTTTCTTGCTAAGACAAGATACTAAAGCTCTTCCTAACAAGAAACAACCACCACTAGTGCTCTTACGGTCAAGTCGACAACCAACATAATCGGCATCAGTATAAGCTTTAAAATCCAAGGATTGTCCTTTTGGATACCATAGACCAAAACATGTGGTGTCGGCTAAGTATCGAAGAATCTGTTTAACTGCTTGAAAATGAGAATGCATGGGTTGTGATTGAAATTGAGCACAAAGACCAACTGAAAACATGATGTCCGGTCTAGAAGTGGTTAAGTAAAGCAAACTACCAATCATGGATCTATATAAGGAATCATCAATAGGTTCCCCATCTTCATCCTTATCAATTTTAATAGAGGTAGCCATAGGAGTAGTAGCATGTTTACACTGATCCATTCCAAAACATTTTAAGAGTTCTTTAGTATACTTTTCTTGGCTTATAAAAATCCCGGTAGGCGTTTGTTTAATTTGCAAACCAAGAAAGAAAGTTAGTTCACCCATGAGGCTCATTTCAAATTCTTTTTGCATAATGTCACTGAATTGTGTGCACAATGATTCATTTGAAGCTCCAAAAATAATGTCATCAACATATATTTGAACAACTAGAAAATCAGATTTATATGTTTTGAAAAATAAAGTAGAATCTGAATTTCCAATAGAAAAATCATTATCAAAAAGATATGTCTTGAGCTTTTCATACCAGTTCCTAGGTGCTTGTTTTAATCCATAAAGTGCTTTCTTAAGTTTGTAAACATAGTCACCTTTTTCCGGTATTTCAAAACCAGGTGGTTGGGCAACATACACTTCTTCTTGAATGATTCCATTTAGAAATGCACTTTTTACATCCATTTGGTAGAGTTTGATGTTTTTGTGTGCAGCTATAGCTAGTAGCATTCTAATAGCTTCAAGTCTTGCTACTGGTGCATACGTTTCATCAAAGTCTATTCCTTCTTGTTGATTATATCCTTGTGCTACTAACCTAGCTTTATTTCTTATTGCTTCCCCTGCCTCAGTTAGATTATTCCTAAAAACCCATTTAGTTCCAATAATGGCTTTATCTTGTGGTTTAGGAACTAAATGCCATACATCATTTTTAGTGAATTGGTTTAATTCTTCTTGCATTGCTATTATCCAATAGTCATCTTTAAGAGCTTCAGACACCTTCTTAGGTTCAATAATAGAAACAAAGGCCATGTTTGCAACGTCTTTAAAAGAAGAACGAGTTTTGACTTTATCATTAGGATTTCCAATAATTAATTCTTTAGGATGATCCTTAATGAGTCTAGGAATAGATTGTGTCCCAGCTTGGTCATTACGTGTAGTATTTTTATCACTCTCATTTGGTATGGATATATTTTCGAATTGATGAGTGAGATCAACTATTTCAAGATTTTCTGATTTTGGCTCTTCATGAAAAGAAATATGAATGGATTCCTCAACTTTTCTAGAAATAGTGTTATAGACTCTAAATGCTTTGCTAGAGGTAGAATATCCCAATAAGAATGCTTTATGTGATTTAGAGTCAAACTTATCTCTATCCTCTTTAGTGTTTAAGATATTGCAAGTGGATCCAAAGGTATGAAAATAGTCAACTCTAAGTTTCTTAGTATATATTATTTCATATGATGTTTTCTTCAAATAGGAATGAACAATTACTCTATTTAACACATAGCATACTGTGTTTACTGCTTCAGCCCAAAATGTTTTAGGTGTGTTATGTTCGAGCATCATAGTCCTAGCCATTTCTTGTAGTGATCGATTTTTCCTTTCAACTATACCATTTTGTTGTGGAGTGCGTGGAGCAAAAAAGTTGTGAGTGTATCCTTGAGATGTGAAAAATTCTTCAAATAAATGGTTCTCAAATTCTCCACCATGATCACTTCTAATGGTACATATTTTGTTTTGTAATAGATTTTCAATCTTGGAACAAATTTTATAAAGACATGAATAGTGTCATCTTTGTTTGCAAGAAAATGTACCCATGTGTATCTACTATAATCATCAATAATAACAAAACAATATATTTTGCCACTAATAGATTATGTCCGCATAGGTCCAAATAAATCCATATGAATCAGTTCTAGGGATCTACAGGTGCTAAGTACATGTTTGGGTTTAAAAGAGGTTTTTGTTTGCTTACCCAAATTACATGGTTCACAATTTTCAACTTGATCAAAAGATAAATTAGGCAAACCACGAACAAGATCATATTTAACTAACTTTTTGATAACATGGGAACTAGCATGACCCAAATTTTTATGCCATAGTTGTAAAGAATTTTCATTTGCAAGTAAGCATTTTCTAACTATAGATTTCATAGAATGAGGCCTAAGAATATAGAGATTTCCAACTCTTTTTCCTTCATAAACAACATTTGTAGTATTTTCTATTAGTAACTTGCAGCAACTTTTGTTGAATAAGACATCATATTTTCGGTCACATAATTGACTAACACTTATTAAATTATGGTGCAAACCATCAATGAGTAAAACATTTTTTATTTCGCGATTTGTACCAATGTTACCTATTCCAACGATTTTACCTTTACCGTTATCTCCAAAGGTGACTGTTCCACTCTTCTTTTCTTCAAAAGTTTGAAACGCATCCTTATTTCTGGTCATGTGTTTGGAACATCCACTGTCGACCACCCAATCCTGCATTAAAATGTAGGTTTTGGTACCCATGTGATGGTCCGGTATGGTTAGGAACATTTAATTACAGACTGAATAAAAAATTTGATACAGAACTTCATTCGGTCGACAAAAGTTCGACCGACATCTTTCTCGGTCGACTAATTTGTCGATCAAGGAAGTTGCTGTATTACAGATTAAAACTGAATAAAACCAGAAGTCTGCTCGGTCGACCATTTTTCGACCGATTTTTGCCCCGATCGACCATTTTTCGACCGAAACGGTTGTTGTTTTACTTAGGTTGTTGCTGTAGATTTTAATTTGTCACAGGCATCTGGTCGGTCGACAAAAGTTCGACTGATTGTATTCTCAATCGACAATACTTCGACCGAATAAGATTCTATTTTAGTATATCAGTTCAGAAAATTAGCATAATGCATGAGACCTTTTATTCAGTTGATATAAGACTATAATTTTCAAAAATAAGCATTGGATCATATCTCAACTGAATTTCATTCAAGTCTACTAAGTTTGGGGTTTTGGAACCCAAACTAATTCGGAATCCTTGTTCTTATAAGGGCATGAAAATGAATAATGTCCAAGACGTAGACAAAAATGACAGGTAATAGAATCAACTTCATTTCTTTTTCTAGGAATTGTGTTCTTAGGTACAAACATAGTCTGAGTCTTGGATGCTTTATCTCTTTTGGGTTGATTTATCTTTGGATCATATCCTAATCCTCTTCTTCCATTGAAACTAGAGGAAATTTTCAGAATATTATTAAGGATGTCTTTACCTCTTAAGTCATTTAGGTTTCTTTATAGCTTAGCAATGTCATCCATCTTCTTGTGTAAATCTTTCCTTGCTTGATCTAAATCAGATAATAGAGAGTCTCTTTCATTTACAACATTATCATAGTCTAGATGGTTACATAAAATTGGTTGGGTCTAAAAATCATTCAGTTTAGCTAACAAATCAATCTTTTCTTGAGAAAGAAGATCAAAATTCGTTTCTAGAGTAAGTAACTTTCTAGTGCAGTCATTTAAAGATGTTTTTAAAGACAAATTCTCAAGATCAATGTTGTTCTTTTCAGAAGAGAGATCATTTAATCTAGCATATAACTCATCATTTGTTTTGGTAACCTTCTTTAGTTTTTTTTTGCAGTCAACATATTTATCATGAGTTTCTTGTATACTAGTAATTAACTCTTCTTTAGGAAGATCAAGAAGGCTTACCTCTTGGGAGTCTTATCATCTTCTCTTGCCATTAGACATTCCACCTTTTCTTCTCCACTTTCACTCTCACTTGACTAATCCCATACAACTTTACAAGCTTTTTCTCCCTTCTTTTTGTGTGAGCTTTTCTTTCCTTTCTTTGCTTTAGGGCATTCATTTTTGAGATGTCCTTTATTTCCACACTCAAATCACCTAGGAGGAGATGAAGAAGAACTAGAAATTTTGTTAGATCTAAATCTTTTATATTTCTTACCATTGACAATCAAGGCTTCTTCTCCTTCTTCTTCACTTGACTCATCACTTTCTGGTGTGATGATTTTTGAAGCTTTTAGAGCCACATCCTTCTTTTTCCCTTGTTGAAGTTCACGTTCTCTTCTTTCTTCCTCTTCTAGGGTTGCTTCATGAGCTTCTAGGTTGCCAATGAGTTGTTCCATCCTCAGTCGGGTGAGTTCATTTGCTTCTTCAATGGCCGTCACTTTTGGCTTGTATTTGGGAGGAAGTGATCTAAGAATCTTTGACACTTGATCTTCCTCACTAATCACTTTACCTAAAGCATTCAAACCATTTACAATAGAAGAGAATTTTGCATACATTTCACTAATAGATTCATTTTGATCCATACGGAACTGTTCAAACTTTTGTTTAAGCATTCCAATTTTGGAATTCTTAACTTGTACAGTTCCTTCATAAGTTATGGAAAGTCTATGCCGAATTTCGTAGGCTGTTTCACAATTTGATATTCTATTAAATTCTCCAACTGAAATTGAACAATAAAATATACTTACAGCCTTTGCATTCATTTGGGCAGACTTTACTGTATTGGTGTCCCAAGCTGCATATTCCGCTTGAGGAAGTTCGTAGGGAGTTGACACCATCCTCCATAGATCCCAATTAATCCCTTGGAAATAAAATTACATTCTTCTTTTCCAGTAGGTGTAGTTAGTTCCATCAAATACATGAGGCCTATCCACAAGTGTCCCTTCAAGGTTGAGGTTGGTGAGCAACCCGTCACCCGTTCTTCAAGACTTGGTTAGAGTTCCTTGAAGCCTTCTCTGATACCAATTGAAAAACCACTAGAGGGGGGGTGAATAGGGTTCTATAAATATTTCAATAACTATTTAACTCAAACAACCACAATTGAAATAGCAAGAAGGAGACAAGGTGTTTAGAGTGGTTCCAACCTTAGCAAATACTAAGGCAGTCAATCCACTACCCGGTTTCTTACCCAACCAGGATTTTCAAAGTATTAATTTTATTACCTCTCAAGGAATTTACATAAAATACAATACTTTCTACACCCCTTTGGACAACCTTCACCTTGAAGTAGTTGCACCAACTTGAGGTAGCCTTCTTGAAGTAACTTTAAGCTCCCCCTTGAAGTATCCTTCCTCTTTGAAGTAGCCTCCCGTTGCACCAGCCTTCTAGAAGTAGTCCAAAGTCTCCTTCTTCTACAAGAAGATCAAGACCCTCTCCAATCTGCAACCTCCAACCTTAGGAGTAGCAAGGAGAGTACAAGAAATAAGAGTGAACAAGAAAGGAAAAAGGAAATTACAATTACCCTTTGAAGCACAAGGCTTGATTTGCCTATATCAAGCGTATAGATCTCCTAACCAATGGATATTGAAGTGTTGGTTTGGTGGATAGGAGATACTAGCCTATAGGACACGAATTTAGAGCAAGGAGAAGAATAACCAATTGCAAGTATTGTTCAATTGCTCAAAACAGATTGCTAATGCAAGTGTATGCTCAAGGATTTCTCAAGTGTAGAATTGGTGTGTTTATGTGTCCTAAGGCATGTCCTATTTATAGGAATGACCTACAAGTGCTTAAGGACGTTCTAGACACTTTCTAGGGGGTTCTAAGTGCTTAACTAGTCGTTAGGTACACTTTAGTTGCTTTAGCAACAACTAGTTAATTAATTCTGAAAGTGCTGTCAGAACTCATCTCGGTCGAGGAATTGTCGACCGAGAGTCCTACTCGGTCGAGGGTTTGTCGACCGACAGACTCTCTGGAGCAAGTGTTTGCAACGTTTATCTCCAACTGCCAACTACCTTGTCAGCTCTGTCTAACGGCTACTTGGGTCTTTCTCGGTCGAGAAGTTTGTCGACCGAGAGTGTCTCAGTCAAGTATTTTGTCGATCGAGAATGACCCTGTTTCAATGTTTTAATTAAAGTACTAAGTGTGTATGTGAGTGTGCATATGTGACACTATTGAAGGGTATGACTTATCTAAGTGTGGTATTTAGCTAGGGAAGATCTAACGCTTGATTTACATGATGTCTAAGTACATGTACATTATATATTTGTACAACTTTTACAATTGATTACATTTCATGAAATTACAATAATTCAAGCATATAGATTTCGCAATTCTTTGTCATCCACCTTATTCCTGCAACACTCAAGTAGCACGTTAGATCGACAAGAAAGAAATGTTTGTCATTATCAAAACAAAGGGATTAATTGATGTCCATTTAGCCAACAAGGATGTGGATGACAGAGATAGGTACTAGCCCTTTTTCTTTGACATCCCAAAAGTGTATTGATATCATCTGACAAAATATCAAATACATATGACTTAATCTAATGGTTGTTAGCGATTTGTTGCAATTTCTTGCACTAGATAAATGATCAACTGGAGGGCTATTATATGGTCTAGAATAGTAAAAGATGTTCTTGTTCAGTGGATGAATGAATTATTCTTCCAATCCAACTTGAATCCCTCAATTTTGAATCTGTATGTGGAATCTATGACTATTTTAGTGTGGGCTATGCTTTCTAGTCAGTCAACCCACTTTTAAGTGGGTGTGCAACTTGTACTTCAGATGCTTGACTTGTCCCATGAATCAATTGAACCACTTCTTAATTCTTTCTTTGGAGGGAATTTTTGTATACTGAATGGTATAGCCAACCCATGAGTTGGTGACTAATGAGTTTCTTTGAATATTTCTCAACTAATCAACTCGTTGAGTTAGGTGATCGACTGAGCTTGGCTCGATGAAGTACTGGTGATGTTGGGTCAGGAGACACCAGTTACTAAATGATTTACCCTTAGATCA
Source organism: Alisma plantago-aquatica (assembly GCA_963693085.1). Taxonomy (NCBI): domain Eukaryota; kingdom Viridiplantae; phylum Streptophyta; class Magnoliopsida; order Alismatales; family Alismataceae; genus Alisma; species Alisma plantago-aquatica. The sequence continues at coordinate 1,094,144,692 of OY856411.1, forward strand.
CAAGAGAGTTTTTAAAATCATATGACATTTAGTCCCATACTAGTTGAATGCTCCACTAGGAGCTTCTTTTCATTCTTAGCCAACTTGTTGAACAGTGAAGTCGGTCGATCGACTAACCTTCTGATAAGTCTTGGAAGTTGTCTTTCATCTTTGACTAATGGATGGGATCCTAATTCTATTTGTCATAGCTGGGGAGTGATGGCATGCAATATTTATTTATTTCTTGGGATTTTTGGTTGTGATATATGATGCACTCTTCAACTGGCATGAAGCCTACAAATAAAAAAATCATTAAATATAAGATAATTTCCATACACTAATTAAAAATTAAAACAAGTGAAACATGAATTGAAACTCAATAGACCGATATGAAACTAATAATAAAAGTTTAACCAAAAACATGATGAATAGACATTCATCGAGTGTTGAAGTCTATAGTTTGTGATACAAACTTGTAGTTTACATCCTATTTGTGGAGACATACTTCAGAAGAGATAGGTCAAGATATGCATTTTAGTAACACTTCCATTGTCATGACAGACGGGTAGTTGAGAGGAAAGTGTAGATTTGGAATATCTTTTGTGTGTGATTGATTGATTTGGAAGGTGCCATGGATAGGTATCTACCATTGTCTGAGTTTTCTTATAAAAACAACTACCAAGCTAGTATTGGTATGACAACTTTTGGAGTTTTTTTGGTCGACCATGTCATTCTCCATTACATTGGGATGATGTAAGAGAACACATGCTTGTGAAGACTATGGATAATGATGAAGCACAATGTCACCATGATAACAAAAAAGATGAAAGCTAAGCAAGACCAAAAAAGAGGTATGCTAACAAAAAATGATGGATGTAAGCTTTTTAGCAGGAAATTATGTATTCTTAAAAAAATACATATGATCCATTTCTATATTCAAGGTAAAGGAAATCTTGGTCCTTGCTATGTAGGACCTTTTGAAGTTTTAAATAATCTTGATAAATGTGCATACTATTTGGCTCTAAACCCTTTCTATGTTAAAATTATCAATGTGATCTATGTATCTATGTTGAAGAAGCAGAATGTGAATGACCTTTGTCATTTTTTTTGTTAATCCATTGGATGTATGAGGTGTTATGACTTATAAAGAGTTTGCAGCAAATATTCTTTATTCTAGAGTAAAATGACTGAAGAATATTGATAATGAGTTGGTGTATTTTTTATAGAAATATCCTATATTGGAATAGACAACACGGGACCTCAAAGTGGAGTTCTTATGGGCTTACCTCTCCTTTTTTCTTGAGATTTTGACAATAAAATCCTTTTAAGGGGAGGAGTATTGTAATATACCCAACTTTAGGTATATGGATAAACTCTCCCTAGTTTTTTGATAATTTAGTTTTTGAATGTTTTTCCTAATTTAGAGTGCACTATGTGTACAAAAAATTAAATATATAGAGTTTAATATAAACATCATATTTATAATTTAAGTTTATCATCAAGAAGTGAGGGGTGCATGGAGAGAGAGGCTGAAGTGGAGGCAATAAGATTTATGATCCTAAGGTTGTTTGGGGTCAGAATTGATGACCTGATGATCATGTAGGTGGGGAGACTGGAAGGAACATGAAAGAAGCCCTGATGAGACTGTGAACTTGCTAGCACCAGGCTATCCACATAGTTCTTTAGGAAACTGAACTTCAATAGAGCTACATCTTGTGGGGAGTATATGGAAGATCAATCAAGATGTGAATAAGAGAATGCATCAGAGGTGACATAAGGTAGGTGCAAAGACAAGGACTAAGAATCAACTAACACTATGTTTGGATGATCAAAGGAATTAGCAAGTAAAAACAAAAGCGAAACCACTTCCGTAAAGAAGTTTCAACAGATCAAAGACATGAAACTCATGCGTACTTCTTGGAAAAACTATTTGAGAATAATGTTTCATGTGAGATGTCATGCCAGGTGAACTAGAGGGCAAACCAAAATTGAATATCATTCTGGAAGTAGAGGAGAATCTGGTTGATCCTTGGAAATATGTTGTGGTGGTGAAGCCAATAGGCACAAAAGTGGGGAATTATCCCTAAGAGATAGGTTGAAACCATTTTGCAACATCACATGTAGACTCAATACATTTTATTTGAATATAGTACATTTCTTAGTTCAAGTTTTATGTACATAAGATTATGAAACTACCCTCACTTGAGGTCCTTGGAAATTATTCAGTTGTAATGCGGTGGTATAAAAGTGGTGCCCTACGTTTATACAAATAGAGGATTACTGCTAGCTTATAGTGTTCGGGGTCAATGTTGTTAGCTTTCCTCTTCATCTCTACATTCTTAAATTCTTTGAATATATTGGTTTGACTCTAAGAAGACTCATAATAGTAGATAACCACACATCTAGCAGAAAACTCAAGAAGTTTGCTTAAATTTCTTTAGAACTTGATACGACTCATACCTTAATACCATTCATTCTCATTAATTAAGTGAGTATGAAGTGGATTGGGAGGGTTTTCCTTGGGCATGTGCTGAATGTGAGAAGGAGGCCATATTTCAAAGAATTTTAAGATTACTACAGAGAAATCGTTCTTGAATCTTAGACTGACATAGAAGTTCATCTAGAGGAGCGGGCTAAAACACATTATAGTAGCCAGACCTGGCAAACACAATAGAGAAGAGGAGGTAGAAGAAGAATAAGAGGATTACAAGTGGACACAACAACTGACAACATGGACAATAGTAACAAATGTGTTGGGTTGATTAGAGAGCAAGTAAAAATCATGCAAGATACAGGATCTGAGGCTACAACACTAGCTAGAGAATCCCAATAAAACACAAAGAGGCCTACAAAGATCTGGAAAAAGAAGAAATCTATGGAGAAGAAAAGTGAGGATGAGGTTCCTAGAAGGTTTATAGGGGATGTAACCAAAATAATCTCTAATATGGGCCATAAAAGGAGTAAGATAGTAGAAGATCAAAAGGAAGGTCACACGGTGATTAACCTAGGTGTTGAAGAAGTTATTGAAGTGTTGGATGTGATACAAGATTTTGAGATGCAAATCCTTGAAAAAGAGATTGTTGACTTTTATTTGAATGAGCCCAAAGACACCAAGTTCGTCCCACCCAGTGTTATAGTTGCATCAATATATAACTTAACAAGAACAACATGCAAGGGAAATGGTACTAAATAAAGAGAAAAGGGAAAAGTGAGCCACTTGTTCTCCTTGAACAATGACTTAGGGGCCCAAGAAGAATATTTTTTAAGACAAGCACCACGTCTAAGGAGAGGACACTAGGGTCTACTAAGAGAGGTATGAAGTAGAACCATGAAGAGGAAAGGATTAAGAAAGAAAACTAGGAGGCTATTAGTTTGTAATAAGAGTTTCTAACTTTCTTACTTCTTACGAACTGGTATTTTGGACTCCCTCTGTTGGAATGTAAGGGGTAGTGGTAAGGAAGATACATGAAATACGTTGAAGGAATTCATGACTACCAGAAAACCAAAAGTTAACGTGATTTGATATCCCCACATTATTGGTAGACAAGCAGTGAACACTTTTAAGAAGTTGAGATTCAAGAATTCTCATAGAGTCAAAGCAAGGGGCTTTTCAAATGGTATTTGGAATCACCAGGATGCAACAATTTCCAATCTTAAAGTGATTGACAATCGTAGACAATTCATGCAGAATCAATGATTCATGTATGGGCACTCTAGTTTATGCAAATCCTTATATCTCATTTAGAAACTCTTGTGGATATATTTATTGGAGATGAGAGAAAGATTCCAGGAATTGTGGGTTGTATTGGGGTATCTCAACACCATTTTAATACCTGATGCAAAGTATGGTAGTGATATGTTCAATTCTAATGAGGCTAAACTGGTTCAATGACACCTTAATGTAGGATGGGTTATCAAATTTGGGTGTCTCAGGGATGTGATATACTTACAAACATGGAATATTGTAGGAGAGGCTGAAAAGAGAAGTGGTGAACAATCAATTCATTCATCAGTTCCTGGATTTTGTGTGGAACACATGTTGTGTTTCCATTCATATAATTGGCTCCTCCTTTTGAAATATGGAATGAATTGATTTTTTAACCACTGTTTTACCAGTTGTGTGTCTTGCCCCAAAAGGAAGGATTTGTTGAACTATTAAACTAGGATTGGAACAAGAACATAGCCTTTAGCAGAGCATTCCAATCAGCTAAGAAACTTGTCATAAAATGGGAGATGAAGTCTATTTAGAAGAGAAGGCGTGATAAAGGTAGAATTCTCAAGAACATTACTTAGCTCCATACCAATACGGAAACCCAATTTGATGAGATCTATCATGAACTATATATTGACATGAAATTGAAGTTGGACCTGATTTTGAGGAAAGAGAAGGAATATTGGAAGCAACATGCACATATAGATTGGTTAAAAATGATGAGAATAATTCTAAGTTCTACTGTACTTGGGTGAACCAAAAAACAACAAGCAATAAAATTTCCTCTTTGAAGAACGATGTTGAGGATTGGATCTCCAGTAAGGTCGAGATGATGGACATGGTTATACATCATTTTTAAAAGGTGTTGATAGATCTAGGAGAGATATGTGGGTTCATTGTATCACTATACCCAGGAAGTTTGACAAGCCAAATAAGAAATAGTTTTAGTTCATTGCATCCACCCCAATAAAAGAATAAGTATACCATGTTTGTAATAGCATGATGTATATAATCTATAGTAATTGATGGGTGTGAGTGCCCTTATCTTACATAAAGAATGGAATATTGTGAAAGATTCTATCATCACTTCTATGTGCAAGGCAATCTCTTGCAAACCCTTTGATGCCAAGTTCTCTCATGAAACCATTGTGCTAATCCCCAAGCTCGCTAGACTTGAGATATATGAACAACTCAAACTAATTTCATTGAACAATATTATGCTGAAGACAACATCAAAACTAGTGGTAGAAAGCTCAAGAACTCCATTTAAAACTATAAATTATAGGAACAAAGTATTCTTTTCTAGGGAAGAAGAGTCATGAATAACATTGCTTTGGTTTAGGAATTAGTTAGCAATATGAAGAGGAAGTGTGGAGTGAATACTATGGCTATCAAGGTGGATTTTTTGAAATCCAATGAATAGATGTCATTGCAGTTCACCAAGGGCACCCCCATAGATGTGAATATCCCTAACAATAAACACAAGTATATTATGCAATTTGTGTTGACGGGATTGATATTTATTGATTGTAACGACAAGATGTCCAAGAGATTTGAAGTTATAAGAGGGCTTCGGAAGGGGGATCTGCTATCCCCTTACCTTTTTCGTGCCCGGTCTTGATAGACTTAGACAGATTATCCAAGAAGTGTTGAGCAGGAAAGATGGAAGCTTGTTAAGCTGGGAGCATCAGGACCAACGATTGCACATGTGTGTTTTGCTGACAATTTGATATTGTTGGTAGAATCCATTAAAGAACAAGCGCTAATCATAAAAGTTTTCCTCAATAAATTTGATAGGGTGTCAGGAAAAACCATTTCCGAACCCAAGATCATGATCTTCAATTCTCGAAGTGTCTCTAGAAATGTTATCAAAACAATTGCATCTATTGGTGGTTTTCAAGTTAGACAAGACCTTGAAAGATACTTCAGTGTCTCGATTATTCATTTCAATGTGAACAAAGACACCTATAGTGTTATCTTGAGTAGAGTGTCTAGCAAAGTTAATGCATAGTCAGCATGATGCTTATCCTTTGTAGGTGTTGTTTGTCTTGCTAACCAACTCTAACATATATTCCTTAACATGTGATGCAAACAATTGTGTTAGCTATGAAGCTTTATGATTATATAGATTGGCCCAATCAGGGGTTTCATTGGGCTATGGAATCATAAGGAAAATCCTATGTATTTAGTTTCTTGGAACAAGGTGACTAGCTCCAAGGATAATGGAGGTCTTGGTATCAAATCAATGCATGAATGGAATGAGGTCCTTTTGATGAGGAACTCATGGGATTTGGTGAGCAAAAGAAAGACCTAATAGTGAATGGGTCCATAGAAGAATCCATTTATTTCAATAATAGAAAATTCCCAACAGTCCCACGATTTCTAAAATTTGCTTTTAAGAAGAATTTATTTACCAAACCAACGATAGAATTAAGTTGTTGAATGGCTATAATACAAACTATTGGAATGATACCTATGTAAGGTCGGGTATCCAACTTAAGGAACATACTTTGAGATTGGTGCATTCCTTCTTACATGACTTGAAGGTTGGTAGTGTTGTGGATACAAATGACAATTGGAAAATATGTTTTTTTGAAAAAAAGGCTTAGTGATGAGATGGTGAAGAGATTGAGAATATCAACATTCCCTTAACTATTGATTAGGATGACACACTGATCTGGATCCATACCATTGACGGAAAATATTCCACCAAGTTTGTATATGAAATTTTAAGAGAACCCAAGGACATTACTTCTTAGGGTGATTGGAGGCTTATCTGGAATGCGAAAGAGTTGGGTAGGCTTAAATTTCATTCTTGGGTAGTAGCTCGTAGTGCATTGTTAACCAATATTTGAAGGAATCTAAGATATCTCATTGAGGATATAAAATGGGGTACGTGCTTGAGCAAACAAGAGATGACTTGGCATGCATTATGAGACTGCAAATATGCTAAAACAGTTTGGAGGAATAACAAGATAGCTTTGTGTTTAAAAGCTTCATTGATTGTTCCAAGATGAATGAATTGTTGCATACCTATACATCAAAGCTAGTTGATTAACAAAAAAGGTTCTTGATAACCTATCACTATATATGGTAGTGTGGGAATGCACACGTGTTAAAGAATTTTTTAAGTACCATCAAACGTCAAGTTATATACATAAATAAGGAACTGTAGATGAACGGTGTTGCTTGGACTCAAGAACATAGAGTAGAAGCAATGTAGGGATGGATCATGGACAAACCCACCTCCACGTTGTATCAAACTTAAAATGGTTTCATCATTGGGAAGGAAAGAGGCATCCCTGGTGGTGGTGTCTAGGGACAGCAATGGCTCGTGTCTTGGAGGCTATGGATACAAATACACTACTAGTCATGCTACTATAGTAGATATGACATGCATATGTTTAGCTATGGAGTATTGGTGGAAAGACAACTTAAGGACCTCATAGTTGAAACTGATTGCATCAATTCAATGGAGATTATCAAGGGGGACTTAAGCTATATTTTAGGTATGCCTACTCAAGTTTGAATATTAAGAAGTTGAGGAAGGTGATTTGGGAGGTTCAGTTTATGTGTAGGGAGAATAATAAAATTGCAGAAAACCTAGCTGGATATCACCTCAAATGCCAAAGGTAGGTGCTCCACTATGTTAATCCCCAAAGATGGTAGATCTCTTAATGCAAGAATCATGTAATGCTATTAGTACTACCATGTTTAATCATGCAAAAAAAAATAGTGAGTGTGATGTTGATTTGAATTTTCTTTCAAGGGGAAGGTAAGTTGAATAAGATACTTCCTCAGTTACCCAAAGAAACCATCATATTCTATGATTGTGAATAATGAATTGTGATGATAATATTATTAAGGGGTTAGTTCAATTTTACCATCATAAAAGATTTTATTTTAAAATTGGTTCTCTAGAATTTTTACTATGACTAGGTGAGGGGAAGAAAGAGTCATAAATGAAATTTGTGAACAGAATAAATACATACATTAATAGATTACTTCACATTCAATTAAGACATTATGTAATTAAAAGTATGAAAAGTTATAAATAACTCTAGAAAATGTTTCCTCACTCCTCAATTAGCTACATATAGAATGTCAAGTAAATCAAACATTAAATACTCATCAGTTTGACAAGAAAAGAAAAATATACACCAAACATATGATAATATATACTTATTGCATTAAATGATCAAAATTATTTATTTTAGTACTTTCTTTCTTCTATAGTTATCCTAGGGACGATGCAATCTTGATAAGAAAGTGTCACATCTATCTCCTACTTGATTAGCAAGGCGTTATGGTGTGAACATCACACCAACCCCTATCAATTTGATTTCTCCTTGTTTGTCTATAAATTCTCCACCTTTATTTGTAGTTTCTTCTTGAATTCCATGTTCAACTCTGGATCCAACATCCATGGTTGGAGCCCTAGTTTCCCAAAATAAAGAAACACCCAAACAACACTAATTGGCTTGCAGCCATTATTTTGGGACAATAGCTTTACCCCACAAACCCTAAACCCTATTCCTATATAAATACCTAACTATCTTTTTCGACCCTTAATTTTCTTCCTTATTCCTCCAATTTCTATTGACCCCCACCCCGAGCATTGTTCTTTTGATTTTCTTTATTTCCAGTTATTTTCTCTTCCTGTAACTATTTTTTCTTAGCCATTAATTACCCTTAATACACTCCTTACCCATCCCTCTTCTCATTTATTCCTTCTTATTTCAAATGTTTAACTTGATATTCTTCCTTAAAACTTGTACCTTCATCCTTTATGGAGGTGTCTCACATGATAGGAGAGATTGGTAAGAAGGATCTCCATGTGATTTCTCCTTTTTGCCCCTCTCCCTGGTTCATTATGTTTTAAATCTCATCATAAGGGAAAAATAGTCTTTTTCCATGTTTTTATTTTGATTAGACACCATACTTTCTACATGCACATTTGATTTGTTTTCCCTATCACCCTAACTTAGTCTTATATTGCATGTGGGGCTATTCATGTCTTTTTGCAATGTCATCCTTTTAATGAATTAGTAAATGATATAAACTCACAAAAGTCATAGCTAATTATTAGAATATCAAAAATTGTAAATATGTAGTTTTTTAAATAAAAAAAAATAAGATCATTCTAACTAGACATTTTTTGGTTTTAATATGAAGGTTTCCAAGAATCAAATTTTAGGGTTTCTTATTTTACTAATACATGAACCCTAATTTGTGAAAATAATGTGTATATATGCGAAACTCTAAATAGTCCAATAGTAGTTTTCCCTAGATCTAGAATAAAAGTTAAGGTATATGCATCCACTTATTTAATTTTGACATCATGATGACTGAAAATCTAATTTTCCTGTATGAGGTTTATCTTAAAAAAGGACTATCTTTTTCTTGACTCTTGCAATCTTTTCAACAAGTTTTCTTTTAGGATTGTCTCTCTATGATTGGTTTCTAAAATTTGTGAAATCCTCATTTATGGTCCTATGACCTCAACCTAATAAAATATGGAAGTTCTCATCCCATTTTATTTGAAATGAAATTGAGAGTGACTAAACATATTGCTTGCCTATCAATTGTGCATGTACATTAGAACAATGCTATATAGAGTAGTAGTGCCTTTGTACCACCATACATTAGGGTGATCTATTTCTACCCAGGATTTGCTTTTCTACTCAATTATATGTAGGGCAGTGCTATTTTTTCCTGGGGTGCATTTTCCACCCAACACTTTTGGCTTGATATTCTATGGGTCTTAGTTGTACTGTAGATCATTTCAGTTTGATTGTTGAGATATTATTGATAATACTTTGTAAGGCAATAACTCTTATGCGATAGTCATCCCTTGTGGAATTAAATGCCTCATATACTTGACCTGAATAATCTCTTGAATTTGGTTCCTTTTGTACTATCTAGTTAACTCAAACTCTCCTTATCTGGGATCTTCCTAATTGCCCATTTTTCCCTAATTAATGTTCAAATGAATCTATACAACACATTTATTTTTTATTGATTCATATATATCTTTTGTTTCCATGTTATAGATATTTCCTTCAACCCAGCTATAAGATGTGCATCATGTCAAACCCTAAATGAGACATATATCTTGTTGTCCAAGAAACCTATATGAGACTTACTCATTAGGAGTAAATCTTGGATAGTCCCCTGTTTGGGACTGTTGTTGAACACTTAATCTCACTTAGGATGTAAGTGTATAATGGGTGTCTAGTTTACAAGATGTTTCATCATCACTTCCCCATATGTTCTCTAAGCACATGTGTAGGTGGATATTTTCTCATCTTCATCAGTGTACTTGGAGAACTGTAGGGATATGCTGCCAAAATTTTCTTGAAAACTAAATACACATTATACACTAACTAGTGAGATTAGGAGTTCAAGAAAGGGATAAGTTGTACACACATTCAATATTGAACCCTAAAACCGAAACCTAATCTATATATAATTATCCTAATCTACAAAGCATTATCCCTAAATCAGAAATGATAAATCCTAAATTTGTAAACCTTAAAACCTAATACTTGTTTTCTCTTTGATCATAGAATGGATAGATCATGGATGTCTATTCCAAATCGTTGTACCCTGGAGTTTATTGTTGGTATGTATGCCCATAGAGTCATCTCAAGTGATTGTAAGGAATCAAATATTAATAAGTCAATTAATATGATTGATTGGTTAATTAATTAATTCCAAAATATTCTAATTAATCCACAAGCATTTTAATTAATGCAGTCTTTCTATTTACCAAAGGATTTAGGAAATCATGCTTCCTTCCGTCTCCTATTTAAAGGGGCTTGACGGCTGATGTCTTGACAAGATATTGAGAGAGGCTTTTTAATTTATGCTCATGTACGTAAACCCTAGCCATCACTGTACTCAAGAGAGAAAGGAGAGCGCCACGACGCTAGCATGTCATTTCACAGAGGCTACTCCTTCCTACTGGCTTAGGAAGCATGACGTGGAGTTCCAATCCATCTGTGTGGATGAAGTAAAGGTGTAGATGTTGAGATGCCTGTGTTCAAAGGATGTCAACAACTGTCCATATGCGCTACAAGAGGCGTATGACGTGTATTTTACTACGCGCTTAAACGCAAGTATACGCGTCGAGTAATATAGGCCTTGTGAGGCCCGAGTCGAACTCAGGGATACGTGAATTATTGGAGACTTCTACTAACTAATCGCAATCAGCTAGACCGATTAACAAAGTATGGTTTTGTTGTTCAAATTAAAAAGAAAATAAAAACCAAACAAAGAAAACAATCGATTAAAGGTTAATTTAATCAATTCAAAAGGATATCTTTAGGATGGCGGTTTCACCGCGGGTCAACATTGTATTAGGTTCCATATAATTCCTCACACTTCTCTCTCTATCCGGGTAGTGGCCTGAAATGAGAATTACCCACTGTCGTGGTGTAATTCACTACTTAGGATTAGGTTGATTCCACCGTCGTAGTAATCATTCCCCTAAACTAAGCGCATTAAAAACGGTCTCTCAGTTCCCACCATTAATTTTACAACTCCTTTGTCAAGGGTTTTATTGATTAATGCAGAATTCGTCTCTTTTCAACCGTTAATCCTTCTGTCGAAGTGATTAAGGGCATTAAGTTATTATTATGGTGATCAAGCATAACAATAGAAATGGAGAAAAGGAATCTATACCACGGATTTGAGAGAAAAATATGAATTATTGATATAAAAATGTCATACAATGCATTCCCGGGCTACTCCCGGTCCTAAAGATTGAGGGTTTTAGCCTCTCATGTTCATCTCACACGAATACATGGTAGAAATTGGGGAATTCATAAGAAAAACGGGAAATAAATGGGAAAACCCCTGAACGGAGAAGAACCGGTGGATCCTTGGCGTAGAACACGAGCTTCCCCGCCTGTCGGTGGTGGAAATCATCTTCGGCAGCGTTCGAATCACCCGGGATGAGCTTCTCGGCCTCCGTTCTCCTTTCTCTCCTCCTCGGCACTCGTGCAATCCAAAAATCAGATCCCCCCTCCTCTGGGCGGCCATCATTAGGTATAAGTCCCTAATTAGGTCGTCAAATAACAACAGCCGTCCTATAGAGATCAAAACAGATCCAACGCATATCTGCCAGCGTCGATACCATCGACGCGGGTCGATGGTATCGACCCAGCGGATTAGCGACAGCTTTCCTTTCTTTTATTCTGAGCGCCTGTAGTGATCTCGATACCATCGACATGGGTGTCGATGGTATCGACTCCTGTAGCGTCGGTTTTATCTTCTAGCGACGCTGTAGCTCTCCTTGTGTCGATGGCATCGACTTTCGTCGATGGTATCGACTTCATCCTTGCCAGCAACCTAAAGTGATCTCGATGCCATCGACTTAGGTGTCGATGGTATCGACTCTGTATTGCTCTTCTCGGCTGACAACCTGTGGCTTGGTCGATGGTATCGACTTCCGTCGATGGTATCGACGGAAGCAGATACTTGTTTTTCCTGAAATTTCACAACAAGCCCAAGTAAATCCACACAATTTATAATAAGATGATAAATAATGCTCAAAATAGTAAAACAAAGGGGATTTGATATAATATGATGGCAAAGACCAAATTAAGTGAATTATGCAATATTATCCATAAAAATGAGTAATTAGAGCACAAAACACATATGAAATAGGTCTATAAATGCGACTCAAAATCATCGCATCAAACTCCCCTAAGCTTAAACAATGCTCGCCCTCGAGCAACTAATCCTTAGAATAGGATTGCAGATGTCAACTAAAAATCAACACATCACCCCACATTCCACATGACTCCCACTGGACGTTCTCAAACTGGCCTTTCCTAATCACAGAACAGTAATTACCCTACAGGCGACAATAATCATCAATAAAAGAAATTATCCTTCAAACCGATGAACACTATCACATAAGGCAGTTAACATAATAAAATTCGCCGATTCAGCATTGGTGCATCTTGTGATCGCCTACACTACGTTGCTCGCCCTAACTACCATCTACATGGAAGCAGTTCTCCTGATAAACATGAGTGAGGAGAAAATCACGGTGGCCTACCAATCCGAGCAACGGGTGGATGGAATGGGTGGTTCATGGAAGAATGAGGAAGTATCACACAGTTTCAAAATGCTTGAAAACAAAATGTCCTAAATGATGCAAATGCACATTAGAAATGCCCTAATGCCTAAAATTGGGTGAAATGATGCATGCACTAACCTTCCACCTCAAAAAGAGATAGAAATCTAATTAAGCCACATCATGTACTCAATTTCCTTGTTATGCAAGTGATATCATGTTCCTTTCTCCCTCTTATTCCATTTCCTTCTAAATTCTCTTTTTTTTTCTTTTCTCAATTTTTTTTCAGATTTTCAGAAAAAAAAATTCTTTTTTTTCTCTTAGCCCACATATCCATAATTGCTTAGAGATACATGTGTTAGGCTATTTTCTTCATGATTGGAAATCTTTGTACTATTTCGAGGGTATGGAACAATTTAGATCACTTTTCAAGACAAACTGAGGTACATGGTGTACTTATTCATGAAAATCATGAAAGTTATGAGTGCAACTACATGACATGCACCTAAAGGTAATGTGCATGAATCACTATACATTTTTTTCCGTTTTATGCAAAAGTATGAAAATAACAATGCAAATCCTATCTACATGCTATGCACACAAAAGAAGTTAAAACTGTACTTTACTTCCAATTCTTGGGTGGATTATGGAAAAATATGAAGTGGAATGATCACAAGATTAAGTTACTGAACCTTAGAAAAATATCATGTGTCCCTCCTTACTGACATGTGTAGTAGTTCAAAGGGTTCTTTCTCTTATATCCAATTAAGGTCTCCTTACCATTTGATTAGGTTAGGCTCAAACAACCGTTACTATCCACTTTTCATGAGTCAATGGGGGTGTGGGTGTGACATATTGCTTTAGAGTTGACATAATCAATCATTTTTAAATTCCCTTAAATTTCCCATGAAAACAGCGAGATGACAATTTTTAAGACATCCACGATTACACTAGATAGATGTGGATCCTAAACAAACTAAAATTGCAAGAACAAATAACAAAGCAAAAACTAAAAACAACTAAAGAAAAGATAAAAGATAGAGTTGTTCCAGCCACCCCCCTAAGCTTGAATTCGACTATGGCCTCATAGTCAAAAACCAACTTAAGGGTGGAACAGTGATACCCTGATCAATCCTGCGGAGGCGGTGGTGGGTATTGCGGTGCCGTAGGATCCCAAGACGGGTACTCCCCCTGGAAGCTTGGATCATATTGGGTCCTCGGCGGAGGCTGTGGATAGCCTCCAAAGTAGTCTTGACTCCAGTAAATGTCGAAGAAGGGCTCCTGTTGCATCTCTATCCGCTGCAACCGGGTGTGCATTTGCTCTTGGTTGGTGAGGATGAGCCGCTCGTTCTCGAACATAGCCCGTTGGTTGTCAAGTACCCAGCTCGTAGTCTCATGAATGTCGGTATACATACCCATGTGCTGCTGCTGAGTCTGCTGGATGTCCTGCAGCATGGTGTACATCCCTTGCATGGAGTAGGGATCCGCAGATGGCTGCTCTTGCTGTGGTGATGGCGGAGGGGGCTGAGATGATGAAGATGCACCCAGATGCATCCTAGGACGCTTCCGTGGTGCCACACGTGCTCGAAGAGGTGTGAAAGCCTCCTCTTCCTCTGCAGCCTCGTCTTCGTGCTCGTCACCTCCGCCTTCTTCTTCGGAGGACTCGATGGCTATGATTGGCCACCTGAAATGCGGCTTGCCCTCTATGTTGAAGACGTCGTCCGGTAGGGAGCTCTCCTGATAAGCTTGGTTGACGTGGCAATGAGCGTACGCCAACCCGTCCCGGAGAAGAATGAGGTTTGAACGGTGCAAGTGTTGCACGTTCACCTTGCTCCTTGTAGAGATTGGAGTCATGGACTGAAGGTTCAGCCCCAAGTAAAGCGCCAACTTGGTGACAAGACCACCAAAATGGATTGGAGCCTTCCTTGTGCTCCTCTTCACCGCCAGGACGCGCTGTAGCCAGAACGCCCCCCAGTTGCATGGTTGACGCTTCAGGAGTGCGTAAAGGAAGAACAAGTCACTCTCCTGAAACTTACTCAAAGCAAGATCACTTCGAGCGAAGAATGTCAAGCTCAACATCCTATGCAAGACCCGGACGAACGGGTGCTCAAAATCTGCTACCGCTGCATTGTGGTAGCTCACGGTCTTCCCTTCTGGCACTGTAACTAGCTCGGAGAAGATCTTTGCATAGTCGGTGTGGGAGTCCGGCCTTCGGTGATCATGTGGAGAGTGGATCCAGTTGAAGATTTGATTGAACTGGACCAGTGTGAGATTGTAGTTGTTGTTGAAGAGTCGGAAGGACACCCTTCCCTTGATCCATTCCCGGTCTGATGGTACCACGTCATTTGGTACGATGCAGACGTCGAGAGACGCGATGAACTCCGCCACCAGTTCCTTGTAGATGGGCCATTCGCTGAAAAACGGCTGTCCATCTGCATGGTACTGCAGTGCGTCAAGGCGTAGGCTTCTGTTGGTGAGGCGTGCTTGTCCATGAAGCACATAGGCCAAGTTGGCCTCGAATCCCAACTCCTGGATCATGCCCCGGTCCACATACCGGGTGGGCTCGAACTTTCGCTTCATTATCTCCTCGTAGACCTTCCTCACATCCATGTTGGCATGAATTAGGCGTGGACGAGGGATGGAAGCGGTTGGGGGAGGAACGAACTCCTCGATCTCCATAGGGTGTGCGCTTGAGGACGACGCTCCGGCGCCGTGCACCATGGTTGCGAGAAGATGGGATTAGAAGAAAAGAGCTCGGTGAAGATGGAGAAGAAATTCTCCGCTCGATGAAGATCTCCGCTCGATGACGCTTCTCTTCAGTCTTGGAGGGCTCGGGGAAGTGCTCGGCGCAAAGGAGGATACTTTCTCTGAAGGTGTGACGTCAAATGACGTTGCAAGTCCCCTTAAATAGGCTTGATCGGCGCCCCTGTTGACCCGTCGATACCATCGACGCGGGTCGATGGTATCGACACATCTCGCGGGTAGCCGCCTCCCTCGCGAGTATCGACGGCTGACGTTTGCTAGATCGAGAAACCCGGATTGCTGACGAGTCGATACCATCGACGGAAGTCGATGGTATCGACGCAGCACCCGGATCGCTGACGTGGCTGTTGTGATCGTCGTCGATGTCTGTGTGCGGATCGGTGACATGTCCGTCGATACCATCGACGGATGTCGATGGTATCGACTTGCTTTTATTGCAACACCGCCGTTTTGTTGCATTCAATCTGTGATGATGTCGATACCATCGACGAGGCCGTCGATGGTATCGAGTTGACTGAGCAAAATTCATCTGAATATCTCCAGAGATCTCGATGGTATCGACTGGGGTGTCGATAGTATCGACGCAGTGCGATTTTTGCTAGTGTCAAACTGAACCCATGTCGATACCATCGACGAGTGTGTCGATGGTATCGACCCTTCCTCTGCCTGCACATTCAACAAACGGATCAAGGTATCATTTTTAAACTAAAATTTAAAACGAAAAAAAGCAATCTATGACTACAATTAAACTATCCTAATGTACCGATGGTTGGGTTGCCTCCCAACAAGCGCCCTTCTTTAACGTCTTAGGCTAGACGTATGACAGTCATCATCTTTTCACCTTGGGGACTGCACTTAGAGGATCATGTGGTAATTTGAATTCAACACGATCTCCTCCAATGCCCAAAGACAAAGTACCTCTCCCTAAGGCAGTCACAACGTCTGCCGTTGCTTGAAACGGTCTTCCTAGGAGAATTTCACAACTTTGGAGTGGTGGCATATCCATGACAACAAAGTCCACCGGAAAGATGAATCTATCTACTTTGACTAAAACATCCTCGCATACTCCATAGGGTCTCACAGTAGACCCATCCGCCAATTCAATTGTGGCAGCCAACTTCTTTATCTCTTTTAACCCCAGCTTTCGAAATGTCGCCAAAGGCATGAGATTTATGCTAGCGCCAGAATCGCATTGCGCTTTAGAAACATGTTGACCACCTATCGAACACGGGATGTAGAAACCTCCTGGGTCCTTTCTCTTCTTTGGTGAACTCCCGTGAATCATAGAGCTCACCGTCTCATTCATCCAATAGATTTCATCGTCTTTTATCCGCCTCTTCTTATTGATGATTTCCTTGATAAACCTCCCATAGGCGGGTACTTTCTCAATCATCTCCACTAATGGAATATTGATGTGGAGTTTCCGGAATATCTCCAAAAATTTCTTAAAGTGACGATGTTCTTTCTTTGACTTAGAATTGACCGGATCTAAAACATCAGTTGCATCAACACGCCTGTGAGGTAGCACATAAGAGCTTTTCGGGGGTAACTCCCCTAAGCTTGCTTCAATCACTCCCTCTGACGTGGGCTTTTGCGACTCATCCTCAATAGTAGCAGCTTGTTGTGGTTCCTCTCTCACATTCGTTGTCTCCGCATGTGCACAAACCTGCACTTCTTCTTTTTTCCTACACGGAGATACAATATTCACCACTCTTTGAGATTTTCTGAAGAAAGGGTTTCCACCCGACAATCCATAGTAAGTGCGTGGAAATGGTATTGCCATTATTGCATTCACATTGAAAGTCAGTTTCTTTTCTTCTACAGCTTCTTGTACCTGAGATTTCTCCTCGTTGCTTACCACGGATATGTACTTAACCTGATGATGTGCTTGGGCCACATTCACATTCTCATCTTGTTTCTGTTGATTGGCGTGCTTGATTGCCACCACTTCACTCGAAATCTGCGCCACGGTGGTCTCTAGAGCCCGCATTTGTGCTCCATGGCTTTGCAGCGTCTGCCCAAACTTGGTTAGAATATCACCTTGAGATTTCAATTGTTTTCCAAACATGGCCATCATCTCTTGGTTTTGCTGAACCATTTGAGTTAGTAATTCAGTGTTCTTTTCCTCAGTTCTTTGCTGTGGTTTGGCATCCGGATCCTGCAGAAAATTATTCGGATCCTTCCATGAAAACTTCTTATCCTTCCGCCATGAATAATCATTGTTTCCATAGCCCTGTTGTTGCATGAAATTTACTTGAGCCTCCCCATCATCAGATGCATCCTCCTTAGTTAGCACCTTCTTGGCTAGAAGATCTAACTTGTCGTTCAGCTCCCTAACTATTCTGGATTCGCCGGCAGCCTTGACATGTTCCACTGCACCTCTGTCGCCCCATGACTGTTTCCTAGCCATGTTCTTTAATATCTCCCAGCATCTCGTATCAGTGTTGTTCAAGAAAAATCCGGAGCCGGCTGAGTCCAAGTTACTTCTATCATGCTCGGAGAGAGAAAAATAGAAGATCTTCACCTGTGTCTCTTTGTCCAGTCCATGATGTGGGCATCTCCTCAACATGACCTGGAATCGCTCCCAAGTCTCAGAATAAGTTTCACCCGCCTGTTGGGTGAAATTGTGAATCTTCCTGATCATATCATTGGTCTTCTCAGGAGGAAAGAACCTCTCGAAGAAAACCTCCACCATGTGATCCCATGATTCAACAAACTCGTCATCGAGGTTATGAAGCCACTCTCTTGCTACTCCAGGCAAGGAACTCGGGAATAACTTGAGGTAGAGCACATCCTGTGGAAATCGATCTATCTTCACCATATCACAGTTCTCCACGAACTGGCTGATGTGGGCCACTGGATCTTCATTTTTCAATCCGTGAAATGCGTTTGATTTAACCAGGTTAATCAATGTTGGATCGATCTTGTAGGTTGGAATGTTTAGCCCCTGTTTCTTTATAGGCCCCTTTGATGCTGAGGAAGAAGACGCCTTGATCTTCTCCCATATTGTCTGTGCTTCAGCCATTGCTTCTTCTTGTTCTTTTTCAGATTCAGAATTTATATCACTTTGGTGTTCCTCCTCGCAGTAGTCCTCGTCCTCTGGTCCCACAGATGGAACCTCAGGTGTGCGATTCACGTAGTCTCGACTACGTGTGTGCACCATGCAAAGTACCTGAAATATGGAAATAGGGGTTCAGTACAATGCTTTGAACGAGTCAACACTATGATAGAGAAATAAAGGAATTTTTGAAATTGTTTTAAAATAAAAAAAAATGTGGCCTAGAGTGGCCGCTCTTAGCACTCAAAGTGCCAATAATTCGCCGTATCCCCGGCAACGGCGCCAAAAACTTGACGTGTATTTTAATACGCGCTTAAACGCAAGTATACGCGTCGAGTAATATAGGCCTTGTGAGGCCCGAGTCGAACTCAGGGATACGTTAATTATTGGAGACTTCTACTAACTAATCGCAATCAGCTAGACCGATTAACAAAGTATGGTTTTGTTGTTCAAATTAAAAAGAAAATAAAAACCAAACAAAGAAAACAATCGATTAAAGGTTAATTTAATCAATTCAAAAGGATATCTTTAGGATGGCGGTTTCACCGCGGGTCAACATTGTATTAGGTTCCATATAATTCCTCACACTTCTCTCTCTATCCGGGTAGTGGCCTGAAATGAGAATTACCCACTGTCGTGGTGTAATTCACTACTTAGGATTAGGTTGATTCCACCGTCGTAGTAATCATTCCCCTAACTAAGCGCATTAAAAATGGTCTCTCAGTTCCCACCATTAATTTTACAACTCCTTTGTCAAGGGTTTTATTGATTAATGCAGAATTCGTCTCTTTTCAACCGTTAATCCTTCTGTCGAAGTGATTAAGGGCATTAAGTTATTATTATGGTGATCAAGCATAACAATAGAAATGGAGAAAAGGAATCTATACCACGGATTTGAGAGAAAAATATGAATTATTGATATAAAAATGTCATACAATGCATTCCCGGGCTACTCCCGGTCCTAAAGATTGAGGGTTTTAGCCTCTCATGTTCATCTCACACGAATACATGGTAGAAATTGGGGAATTCATAAGAAAAACGGGAAATAAATGGGAAAACCCCTGAACGGAGAAGAACCAGTGGATCCTTGGCGTAGAACACGAGCTTCCCCGCCTGTCGGTGGTGGAAATCGTCTTCGGCAGCGTTCGAATCACCTAGGATGAGCTTCTCGGCCTCCGTTCTCCTTTCTCTCCTCCTCGGCACTCGTGCAATCCAAAAATCAGATCCCCCCTCCTCTGGGCGGCCGTCATTAGGTATAAGTCCCTAATTAGGTCGTCAAATAACAACAGCCGTCCGATCGAGATCAAAACAGATCCAACGCATATCTGTCGGCGTCGATACCATCGACGCGGGTCGATGGTATCGACCCAGCGGATTAGCGACAGCTTTCCTTTCTTTTATTTTGAGCGCCTGTAGTGATCTCGATACCATCGACATGGGTGTCGATGGTATCGACTCCTGTAGCGTCGGTTTTATCTTCTAGCGACGCTGTAGCTCTCCTTGTGTCGATGGCATCGACTTTCGTCGATGGTATCGACTTCATCCTTGCCAGCAACCTAAAGTGATCTCGATGCCATCGACTTAGGTTTCGATGGTATCGACTATGTATTGCTCTTCTCGGCTGACAACCTGTGGCTTGGTCGATGGTATCGACTTTCGTCGATGGTATCGACGGAAGCAGATACTTGTTTTTCCTGAAATTTTACAACAAGCCCAAGTAAATCCACACAATTTATAATAAGATGATAAATAATGCTCAAAATAGTAAAACAAAGGGGATTTGATATAATATGATGGCAAAGACCAAATTAAGTGAATTATGCAATATTATCCATAAAAATGAGTAATTAGAGCACAAAACACATATGAAATAGGTCTATAAATGTGACTCAAAATCATCGCATCAGCGTACATCACCGCATGAAAGGAGCACTGTCAGATCTTCTCGCGACGCATTCAAAGGAAGGGAGAGAAGTACCGTCCATGTAATCAAGGAGTGTGGCACACCATCGTGCAACATGGCATCGCCAAACTTGCTTTGTGACAAGGTATATTCCACAAGCACTATTTTTGAACACAGTGTTGTCGATGAGATCCTATTGCAGATTTGTGGAAATATATTTTATTTTTTTTCTTCCGCCGTGCATGTTTCCTCCACAAAACCCAACAGTGGTATCAGATCAACATCGATCTATGACATATTTAGATTTGTTTCGATATGATCGAATCATTATACATTATTTTTTGGGGTTGCATGTGATGTGAACTTAAAATTGCTAATGTGCATATCTAAACCTAATTCCACATACACCGCATGCTTCTATTTTTGACGTTTTAGATGGGGTCGACTATGGAAAATACTGATTTTCCTAATTACATGAAGTAAAATTTCATAGTCTGTGTGGGGTTCAAAAATTCATTTCAAGGGTATGTCCCAAATTTAAAGGACTACAATTTTAATATGTATATACATATATGTAGATATACCTATGATATCATATACGTCGCCTTTAAAATCTATTTTATGTGGTGAATGCATGAACAATTATAGCCTAGAATCCCCTTTTCTGAATTTTTTTTATGAATGTGGTTGTGAATGTTGTGGATATGTTTGTCTGTGAATGATATGGATGTATAATGGTTGTACATGGATCCTTTGTATAAAGTATTCATCTTGCATGTCGATCCTCATCTCTTATTTCAAAGTTTAATTAATTTTTTCTCGTTATATTTGTACTCATATGATGTAATAGAGATAGGATTAGTTTTAGTATTTCTAAACTTGATGTAAGGAGGCCACTTGAAGATCCAAATCTAAGGAGTGACCATGTGGAAGAAACCTAAATATCCAATTCCAAGAAGCAACCTAAAGATCCAACTCCAAGGAGTATCCAAGGAGAAACAACTTGAAGTTCAAACCTCAAGGAGCATCCATGAAGTTGTTCATTATAATGTTGACCCTTACAGGTTGATTCACATGTGTTGTTTCATGAGATGGATAAGACTTTAGGTGGACCGTAGTCCTTTGTGTCTCCAAAGGATTACAATAGTATGGCCATAATAAATGTTTTTGTGTTTGTGATTGCATGTCTATCGTGTGTGGTTGGGGATATAGTAGTATATGATACATACTATAAGTATTTGGAGTTTGGATATGTATATGTATTAATAAAACCACTCAATTAATTGTATTAAGTTTTAGTTGCCTTTCATAATGTAACATACATGAAAAGCTTGATCGACTATGTATGGGCATGCCTCCGCGTGGTGCACTGTCTATCTCATGGAAGTGTGATGGTGGGTGTGTGGGTCTGCCTCCGTAGGGTGCACACTTATCATGTCGGCTTATGGGTTGGACTTAACTAGGGAACCTTGATAGGATCAATACCTAGAGGCACACAGATGCATCATGGAAAGGAGTTGTACATGATCATCAATCCAAGAGTTGCATATGATGCAATTGGAAAAAGTTGCCTGCTTAGTATTTGGTCTTTGACGTCGGTGTTGGCTGGGCATTGATCTAATTATTTCATATATTGACTCACTAGAAGTTTGTATGCTACAATCTTCCAAGTTGATAGTGAGGGATATCAATTTGAATAAAATAGTGGGAGTGTATTTAATTAAAGGCCTAATTAATTTCATTTATCAAATCTTTGCAAGTCAAATTTTTTTAGAATAAATGCAACCTTTTTCTTTTGTAGCAATCAAATGGCAAACAACACTCACATTCTCATTACGACCGGTCTTTGAGAAGGAAAAACATACCAGAATCAACTTTCAAAACTTGTAGGACACTAAGAATTGTTCTCATGCAGGAGCGTAAGCTCTATGTCCTTGAAACACCAGAGCCAATGGAACCCGCCTCAAATGGGCCTAAGGCTAGAAAGGATGCTTACAAGAAACACCTTGATGACGTTGTGGATGTCAAGTGTCTGATGTTGTGCTCAATGAACTATGAGTTGCAAGAGCAGCATGAGAACATGAATGACATGGAGATGGTAACACATCTCAAGAACATGTATCAACATCAAGCAAGATAGGAGACATATGATATCTCCAAGGCTTTGTTCAGAAATAAAATGACAGAGGGAGACTCAGTTGGCACCCATATGTTCACTTTGATTGGGTATGTGGAAAGCCTATTTAAGCTAGGATTTACCCTAGGTCAAGAGTTGGCCACTGATGTGATTCTTTAATCATTGCCTGAATCATATAGTCATTTTGTCATGAACTACAACATGAACAATCTTGACAAGACGTTGTTAGAGTTGTTGGGCATGTTGAGGACAACTGAAGCACATATGAAGAAATACAAGCCCAAGTTTGTGATGATGATCAATAGGACAAAGGGTAAGTCAAAAGGTAAAGGCAAGGCTAAGAAAGGTTCTAAAGTCAGGCATAAGCCAAAGTCATCCGCGCTCAAAGCTAAAGGCGGGATCTCCAAAGCAGGCAGTTGTCACCATTGTCACCAGGCTGGACATTCGAAAAGAAATTGTCCTTGTTGGTATGTATGCCCATAGAGAAAGTCATATGATTATTGTAATGGGATACTTTGTAAATGATTTGAATAATAATAAAGGCAATTTTCGATCTATATGTTTAAACTATTTCGGAGATGATGGTGTAACATGATAGATGTCTAAAGAATTGTTTTACTCAATGACGTATGCTTTTGGGTTGAGGACCTAAACGATGATATCAAACGGATGTTAAGAGTATACATTCTTGTTTAGTCCCTAGTCGGTTGTTATTGTGGAAATAACCATAGACATCAATAACACTGAAGACTAGATTGTGTGTTGGTTAATGACAGAATCTCAATAGTCATGATATAGTGATATCAAACCAAGCACATAGGTACTTGTTAGAGAACAAGGTATCGGACAGACCCACAGTGAGAGTGACACATGGAACCATGACTTGGTAGTCACAGTCAGCTCTCACAGTGATGGTGGTGAGTGTGATTCTTTGACCTGAAATCACTACACTCAAACATGTCATTGGGTACACTTTGACATCATCAAACGCAATCCTGGAACATGGGTTGTTATAAAGGTGATGATTGGGTGTCTTTGACACATGGGGCTTTTGAGGGGTGAGTGATAGATATGGGATTTGTCCCTCCTACGAGAGTTTGATATCCTTGGCCACTTGATGAGTAGGATTGAGAAAGGCATGTGCATGCACGTGTGAATCAATATGTGATATTGATGTCACACAGATCTCACCGAGTCTTCTTTGAGATCAAGGAAATGAATGAATGTTGACATGATGACTGTTCCATGCCTCGAGTTCATTCAGGATATCAGTGACAAAGGAATTATACATTTGCTGTAACACCATTTGTGGATTGTAGGATTGAAAGTTGTTCTCCAACTTTCTACTTTCACTTGGGTAGCACTGATGTGTGACTAGGAACCGCTCTTTGCTTGTGAAGTCATAAGTTTTATGGACTTTCACTACCAACGTGAAATGGACCTGCAGGGTCACACACATAGGATTTAACCTGGAAGAGGAGTTTGTCCACAAACATGTTTAGATTGATTACTAAAGGAGTCTAGTAGTTCAATTAAACACTCAATCAATTGATAGCTCAATATCATTATGTTCAAGGTGTTGGACTAATTGATTAGAGTATCAGATTGATTGAAACCGCAATTGATTGATTCTGCACAATCTGTACTCCCAACCGATCGGCTCATGTGATGAACCGATCGACTGAGTTTGGTGAATCGGTCAGCTCAGGTGGTGAGTTGATCGGCTCATACACAGGGTGAAACGATTGCTTCAAGTGTTGAAACGATCGATTCAACTGGTGCAACCGAGCAAGTTGGGAAAGTAGGATTGGTGAGAATTTTCCTTGAGTTTCACTTGCCCAATTTGATTAGAACAAGGATTGGTATTTGATACCAAAGAAGGAAAGTCAACCAGGAATTGATTAGGACCACGAACCGATCGGTTCAAGAGTGAACTGATCGGCTCATGGGTCCCAACCGATCGGTTGAGGTGTCAACCGACCGGTTCAGGTCCCCAACCGACCGTTTCAGTTGTGAAACGATCAGTTCAGGTTGCGAGTTGGTTGTTTTGTGGAAAATCTCGAACCCTTCTACTCCTTTTATTCATGTATTGCCCTGGATGGATAACCCTGGATGGATAACCCTGTCCCATTACCCTCCTATATATAGGGGTATTGGGGGCTTCTCAGAGTACAACTCAGTGCAAACCAGTTGCTCTGCAAAGTTGTCGTTCTCTCTGGTTTTGGTAACCGAGAGAGCCCGAGCAAGTGCTACCCGATAAGGGAGGCATGGCAAGGGAAGGACAACTGCAGAAAGCGACTGGTGGCAGGAGAGTGTGTCGGCAACTAGTACGCCAATAGGAGGGTGCGACTCCTTCCGATTCCTTGTAGGACAAGGAGATCGGAGTTCCAGGCGGTCCGTGTGGACGACTACAGAGGCGGGAGACCTCTACCTCTCGAAGGCCAACTGTGAATCCTCACAGTCCCAGTGAGACCAGGAGTCTTCAGTCCCGGTGCAACCAGGAGCTGCACAGACACCGTCCAAGACCGGAGGTGAAGACCACGCAAGGCGCGATGTACTGTCACCGAGCAAGCCTCGGGACAAGGTATGCATCCACAAACCATCTTTCCTATTGTATAGATGTTGACGTGATTCCTTTTGTTCTGGGTTTTGGGGAGAAAATTTTGTTTGTGCTGCTTCTCTGCCTCCTCTAAAAACCAACAATGGTATCAGAGCCACGTCAACTGCTCTATATTTTAGGATTATCGATATGATCGATTTTGGTTTGTCGCCTTTATTTATTGCATACGATGCGAATAAAATTGGCTTTATGCATGTCCAATCCACAAATCCGTAATTTACATATATGATATGTAATATTAATGGACTCGATACGCGTCGCCCTTAAACGAGTTTTGTGGTGGATGTGTAGCATGGTTATGGCCTATAAACCACTATATCTGTGTGTGGTTGTATGTGGTTGCTAGCATCTCAGTCTGCACACCGATTCCCTTTCTCCTATTCCTGATGTAGCTCAAAATAATTCGAGATTTCTTTTCCTACCTTTGCTCCCCCTGAATGTAACTCAGGTTTCACAATTAAATTGTAAATAGGATAGATTTTATTTCCTGTTATGTCAAAGAACGGTGAACGACCTGGCAGACGACCTGAGACGATCAGTTCAAGGCGTGAACCGATCGGTTGGTGTTCCAGACGAGCAGTTCGAGGAGCCAAACGAGTGGGTGGCAACTTGAGGAGATGCACGATGACTGGTGAATTGATCGGCTGCAGGAGCCATTCGATCGGTTGGTGGCACCCGAACAACCAACTTGATGGTGAACCGATCAATCATGGAGATGAGCTGATCAAAGCCAGAAAGGCAGGCACATATTTCATCTTGTACAGGTTGCATGTGATGTAGACCTAGATGACTGTGATTCCTCTTGGCTCGAGGAATCACAATAGGATGGCCATAATCATTGCTTTTTATTGTTTTGCATGTTTTTTGTGGGATATAGCATGTATATGATACGTACTATATATTGTGGTGATTGGATATGTATATGTATATAAAAACCAAATCCCTCATTAAATATTAAGTTTTAGATGCCTTCCAAATGCAACACACGTGAAAAGCTTGATCGACCAAGTGTAGGCACGCCCTAGCGTGGTGCACCGTCTATCACGTGGAAGTGTGAAGGATGAATGTGTGGGTCTGCCCTAGCACGGTGCATGTTCATCGTGTTGGCTTTGGGTCGGACTTAACAAGGTGATCTAGATGGGATCTAGTACCTTGAGGCATGAAGATGATCATTGCAAAGAGTTGCATATGACATCTTTCAAGAGTTTCATATGATGCAATTGGCAAGAGTTGCCTACCTGGGAAATCTGAGTTGTGGGTGACAACCCTAGCTGGTCCATGGCTCAGAGGATTTCAGGATCTTGGCCCACTAGAAGATTTTACGCTGCAATCTTCCGAATTGATGGTGAGGGCTGTCAACTTGAGTCAAAATAGTGGGAGTGGTAATTAATTAAAGGCCTAATTAACTATCATCAAATTTTATTCAAATCAAATCAAAAAGAGTTTTGACAAAATGCAATTTTCTCTTATAGAATGGCAAAAGAATCATCTTTTAAAATGGGAAAATTAATTGAGAATAAATTCCATAACTGGTTGAGGACTGTGAGAAGTGTTCTGTACAATCTAGATATACCAGGAGCCTTTGAATCCACTCTATGTACGCTTAATGCGTTAGTGAAGAAGAAATAAAGTTCATTGATAGAGATCAATGTAATGATGGGTAAGGGAGAGAAGGGTTCTCTCGCCCAACCAATTTCTTCTACATGGAGAGGATGGAAGGAACGATGGAAGAAGAAGTTGGAGATAGAGATCTTTACTTCTGGTGTATATGTGATAGAGATTAACTTTACTACTTCTTTGTCATGGGTACTTGATACCGGATGCGTATCTCACATTTGTTCAAATGTGAAGGATCTTAAGAGAAGTAGGCCTTTGGGGAAAGGTGAGGTTGAACTACGTGTTGCCAATGGGGCAAGAGTTGCCGCCAGTGCCGTGGGAACCTATGAGTTAACTCTACCAAGTGGGCTAATAATAGAGTTGAAGAACTGCTATTATGTACCTGCCATAAATAGGAATATCATTTCTGTCTCTTGTTTCAACAAAGATGGATTTGAATTTCTTATTAAGAATGGAAAATGTTCCATTTCTAAGGATGGGATCTTTTATGGCAGTGCCCCAATGTCTTATGGTCTATACTTGATAGACTTGGAGACAAATGTATACAACGTAAATAGAAAAAGGCAAAAACTCAATGAATCAAACAAAACATATCTTTGGCGTTGTCGTCTAGGGCACATAAATGAGAAGCGCATTTCTAGACTCCATAAAGATGGTTATCTAGACTCTTTTGATTATGAATCAATAGAGACATGTGAATCTTATTTATTGGGCAATATGACCAAGACTCCCTTTTCAGGTAAAGGTGAGAGAGCTAATGATCTATTAGGACTCATACATACTGATGTATGTGGGCCTTTTAGAACTAATGCCAAAGGTGGGTATCAATACTTCATTACCTTTACTAATGACTTCAGTAGGTATGGCTATGTGTACCTGATGAAACATAAGTCAGAAACCCTTGAAAGGTTCAAGGATTTCATGAATGAAGTACAGAATCAACTTGGTAAAAGTATTAAGGCACTTCGATCCGATCGAGGTGGAGAATACTTAAGCCAGGAGTTTGAGGACCTTCTACGAGCCCATGGTATTTTATCACAATGGACTCTGCCTGGAACACCTCAGCATAATGGTGTGTCTGAAAGAAGGAGTCGCACATTGTTGGATATGGTGCGATCAATGATGAGTTTTGCTGATCTTCCCATTTCTTTCTGGGGTTATGCTCTTGAAACCACCGTGTTTACACTTAACCATGTTCCTTCTAAATCGGTTCAAAAGACACCATATGAGATATGGTACGGGAAGCGTCCCATTTTGTCTTTTATGAAGATTTGGGGTTGTGAAGCTTACGTCAAGAAAATGTTTCCTGATAAGTTTGGATCCAAATCCGATAAATGTTATTTTGTTGGATATCCAAAGGAAATGAGGGGATATTACTTATACCACCCTACTGACAACAAAGTGTTTGTTTCTAGGGATGTTGTATTCCTAGAGAGGGAATTTATTTCCAAAGGAAGCAGTGGGAGGAATATAGAGCTTGAAGAGGTTCAAGCCCAACAAGAAAACATTGAACCGGTAGATATACCAGAGGAAAATGCAGATTCACAAGGTGTTGTGGAATCTCAATCTCCTCAGGTAACACAAGGACCTCGTAGATCTAGTAGGACCCGCCTTGAACCTGAGATGTTTAGATACCTTGTGACTCAGGAAGGTGGTGAGTTGATCATAGATGATGATCCAACTACCTACGTAGAGGCTATGGAGGGACCAGATTCTGAGAAATGGCTTAAAGCCATGAGATTCGAGATGGAATCCATGTACTCCAACAAAGTATGGACTTTGGCGGAACCACCCGAAGGGGTAAAACCCATAGGGTGCAAGTGGGTCTTTAAGAAAAAGACCGTCATGGATGGCAATGTGCAAACTTATAAAGGCAGATTGGTTGCAAAGGGATTTCGAAAAATTCAAGGTGTTGACTATGACGAAACCTTTTCTCCAGTTGCCATGATTAAGTCCATCAGGATCATGCTTGCTATTGCAGCTTATTATGACTATGAGATTTGGCAGATGGATGTTAAAACCGCATTCCTTAACAGGAATATAAATGAGGATGTGTACATGACACAACCTGAAGGTTTTGTAGATCCTAAGAATGCCAATAAAGTCTGTAAGCTGCAAAGATCAATCTATGGATTGAAGCAAGCATCTCGAAGTTGGAATCTTTGATTTGATGAGGAAGTCAAAGTGTTTCGCTTTATTCAAAATGAAGATGAACCTTGTGTGTACAAGAAGGTTAGTGGGAGCTCGACCACATTCCTCATATTGAATGTGGAGGACATACTTTTGATGGGGAATGATGTCTTAGCCTTAGAGAAGGTAAAGACTTGGATTGGGAATACTTTCTCAATGAAGGACTTAGGAGAAGCATCCTACATTCTAGGAATTAAGATCTATAGAGATAGATCTAGAAGGCTTCTCAGACTAAGTCAAAGCACGTACATTGACAAAGTGTTGAAGCAGTTCAGCATGGAGAACTCAAAGAGAGGCAACATCCTCATGCTACATGGAGTCACTGTCTCTAGAGCTCAGTGTCCCCAATCTTGTGAAGAGAGGGAGCGTATGAATGGGATCCCATATGCATCAGCCATCAGATCCATCATGTACGCTATGCTGTGTACACACCCATATGTCTCGTATGCTCTCAGCATGACGAGCAGGTACCAGTCAGATCCCGGGGATGCTCACTGGACAGCCGCGAAGAACATCCTCAAGTATTTGCGAAGGACTAAGGATCAGTTTTTGTTTATGGCGGTGAGGAAGAGCTGGTTGTAAAGGGTTACACCGATGCAAGCTTCCAAACTGATAAAGATGATTACAGATCGCAGTCAGGATTTGTATTTTGCTTTGATAATGGAGCTGTGAGCTGGAAGAGTTCCAAGCAAGAAACAGTTGCCGATTCTACTACAGAGGCCGAGTATATTGCTGCTTCACATGCAGCAAAGGAGGTTGTGTGGATCAGGAAGTTCATTTCTGAACTTGGTGTAGTTCCCAGTAGCTGTGATGCTATTGAGCTTTATTGTGACAATAATGGAGCTATTGCACAAGCTAAGGAGCCCAGATCACATCAGCGGTCCAAGCACATAATGTGGTTCTTCCATCTCATACGAGAGATCGTACAACGAGGAGATGTGAAGATTTGCAAAGTACCAACTGAAGACAAAATAGCTGATCCACTGACAAAGGCCCTTTCTCAGCAGAAGCATGATGGTCATACTAGGTCATAAGGATTGAGGTTCCTTGGTGACTGGCTCTAAGTGCAAGTGGGAGTCTGTTGGTATGTATGCCCATAGAGCAAGTCATATGATGATTGTAATGGGATACTTTGTAAATGATTTGAATAATAATAAAGGCAATTTCTGATCTATATGTTTAAGCTATTTCTGAGATGATGGTGTAACATGATAGATGTCTATAAAATTGTTTTACTCAATGACGTATGCTTTTGGGTTGAGGACCTAAACGATGAGATCATACAGATGTTAAGAGTATACATTCTTGTTTAGTCCCTAGTCGGTTGTTATTGTGGAAATAACCATAGACATCAATAACACTGAAGACTAGATTGTGTGTTGGTTGATGACAGAATCTCATTAGTCATGATATAGTGATATCAAACCAAGAACATAGGTACTTGTTAGAGAACAAGGTACCGGAAAAACCCACTGTGAGACTGACACATGGAACCATGACTTGGTAGTCACAGTCATCTCTCACAGTGATGGTGGTGAGTGTGATTCTTAGACCTGAAATCACTACACTCAACACATGTCGTTGGCTACACTTTGACATCATCAAACGTAGTCCTGAAACATGGGTTGTTATAAAGGTGATGATTGGGTGGCTTTGACACATGGGGCTTTTGAGGGGTGAGTGATAGATATGGGATTTGTCCCTCCTGAGGGAGTTTGATATCCTTGGCCACTTGATGAGTAGGATTGAGAAAGGCATGCGCATGCACGTGTGAATCAATATGTGATATTGATGTCACACACATCTCACCCAGTCTGCTCTGAGATCAAGGAAATGAATGAATGTTGACAGGATGATTGTTCCATGCCTCGAGTTCATTCAGGATATCAGTGACAAAGGAATTATACATTCGTTGTAACACCATTCGTGGATTGCAGGATTGAAAGTTGTTCTCCAACTTTCTACTTTCACTTGGGTAGCATTAATGTATGACTAGGCACCGCTCTTTGCTTGTGAAGTCATAAGTGTTATGGACTTTCACTGCCAATGTGAAATGGACCTGCAGGGTCACACATAGGATTTAACCTGGAAGAGGAGTTTGTCCACAAACATGTTTAGATTGATTACTAAAGGAGTTTAGTAGTTCAATTAAACACTCAATTAATTGATAGCTCAATATCATTGTGTTCAAGGTGTTGGACTAATTGATTAGAGTATCGGATTGATTGAAACCGCAATTGACTAATTCTGCACAATCTGTACTCCCAACCAATCGGCTCATTTGATGAACTAATCAGCTGAGTTTGGTGAATCGGTCAGCTCAGGTGGTGATTCGATCGGCTCATGCACAGGGTGAAATGATTTCTTCAAGTGTTGAAACGATTGATTCAACTAGTGCAACCAAGCAAGTTGGTAAAGTAGGATTGGTGAGAATTTTCCTTGCGTTTCACTTGCCCAATTTGATTGGAACAAGGATTGGTATTTGATACCAAAGAAGGAAAGTCAATCGGGAATTGATTAGGACCACAAACCGACCGGTTCAAGAGTGAACCGATCGGCTCATTGGTCCCAACTGATCGGTTGAGGTGGCAACCGACCAGTTCAGGTCCCCAACTGACCGTTTCAGTTGTGAAACGATCGGTTCAGGTTGCGAGTTGGTTGTTTTGTGGAAAATCTCAAACCCTTCTACTCCTGCTTTTAGTCCCATATTGCCCGGGATGGAGAACCCTGTCCCATGACCCTCCTATATATATATATAGGGGTATTGGGGGCTTCTCAGAGTACAACTCAGTGCAAACCAGTTTCTCTGCAAAGTTGTCGTTCTCTCTGGTTTTGGTAACCGAGAGAGCCCGAGCAAGTGTTACCCGATAAGGGAGGTACAACAAGGGAAGGACAACTGCAGAAAGTGACTGGTGGCAGGAGAGTGTGTTGGCGACTAGTACGCCAACATGATGGTGCGACTCCTTCTGATTCCTTGTGGGACAAGGAGATCGGAGTTCCAGGCGGTCTGTATGGACGACTGTAGAGGCGGGAGACCTCTGCCGCTCGGAGGACAACTGTCAATCCTGACAGTCCTGGTGAGACTAGGAGTCTTCAGTCCCGGTGCGACCAGGAGCTACACAGACACCGTCTAAGATCGGAGGTGAAGACCGCACAAGGCGCGAGGTACTGTCTCCGAGAAAGCCTCGGGACAAGGTATGCATCCACAAACCATCTTTCCTATTGTATAGACATTGACACAATTTTTTTTGTTCTGAGTTTTGGGGATAAAATTTTGTTTCCGCTGCTTCTCTTCCTCCTCTAAAACCCAACATTCCTCTCTACCTAGAGGAACTGAGGAAGAAGAAGCAGGGGATATAGATCTCTACTTCGTGTATATATTTTATTGAGATAAACTTAAATACTTCATCATCATGGGTATTGGATACTGGATGTATATCTCACATATGTTCAAATATGCATGATCTGATAAGAAGTAAGCCTTTACGAAAGCCTTTACTGGATGTGGATCTCACATATGTTCAAATATGCAGGATCTGATAAGAAGCAAGAGTTGCTGCCACTATAGTTGGAGTTATTAGTTTATCTTTGCCTACACGCCTTGTAATAAAATTAGAGAATTTCTATTACATACCTACCATTAATAGAAATATTATTTTTGTATCTTATAGATGGTATCTACTCGTTACAACTTGAGACTAGCATATACAATGTAAACACTAAAAGGCAAAAACTTTACAACTCAAATAAAACATACTTATGGCATTGTCATCTTGGATAGATAAATGAGAAGTGCATATCTAGTCTCCATAAGGATGGTTATCTAGACTCTTTTGATTTTGAATCATTAAAGACATGTGAGGCTTGTTTATTAGGCAAGATGACCAAAACTCCTTTCACTGGACACAGTGAGAGAGCCACTGATCTGCTAGGGCTCATACATTATGATGTATGTGGACCTTTTAGATCAAATTCTAGAGGAGGCTATCAATACTTCATTACCTTCATTGATGACCTCAATAGGTGTTATAACCCCAATTTTGGTTGTATATTTATGCAATTATTAAATAAAAAGGGGTTGCTTGACAATTTGTGTGCATTGTTTTGCAACTTGGGTTTCTTTGCAAAATTGTCTTGAATTATTAATTTCATGCTTTTTCCTATTTTAATAACTCAATGGATGGATAAAGTACAAAAAGAAAAATCCTTAAAAAGGGAAAAGGAAAGAAGGAAGTAAATAACTTATGTTTTATCTAAGAAAATATGGAATTATCTAGAAGGTGGCATAAGTGGCCACAATAGGATGGTTTTATTACCACTTGCCTTCTAATATCTAGAAAAATTGAAATTAAGAGAATAGAAAAAGAAGAAAGAGGAAATATGAGTTTTAATGTAATATAAATTCCTTTTTGGTGCATGACTTGCATATGAAGAAAAAGAGATACTCTTTTTTAGTGTTAATACCAAATTCTGCCCAATGATATATTATGTCATCAAGAACTTTCCCTCAAAATTTGGGATAAAAAGCTTAACGGATTAGGAGATATGGATTTTACAAAAAATACCTAAGGGATGGAAATAATGTGAGAAAGTATGAAATGTCACATTTAAATTGTATTTATAAAAGGATTTATTCAGGCACACATGATCACAACCACTGGATTGAAGATCTAACAACACTTGTGCATCACCCGGTTCTAATAGGAGAAGGGCTTGTGTAACATACTAAATCTCAGGGTCTTTCCTGTAATTTACCCACTTTTGAGCTTTTCTTGGCCTTCTAGTTCATTTGGACCTTTTTCATAAATTTCCCTTCTTTTATATTCTTTTTGGACTCCTTGTGCAATTTGAGCACAATTCAATGTTTAAATTACCTCTTTCCCTCATTTATATAAATGGAGGGGTGTGTGCACAAATAACCCAATTAAGGAGATAAGTGAGGGTTAATAATGTAATTTGGTCATTAAGGATGGAAATAACTAGATAATATTAATTTGGAGCTTTTTGGATAAATATATTAGTAATAATGTGTATTTGAATTAATTATGAGAATATTTCTCCTTTTACTTTCTCTCTCCTCCAATTTGAAGATAAATGTGTGAAAACATATTTTATTGATGATATTTTGCTCTTAATACTCATATATATCTATCACCTCGAATTTGACTCACTAATTGTATTAATATAGTTATTTCATAATAATTCACACCTTTTAATGTGTTAATATATACTTTAATGAGCAATATATTAATTAAGGACAAATAATGAGTAAAACGAGAATATAATTGCATAGCATTATTCTAGACTTTAATATGAGCATGTGGTTAAAATTTGGTATCTTTTGGACTTCGTTTGACCCATCAAATCCATTTTATGAGATTTTAATAAAGTATAACTATGGATTTTAATCAATTTCATTTAACTGACTTTGCAACGCTAATGTTCTGGTTATTTTCCCTGTCACGCACCCCGGGTCCATAGTGGACTCGCATCCAACAGCTACTAATCAGCCTAGATCTGATCCAACGTTCGAGACTTCGTCCCCTACCTCCGACCAGCTGAACAGGTGCGACGCCCCAACTCCATGTTGTCGTTCTCACTCCCTCCTCCACCATTGTGCGTGATTCCTGTCCCCTTGGCTTTGCCTTCCCAATCCAGTTCATGTGAGAACCTACTCGACTTCTCTCGTACGCTGTGTGGGAAACGCCCTAAGTCGGCAACCTCCTCTTCTCCGCCCCGGGTTACAGAGGGAGCCTCGGTTCCTATCGTGCCTATATAAGGGACTCTATAGCACCCCAGACCCCCTTACAGTTCTCCTCTCCCCTCAATTAGGTCCATAGCCTCCTCATTTACCTTCACTTCATCGCTTTCTTCCTCGGCAAGTTCATCGGCCGCCCCGACTCCTCCTCTTCTTCGGGCCCAATTAGAACCTCGGTAAGCACCTACGGAGCCTCGGTTTCCTTCTCCTACTCCCCGTTTTCCTCGTGGTGCTCTAGGTCGCCGGGTCCTATAGACCCCGGTTAGGAGCTCGCTGGTGATTCAAGGCTTTGACATTCTAGTGATTCTTTGCTCATGAGAACTCTACCAGTGCCTTCGCCCTCTCCCAACAGTTGTTTTACAAGGGATTGTGTTTTTTTTTCAGGTTATTTTCCTTGGTTCCGACCTCAACCATCTTCTTCTGTTCTTCACCTGCTCCTTGAGCTACAGACCACCGGAGCGGTCTTGGAAAGGTTCACTGAGGTCGTCGGGCTTGGGCGAGTTCATTGGGATGTCTAGCATCCGGGAATGAGGAACCTACCTGCGGCTTGGGCCTCGCGAATGCACCACCCTGCTGCTCCCTCACCATGGGTACGAGCAGAAGAAGCAGGGACATGTTAAGACACGGGCACCCTTGCCCATTAGATAGGTTTATTAAGGCATGGGTAATATAGTGATTTCACCTTGAGTTATGTTCCTCGTTTGCAAGGTTTTGTTACATGCAAATGACCTTACTGCCCTCGTCATTTTAATCAAATTTATTTTGCAAGCAAGGGTATTTCAGTCTTTTCCATCTTTGCTCCCTCGCCTTTGACCTAGGTCAGCGAGAGTGGACCTGCTGATGCAGCCAATTGTGATTGGTCCGCGTCAGCATGGGCCCTGCCTCAGTGGCCCAATTGCCCCTATTTTGCTGATGTGGCTTTTCCCTGAATTCTGATTGGCTGAGATGATTTAATTCATAATAAATCATTCTCATGTCAGAAAAATTCCAATAAATAGTCAATGGAAAGGATTTTTAACGTAGAATTTGATTTCATGGTTTTTGAGTCCCAATTATGATTCCTTTTTCGAAGTTTGCTTTGAATGCCTTTTTAAGTGTATAAAATGTTCTAAAATACCTAATTAATTCATTTTAACTCCAAATTGGAAAATAAAATATGTTTTAGTTATCAGGAGAATATGAATAATCGTTTGGTCAAGGTTTTGAGTGACAAATCGAGTTTTGGTTTTGAAGGTGGAAAATTAGGGTTTTTCCTATGCTTTATGTCTTTATATATATTAATACATGTGTAATAATGTAACTAGGGAAAAATGGAATGGATGCAATCATATTGGTGAATGTGATGGTAATTAATTAAAATAGGTATGTGGACCTTATTTATATATGTGAATCCTATCAAAGATGAATGTGAATGTTTATTGTGCAAGCAATCCTGATCTCTCTGTTGGGTCTTTTCCAACCCCACAATCATTATTGTGCTAGCCTTGTTATTCTCCTCAATGCATTTTTGGCTCTTTTACTTCTTTGATGAATCAATTGCATTTGTGGCTCACTTATGTGAAATATTTAATCTTGTCTTGGCCAGTGTTGGCTCATCCTTTTGAAATACTTGGAAACATTGTATAATGTTGTTGCTTTATTGGCTCCTTTATTTCTTGGAGTTCTTGGATACTGTTGTTGCCTATGATGGCCTATTTATTTATTTTGTGGGTTTTATTCCCAATGCTATGTTGTTATCTTATTATACTTTTCACTCTACTGCCAAGTGAATGTTTATGCATGATATAGTTATTGGCCAATTGATAATGTAGTGTACATGAGTACAAACCACCCATAGGGCACTGGGGTTTTAGTCCCCCTGCCGTAGGCACTAGGGTTTTAGTCCCCCTGCCATTTTATATATTAGGCATTGGGGTTTTAGTCCCCCTGCCACTTTTTAGGCACTGGGGTTTTAGTCCCCCTGCCATTGGTGAGGTTCGGTAGGTGCCTCACCCTACATTGAGATGATTTTGAGTCATAATTTATATTCATGCAAAGGTGATATTTGTTGATATTGTAATGTGGCAGTTTTCTAAAATCTTATTTACTCAATTGCCTCTCTATCCTTGAAATTCCTCAGTGGAATCTTTTGTTATGAAATTATTAGCTTTATGATTGCCTTTATCCTTTTATTAACACATACCTTTTATCTTTCTCTTGTTGGATGACCCTAACCATCCAGGCTAGGATCAGAGTGCGCATGGAAGCTTGGTGAACCTAAGGCTAAGGATAGGACAAGAAGAAAAGGAACATATAGCTTGCTTGGACATAGTTGTCTTTATATATATTAAGTTGTTTTGTTTCGAGACAATGTTGTATTAGTCTAAGTCTTCCTCAACCTAGATCCTAGTTCCTTGTATAAATATGTACCCCTTTTGGGAAATATTTGTAATGTACTCTTTATACATTTTGAATAAAGTCAAGATTTAAATTTCCACTGCTACACAATTTATGATTTTGGTTGCCATAGTTTATTGTAGATACTTGGTCTTTACAGCATGGTATAAGAGCATCAAGGTAGTCAGATTCTTGACTAATTCAAAAATTGTCTCCCTAGAGTATATAGTTTCCCTTTAGTTAGTTTTTCACCTTAGAGTTGACCTATAATGAAAGTTTGATTTAGTATCATAATAATAATTCATTAAAAATAAAATTTGAACTTTTTGGTGAATTGTCTATTGAGAAGCTACTAGAGCAAGAAGTTAAAGTGATGGTGTCTAGAAAGGGTCAGAGCTTGGGGGCTGGCAAAATTTTCCTCCGCCCCACTAGCTTGGTAACGAGGACTCCTGAGCTCATATGACCTGGCCTGGCCTGATCTGATACAGACAACTCGAAATAGTCTATCTTTGGGCATGTTGCCTAATTGTTGAATACCTTAGGAAAGTCATAAGTGATGATTTCATCTCTTACACAAAAATCATCCTTAAATACCTTATACTTCTATGTTTAGGGTTTAGTGTACCCTATGGTACACCCTGAAGCTTGGTTAGTAGATCCTTTTAGTGTTGAGTTTTATGTACCCTTTTACCCTTAGATTAGTTTGACTTTGTTGACCCTTTTTAAGGGGTGGAATAAGGGTAATGGTGTTAGTACCCTATTTGGTTTTGCAAATCTGATTTCGAGGATGAAATCCCTTTTTAGGGGGATGGAATCCCAATTAAAAGCAAAATCAAATACCTTTAGAGTTAGAAACCCTATCTATGTGGTCATATGTACATAATAACTTATGAGAACAAGAATTTACCAAACACATTATACTTGTAATTCAACTTCTTTGTTTATACACACATGAATATGTAGTAAGTCATATAGAGATAGTTCATATGGTTGAATCTTCACATATTATTGATTCACATAATAATGGGTTACTCATTACTAATTGTGAATACATATAACGTTGACTATGCCACCCTAATGGTAAAATGTGTATGGATAATGCACCCTAAGATGCTTTAATATGTAATGATCATGTTGACCTAAACCTTAATATGTAATCATCTAGTTTTGAAAACATATACATATATATACCCATAAAGCCTTTCATGATACATTAGTGACATTAGGTGTCATCATCACATAATATACCTTAATGCATATAAATGGATTCTAGTCACAAAGTTATCAATATACATCTAAGGTATATCACCTTGTTCTCTAATGAACACCTCATCATAACTTGATATATGAATTAATTCATTAATATTTAATGTGTTACATCATATTCACTAAAATGAATATAATGACTCAAACATGATAATGAATAATTGGATTCACATAAATATTCATAAAATGCCTAATGTGAAGTAAAATATGTATAATTTATAATATTAGGTGTAATGGATGAAAATGATTAATGATGTCATCAATATAAGTATGAATGATGTTGTGACAATATGTAACTTAGGTATAAGCCATTTATATGAACATTATTTGGAATTATTATAGGCTTAATAACTTGTTGGATAATATTAACTTTTTCTACTAAATAATTTGTGATAATTCTACATGATAGTTTTAAGAGGATAATGGAAAATGAATTCATGTTATTAAGGTTTTTGACCTAATACATTAATTAATGTTGAAATGGCTTAGTAAACCCTAATTGTGCTTAAAACCCTTGATGAGGTAAATACGCATGATATAATGTTGAGATGTAATCATTTTGAATAAAATGTGGCACAAGTGTTAGTATAATAAATATGATACCTCTTCATGATGGAGATTATGCCAATAAGGAAAAAATGTTAATTTGAGCTTGATAAAAGGCTATAGGTTTTGTGGAAACCTTAGTAACACCTGACTTATGTATATTTTGTGTTGTACCCTAGATTAAGGGTTATAACCTAGTGTATAAGGTTGGGATGTTGCACACCCACCCTCTCTTTCCTCTTGTTGTGATTTCGGGGATGAAATCCTCTTTAAGGGGTGGTGTGCTGTAACATACTAAATCTCAGGGTCTTTCCTACAATTTACCCACTTTTGAGCTTTTCTTGTCCTTCTAGTTCATTTGGACCTTTTTCATAAATTTCCCTTCTTTTATATTCTTTTTGGACTCCTTGTGCAATTTGAGCACAATTCAATGTTTAAATTACCTCTTTCCCTCATTTATATAAATGGAGGGGTGTTTGCACAAATAACCCAATTAAGGAGATAAGTGAGGGTTAATAATGTAATTTGGTCATTAAGGATGGAAATAAGTAGATAATATTAATTTGGAGCTTTTTGGATAAATATATTAGTAATAATGTATATTTGAATTAATTATGAGAATATTTCTCCTTTTACTTTCTCTCTCCTTCAATTTGAAGATAAATGTGTGAAAACATATTTTATTGTTGATATTTTTCTCTTAATACTCATATATATATCTATCAACTCGAATTTGACTCACTAATTGCATTAATATAGTTATTTCATAATAATTCACACCTATTAATGTGTTAATATACACTTTAATGAGAAATATATTAATTAAGGACAAATAATGAGTAAAATGAGAACATAATTGCATATAATTGTTCTAGACTTTAATATGAGCATGTGGTTAACATTTGGTATCTTTTGGATTTCGTTTGACCCATCAAATCCATTTTATGAGCTTTTAATAAAGTTTAACTATGGATTTTAATCGATTTCATTTAACTGACTTTGCAACGCCAATGTTCGGGTTATTTTCCCTGTCACGCGCCCCAGGTCCATAGTTGACTCGCATCTAACAACTACTAGCCAGCCTAGATCTGATCCAACGTTCGGGACTTTGTCCCCTACCTCCGACCAGCTGAACAGGTGCGGCGCCCCAGCTCCTTGTTGTCGTTCTCACTCCCTCCTCCACCATTGTGCATGATTCCTATCCCCTTGGCTTCGCCTTCCCAATCCGGTTCATTTGATCACCTACTGGACTTCTCTTGTACACTGTGTGGGAAACGCCCTAAGTCGGCAACCTCCTCTTCTCCACCCCGGGTTGCAGAGGGAGCCTCGGCTCCTATCGTTCCTATATAAGGGACTCTATAGCACCCCAGACCCCCTTACAGTTCTCCTCTCCCCTCAATTAGGTCCATAGCCTCCTCATGTACCTTAACTTCATCGCTTTCTTCCTCGGCGAGTTCATCATCCGCCCTGACTCCTCCTCTACTTCGGGCCCAATTGGAACCTCGGTAAGCACCTACGGAGCCTCGGCTTCCTTCTCCTACTCCCCATTTTCCTCGTGGTGCTCTAGGTCACCGGGTCCTATAGACCCCGGTTAGGAGCTCACCGGCGATTTGAGGCTTTGGCATATTAGTGATTCTTTGCTCACGAGAACTCTACCAGTGCCTTCGCCCTCTCCCAACAGTTGTTTTACAAGGGATTGTGTTTTGTTTTCAGGTTCTTTTCCTTGGTTCTGACCTCAACCATATTCTTCTGTTCTTCACCTGCTCCTTGAGCTACAGACCACCGGAGCAGTCTTGGAAAGGTTCACTGAGGTCGTCGGGCTTGGGCGAGTTCATTGGGATGTCTAGCATCTGGGAATGAGGAACCTACCTACGGCTTGGGCCTCGCGAATGCACCGCCCTGCTGCTCCCTCGCCATGGGTACGAGCAGAAGAAGCAGGGACAGGTTAAGACCAGGGCACCCTTGCCCCTTAGATAGGTTAATTATTAAGGCATGGGCAATATAGTGATTTCACCTTGAGTTATGTTCCTCGTTTGCAAGGTTTTGTTACATGCAAATGACCTTACTGCCCTCGTCATTTTAATCAAATTTATTTTTGCAAGCAAGGGTATTTCAGTCTTTTCCATCTTTGCTCCCTCGCCTTTGACCTAGGTCAGAGAGAGTGGACCTAATGATGTGGCTAATTGTGATTGGTCCACGTCAGCGTGGGCCCGGCCTCAGTGGCCCAATTGCCCCTATTTTGCTGATGTGGCTTTTCCGTGAATTCTGATTGGCTGAGATGATTTAATTAATAATAAATCATTCTCATGTCAGAAAAATTCGAATAAATAGTCAATGGAAAGGATTTTTAACGTAGAATTTGATTTTATGGTTTTTGAGTCCCAATTATGATTCCTTTTTTGAAGTTTGCTTTGAACGCCTTTTTAAGTGTATAAAATGTTCTAAAATACCTAATTAATTCATTTTAACTCCAAATTGGAAAATAAAATATGTTTTAGTTATCAAGAGAATATGAATAATCGTTTGGTCAAGGTTTTGAGTCACAAATAGAATTTTGGTTTTGAAGGTGGAAAATTAGGGTTTTTCCTATGCTTTATGTCTTTATATATAGTAATACATGTGTAATAATGTAACTAGGGAAAAATGGAATGGATGCAATCAGATTGGTGAATGTGATGGT
Organism: Alisma plantago-aquatica; assembly: GCA_963693085.1. NCBI lineage: Eukaryota > Viridiplantae > Streptophyta > Magnoliopsida > Alismatales > Alismataceae > Alisma > Alisma plantago-aquatica. The sequence goes on from OY856411.1 coordinate 1,094,186,385, forward strand.
AATTAATTAAAATAGGTATGTGGACCCTATTTATATATGTGAATCCTATCAAAGATGAATGTGAATGTTTATTGTGCAAACAATCCTAATCTCTCAGTTGGGTCTTTCCCAACCCCACAATCATTATTGTGCTAGCCTTGTTATTCTCCTAAATGAAATTTTGGATCTTTTACTTCTTTGATGAATCAATTGCATTTGTGTCTCACTTATGTGAAATATTTAATCTTGTCTTGGCCAGTGTTGGCTCATCCTTTTGAAATACTTGGAAACATTGTATAATGTTGTTTCTTTGGTGGCTCCTTTTTTTCTTGGAGCTCTTGGATACTGTTGTTGCCTATGATGGCCTATTTATTTATTTCGTGGGTTTTATTCCCAATGCTATGTTGTTATCTTGTTATACTTTTCACTCTACTGCCAAGTGAATGTTTATGAATGATATAGTTATTGGCCAATTGACAATGTAGTGTACATGAGTACAAACCACCCATAGGGCACTGGGGTTTTAGTCCCCCTACCATTTTATATATTAGGCACTGGGGTTTTAGTCCCCCTGCCACTTTTTAGGCACTGGGGTTTTAGTCCCCCTGTCATTGGTGAGGTCCGGTAGGTGCCTCACCCTACATTGAGATGATTTTGAGACGTAATATATATTCATGCAAAGGTGATATTTGTTGATATTGAAATGTGACCATTTTCTAAAATCTTATTTACTCAATTGCCTCTCTCTCCTTGAAATTCCTTAGTGGAATCTTTTGTTATGAAATGCTTAGCTTTATGATTGCCTTTATCCTTTTATTAACACATACCTTTTATCTTTCTCTTGCTAGATGACCCCAACCATCCATGCTAGGATCAGAGTGCACATGGAAGCTTGGTGAACCTAAGGCTAAGGATAGGACAAGAAGAAAAGGAACATATAGCTTGCTTGGACATAGTTGTCTTTATATATATTAAGTTGTTTTGTTTGGAGACAATGTTGTATTAGTCTAAGTCTTCCTCTACCTAGATCCTAGTTCCTTGTATAAAGATGTACCCCTTTTGGGAAAAATTTGTAATGTACTCTTTATACATTTTGAATAAAGTCAAGATTTAAATTTCCGCTGCTACACAATTGATGATTTTAGTTGCCATGGTTTATAGTAGAGACTTGGTCTTTACAGCTTGCGCAGTGTAAATGAAATCTTCAATCTTGATTTTCTTGCAGCTTGATGCGTGAGAAAGCAAGGAAGTAGTTGGGTTGGATTCGGGAGGAGATTTCAAACCATCCTAACCTAGGTTTCAAGGGGTGTAGAATCCTCTAAAGTAAACACCCAAACTTGCCCAAAAACCCAGCGGCAACGAGGTTTGGAAATCCTAGATCTAGCCCCTAAATCCTATATATAAGGGCACCGCTGACCTCGCCCTAGCACCATGACCTCAAACAGCTAGCTATTGCTCTAGTTCTCACTCTCTATCATGAGTGTGCCCACCCTCCAATGAGCTTGACATTGTGGCACTGTCGTGAGCCTAGTTGTAGAAGCAAAGGAAGGAGAAAGAGTAGGCATCGTTGGATCAGAGTCAGCTGCTGACTCGCGAAGGAATCAACAACCCAAGCTCACCTCACGTTAGCAATCAGCTGAGTGGGCGCGAGAGCCGTGAGCCGCTCGATTCTCACTCGGTCAATGATGACTTGAGATCTGACGGCCGCTGTTTTTCCAAAAAGAAAAGGTATTTTGCCTCTCTGGTCAGAAATTCTAGAAAATAACTAGATCTTGTTTAATTTGTCAAAAGTTTGTTCTTTGGCCAAAAACTACAAGTTATATATGCATTTTGATCAGAAAAATGCAAGCTACATGATAAAAATATAGTCTTGGTCAGTATCTACTTCTAATTCAAAATATATGAGCTTTAAATACTTTAATGGGACCAAAACCCTAATTTGTGAATTCTAATGAGTTTAATAGACTTAGTCAATGTTGCTAATCAAAGTTTGATCTTTTATGAATGGAAGGACAACCTTGGACTCATATGAATACTAAAATCTAAGTTTTGTGAAATTAGGGTTTCTTCATGCGTAAAGGTGTATTAAATGATGGAATTAGGGTTTGTCAACTCAATAAGCATAAATTTGTCAAGTATTCATCTTTTCACCTCTGTAACCCTAATTTGGCTTGAAAAGGATAAAATTGGGACTTTTGCATAAAGATACTTTTTGTAGCACAATTGTGTATATGGAGTCTAAAAGTAGGGTTTGTGAATTTAGGAAGTGAAAAAAGGCAATAATTGGAGAAAAGAGTAATAGGGATAAAGACATAGGAAAATGGACATAAAAACCTAACTTGAGAATCAAGTCATTACTTTGATGGGATTTAGAGTCATATAGTGACACATGGGTGTATGCATTGAATTTCAGGTTGACTTGCTTGATTGTGATTTAGTCTACTATACATGTTTGGACCACAAATTCTCCTGAGACAGGATTGTGGTTACACTTAAGATTACCCGATGTAGTTTCATGAAGTTTCTCAAATGTTTCTCTCACAAGGTTGAAATTATATTCTTGAATGTTTATTTCATTTCATGCCGACTCTAAAGTGACTATGATTATCACATTATATACGAACATGACTAGTCCAAGTCTAGGCCACCTCTGGATATATGAAAAGGCCATCAGCCTGGATAGGGGAAGGCATGTTTTAGTACCAGCCTGGATAGGGGGTACATGAGAGGTCACCCACCTGGATAGGGGGAGATATGAGAAGTCAACCACATGGATAGGGGAAGACATGATGAAGTCCTCCGCCTAGAGAGGGGAGGATAATGAATATTACAGTAGTATAAGGCCCTGAGGGGATATGAATGAGGTGGTGAAATCGAGATTGGGTATCCATGGTAAAAGTTGTTAATATGGTTTGTTAAGATATTAATTGAGAAATTATGTTGTTAACATTATCTGTGAAATTTTGTTTGTCCCCACATATCGGTATGACTTGTCATACTGACCAACATTTTGATTGTCAACATTTTAGGTTACTCTTGCTGGAAAATGGATATTAAAAGAACAAGGCATTGAAGCAAAATAAATGAAGTAAACCATGGATGATATAGTTAGATAGTCTAATACTCGATAAATTCTAGAACCTATTTTTTTTTGTAAACTTTGGAAAAGAAATTTTTATTATCCTGCAACAAGTTTAGTAGTTTAGTAAAATTTATTAATTATTTCTAATTATGCACAAAACCATTTTGATCCTTTTTTGGGATAATGGCTCTACTTTCCTGTCCTTCCTTAATTGGGGATGTCGAGAAATGGGGTCGTTAAAATACACAAGTCATAAACTCTCAAAATGTTTAAGACTTTCATGAATGAAGTACAAAAGCAACTTGGTAAGAGTATTAAACCACTCCAGTCAGATTGAGGTGGAGAATACTTAAGCTAAGAGTTTGAGGAACTTTTGAGAGATTGTGGTAATGTATCACAATGGACTCCACTTGGTACACCACATCATAATGGTGTGTCAGAAAGAAGGAATCATACATTATTAGATATAATATGATCAATGATGTGTTTAGCTGAACTTCCAATATCGTTCTGGGGATATGCTCTTGAAACCACAATGTTTACACTTAATCATGTACCTTCCAAATCAGTTAAAAAGACACCATATGAGATATGGAATGGGACTCATCCCAATTTGTCTATGTTAAAAATTTGAGGATGTGAAGTTTATGTTAGGAAACAATTTCTTGAAAAGATTGGACCTAAAATTGACAAATGCTATTTTGTTGGATACCCTAAGGAAACTTGGGGATATTACTTCTACACACCAACTAAAAACAAAGTGTTTGTTGCTAGGACTACTATATTTTTTGAAAAGGAATTCATTTCCAAAGGAATCAATGGGAGGAATGTAGAGCTCGAAGAAGTTTGAGATTAATAAGAAAGCAGAGAACCTGAGGAGGTACATAAGGAACATGAAGACTCACAAACTATTGTGGAATTTCAAGTTCTAAATGTAATACAAGAACCTCGTAGGTCTAGTAGGATAAGACTTGAGCCTGAGAGCTTTGGATATCTCATGACTCAAGATAGTGATGAATTGGGTGTAGCAGATGAGCCAACTTCCTATCTAGAAGCTACTAAGGGACCCAAATTTAAGAAATGGCTCAAAGACATGAGATCTGAAATGGAATGCATATACACCAACAATGTATGGACCTTGGTGGATCCACCCGAAGGGGTAAAACCTATAGGGTGCAAGTGGGTCTTCAAGAAGAAGACCGATATGGATGGAAATGTTCAAACCTATAAAGGTAGATTGGTTGTGAAAGGATTCCATCAAATTCAAGGTGTTGATTATGATGAGACCTTCTCACTAGTTTCCATGGTTAAATCCATCAGAATCATGCTTGCCATTACAGCTTATCATGACTATGAGAATTGGCAGATGGATGTTAAAACAACATTTCTTCATAGGAATTTACTCGAGGATGTGTACATGACACAACCTGAGGGTTTTATCAAATTGAAGGAAGACAATGAAGTCTGTAAGCTACAAATATCAATCTATGGATTGAAGCAAGAATCTCAGAGCTGGAATCTACATTTTGACAAAGTAGTCAAAAAGTTTGGCTTTAGTTAAAATGAAGATGAACCGTGTGTTTACATAAAGGATAGTGGGAGAACAATCGTATTTCTCATATTGTATGTGGATGACATACTATTGATGGGAAATGACATCCTTACTCTTCAGAATGTAAAAGCTTGGCTAGGGAAGATTTTCTCTATGAAGGATTTAGGCGAAGAATCCTATATACTAGGAATTAATATCTATAGAGATAGATCTAGAAGGCTTCTAGGCCTAAGACAAAGCACATACATTGACAAGGTGTTAAAGAGGTTTAGCATGGAGGGTTCTAAGTGAGGTAACATGCCCATGTCTCATGGGGTTATCTCGATGTCCTAGTTCTTGTGATGAACATGCACGCATGAGTAAGATTCCATATGCATCAACAATTGGATCTATCATGTACTTGATGTTATGCACTCATCCTGATGTGTTGTATGCTTTAAGCATGGCGAGCCGATATCTTTCAGATCCAGGTGAATGTCACTAGACAGACATAAAGAACATCCTAAGGTACTTAAGAAGGACTAAGGATCAATTCTTGGTATACGGTAGTGTGGAAGAGCTCGTGGTAAAGGGTTACACTAATGCTAGCTTCCAAACTGACAAAGATGACTATAGATCGCAATTTGGATTTGTGTTTTGCCTAAACAACAGAGTTGTGAGATGGAAGGGTTCCAAACAAGAGACAGTTGTGGATTCTACAACAAAGGCCAAATATATTGCCGCATCTAATGCTACAAAGGAAGTTGTGTGGATCAAGAAGTTCATTTCTAAACTTGGAGTGGTTCCAAGTGCTAGTGTTGAAATTGAGTTGTTTTGTGACAACAATAGAGCAATTAGACAGGATAAAGAACCAAGATTGCACTAGCATTCCAAAAATATTCTACGACACTTCCATCTCATATGAGAGATCATATAGCAAGGAGAAGTGAAGATTTGTAGAGTACCTACAGAAAGCAATGTGCCCGACCTGCTCACAAAAGCACTTTCACAGTAGAAACATGACAGACATGTTCAATCCCTTGGATTAACATTCATGAGTGATTGGGTATAAGTGCAAGTGGGAGTATGTTGGTATGTATGCCCCTAGAGACTATCATTTGATGATTGTAATGGGATACTATGTAAATGATTTGTAATACTATATTGATATATGTAAATGATTTGTAATACTATATTGATCATATCAATAAAGGCAAGTTTCCAATCTATATGTTTGTGTTTTATATTGTGAGATGACCACAAAACTTATAGATGTCTATAGAATAATATACTCAAAGACATATGCCTTCGGGTTGATGACTTGAACAATGAGATCATATGTATGATAAGAGTATGTATTCTTGTTTTATCCCTAATCAGTTGTTATGGTGGAAATATCCATAGACATCAATAACACATAAGATTAGAATGTATGTTGGTTGATGGAAGAATCTCATTAGCCATGATATGGAGATATAAAAATAAAGACATGGATACTTGTTAAAGAACAATGTATCAGACAAACCCACCTTGAGAGTGAAACATGGATATCATGATTGGTAGTTAGGGTCACATCTCATAGTGATGGTGGTGATTGTGGTTCGTAGACCTGAAGTCACTACACTTATAACATGTCCTTTGGTGTACTTTCATCATCCACCATGGTCCTAAATAAGGATTGACATAAAGATGGTGCTTGCATGCACTGTGACACATGGGGATGACTATGAGTGATGTAGATAGAATTTGTCCTTCCTACTGGAGTTTGATATTCCAGGCACTTGATAAGCAAGACTGATAAATGTACGGCCATGCTGATGTGAGTCAATATGTGATATTGATCTTACATATATCTTAGACAATATGCTCTAGTTCAAGGTACATGGATTGAATGTTGAAGAGAATGACAGTTCCATGACTCGAGTTCAATTTGAATATTAGTGACAAAGGAATTATACAATCACAATAACACCAGTCATCAATGATAGGTTAAGTTGTTCTCGAACTTCTCCAATTACTTGGGTGGCAATCAAGTCTTGCTAGATACCAATCATTGCTTGTGAAATCATTATATGATTATGGATATAAATGCCAACATAAATTGGACCCCTCGGGTCATACACATAGGATGTGTTGGAATAGGAGTATAATTGTGGATTTGATTGGAATTGTTCAGAATCACATTGATTACTAAAATGCTTATGTAATCCATTATAATAATATTGGAATATGTTAAAATATTTGAGCCAAGTAATTGGAGTGATTGGATCTAAGTGCAAGTGGGAGTTTGTTGGTATGTGTGCCCATAGAGCCATCCCAAGTGATTGCATGGAGTCAGATATTAATTAATCAATTAATATGATTAATTGGTTAATCAATTAGTTTCAAAATATTCTGATTAATCCATGAGCATTTTAATTAATGCAATCTTTCTATTTACCGAAGGGTTTAGGAAACCTTGCTTCCTTTCATTTCCTATTTAAAGGGGCTTGATGGTTGATGTCTTGACAAGATATTGAGAGAGGCTTTTCAGTTTACGCTCACATATGTAAACCCTAGGCATCACCATCCTCAGGAGAGAAAGGAGAGCACCGTGATGTTAGCATGTCATCGCACAGAGGCTACTCCTTCCTGTCAACTTAGGAAGTGTGACGTGGAGTTCCTGTCCATCCGCATGGACAAACTAGAGACATAGATGCTGAGACACCTGCATTCAAAGGATGTCAATGACCGTCCATAGGCGCTACGAGTGACATACATCACCACGCAAAAGGAGCGCCACCAGATCTTCCTATGATGTGTTGGGAGGATGGGAGAGAAGTATCGTCTGTATAAGCTAGGAGTGTTGCATACCATCGTGCAATGGGACGTCACCAGACTTTCTTTGTGACAAGGTATATCCCAAAAATACTCTTTCTGAATATGCTATTGTCGGCGAGATCCTGTTGCGGGTTGTATGGAAATATATTTTATTTTTTTGCTTCTGTGGCACATCTTTCCTCCACAAAACCCAACATTTTTACTGGTCTTGATGAATTTATAAGATTTGTGGAGCAGCATAGGAAATGACTTGGATATAGGTTCTATTGTCCATGTAGGAATTGTAGTAACAACTTATAAGTTGAAGGAAGGGAAGATTTGGTTCTACGCAGACAAAGATACAAATCCTTCTGTATTCAAGAGACATAGGCAACACATCACGGTGAGTTTGGAGGCCAGCGATGGGGCAAAGTTCTTTGTTACAGCTATATATGCCCGTTGTGATAACCTTGAGAGGAGGTCTTTGTGGAAAGAGATTATGAAAATGGCGGAACATATAGGTGATGAGCCATGGATGATTGCAGGTGACTTCAATGTGGTACGTAATATAAGGGAGAGACGAGGTGGGAACACTCCAGGATATCAAGACATACTAGATTTCAACACCTTGATTGCCGATGTTGATTTGGATGAAATTCCGTTTGAAGGCAGTCAATTCACTTGGGTGAACAAGCAGATTCTTACACCTACTATGTGGCAGAGAATAGATAGGGTGTTAGTGAATGAGGCATGGATGGTGGCAAGGCCCGCAACCAGATCGATACACTTAACCAGAGATAGAGTTTCTGATCACAGTCCAATAGTGACAATTCCAGGAGATCAAGCATTAGAGCGAAAGACGACACATTTTGTTTTCATGAAGGCGTGGCTTGAGCACGAAGACTGTTTAAAGGTGATTGAACAGGCTTGGAGTGAATAGGCGACTGGACATCCATCCTTCATTTTTTGTCACAAGCTTAAAAGAGTTAGATCAGCTTTGTGAAGATGGAGCAAAGAGTCCTATGGAGAAATCAAACAGTGCATCAAAGACTTGGAGGATGTGGTGTTTACTTCACATGTGGCGTTCGATGGGAACCCAACTATGGCAAATGAAGCTAACCTGAGGATGGTTGAGAAAGAACTGCAACAATTGTTGGATGAAGAAGAGGTGATGTGGAAAGAGAAAGTGAGGATAAGCTGGCTTCAAGACGGGGAGCATAATACGAAATTTTATCATGCTACCGTCAAAGCAAGAAGGAAACATAGGAGGCTTAACAGTGTGGTCTTGCAGGATGGCACATGTATATCGGATCCAAAGATGATGGCGGAGGTGGCGGTGGACCTCTATAAACATTTCTTCAATGAGGTGGTGGAAAAAAATGTACCTGACTTGGAGGATTTCTTGCAAAATATCCCGAAGTTGGTATCTATGGATGAAAATTTTTCCCTTCTCGTTGTCCCCCGTGAAGAGGAGGTTGTGAAGACCCTACTAAAGATGAACTCCTCAGCAGCTCCAGGTCCGGATGGGTTCATGGGGATGTTCTTTCGGGATGCTTGGTCCATCATTGGAACGGATTTTATGAAGATGAAGGAGGATTTCTTTAGAGGACCACCTTGCTTTAGGGGCCTTTTCTGCTACCGAATTCTTCTTATTCCGAAGGTGGATTGCCCAAAGAGACTACCAGAGGACTTCAGGCCAATATCTATTGAAAATGTTGCCCTCCATATTCTTGCACGTATTCTTAGTGATAGGATGGCTCCCATGATGCCGAGATTGATTTCTGAGGTACAAGGTGCTTTTGTTAAAGGATCCGACATCACTCATCATGTCAGGCTTGCGAAGGAGATGATGCACAACATCAATAGAGGCCAAGGGACACCCAATGTGATTCTGAAGTATGATATGTCGAAAGCTTACGATAGGACTGATTGGAATGTTCTGTGGAGAGTGATGCAGCAATTTGGGTTTAGTACGGATATGGTGAAGATGTTCTTAAGCTTCCTTTCTAATACATGGGCTACCGTCATGGTTGGGGACGAAACTGTAGGATTTTTTCCGATGAGTAGAGGACTCAAGCAAGGTTGTGCGCTATCCCCTTTCTTGTTCATTCTTCTCGAGGAGATTCTATGTAGAAAATTTCTGAAGATAGAAGAGGAGGGACACATTTCGAGATTCAAGATAAGGGAGGAGGCGATTCCGCCAAGCATTCTATTATATGCGGATGACATTGCTTTATTCTTCAATGCTGATCAGAGATCGATGGAGAAGGTTAGGGATACATTTGAGGCGTATGAAAGGGCCACGGGGCAAAGAATCAATAAAACTAAATCAATATGTGTAGTAGGTGGGAAAGATTTGGAGATGATAAATAGAGTAGCAGTTTGTATGGATATGGGGGCAGTGAAGGAATTTATCACTTACCTGGGTATCCCTATAACAAAAGGAAGGATGAGACTCAACGACTTCGAGTTCTTGATGAAGAAGATTGTTAATAAATTCACAACTTGGAGATCCAAACTCCTATCCTTCGTGGGAAGAAGACTACTAATCGCTCACGTTCTATCATCCATTCCTGTATATACGACAACTGTGATTGGCGTTCCGGTGGGGATTGCAGACTCCATTGAGAGGAAGCTTTCTCATTTCTTGTGGGCAGGCAGAGATGAACAACACAGAAAAGCTTGGCTCAATTGGCACAAAGTTGCAAGACCTCTATCTCAAGGTGGGCTTGGGATTCCATCACTCCGTCTGATAAATGATGCTTTCGTTGGGAAGGCTTGTTGGGAGGTGTTGACGTCGAATTCAATATGGGACAAATTATGTAGGTGGAAGTATGCCAATGTGGTAACGGGTCATGATAATGTCTATCCCAATTCCTTGAAGTTGGGACCTTCACCTTCTCTGTACTGGAAATGTATATGGGATATGATGTCGCGGGTGTTCCCTATGTGTAGATGGGTGGTAGGGAGAGGTGAAATTCCTTTCTGGGACTCGAGGTGGTGTGAGCAGCGTTTGACAAATCATGCTAGATTCGCTAGTGATAGAAGACACCCTTTTCTTATTAAAGACTTTTGGATTGAAGGACAGGGATGGGATTGGGATTTACTGAGGATGATAGTTGATGGTGATGGGTTGGATATCATCTGTGAATCTAACGCATGGATCGTTGATGTGGAAGATAGAATGATATGGAGTCCAGGGTTGAGAGGTGTATTCTCTATGAGATCGTTCAAAAAGCTACTGATGGTAGATGGAAGGGAAGGTCCTGTTGGGCTGGAGTGGATTTGGAAGAGTAGTTTCCCTAAGGCGGCGGCTTTCATTTGGAAGTCTGTTAGAGGGGCCACATCAACGGATGATAATATTAAAGCTAGATGTTGTATTCCCTTTGCATCTCGATGCAACTGATGCGAGGAGCCGCACGAGGAGAGCATTGGACACTTGATTTTCCATGGACAAATGGCGGGTTTCTTTTGGGGTAAATTGGCCGAGCTGACAGACATGCATCCACCTACTGACGTAAGATCTCTAATAGATACATGTGTTTTGGGGAAGGGGAAGAAACTAAAAGAGTGGCTAGCTGGAAACCTGGCGGTTCTGATCCCGTATAGCATATGGCGGTTGAGATGCCAAGTTAGATTCGAGGAGAAACATAGACCATTCTCTCATGAGTGGAGTTGGGTTATTGTGGCGCTGAACGTTCAGCTGAAGAGGAGATCTTTTGTGTTAGATACAGATAACAGCATTTATGCCCAGATGAGGGAGGCGAGCTTGACTGAACCGCGAGTCTTGATGAGACAGATCGAGCTGGTGAGATGGCAGACTCCAGACCTGCATAATCTTAAGCTCAACCTCACGATCGGGAGAGATAGAGATAACCAAGGAGTTTATCGAAGGTGGGTGGCGGGAGTTATAAGAAATCACAGGGCTAATATCTGCCTTGTATTCATAGCTTGGCTCAGGAGCACAGATTACATACTTGCATATATGCAAGCGTGTGCTATCGGGTTGAAGATAGTGAGAGACCATGCATTGGTCATTTCGTGTATTGAGATTGATGAGGCGTACGTGCATGACATCTTATGGAACAACGGGAAGGAACCATGGAATACGTCACCGTTCGTTAGGGAGTTGCGAGAGGAGCTTGATTCTGCTATGATATACGGGTCATTGGTTCACAAGGTCATCAACTCGATACCTAGTGAACTAGGGAAATGGGGCAGCAGGTTGAATGAGCCATTCATTGCTTCAGATACACTGAATATACCACATAGAATAAGAGGTATGGCGGCTTTAGAGAAACGTAGAATCCCTTACATTGTTTTGTAGAGTGTTGTTGGTTAGGTTGTTATGATGTATCTGCTTTTTATTATTTCTTACCTGCACTGTTATAAGCAGGAGCTGTAATTTTTGGATGATTGTGCCCACAAGAGGGGTGTGGGATGAATAAAAGTGACCCCTGGCTTAACAAAAAAAAAAGATTATCAATGTTGAGGTAACACCTCAAGAGTATGAAAATATTGAAATGGTTGCTTATCTGTCTACTCTATGATTGATTGTGGCATAGAGAATTTGTTTGTTATCATTGAGAACTGTATTACCATGTTGTGATTAGAAAACGAATAAAGGACTTAATGTTGAAAACTACATTCAAGTATGAAATACAAGAATATAATGACATGTAAGATTTCAGAAGCTTAAAATAAACCTTGAATGTACTTTACTTGCATATTTATGTTTTGGGGACAAAACCTTTTTCGGGGGGGGGGGGGGGGGGGGATTGTTATGACCGCATCTGAGCTTAATTGATAAAGTAGGGTTTACCTGGATGATTATATGCTTAATTGGATTGATCATTGCTTAAATCTAATTAATGATGATAATTCAATTATGATGTTTTAAACCTAATAAGAACGTTAAGTGTTCTATTGTTTGAGAAATTAGGGTTTGAGAAATATAAACCCTAGTTGGATGAAATTAGGGTTTTGATGGTACATGAGCATGGAATTTGATCAGGATAGCAGTGTGGTAAATGGTTTTTCATATTTTCTACAAATTGTTTATTTAATTTAATTTTGGATACGATATGGATAACTCAATCATGCATATTACAGAACAATTTCAGAATATTTGAGTGTTCTTTGAATGTGGTTCTCAGTCGAACTATACTTCGACCAAAATGTTGACAGAGTGCTTTTCAACAGTGTAGTGTTTTATTTTTAGTTATTTATTGGTAACTCAAAATTATCTGAAATATTTATTGAAGATCTGAAAATCAATATTAAATAACATGTAAAATTTTCATAATTTTTGGTTGCGTTTGGACCTTATCAGTAGACGAATTATAGTAACTGACATTTCTATAGAATTTTACATACCAGTGCATTGTTCCATTTTTATTTATTCAATGGAAAATTAGAATGATCACAAATTTTAAATGAAGATTTGTAACTCAATTATAAATAACATGATAAATTCTCATAATTTTTGGAGAAGGTGTGATCTCTGAAATACACGAATTCACAGAAACCTTTTTATAACAGAAAACTTTGCTAAAATAAAAAAAAAAGTTTAGTGAGGGGTCAATGTGCAATTAACCCAAGCATCTAAATTACTCTATATGGTCAACCTAACACACAAGGAGCTCTCATAATTCGTGATTCAATCTAGATAAAAGAAATCCTAGAGAGGGAGAGTTAGGGTTTGAGAGGAGAAATTGATGTAGATGTTGACTTAGGGCTTTGCGGTCTGAGGAATGATGAAATCATGTAAGTTTAACTTCTTTGGATATAGTTTCATGGTGAATCTTCTATCACATGTCAAAATTCTGTCCCTCCTCTGATTTGATCCAAAATGGTATCAAAACTTCCCCTTTTCTCACTCTTTCTTCATAATCCCTCATTTTTAGGGTTTTCGAGTTGAAAGGGAGAAGAATTGGGTGAATTGCTAGGGATTTGATACGTTATCGAAATTTTTAGGGATGAGCTACGTTTTTAATGTGTTTTCAGACCTTAGGGTGAGTGGTAACTTCCTTTAAACAATATATTGCACGAAAATAGGATAATTCATCCATAATCTTTCATTGCTAGTATGCGACTACAAACCTTGAATAGTCTATTTGTTCTTAGTTGTTGCAAAATGATGTGAAATGGATTCTTCCTCTATTTAGATGAAGTTCAGATGATAAAATTATATTAGAAATGTATACAATACATCCTAATGAGAATCCCCTAAGTATTCACAGAGGTTATAAGAGTAATCTAAAATATAGGGAATTTATCTATGGCTGAAATTTGTTGTATAAGTAAATAAAGAAAATTGCTTATCTCGATCCCCTTGGTTATGAATGATTTTTTTTATCTCAATTCATATTACATATATGTCAGATGCTATCTTGGATTTCATTCAAAGTGAACAATGTTTGTTTTATATCTCAATAAATAGGGTGAAACCCTAGAGGTGAGGAAAGTTGGATATTTGCGAATAGATATCATGAAATCCATTTGAAGGGATTTTCTTGACATGATAGACTTTATTTATTCAATGTTATTATTGATGCATGATATCCTAGTGAATGGCATGAAACCCCAAATTCAACTCAGTTCTAAGGTTTCATACATATATTGATTTTATATAATTTGTTGATAGTAGTCTTTATTCAATGAATATTTATGTCGCATGAAATCTTTATGGGAGCCATGTGAATAAGTTGTTGCCTAGTGAGAGGTGACAAGATGTTTGATGGCCTTGTGAGCCATGATAATACGTGTACAACCATTGAAATGAATACATTGGTCTAAGGACCTAGAGGTAACAGTTACATGTTATAGAGGTAAAAATGCTATGTGATGATCTAAGGGTTTGAATACCCAGATCCAGTAATCATGATAATGATGTGAAGGGATGGTAATTCCCAGTAATGTGAAAAGGGATTGAGATCCCAGGTATCATGTGTTAGAAAGATTCAAAAAGTACATGATATATGTATTACACCTTTGTTTGTAGAGTTTGTGGTGATTAAATGAAACCCTAAGGGTAGGGTGTTCAATGAATCAAGTATTATGATATCAATGTTCTCAGTTATTATTAATAATTCTTGTCATGATAAGTAATTAACTCTTAATTGAGTTATGATATGCAGAACTCAATATTTGGGTTGATATGCACGATTCTAGTGTGTATGTGCCAAGTGGACATGAAATCTGTTTATTTAAGAATTTTAGTTTGCCTGCATGTATAGTATGTTGATTACTCAGTATATTTCAATGCTTTGAATATACTGCTCTACCAAGTTTAGAATGATATACATGTTGTATTATAACTTCAAATAAGTAGACGTGACACCACAAAGATACTAGAGTCAAGTATAAGTAAGAGAAGGGTACAATGTAGAAAGAGCTTTCTAGGAATAATAAAATAATAAACTTAGGAGCCCTGAACACCGTAGAACCCCTATGTGAGGTCTGCACCTTAGGGGTGAAACGACCTAACCCTAGCAGTGTCCAATATAAGGGGGTCGGAACGTGCTATCTGGTGGCACGGGGGATGAAGCCCTAGTGGAAGTCTCCTTAAATTATAGTTTGTAGTGTCCAACATCAACCAGAAGTCATGGTGGCACTAGAGTACAGAAAAGCCAAGAGGTGGCTTGACTCTCCGCCTGTGTGCTCAGGTTAGAGGAGGAGTCCAGTTTAGGATAGAGAGCCATTTCCCTATTGCAGACCAGGAGAGTAGTCAAACTTAGCATTTCTCGGGTGTGTCTGCTAAGTCTTGTACAGTGTGATTGTAGTGCACTATGAGTCTTCATATGTAGAGTACACTGCATATGATCAGGGCATAATAAATTGAATGAGAGGTCAAACAAGTGTGTACAATTATTCAATTATTGTTTGTATGTTTCTGAATTATTACTTCTCTTTATGATCAATCAAGCATTTCAAATATTGATTCGCTCTTATAGATATTTAGAGTATCCTGACATATTTATGATTGTTAATTATTAGACTCTTTAAATCTTATTGTTGTTATAATTGATATCAATTTCTTAAAAGTATATTTGTAATTATATCAGTGCTTTAGACTGTTTCTTTGAAGTACTCATTCACTGAGCGAGTAGGCTCACCCCTCTACTCACAATTTTTAGGGAAATCACATGGACTTGAAGAATATATCATTGCATCAGAGTAGATCTACCACAAGAGTTAAGTCTGAGTATAGTTAAGCTCAGTCAGTCCCTATCACTCTAGGTCCTTGTATAGATCTGAGAGAGAGTCGTAAATGATGTTTTGTATGTTTGTTTACTTAATAGGAGAGAATGCAAATGATTGTCATGTCGTATGTACATGGAAGTGTGAGAAACATAATGAATGTATGGATGTGTATCATTAAATGTTGAGATTATATTATAGAAATGAAAGTTTATTTCTCTTGTAAAGTTAGTTTATGTGGTTCAATGCGAGAAAACAAAGAGTTTGAAAAGGAAGAAAAAGTTAAGGGTGATTTTTGTATTACGTTAAATCCTCAATTTATACCCTAATCTCATGATTAGTGCTAATTGTGATATCGGGGTGTAACAACTTTGGTATTAGAGCTTAGGTTGAGTTGTTAGGGACGATTAAGTTAGTAAGATAGAGTCATAAGTGTGGTATATAGGAGATGTTATGATGTTAGCTCTGGGGATTTGAGTATTTAGATATCCTGGCCCAGTATCTGAGTACTTGGATCAACCAGTATCAAGCTACTCTGTCTATTCTTTCATGTATACCATGGCCAGGTATACAGTGGAAGGATAGGCTACAGAGGAACCCTAGAAATATTAGGTTTTGAAACAAGATAAGTAACATGAATTAAGAGAATAAATATAAAATGAGATAGAACTTTCATTTCATATTGTTTTTTTATTGGAGATGTCTAGAAATGCTCTTATATGTTTGAATTCAGATATTTAGTATTTTGAAATATATATGGGTCTTTAAGATTTGTTGTACACTATGCAATTGTAGCATTTATTGATTACATCCTTTGTATCAAGTAGACTAGAAATGATCTTTGACTGAACTTTCCTAAGTGGATATTCTTTCCACATGTTGAGATTAATAGGAGTTGGTTAATCTTAAGTAGCTCTTGGCTTCAGGACTGCAGGGTCGGCCTGGTCCGGCTAGTAGGATGCGTTACTAGGATATATTGACTCCTATAAAAATATAATAAGAGTAGACCCCGGATAAATTAGACCCACATCATAGTGAGAATGTACATACACTAAGATGTTGAAACATATGGGAAAGATTAGAATAGCTAAAATCAGTTGAAACTGATGTCTGAGATCCAACTTTGGGGCCTCATATAAGAAATGCTTAATTGGGAGTAAAGGAACACGACATAAGATTCTGATTAAGTTTAATCATTAGTATTATATGAACTCTAAATATGAAATATGGAAAGGATATGAGAAAAGTATGTAAGGGCCAAGATAGTAAGAATCAATCATGAGGAATGGATTATATAATTGAGTACAATGTTTTGTGTACTCCAAAGCAAAGGGAAAATAGAAGAAAAGAGTTAAGTATTCGATAAGTACATAGAAGTGAAGAGTCTTCAAAAAAGTTAAAGTGAAGAGAACTAGATGAGCATGTAAACATAAAACTAGGATAAAAAAACTTAGCTAAAACAAATAGAAATGTTGGAAATAATGAGCTTGATTAAGAAATGAGGGTTATGATATAATTGAGAGCATGGAATGTATACCTTTATTAATAAGTTTAATACATTCATCCTTACTACCTTTGGATTCCAAGTCTCTATTGAACAACAAACTAGTTTCTAAAAAAAGAACAAAAGTGTAGCTTAAAAATGAATAAGTTATACAAAGGTAGACTATACTTAGGAAGGAAAAACTTGATATAAGAGAAACTATGTTTCACCCATGCATGAGTTGTTTGATTTAAAATGAAGGATATGTAATGTATTAAACATGATTTGAAACTAGTAGAGAGATTATTGATTTAAAATTTCAACTTCACATTAGTAGAAGGTTAAAAAGAAATATGTGCAATATGGTATACATGATCATACACATGAATAAGCAACATGATCATAAGAGAAAAGTAGAAGTTAAAGATAATAGGTGGAAGAGTACTATATGGTAAGAGGATTATGGAAAGTAAGGAAGGGTTTGAAACATGCTGGAGTAATATAGATTATAAAAGAAAGAGGTTAGGAGATTCAATGAAGTGCTAGTTAGTCAAGTATCCTTGTTGATAACTAATTAAACCTACATACGACAAATGTATTAATGGGATGTTTGAAGATAAGAATTCTAAGTCTCAGAACCATATTCTCTTCCATATATTACTTAATGATAGAAATGTGGGAATGAAGTGATATGAAAATGAATCAAATCTGATGCATAACCACCATGGTAGAGGCATCTAGTGAATGTAATAATGACACAAAATATGATGATGAAACCCTAGAAGGGTAAATTGAGAATGTAATCTATTTGAATGACCAATTAAGATGAAGGAAATTCAATTGATAAGATAAGGAAGACATTAGTAAAAACTTGTGAGATCCAAAGTTTGACTTTCAAATTAAGGGAGCAAAGTCACACCACAATCGCGTCATGCTACTTATAAGGACCAAACCCTAGAATGTTTAGAGTTGTAGTAGTTGAAGGGTTGTCACTAGTGATTTGACCTTGAATACTAGCATCTCTATAAAACAAGATCATGTGATTTGCACTATGAGAAGTAAACTAGCACTGATAGTAATCCTAGCTAATCTAAAAGGTTGATGAACAATATGAAAATTATTCAGAGCAAGGGGTTAGAAATAAATTTGAAATGTAACAAGTGTCTTTTGAAAAAAAGAAGAAGTGAAAGATGTATGAAGTGTAATATAAAACAAATTCTTGCAGTGATATCAATAATGATGAATAATCTATTCTTAGCTTGTATGTTTCAATTTTAGGGATGTTTAATCTACATGATTAAAAAGAGAAGGATAAGTAGAAAAAAGTAAGTAGTAATGAATGAGAAGAGAGATAAGAGAAAACAATGGCTTTTAGTAATATGTGAATTTATTTTTAGAAGTATAATTTGTTGAAGGTATATTAAGGGATGTAAATTGGTTATACGTATGATTTTAGTGTACATGTACAAGCAATATGTTAATTTCAGGTGTCTGATAGTTGTAGTCATTCATACCAGTAATCCATCTTAGTATTATACAATTGTTGTATGGTGATATGGTTCAAATGATGATAAAAAAAATGGAGGGTTACCCTAAATAAGGTAGTCTTACCTATTCACTCATATGAATAGAAGGGATGATAACCATATTGTATTGATATGTAACCCTAATGAGGTATAGCTTGTTATACCTTGATTCAATTTAATTAAGTGATGGTAATTGGGTATGAATAATCCTTGAATGACTAATACAATCATGGAGTACATTGTTACTGTTGTTGAAATTGTAGTATGCTATAACCCGATGGTTAAACCTTGAATTATGTGTGGGCTCATACTTTAGAATAGTATGAAATGTAATGGTAATGCTTCACCTTATGCATCCATGATCTAATGGGGAAGACGTGAGTAGTATAATACAATTGTTGTTGAATCTAGTCTTCCAACTCATGACTATTTTTCTTATTGAGTAGCATAATAGTAAATATTCAAAACAACATGGTGAACTCTCTTTTGTGATTTAGAGGTAATACATAACAATAGTACATATTGAGCCGTATGAATTGAGATAGTTGGATCAGATTATCAATGTTGAGGTAACACCTCAAGAGTATGAAAATATTGAAATGGTTGCTTCTCTATCTACTCTATGATTGATTGTGGCATAGAGAATTTGTTTGTTATCATTGAGAACTGTATTAACATGTTGTGATTAGAAAACGAATAAAGGACTTAATGTTGAAAACTACATTCAAGTATGAAATACAAGAATATAATGACATGTAAGATTTCAGAAGCTTAAAATAAACCTTGAATGTACTTTACTTGCATATTTATGTTTCGGGGACAAAACCTTTTTTTTTGGGGGGGGGGGGGGGGGGAATTGTTATGACCGCATCTGAGCTTAATTGATAAAGTAGGGTTTACCTGGATGATTTTATATGCTTAATTGGATTGATCATTGCTTAATTTTAATTAATGATGATAATTCAATTATGATGTTTTAAACCTAATAAGAATGTTAAGTGTTGTATTGTTTGAGAAATTAGGGTTTGATAAATATAAACCCTAGTAGGCTGAAATTAGGGTTTTGATGGTACATGAGCATGGAATTTGATCAGGATAGCAATGTGGTAAATGATTTTTTATATTTTCTACAATTTGTTTATTTAATTTAATTTTGGATATGATATGCATAACTCAATTATGCATATTTGAGAAAAATAAAGAATAATTGAGGGTTCCTTGAATGTGGTTCTCGGTCGAATTACACTTTGACCAAAATGCTAACAGAGTGCTTTTTAGCAGTGTAGTGTTTTATTTTTATTTATTTATTGGTAACTCCAAATGATCTAAAATTTTATCTACAAATCTGAAACTCGATCCTAAACAACATGTAAAACTTTGTAATTTCTGGATGCGTTTAGACCTTATTAGTAGACGAATTAGAGTAACTGACATTTCTGTAGTATTCTGGATAGAAGTGCACTATTCGATTTTTATTTATTTAATAGAAGCTTGTAATGATCTAAACTTGTAAAATGAAGCTTGGTAACTCAATTGTACAAAACATGCGAAATTATTAAAATTTTTGGAGAAGGTTTGATCTCTAAAATACACGAATTCACAGAAACCTTTTTATGACAGAAACATCTACTGAAATAAGTGAAAGTTTAGTGAGGGGTCAATGTGCAATTAACCCAAGCTACTCAATTGCTCTATATGGTCAACCTAACACACAACGAGCTCTCATAATTCATGATTCAATCCATAGAAACGAAATCCTAGAGAGAGAGAGAGAGTTAGGGTTTGAGAGGAGAAATTGATGGAGATGTTGACCTAGGGTTTTGTGGTCCGAGGAATGATGAAATCATGTAAGTTTAACTTCTTTGGATATAGTTTCATGGTGACTCTTCTCTCACATGTCAAAATTCAGTCCCTCCTCTGATTTGATCCAAAATGGTATCAAAACCTCCTCTTTTCTCACTCTTTCTTCATAATCCCTCATTTTAGGGTTTCTGAGTTGAAAGGAAGAAAAATTTGGTGAATTGCTAGGGATTTGATATGAGATTGAGATTTTCATGGATGATCTACATTTTTAAGGTGTTTTCACACCTTAGGGTGAGTGGGAACTTCCTTTAAATAGTATATTGCATGAAAATTGAATAATTCATCCAATATCTTTAATTGCTAGTATGCGACTACAAACCCTGAATTGTCTATTTGTTCTAAGTTGTTGCAAAATGATATGAAATGGATTCTTCCTCTATTTGGATGAAGTTCAGATGATAAAATCATATTAGAAATGTATACAATACAACCTTATGTAACATTTACATAAACATATATTCAATTTTGAACATATTTCACTGATCTTTTAATTCATTTATTATTAAAATAATCATTATCTAAGTTACTAGTGGTATTCAATCTGTAGATTAATGCATCACCAATCAATATTCATATCATTATTTCTTAGTGATATATATGTGTTTCCATAAGATATAACAAACTCTATTGAGTGAATAATCTGGTTTTATTAATATAACCAATTAGAACATTGAAAAAATTATGATAATTACCCATTCCCATATCAACAATTTGTTATATTATTAATTGAACTATATGAAGGGGTAGACCACTGACCTAGAGATCTACCATTGAAGGCTTATCATGGGATCAATTGATGTTTGGTTCAGTTGCATATGGTTTGCCAACCCTTCTTTACATGTTTCTCTTCTGATAACCATGGATGATTGTCTCGGTAATTTCCTTCAATTCACTTGACAGCAGATCCCATGATCTGAGTGGCTACTTGTCATGCTCATGGAGTTTCCCTCTAGTTGGAGGTATAACCATGATGTCTTGCAGAAAGATCTACTTCCAAGTGTATCTGTTGTGAGGCATCTTTGTGGGTGCAAGGGCAAGTGCTTGTGGTTATGATATGAGGAAGCACCAAAGATGGAGTTTGCTAGACATTTAAGGAATTACTATGAGCCCAGTGTACTTGTTCAGATACACAATTTTAGTGGATAGGAGGAGTAAAATAGTAGGTTTGGAGATGTAGTACTGGGGAGGAATGTCTGAAAACCTTTGAGCTTCAGACCCTTGATCAATAGAGGTTGAGGAGGTGGATCGATGATATTTGGGAGACAAGGGTGTCGTTGCAAGTGGTGGTAGCCCTGATCGTCGTAGAGGTAACCGCTCATGGAAACTAATGCACGAGAAGAGAAGGGTACCTACCGTGACTAGGTTGTCACTGTAAAGAAAAGGGAGATGAAGGAGACTAAACTAGGACTTGACAATATGAAAATCTCGTGGAAGCTAGGGGGAGGTGGAGTCCTGGAGAGGTCATCAGTGACCAGGATCTGAACGTCAGGTTTGCATCTTAAAGGATTCAATTGGAAGGTCGACTGACATCAATGGGAGGTTTCTCTCTGTCATCTAGGCAATGACAACCCAAGTGGAGGTAGATCTGTCAGTGATGGGTGGTCCAGTAATAGCTGGTGATGTTTCTCATAGAGCAGAAGAGCTCACTATGTTACATAAAGAAGATCCTTAAATGAGATGGTAGATGGAGGAAGGTAGAAATTCTGAGGAAGTCCTAGTAATGAAGAGGACTATGGATCTAGTTGATAAGGATGAAGTGACTGCATGATTTGTTGGTGATTGATGAAGCTTGTGAAGATCATTCACTAGGAGGAGATGATGTTGAATGGACAAGGTAATCAGTTCTTGTAGGGAGAAAGGGAGTGCGGCAACTAAGTTTTGGGGATAGGTTGAGAAGGAAAGGGAAGAGGAAGATGGAAATAAATAGAGAGGAGAAAGAGGAGGCAAGAAGAGAAGAAGAGGGGTTGAAGGCAGTCCACGATCAAGGGAAAGGGCCACCGGTTACAGCCTGGTCTTGTCGTTTCTGTGAGGGAGAATGTGGAACGCATTAGGTAACACACATGAGTGTTATATTGAATGAATATAGTTTTAAAATTAAGGTCAAAGTGGTTAAGTGCATTATTCCTTCTAATCTTAAGTCAATCAATTAAGTGTTCAAATCAAGCCTAATTGATATAAAAATGGTAAACTGACTAATCAAAATGTGATTAATTCAATTTCAACGTCAGTTTCTCCTTTTAAAAAAGATTTGATATTTTATTTAATTATTTTAAGTTAAGTACTCAAATAATCTAGTTAATGCCTTTCTTAGTAAATATTATTTTGCATTTATAGAATTTGATTCATGAGTAAGTCTTGGAATAATTCTAATATGATAATTTAGGGTCAAAAGTAATGAATTGATGTGTTTGAGTATTTAACCCCTAACTAAAGACTTAATTAGTTCATTAATCATTAAATCCATATAAATTATTATTTGTTATCAAATTATAAATTTCTTGGCCCCATTTACTTTGATTCAATTATATGGGATTTAATTTCTAACTTAATTAGAAAGGATCCTACGAAAAGGGGGTGTTAGACTATGGTCCTAGATTCGGGTATGTTGCACATTACTCTCTACTAAAGGATGATCTCATTGTTGGGTAATTATCTAGTTCCTAGACTGATCTATTTGATAACTTCTACAGAATTCTCTAAGGAATAGATAATTAACCATTATAGTCATCGTTCTTCAATAAATTCAACCCTCATCATTGGACAACAATTTTGTGCCCAGTCTAATATTTGTTATCACTTCTATGGAATAAGAATCAAGTGAGAACTAGAGGTGATTCTTTTGAAGGACCTAAAAAGCAACCTAGAACTCTTAGAATAGATTCTCTAAGAAAAATATGATTATCCAACTACAACCACTACCCCACATATCACCTTAAAACAAGATAATCACTTAATGCCCAATTTTATCTATCTAGAGAAATTGAAGCCCTATTTCAAATAGGAACACTTAAAACATTTTGTTTCTTTAGTGTTGTGACCATGTCCCTAAATGGTTTACTCACTATGATTCAATATTAACCTAACTCATTGAGACATCAAATTTTAGATAGAAAGATGACAAGTTTCCATGATCTTTTAAAAATCAAACACTTTACATGATCTTGCACAACTATAGTCTGTTGATATAATAGAATACATTATGTTCAATCCTATTCATATGCAACCCATTTGTTTAGTCATATCCTTTGAAAACTATCACATATACTTTTCACCCTCAATGAGGTTCATCTAAACATCATTGATGAGTCCCATCTTTTTGGCCTTCATGACCAAAAACTAGTGGTTAGACTTGGCTCAAGCCTGCGGTTCTCACTATATCTCAAACCTTGTCTTGAGAACAGAAACTATAGACACCTCATTTTTTTATGACTCAATGGAAAATCAATATAAATATTTTTCTCTATCTAATGATGGAGTTTATTCCATTTTTTCTCATTTTACAATGTATGTTCACTCATTGTATACAACCATTTCATCCATTTACCATGTACTAAGGATCTAGTACATGAAAATCATTTGGAAGAGTTAAACACAATTAACCTTGTTATTGAGATTCTTATAAGACATTTCCAATAATTACATAATTGAATTACATTGAATATAATATGCAATTTTGAAATCCATGGAAGATTAAATTATCTTTTTCCATTACCTTGATAAAAAGGATATCTTCTTTAGAAAAAAATAAAAACAAAAAGGCAAGACTTGTCCATGAAATTTCAATATCCCACCTTCCCTTAATTTATAAATCTAAAGTTTATTCATATGACTCAATCTCAAAAAACTCAATCCAAAACATCTATGAAATACTATACAACATCCAAATCATGTCTATGAAAATGTCATTTCTTCTACTAGGGAGATCCCTAGTGTAAACATGAACTTTTCCAGGTGCAATGTGGTTGAATTTTCTGTTTACGATGAGAATCAAGTGAGGATTTCTACAATCTTCCACTAAGTTTTCCCCAAGTAATCAAAATCCATATTTTGTTGGTTTATTTTCTTTTTTTGATGTGAGGAAACACAATGTTGAATCTTCCATCTAAAACCCTAATTATCAACCCCTAGGTACAAAATAGATCCCAATAATGACTATGTTCTAGTCCCCTCTTGGATCTCTTAAAGAAATAGGATCAACTACCCCTCTCCTTATGATCATTGTGCTCTTGTTAGAGTATCGATCCTTAAACACATTTTTATGAACGTCACTAGATTGAGTAATGGAATTTTAAAATGCCCAATTTTCTCATCAACTACTATAATTGTTCCTAACTACTCTATCTATGTATATAAACACTTTCATTTGATGTGATTTGGTTGCTCTATGTGATCTTGCTATTCCACTATGATAAAATCTTGCTCCAGATTGGATCGTTTTCATACATCATCCCCTCTTCTTTCCTAATCATTTTGCCTAACTTCCTAGGATGGATCTTTATCATATGATATCTTGAGATGATTAGGACATCATACCTAAAAGAATAATATTTTAGGCCAATGAAGAAAAAGACATGGTTGTCTATAGGACCAAGGACATGTCAACAAAAATGCAAAACTAAATATTTTGTTTTCATAATGAACTTGAATCGTTCTCTTTTAACCCATGAACTAAAATATACAAAATTGTTCCTAGGGAGACGTCGGGGTGATAACACCCTCCCCAATCATAACAAGATCACTAGACTTTGATCTTTGGCCACTTATTGTGTTTTACACATCCACCCAGGTGGATTCATAACTGGTTATTTCACATTTTTCATTTGATCTAAACATTTATCTTGACTTTTTCTCATTTTAAAAATAGAAGATGTTGGAAAATGGGATCTTTTCTTTGTCACCTTTTTCCAATTTTATACAACTTTTGAGTTATCCCCATTGGATTTGTCAGTCTATTTTACCCGTATGAAAATTCATACGCGAAGGAGATAATTCAGCGGTCAAAACAAAACATGGAAAAAGGTGCAAAGAGATTCTCAGAGTTGCCACCACATTTTATTTGTAAAACTAGGAACAACTAAGATAATTGTTAGATTAGCGACAAAATGTTAAAAAACAAATTGATGCCACAGATGGAGGATAAGGAAAAGATAGTAAGTGTGACCAAAAATAAGAGATCAGGGATTTTTTGTGACCAAAGAAGGTCTTAGAAACCCCATGTAACCTATAACAATAAATTTTTATTTCATTTCACATGTTATAAAAGATCGGTTCCATTTATTAAGAAAATAAGATTAAAATATGTGCCTGTAATTGGAGGATTTTTTGTGCTAGGATCATCCATGACTTCCCATCATTTCCATAATGATCCTAACTTCTTATGATTGGGGTTTAAATTGCCTCAGGATATCCCATGATAGAAATTCATTCATAGAGGTTAGGACCAATGTAAAGTAAAGAAAAGGAGATGATGTATGAAAATGATCCAATTAGGAGGAATATTTTATCCTAGTGGGTTAACTAGATTAGGTAGTGCAATTGAATTGCATCAGAGAATAATAGTTGACATAGATAGATATGAGTAGTTATTAGCAGTTACAATAGTTAACATTTGTAGACTAGGAAATTAAGATGATAAGATTATGTAGTTTAGATTATTGTTAGATATCCTAACAATGTTTAGAAAAATAGTTGCATTAGAGGATTGATCCTCTAATCATGAGCAAGAAGGAAAGTCAAAAAGAGAGGTAATTGATCATATGGTTTTAAGAGAACTAGGAGAGGCTTGAGATACATTGGGTATGGTTGTCTTTTTATGAGATAGAAATAGCATTGGGGGTTCCTAGTGGAAGAGTTTAGAAAGGTGATAGATTGTGTTGATGCATCATGGTGGACACCCATGTGTATCACATGGCTTAGAAAGGTGACAAATTGTGTTGATGCATCATGGTGGACACCCATGTGTATCATATGGCACTAGGCAGATGGATATAATCCACTAGGTGTACCCAAACATGAAAACGCCTATATACTTTTCTCTGAGCCTTTATATATTTAACGAACTGTCTAGATAAAAATTGGATACAATTGGGTGGAACTGTGGATCTGACTCATATACGGAATAAAACTTAATAAAATAATGAAATAGGATAATAGGATATTAATTTGGGATTAACTTCTTTTTTATTCAAAAAGATGTGGATTTTTGTTAGGATAAAGGAAATTTATAATCCATGTGATTTAAAAACAAATATTTAAATCTAGGATAACACAATTGGTAAATTTATGGAAAAATTTATTCAAAAGTAGAGTTAAAGACAAATTGCATTTAGTCTAGAAAAGAACACTTCTTTTGTAGAAACCCCCCAAATCATTGCAAATGGGTGAATGAGGGGATTAAATGGGTGAAAATGTGGAAATTATGGGAAATAGAATGAATTCCATCATTACCCAATGAATGAACATTATGATGAATTTCACCTTAGTTGGGAAAAATGGGGTGTAGACACTAATATCTAGAAATTTTGGTTTATTTATGGTTTTAAAATAAATTACAATCAGTTGAAAAGGAGTAAAAAAGTTGATTTAATTATATATTAAAAGAAATAAGTCGGAATAGGTTTCACCACCACTACCTACATACTTTTTCTTACACAATACAATTCTCATCATTTTAACTACTTAAATTGGGGTCAACGAGATTTGTTTCCTTTCAGAACATGGATTTTATAAGGATAAGTTTCCCAATAGCCTTGTGGTCTTGGTACCTATGGATATCTAACACATTGCCTAGTGAACACCCTTCTTGTGACATTGTTACGGGTTCAAAAAATTTCATTATGTATTCTAATCCTATATGTTATGGTTTTTACATACAAGGATGATGTTAAACATGAACATAGGGTGATCAATATACAAAGGAACATAAGAAAAAAATGAAAACAATCACATATCTAAAATAATGGAATTTTGTAATGTACAATACTAGTACGGGTGATGTGGATAATCCATGTTCCCCTGTGAGGAAACTAGTCACTAATAGAAATGGACCAAGCATAGGCACAAGAAAGGGAGAAGAAGCCATCCCATTGAAGGCATAGGTATTGTATAGGTGATCTTTTTTTAGCAATCAAAGTGTCTTACGGGGGAGTAGTTTGGCAAGACCTGAGGAGGAGGGTGTCCTTCCTTCATCTTTATTCCATTCTTCTACTGTAAGAATTGTTATAAAGAGAGATAGGGGTTAAACCCTCTCCTTTTAGTCAATATTATATTATATGAGTGCCACCATGCCACAAATATACTTGATAGATGGCTCATAGATCTCCCTTTTTGTTTGCTACAAATGCATTTGTCAAGCGATTGGGCGGACAACATTTTGACTCACCACTTATGCTTGGTTGGCCCAGGCCCCCAACTGGTCAATTAGGAAATGGGTCGACCGATTAGTTGCATTGAAACTATATGTTATGCAAGAGTGGCTCCCCAGTCGATTGACTCCCTCATTGAACCAGACAATTGGCTAATTGTTAAGCTAATTGAAGGGTTTTCCACTTGATTTTCCAAGTTGATGACCCAACAAAATTCCTTGTAGCTTGGATAGATCCTCGTCTGGTCACTCGATCAATTGGCTAACATATTAGGTATTCCATGAGTCACAATTTTATCTAATGTTCATTGATGATTTCTATGTTCACAAACCAGTTTATTGGGGTTCTAATCAGTCGACTCAGTTGGCACACACATTCTCTTCTTTTTCCTTGATTGAATCGACTGGGGCTTCTTGAGAGGTTGAGCTACTTCTAATTGGCCCCATATCATTTCCCAATAGTTAGAGGTGGGTGAAATAGACCTAGGGAATTGTGAGGATGATGTCAACTTGGTTCTAGGATTTGTCCTAGCAATAAAGCAAGGAAATATCATCAAGAACCCAAAAAGAGGATCAAAAGTAAGAAAGCTTTAACTATTCTAAATTAAGGTGATAAGCACAAACTTATGCATAAATTTATTTAAAAACATTCAACCAAAATCATATGAATAAGCATTCATAAAATAACCCCAAACTTGAATCTTGTTTGACCTTGAGTAATACAGAATTAGAATTAGCTTGTGAATAATACTACAAGAATGGCATCCTCTTTCTTTCTCAATATCATTTTACCCCCTACTGCCAAATATGTCCAAGAAACCTCATTTTACATCACAATATCTACTCTTGTGTCAAAAATTGACAATGTAAATAAGGATATGAGATTCTTGAAGATTCAGTTGATCCTAAATCATCCTCTGAGATCAACATGGGAGATGGTTGGGTTGTATAATGGTATTTTGGGGTATATTTAGTGTACATGGGTGGAAACTAGAGTGAATGGAGTATAGAAACAAGGATTGCAAATCTCTCCTATATTTGACTCAAGATTTCAATTATAGGCGGAAAATATGTATATTGCATAAACAAGTTTTCTCATTCCTTTCTATACATATGGGCATCTTTACTTATGTTTGTGGTATGCACCTATTATATATGAGGGGAGTGGAACAAGTGAAGATAGTATAGAGGGTGTGCCATCCAAAATTTAGTTTGGAACTGTTATTGGCTTTTCATTTCTATTTAGCTAATGGGGTGTAAGAAGATGATGGAAGAAGTACAGAAATGGGTTGGATTTGTGCATCTCATTTATTTAAAACATAACACATTTGATCAATCATAACATTCAATTTGAGAATACCATACATTAAAGATTAAAATGACCACATTAGGTTATGCTAGTCAGTAAAGGACATGTTGTGATTGATTATAATCAATCCCATATGACTTGCCATCAATTCTAAGGAATAATAGATTGAATTTTTTGGTGATATAATAGACTCTAGTAATGGAGACATTTCAAGAGTAAGGTTACACATAAGACTTTTTTCGTTCAATATGATTGCATGATGATGGATGCTAATGTATGCAATGGAAACATGCATGTAAAGCTATGATGATTAGATAATCAATGATTATATGCAATTTTAATCATGAAATATTTTTCATGAGAGGAGAATGAAGATACTAGGAACAATGCATCAATAGGAAGGAAGATAAGAATGGGTGGAATAGGTATGCACCACCCAACCCCACTCCAAATTAGAAATTTGCTTTTCCCTGAATAAACTCTATCTTTAGAATAGAGGGGTAGAATGAAGCTATCATGGACACCATCTTCATGATATCCCTATGGTGAGGGTTGCATCTATGGAGGAAATTAGAAATGGTTGTGGTAGTTGGTGTCAACATACGGGTTTCTCCAATTTTGTTGTTCTAGGATAACGAGGCTCAGATAGGGGAAGGGTCTACATAAAAAGTCCCTTAGTACAAAGAATTAGTGGATGGGTGTGTATAGTATACCCCATGATCCTATTGATACATATAGGTTTTGGGGTAGTCATGCTAGTTGATGTGCCATTGGAGATGCACAAGATGCATAAGGTACATGTGGTTCAACTAGTGGTCATGGCTCTATTTTTCCACTGTATGCGGGTTTGTGTGTCCTCAATGTTCCCTAGATGGATCTGGTGGTCAGTGAAGTCCTATGGGCTAAAGGGAATTGTTGTGCCAGGACATGCCACTTTGTGTGACATTGTCAAGGTTCTACAAAAGGCACCATCTCCTTCTCATTTGATTTCACACAAGCATTACATTGTGTAGAAGTTCACTTGTGTATCACACCCTCTATGGTTGGGTGATCCCATAGGTATCCTACAAGATAGAGAGATTGTTGGAGACCTTTTCCACTGTAAACCAAGCCTAGAAGGCAGGGTGAGATGGTTCTAGTTGTCCTAAAACTGTTAGAAGTAAATCTTCACCTCCATGGATGAATGAATGATTGTTAATTGTTATAAATATGTTATGTCAATGAGATGGCACGTATTTGAAGTTGTTTCCTAATGTGGAATGTGCATGTAACCGAGAAGCATAGCAAAGACAGTGATCAAGATGATCTAGTTAACTCAGAGTTGATGATGTCAGTAGTCACCAGATGAAAATGCTCTATCAAGACACTGCCATGACCTAGATACCTCCCTTGTTGTAGATAGTACAAGATAGGATGTCTTGAAGGTACCTCATAACATAATTATGGTGGTAAATAGCATGGGCCCTGATTGGGAAGGAAGGTAATAGGTATTTGATCTCCACCCAAATTTTGTAGCATCAAACCTTATATTGTAATTTAGTTGTTGTTGATGTTGCACTTGCCTAGATAAGATTTGACATCTTCATGGTGAGGTCTTTTTCCTTCACCATGTACTCCCTCCAAACAACCAAAAAGAGCATGTGACACCTTGTCACACTAAACGAGACTACTCAAAACAAAGCACATAACAAACTACTAATAACCACATAACCAGAAAGAGGGTAAATTAAAACTGATTTAACATTGCAACATGTTCATATTTTATTTACATGAAGGTCCAACAACTTCCATATCAACACATATTGTATCAGGTATTTACATATATATATCTATTGGTCTCATCCACAACATTTATATAAAATATATTGTTCCACATGTACATTCCATATGTACAAACATCACCATACTGCCAAAAACTCGAGTCGATGTACATATCATCTACAAAACATCCCCTACCTGGACCTGAGAGTACATGAAGGACGCTAGGAAAACTAACAATTGGAAAAACCTTCTACTTCTACTACTCTCCAAGCTTCTCTTCCTCACCACCATGATCCTGACGATGCATCTGACGATCACCTAAAAGGATGTGGTGATTGATGAGGTGACACCAATGTCCCAACAAGAAAAATTACTCTCAACATCAATTATTGATTACAACATGTTATATATTATTAAACAAGTTAAGCAGATTAAACAGATTAAGCAAGTTAAATTGATGGTCATAGCAATAGGCATGATTAACAAGTATATAAAGGAGTAGATGAAACCATCAATTACTAAGCATTTAACTACTCCTACTACATTACATAACAACTAGCAGTACAAGAAACAAGGCAAGGGTTAACAAACAATGTGAATCATTTTACCCCTAAATTGATATACTACACAACTATATTACATCTTTTATTAAGTCCTATGGAGTTTGAGGTATACCACTTCTAAGTTGAAATTAGTGTCATATAAGATTTAGAAGTGTTGTATTCCTAAGATCTCATCTACCCTCAGTCAGTAGGAGTCAGCTGTAGTGACATATAATGTCAAGCTGCAAAAAAGCCTAGTCCGCCCTTGGTATATAGGTCATGATAGTAGTAACCAAGGTATACAAACCCTAACATCCGAGGTACAACTGCAATTTTCCTCAATTACACCACGTATACTGAATCATAATTATCTGAGATACAACCTCAACCGTTCTTCTGCTGAGGTATGACTGCACTCATCCTCAAAAACATGCATATACTCAATAGTATACGACTCTGAGCTTCCATTAGAGGAATACTCATTTCACCATCCAACAAGTCCTAATACTGTAATGGATCTATGGCATAAGGAACTACATGATTAGGGTTTCACTTGATTAGTTAATGCCAATTGGGTGAGTTAAGACTGCATCAATCAATTTACATACAAACCCTAAAAGCATTATATAAAAACACAGTCATGTTACAATTCTGAAGATATAAAATGTATGAAACATAATTCTTATCACGCCATCATAGGATACCAATCCTTGTGACATCAGGAATACGATCTCACCTCCATAAGAGCTCAACCACACTCAAAGGTTATTAAGACCATCACATCATTCATAGTAAAAACATCATTATCTTTATGTGCCTTACCCAGGGCTCATCAAACCATCACCAAACATGTGACATATAGGTTCAAATAATATTGCATTTAAGAGTTTATTATGTTCATTTGGCAACATAATAGGATTACATAAACATTGGGAGATTATTTTGCATCATACCAATCATACAAGAGAGCTAAGTACGATTAACCATCATTGCTTAGTTGTATTAGGGTTAGGTTCAACAAGCTAAGTTGGATTAATGATGCAAATCAGCACTGAAAGATAAACCCTAATTCTTAATCTTTTCAACTGATCATGAATGCATAAGGTTAATAATCACTATTTGATTTCATACAACCATACTCATTACCCATAATCATAGGATCAGAAAACCCATCAATCATAAATCAGGAACACATAGAAACTACATAGGTCAAAAATTATCATCAGCCACTAGGTACAGGAATCCTAGGTGACCACTAGGATTAGGATCTTTGGCAACCACCTAGGTCACAGAATCTTGGCAACCAATAGGTTTAGAAAACTCATCGGCCATCAGGGTTAGGGTTCTCAACCACCACTAGGTTTAAGGAACTTTTGACAACCGCAAGGGTTAGGTGATTCATCGACCAACATGAAGCCAAAACCTAAGAAACCACAAGAGATACAAAAACTTGGCGATTGGTTATGAATTGAAAATTTTTGGTGACCAACATAATTCAAAAACTTGGCGACCACTATAGATCAGAAGCTTATCGAACACATAAGTTCAAGACTTGGTGACCATCATGAGGTACAAGACTTCATTGACCACATAAGAGCAAAGCTATTGGCGACCATCATGACCAACATGGTGTCACACACACAAAGCAAGGTCTAGGTTATCCATCATTGAGGAAGAAACATGCATCAGGTTTAAAAGCACATTAAGAAAGATAATCTACTAAGGACCTACTGTCTAAGCTAAACCCTAGATATAGGTAACATATTTCTATTAGGAGCAACATTTTAGGGCAAGATCATGTACATGCAAGATGAGAGTAAACCATAATCATGGAGAAATTTATATAACTCATTTTAGAGATAATGAAGGAACTCCAAATAACAAGGTATCTTTAAGAAAGAGGGTAGAAACCCTAACTTGAGCCTTGACTCAGCCAAGCTAGCTCCTTCTCCAATGAGGAAGTAAATTCTAGGTCAAGGAAACAAGAAGGAGGGTGTATTCAACCTCTAAAACAATGCTTCACCATGGATCCAACCAAGAAGAAGAGAGGGGAAGATAGGACATCCAAGAGAATGAAAGAAGAGGGGGATATCTCACTTACCAAGACCAATAAGCAAAGTAAGGAAGCACCAAACAACATGAACACGGGTAGATCCAAACACTTGGTGCACATTCAAGCAAGAATATTGGTAAAGATTCCCCTTCCTTGTCTCCTCCTTCTTCACAAAGAAAGGGGTACGAGCTCCAAGTAGAAAAGTAAGAAGAGAGGGAGATCTAGGTGTGTAAAGAGATTGTTTGCATGCAAGGAGGAGGTATATAAAGCTTAGGTTTGGAGAGAGAGAGAGAGAGAGGTATGGTTAGGTGTCAAGGCATGCATGCCATGTGTCCAAGTTCTAAATATATCATCCATGCAACCAAGTCAAATGCATTGACCACAAAACCAAATGACCACTAACACAAGAAAAGTTGGCAACCAAGGTGATCAGAAAAACCAAATGACCACCAACACAATAAAATTTGGAGACCAAGAGAGTTGAAAATCTCATAGACTACCAATCCTAGATGGCTCACATGAAACCTTAGCGACCACCAACACTAGGTGGCCCAACACTCAAGGTCAACCATGAGTTAGGGCATCCATGAGAGCAAACCCTAATCTCAACACACCTCAAACCAAGATGTAACAAGGCACCACAAAGAAAAAATATGTCAAACATGATATGAAAACATGTTAGGCACCAAAACCATGTGAAAAATTACAAGAAAAACCCTAGATATGGGTAAATTGCATACAAGCCCAGAACAAGCACATATATGCATAACTTGCTCAAATAGTGTCAAAACTGGGATAAAATTGAAACTTAAGCTTGTTACGTGATATCAAAGCTCATATTTGGGTTTTATTAAGGTTCTAATCATATAATTATAATAATAAAACATGTTCAACAAAAATGCAAGGTTAGGGGTCTTACATAGCAGTTGTGCTCATTCTCTGTGGTGACATACTTTGTGTAAGTTGCAAGGAACTCAACATTGAACTCTTTATAAACTAGGTGCACTCTGAAGAGAAACTTGGACATGTGGGAGTATCAAAGAATATGCTCAACAAATGGTCTAATCAATAGCTTTGGAAGAGTATATGGGCATTCCTACCTTAGAAGTTGCACCTCAATAGTTTCTAATGTCTTGTACCACTTACTATGCTCAGTGGTGAATGTTGACTTCTACTTAATTTAGCTGGGTAGAGATGGTAGATAGAAATGCATCTCAGCATGGTCATAGAATGCTCTTAAGAACACTATATGATTGTTGTGGAGCACGTGTATGTTGCAATGAAGAACCCCTATCATGAAGAGCATGCACTAGAAATTGGTCATCTATCTTGATAATTTGCTCCACTACCTTGATGTCAAAAGATGCTACCTCATCACATTGGAACTTCTAAACCCCTACATATCTCCACAAGAGACTTGTTGAAAGGCCTTATCTTAGGAATTTTAATGCCCAATATACTTACACATATGTGACATATTGATTGAGAGAGGGAGAGTGTGGGGACCCCATCTTTATATTTCTTCTTGTAATTGGGTAGAGATCTTTAGCTACACTAAGAAAACCACCCCTAGAGTCATTCAACCTTCCCTATGATAAAGTAGCATTCTGACTATATATTATAAAGGAACAAGATTATTGGGTAAATGGGGTGGTTGATGGGCTAAATGAGTAGACCGGTTGACAAAGTGAGGCAGACGACTGGTGGAGGAACATAAAGCTTCTTTGGGCATAAGATCAAATGACTTGGAAGATGGGTCACCTGAATTGATGATGTGGGGAGGAAATGTGTTTAGATGGATCTATCATTTGGTGACATTTGATTGGAGAAATTGGAAAACTAAAGAGGATTGGTTCAAATTTAGGAAATAGTTGTAGTGTTGATCTGTTGGTGTTCATGAGATATCTGACTTGTGAGGGTGAAGTGGTCGCCTAGCACAAGGTGGGTCAACTGGTTGGTAGAGGTGAGGATGATACATGGTGGGTGGTGGAGTAGTCATAGTGCATGGATCATCATACTGAAGGAGATGTTTCAGTAGGCTAGAGATCCGATCAATCGACTGGGAAAAATCAACTATTTTGATGGAACGATTAGGTCAGCCACATAATTTGTGGATGTAGTTCCTCCATAGGGTGATGAGTTGTCCGTACAATGGCTAGAGTGGGGGAAAGGTATGAAAAAGGGGAAAAGGTTGTATTTGTAGCCAATTTAACCTCATCTGACCAACTTTGAGGACATTTGGTCAACTAGTTGCATTGAGGATGCAATTTTAAATATAATATAGTCGACCAACTCATTTATGGGTTCATCAACTCGACAAACTTTGGATCTCCCTATGATTTGGGTGTGAAATTGAACCAACCAGCTAGTTTATTGGGTCGATCCATTCACATGAAGAAGTGCATCATCCTTCAACTTCAAGTTGGTTGACTTGCTTATGAATTTCCCCATTCATGGGGTAGTGAAAAACTCCATTGAAATGACCCCTAAACAAATGGGTTGACTTGTTAGGTGGATCGATCAAATGCAATGTCAAAGGAGATTTAAATGTATAGGCCAATTAGTCAACTTGGTTTCCCTATCACCTGATTTCCCTTTGTTGATGATCAAAGGTGGAGGCCACCCCAGTTAGCCAATTGGAAGGATTATAGGTTCCTTTTCACTCAATTCTCCTCCAATGGCCAAGATATATGATTTTTTTCAATCAATCTCTATTTTAACCATGGAAAACATCCCAACAACATTAAATGAAAACAATCTATTTGCAAAACCTTTATCTTTGTTAGCTAGGTTCAAAATTCAAAAGAACTTATAACCGCCTAGCTGCCTCCCAAGAAGCACCTTATTTTACATTGTT
Organism: Alisma plantago-aquatica; assembly: GCA_963693085.1. Lineage (NCBI taxonomy): Eukaryota > Viridiplantae > Streptophyta > Magnoliopsida > Alismatales > Alismataceae > Alisma > Alisma plantago-aquatica. The sequence continues at coordinate 1,094,222,735 of OY856411.1, forward strand.
GTCTCAATGCCTATGAATAAATTTGATAGCCATTCATTTGCCATAAAATCTCCCTAGTGTTTGTCCCACAATGAGAAAGCTCCATGGGGGTATATGTTCTTTAATAGATGGACTGATCCAACATCATCTCAACTTCCCTAGGAAGAGTCCGTTTTGTGAATTGTAGAATAGGACTTAATCATCTTTTTGTGTGTCATTTTGCTTTAGGTAGTTGTCATTCCATATCTTAGTTTTCTTCATTAGATGAATGCATACTTCTAAGAGATCAGTGTCAAAGTTCATCCAACTTTTACAATTGGAGAAATCACTCCTCTCCATAAAAAGATGTGTTAAATTAAGAAGCTTGATCTTCACCTCTTACCATGCGGTTTGGGGCATCCCATATTTGTTTAATATGTTCTTGGTTCTTTGAAACTGATAGAAAAATGGAATGAAGTTGTATGCATCATTGTGGAGTGTGGGAGAATAAAATTCACAATGGAAAAACATTGTTGTTGTCTTCTGTACACTCATGAGTCAACCTGTAGGACTCAAGTGGCATTTATCAAGAATATGATGTCTTTCCTCCTCTGTCACACACCTGTGATAAAGATCATCTTCACAATGTCAAGATAGATATGGCTCATTTTAGTAGTAGACTCTCACGTCATGAATGAAATTCTATTTGGTTTTGCTTGTATATTTGGTATTTAGGATGCATGTAGTGAGGTAATCAAACTGATTTGCAAATCCTGGATGGCTGAAGTTAGATTCAACAAATGGTCATCTAGAAAATAACCATGGATAAGTGACACACATTGTTTGTTAAGTGAATCCAACTCAAATGGTTAGCCATGATATTTCCACTACCATTACTATTTTTAATTGCTAGCCTCGCACATTATCTCAAAAGGTTGGGACCAATCATGTAACATCCCTGAATTATGCCTTCTTGAGACTTAGAAGGCCCAAGTGGACAAACCCAAAAATGTTACCTAATTGTTTCAGAGAGTGATGTGGAAGCATAATATGCATACATGAACATACATCTATAGTGCATACACCATGAACAATCTCAACATTTAACATGTATATAATTACAACATGAGTTATTATGACATGAATTACAATTATATATTGAAAGAGAATTTTACAAATATGATTCTTGAATTATGGGTGTAGAAAAAAAAGTATCCTTTAGATTGTTGAAACTATCCATGAGTCAAACTATAATGTATCCTCTTTCAGAAGTAGATTAGTGAGAGCTTCTCTAGTTTTCAAGACATATTTTATGAACATCCTATAAAAATGTTTATGTACCAAAATGGCTCTGGCCTCCTTTACCGTAGGTGGTGGTGATAACTTTTTATTAATTTAAATTTTAACACGGTCCACATCAATCCCTCTGATGCTCACCTATGACCCAGAACTATTCCCACCTTCACCATCAAGTAGCATTTCTCCTAGAAGCAAGTGTGCTTCTTCACAAAGAGTTAGGATGGGTGAAAGATGATTAAAGCATGAATAAAATGAGTCTCATAAGCAAAAAAGTCATCAATGAACACCCCCATAACTATCTTTGACAAGCCCAAGAAAATAGCTACCACGTAGTGTTGGCGGTCTGTGGTAGGGGAATCACATAGGAAAATGGCATTCTTTGGAATGCATAAGTACCAAATGGGCATATAAACATGGAAAGTTCCAATGGTTTATTGGGGTTTTATGGAACCAAGAATACTCATCAAGATATAAACATAACTCTTTATGTGTGGGAGTTTTTCATACCTGATCAAGAAAGGGAAGAAGAAAGTGATCCTTCCTTGTGGATTTGTTCATCTTGTGATAGTCTATGCATATTATGGAGCTTGTTACAATGTGTGTGGAGGTTTCTTGTTCTTATCATACATAAATATTGTAGTTCCTCCCTTCTTAGGGGTCATATAAATAGGACTCAATGATAAAGAGTCTGATATGGGATAGAAAATTTTAAAAACAACTCAATCGCCTATTGCTGAACCACCTGCTTCATATTAGGATTCAACATGCACTATGGGTCTCAAGATCACTTGTAGTCCTCCACCATGGGTATCTTGTGCATGTATATGGCCTGACTCACATCTACAAGATCTATCATTTTTTACCCCAAAGACTTTCTTCTCCTTCTTAACTCATTAAGCAAGTTGTCTTCTTGTTGTATGGAGATATCGGAATTTATAACAATTCGGAAGACATGTTTTTCATGTTGAAAAAAAGTATTTCAACCCCTAGGTAGGTTTTCATCTCAATGATTTAGGTGTTGGTGCTTCTTCTCTAACAATAGAAATGACATTGACGTCTTCATAATGAACATGTGTCTCTTCCTCTAAGGTGTTAAGTTGAAGTAGGTATTATTCTACTTTTGCATTTGTAGACTTCATGCCTTCTATATTAATTAAGGATGTATGTAGAGGATTTTTAGATGTTATGATATTTATTTTGAGTTGAGAAAATTTCTCAATACAATATATAAAAAAACCTCTTCATGAATATTTGTCCCTTTGAAGATGCCAAACACTCTAAACTCAAGCATCTTTTTCCCTAATCTGAAGAGTAGTTTACCTACCTCTACATCAATAAGGACATGTGTAACAGATAGGAAGGTCGGCCAAAAATAAGAGGATGTTATCTTCTTTGATATTTATGAAGACAAAGTCATAGGGAACACAAGAGTATTTCTCTATCCTAACTGATATGTCTTCAATTATTCCATAGGTTAGGTCACAGAAGAGACTACAAGTGAATCACTGTGGTTGTTGGAAGTAAATCAATGAAATGTAGTTTATGGCATAAGTTGAAAGGCATGATAGAAATGTTATCCCGAAGATCTTCCTATCTATACTTGTAGATATTGTCCCAATGTAACTAGTGATCTGAACAAACCTAGATCCTTCTTATTTTTGGGCATTATGTTAAAAATAATATCTAAAGATGTCTTGTCTAACTTCACATTCTCATACTCTTCAATACTATACTTTCTAATGAGCATAGTCTTCAAATACTAGGAACGAGCAGGTATTTGAGCAAGAGAATATAAATATAGGATGTGTATATGAAGCTTTTCATGGCTTCCTGGGACTTCATGAACTAAACATCTAACTTTGTCTATTGTAGGAAGTTATGATAGGGAGTTCTTGTCTTGTACATTGGAATCTTTAGCTCAATTGTCTTTTCATGTTCTTTCCCAAGTATCATTTACCTTTCATGTGTGTGTGTCTTCAATTTTAAGATGTAATTATGTCTTAAAATAAATCTCAAAGTCATTATCATCAGCATGAATTTTTACCTATACATGTAGTGTGTCCACTAGTTTTGAATTAACCCTTCCTGAATGTGTGGCCACAGCCTTTAACTACTTGGTGTTCTTGGGATCGTTCTCTGGTTGTGCTACAAAAGCTTCTAAAGGGGCATAGGGTATTATTGAGATACGATTAATTTTGATGGCTTTCTAGTTTTATTATTGACTTTCCGTTATTGTTTGTTGTGATTGTAGGATTTTTTTATTTTGAAATTTATCCTAACTATTTGAAGAAGTATTTACCTATTGCACCTATAGTTGTTGTTATTTTTGTGGGGATTGGTTAGGTTTCCAAAATAGATACTCCTGATTGTATCCCCCTATTTTGGATGTTAACTCTATAGTTTCCCTTAGTTTTTGAAATCCTCATGTTGATTATTTTAAAAATGTAGGGCATCCTTAGTGGTTCCCTTTGTTGTGAGTTAATTATCAAATGACGTGTGCTTTGACATGCATCACAATTTAAGGTGACAAGCTTCACCCATTTTTTTCGTCTCACACCTATTATCTAAAATTTATTGAAGGATGTCTCAAAACTTTATTATTTAAGTTCTAAGGTTTTCAGAGAATCAGCAGCAAATTTTAATTCATACATGCCCTCTCCCATGGCTACCTTTAAAGCACACTCTTACTTATTAGCCTTCCCTAATTTTCCTAGTTTTATTCTCTAAGAGTCACCACTCTCCAAGCATTGTTTTATCTTTTCCTTATGAAATTCCATCTATATGAGAAATCAAGAAATTGGTTGATTTTATATTCATATCTTTCACGTTGCTCCGCTCTGCTAGGGTTCTGTGACACTGATGTGCATGAGAGGCGGAGACACCGGCAGCCGTGGAGGCTATGGTGAGGGATGAGGCTACTTCAACATGCCTCACCCCCACACTAGCCAAGGGGAAGAACCCCATTCGGAGACATGTGTGGAGGAAGAGCCATCGTTGCTAAATGAAACGACAGAACCCGACACAGCTAGGGCGATGGACGCGAACATTGATTCGGTTAGGGCGATGGACATGAACGTCGACGCTGAAGAAGTATGTCCGGGAGCGGCCTCCTTCTGTGATGTCATCACTGGTGGTGTGAAGACCACGCCAATCAGACCAGTCTCCCCAGACACTCTGAAGGCGTCCGACATCCGCATTGACAGAAGTGGTGCTCTACCAAACTTCTAGATCAATCCAACGACCTTGTCGCCTCTCCTCGAACCCTAGAGGTTTGCTGTTGTGATCAAGGTGGTCGGGATCAAGGTGGGCTTCACTACCCTGGTCAATCGCGTCATGTCACATTGGAAGATCAACGACCAATTTTGGGTTGTCAACTTAGAGTTGGGTTACTTCATCATCCAGCTTGGGAACAAGGAAGATTTTGAGCGGGCCATAACTGGAGGTCCATGGATGATTTTTGGTAATTATCTATCTATTCAGTCTTGGTCAGCAGACTTCTGACCGGTAGATCATATCCCCAGAAAGCTCGTGGTTTGGCTAAGGATCACTGAACTCTCGGTTTATCTCTACCAATACCAACTTCTATCAAGCATCGGTGATGTCATCGACAAAACAATCAAGGTAGACACAACTATGCTATTCGGTCACCATGGCAAGTTTGCATGACTAGCAATGGAAGTGGACACCCTAAAGCCTCTCTTGCCGGCCATCCATCTCAATGGTGAATACTATAGGTTGGAATATGAGAACCTTCCTTCAGTTTGAATGAAGTGTGGTAGAATGGACATGATGATAAATCGTGTTCATATGTCACCCTCTTCTCTCCCACAGAGCCACCTTCAGCATCTGGCCCCTCGCTCCTGAACCCGATGTAGTACACACCTCAAATTCACATGAAGAAGCCTAAGAAACGCAACCCTCCTCATAGAAAACACACCCCACCGCAAGTTGATGGTGGACCGAGGGTGACAGAGTCCCTTCTGGATGGAGAGGCTATGAAGGAGAGTCTGGCGACTTCTACATCGGAAGTCCAAGATGCCTCTGAGGAAGACTGGCAGACTATCCAGTCAAGGAAGTTGAAAAAAAGGGAAGACCAAGCTTAACGCCCAATTGGGCCATGTTCCCACCACGGCACCCAAGCCACCCTTGAACGGTGCCACGACCACTGGTCCAAGCAACACAAGTGTCACTCTATTAAACGATGACACATGTTCGGGAAGAGAACGCGAGTTGGGGGCAGAGTCGCCCTTCCAATTTGTAGCCAGGGAGAACACTCAATCCGAATCTCAACGCATGTTCCAGTGGGGCAATAAGGGAGGAGGTAGTGGAGTTCTACTGAGAAGCAGGAAAGTTATATACCAGACTGTTAGTCCTGGTAGGGAGAGGAAAAAAGGCAAGCTAGCTCAGCTAGTCGGTAGCCTAAGCCAAGATTCAAAAGCCAAATGTGTTATAGACTTTAGTATGAGTCAGTGGCACCCCAATATGATGGCATGGTCGGCGATGATCAATCTGTCGGCCTATGTGCGGCAATTGCCTAATTGCCCACACCCACTTCCTTCTCCACATTTTTTTAATGTTGAACATCCTTTGTTGGAATATACAGGGTGCCCGTTACAAGAAGAAAATATGCCTCCTTAAAGACCTCAAAAGGCATCATAAGCTTCACATTATGGCTATAGTTGAACCTCGAATTAGTGGATCCAAGGCTGAAAGCATCATTCAGCAATTGGGTTTCCCTTCCTCCCACCACGTCGAGGCCATCGGCTTCTCTGGTGGTATTTGGGTGTTGTGGGATGACAATCGCTGCTCTATCAACATTATTCTTAATCATCGCCAGTTCATTCACTGTTGCATTGACAACAGCTGGTACCTGACCTTTGTATACAGTGCCCCCAATCCTAGTCGTCGTGATCTTCTCTAGCGACGTTAACAAGACATCTCGACCTCCATCTCTGGTGCATGGGCAGTGATAGGTGATTTTAACACGATGCTTGATACATCTGAAAAACTTAATGGGCACTCTTTTGATCGTCATTCTAGTAGGAAATTCAACTCTCTCCTTTTGCATACTGGGCTTGCGGATATCAAGGCCAGCAGCCCTTACAACTACAAAAAGAATGTACACCCTCTTTGTTTCTCTATTTATGTCTACAATAGCTTGAATAGAAATTTCACCTTCAAGCGGTTTCAGTTGTTGGAAAAGCTTGACAGAGTCATCTCCAATGACGAATGGTTAACTATGGCAAATAGCAACACTGTCTCTGTGCTTCCCTGTCTTTACAGTGATCACAGCCTGCTCCTCATTCATGACTCAGCGAGTCACCATCGCCATCCACGGCCCTTTCGTACCAAGGATAGTTGGTCACTGACGCCTGCCTTCAGTGACATCCCTCCTCAAATCTTGGGATTCTACCAAGAGATTCCTAGATGCCCTACCTACATTCCGCACCCCTGCCACCGCATGGGACTCCAAATACCAATCCTCCAATAACAAACACAAATATAAGATCTTGCAACAAATGAATAACCTCCAGGTATCCACTAGTACTCTAGCTTATGTTAATTCTGACCTCACTGTGGCACATTTGCAAGATGAGTACAACAACATCCTCCTCCAAGAGGAGGCAGATTGGCATCAATGAGCCAATCTCAATTGGCTCAGCCTCGATGACAACAACACCAAGTTCTTCCATACTTATGTCAAGGCCCGTCACCTCTTCAACAAGATCAATCGCCTCAAGAACGATTCCGGCAATTGGGAGGACAACCCAACTTCCTTAAAATGCCTTGTTCGCAGCTTCTTCCTCAACCTTATGTCTACCCCGAGCCACAATCCTAGAGCCAGTGCTACCATTGCCCGATTTAACGGGTACTACAGCTGCCCGCCCATCGCATCCTGCACCTGCATCAGTGCTCTCCCATCTACAGAAGAGATTAGGCGCATCATGTTTATGATGGCGCCTAATAAGGCACCAGGGCCCGATGGTATATGCAACTCCTTTGTCCAAAAGAACTGGTATGTTATAGGCCCCTCCTTTACTTGCACCGTCCAAGATTCGTTCACTACTGGTGTTATTGATGACCGCATTGCTGACTCCCATATATGTCTAATTCCAAAAACTAGGCAACCGCAGACCTACAGTGATCTTCATCCAATCTCCCTGAACAATAATTGTTTCAAGTTGATCTCGAAGATCATTGTTGAATGCATCAAGCCCCTCCTTCATGGTTGGATTTCTGAAACTCAATCTAGCTTCCTTTCGAGCAGACGTATTACAGACAACATCATCTTGGTTCAGGAGGTCATCCATACCATGCACATGAAGCATAGTGGCAAGGCACTAGTCTGCATCAAGTTGGATCTCGCAAAAGCCTTTGAAAAAATGAGTTGGGCCTTCATTCATGACACTATGAAGAGAACAGGACTCCCAGACCTTATTGTTAGCTTGATCATGCAGATCATTACCAAAAGACACACATCTATTCTATGGGAGGGTTGCCCTCTGGAATCCTTTAAAACATCTCAAGGTGTGCGTCAAGGTGATCCCATCAGCCCCTACATCTTTGTCTTATGCATGGAGAGACTCGGTCAAGCCATCTCTCACTCTATCAACAAGGGAGACCGGAAACCTATCCAGCTATCATGGCAAGGGCCGCCTCTTTCGCATGTCTTCTTTGTCGATGATATACTTCTGCTAGCTGAAGAAAGTATCAGGCAAGTGCGGGTTATCACCAAGGTCCTCAAATCTTTTGTGAGTGCCTCCGATCAGACGGTCTCAACGTCTAAATCACACTGCTTTTTCTCACCCAACACCTTGCAACAACTCAAAGAGACATTCTACAATCACCTGGGCATCCAATCCACCTTGAACCTGGGTCGCTACTTGGGCATTCCAATCCTCCATCACTGAGTCAATAGATCCACACATTCTACCATTGTTGACACAATGAAGGAACGCATGTCAAGCTGGCCAGCCCAGTAGTTGTCCGTTGCTAGCAGGATTACTCTTGCTAAATCTACACTACATGCCATTCCAGGCTATGCTATGTAGTCGATGCAGCTTTCTTCTTCTCTATGTAATGACATCAATAAGCACGTCAAGAACTTCATTTGGTATGGGGGAAGACTACACCACAACATCTCTTTGGTATCGTGTAAGAAAATCACTATGCCGAAGGCGGAAGGTGACTTGGGGATCAAGGTGGCACGTTTACAAAATCAAGCTCTCATGCTTAAGAATGTCTGGACTTTTATGAATGATCGCCAAACACTCTGGGTTCGGGTCATGCCGGCCAATTACATACATAATGACACCATCACAAAGAAACCTTGCTCCTTTGTGTGGTCTTTCATCAAGAAACATATCCATTCTATTCAACAAGCCTCGATTGTTACTGTCAACAATGGCATATCTATAAATGTTTGGACAAGAAAATGGCTCCATGGCCTATCCATTACCGCCTTGGACCCTTCCTTTATATCTCCACCGGACCTTGCTGATATCAACGTCACTTCCATGGCAATGGTGGGCAACGATTGGGACTGGGATTTCATCCACATCTACCTTCCAACCTCCTCCTGGATGCACATCCACCATGTGTTCCCGCCTGACCCTATGTAGGGTTGTGATACTTGGCAGTGGCCACTAACGCCGTCCGGTCAATTCATAGCAAAGTCAGCTTATCAATAGATCTGTAATGACATCGCTCTCCCTTTGCCTGGTAAATGGTCAACCATATGCAAGCTGCCAATTCCCCAGAGAATTTGTACCTTCCTCTGGCTATTACATCACAAAGCTATCCTCACCAACGTGGAGAAGGCCCGACGACATATTCTGGGTGATGATACTTGTCCTGTCTGTTCCAATGCATGGGACACCCTCTTACACTGCCTAAGAGATTGCACTTCTAGTAAAGAGATTTGGGTGGCCTGACAGGTTGAACCATCCTTCTTCCTGTCCTCGGAGGACGATTGGATTATGGGGATCATGTCATCACATTGCACTGACATGGACTCAATCCTTCCTGTGATCACGTGCTGGGAGATTTGGACGCATCAGAATGATTTCATTCACAACCGAAAGCATCTCCCTATCAATAAACAGATCTCTTTCATCAAAGGTAGAGCTTGAGCTATCCTTGCCCTCCCTACGCGGACAGCCACACCTGCCATGGTGCATATCAACAAAAGGAGCACTCCATTACTCAGTGATGTCATATTGCTAGTCGATGCCTCATACATTTCCAATACCTCTCCTACCAGGATTGGAGTTCATGCCATTAACAAGTATGGCAGATTCCTACTGGGCCATGGTTTTCCCAGTCATGCCAACTCAGCATTGGAAGCAGAAGTCCAAGGTATCATCTACGCTTTGGATCTCTACAAAATTATAGGGTGCCACCATCCAGTCTGATGCCTCTACAGCAATGCTCGTCACCACTGAGGTTGCATCCGCATCAACCCTGTTCGCCCCTCACATGCGTCAGCTTCAGAAGCTCTATGAAGAAGTTTGGCAGCCATGCATTTCGCATATTCCTAGATCTCATAACCTTGTAGCTGATCACATAGCTCATTTTTCTATTAACGTTAGTTCTGCTTTTATCTTCCAAACCAATGTGCCCCCGTGGCTTTCTATGAACCTTGATGTTAATGTTACAAACTTTTTTCCTGTGGTAGAGAGCGGGATGAATATGAACTGAGCTCTACATTGTCAAAAAAAAAAGAAATTTGTTGATGTTGTCATCAAACCCTTTGTAAGAGATCATGATCAACTACTTATTTGGTGACACGTGATGTGAACACTTGTAGAGTAACTCACTATACCTCTCCCAAACCTCCACCAAGGACTCCAAAAGAGATAGATAAAATTGCATGATCTGGTCTCTTATACCATATGTGAGGGATGGAGCGAATAATTTTTCCAAGAAATTATTCTCCAATTGATCACATGTAGAGATTGGCTCCCATGTAAGTTCATTGTACCATCTCTTTTCCTTGTCAAACAGAGAATATTTGAACAATTACATCATCTAATAAGCCACTTTTATAGTCATGGGACAAAGGTTCATGAATTTAAGTAGATCTTCATTGAAATCTTTACCTTCCTGCAAAAGTATTATTCTGGAGTAGAGTCACCCAATGTGCTCTAATCTAAAATGTGGGAGCAATGATGATTGGTGGTATTTTTGGATGAATAACTTCAATAGTTTTAGAAATCCAAAATTCCCTAAGGTTTTGGCAGCTCGACCGCTTGGAAAGCTACTTGTTTTCTTTCCATCTAAAATCTGGGTTGTTGCTCAATCTTCTATAGTAGTGTGTTTACATTGTTCGTCTATGGCTCTTTAAACAATGCATTGAACTTTAGACTTGTCCAATTTGAAGTGGTTTTCTCTATTAAATATATGGAATGTACTCTTTTTCTTAGGATCTTACATTGGGGATGTTGAGTCATGCTAGTCAACTAGTGCCTATCTAAAATACATAGATCTAATAATTTAGTTGGACATGGCAATAAAATTTTAAGCAGATTAAAGTGTCTATCAATTGAAAAAAATCTGTGACGACCCTAATTTTAGGAGTCCAATACCCAAATTACTAGTTAAAGACAAACATGGAGAAAAAATGGTTTATTTTATCATGATATGTATATGGTCAAATTAAGCAATTTTAGCTTGTGTCGATGAGGCTAGAGGTCAATTCATGTATATTTAAGTTGAATATCGTTAGATACGTACCCTTTGGATTAATTTATTTGAAGGGTCAAATGATGGAATTTGGGTGCCTAATTTTTATGTAAGGTGAACTACACTGCGTGGAATCCCTGATTCAAATTATAACATCAAAGATATTACCTACGAGATTCTATTGAGGTTTAAAATAAAGAGGAAAATTGTTAAAAGTTTTAGCATGAGACAATGGCCAACTATTATTATAAGAAATTGTTGGTTGTTGTATGTTCACGTGGACTTTGAACGTGAAGTGGATGAGAAGTGGTCAAAAGTGGGACTTGTCTTCATGATCCGAGACCTACAGAGATTATGGTAACAGATCTATTTGATAGTGTCCACATCCCTTGAGTTTGTTTCACTAGATCCATCATGACCGGTTTGATATCTAGCCCTTGAAGGAGTTCTGGTTGTTACCATGACTACCCAGGTCTATCTCATAGGTAGTAGAATGGGCGGCAGTACTACCTAGATGAAGCAGAGGATCAATGGAAAGATAAAGGGATCAAGAGCATTGAGACAATGTTGGGAGGTCTCTACTAATTTAGATTATGCCTAGTAGTGGCAATGGTCCTCAGGAAGCTCCCCGGTGCATCCATGGATTAGAACGAACACCAAGGGAAAATCATCACGACGACCTGCTCACCTAGGGATATTGAGGAGAAAAGGGTTGTAAGGCCACGGAGCACCCTGTGCCATCAGACTTATCACTTAGCTTACTGCAGATCTCGCCAAGGCCCATGACCATAGGAAGATAGACCTACAACTCGGCTAGTGCATGCCCTTCCGTGGTGCAGAGCAAGACCCCCACCATCATCTCTGATCCCTACCACCACTACTTCTTCCCTGTTACCAAACACCACCTCAAGTCCACTGTCGACGACCACTTTAACCACTGACATCAGCGCCCACAGAGATCACAGCAAGGATCACCTTGCACCCAGTTTGGATTGGCACTGACGGCAACGACACATGCAAAGAGCAAGCGTCCCCACCTACCTATGGCTCCTCATCCTTACTTTTCCAGAAACAACCTGTAGCAGCCATGACGGCATTGGAATAGTCTGAGATGAGCCGAGTCCTGTTGATTTCTTGTTGGAGATCCAGCCACCAATGGCACAGGGATCAGGCCCAAGAAAATGGAGGCGAGCCTGCAGGGGCGCACGCTCTCGCAGGCATTCCATTCTGGCAGCGCCGCTCACACTGTTGACCTACACAGACTGGCCAGGGCAGGGAGGCTGGGATATGAACCTATGGCTAGTCGGATATGCAATTTGCAGTTCCACCCAACTAGCAAACCCACAACTCCCTCCCCGTAATCTCTATTGCTGGACAGACTCTTCTTTCCTTGTTCTCTATTCCGGCAACATCAGGTCTTGCGATGAGTGAGGAGGATTTGCAGGACCACTTTCACTCCTACATAGTCTATCTTCCTGAGATCCTCGTAGCATCACAGAGCTTCACTGACGTGACCGTTCGTTGACGGGATTGGACCCTGAGGCATCCACACAATGTAGTGGTCACTGGTTGCCGTGAGATTGAGGTAGAGAAGATCAATGACAGACTTGAAGCAAGCCTCCTTTTGATGGTAGAGGCCTAGACTCTTCCGATTTGTTCAGTGTTGTCCGGTTCTGCGATGACGCTCGTTGCAAAGGCAGAAGAACAGAGAAAAGTGGAGGCTGCGTCGTGCGAGAGGGTGATCGTAAAGAAAAGGAGAAGGAATGGGTCAGGCCAAGAACCGGCCGGTCCATCACAATAGACCGAGCAAACAAGATCCAGGAGATGCCCAAAGTGGACATGTGGCGGGTGGTGGTTGGTGCAAAAAGGTAAAAATTCTCAAAAATATACTAGATCTTGGAAATACTATTAAAAATAGGTCCTTTGTCCAATAAATGCCCCCAAAATACCCATGCACTCAGAAAATGCCCTCTTTCTTATGAAAACTCTAGAATAGACTTTTGAGACATATTTGTTGGTGATATTTAATTTAGGTATTAATGCTCCTTTTAATGGTTTATTGAATGAAATAAATAATATCCAGTTGAGATTAATTCTCATAAAATTGTCCTAGAATCCTAATGATGATATACATCCATATTTAGACTCTAATCTGAGTAATATATCTAAATAATAGCTCTTTTTCTATTAAAGACTATTTAGATGCTTTGAATCCCATTTTAATTATAGAAAATAGACTAATAATAAAAAAAATTGTGAAAATCGAACCTGACCTAAATAATGACCTCTAGATCGGTAGGAAATATCAGAGACCAATTAGGATCAATTTGAGCCTAAATTTTAATAAATCCTAATTTGGACCTAAATATCATTAATAATGGGGAAAATCATATTAATGATGATTATTATTGTTAATCAGGTGATGATCGGATATCTAGATGAGCAAGAATGATTAAAAAAATTATGTGAACTCAGGTACGTGGGCTTTATCTAAGTATATGACTAGTTTTCTTGTGTGCAATAGATATGATGTATTGCTTTCCTTTATTTGAGAATATTTCTTGGATGTACTATGACTATAGTATCTTCGCCATGTCGATAAGAACAACAAAGAATATAGATGGTTTGTAGCTACTAAGTGGATATATGCTCTCTCTCTCTCTCTGAATCCTTTCTTTCTTCCTCTAAATATAAGGTCGGCACTCGGTCCCCATAGTCCAAGGGGTGGGGAAAAATGAAGTGTGACATCTCTCTCTCCCCTCTAAATATAAGGTCGGCACTTGGTCCCCATAGACCAAGGGGTAGGTAAAAATGAAGTGTGACACTGCTTAGTAGTACAAACGCATCAAAAGACATATAAAAATATGTGTTTACCTGATTATCACTTTAAATAATGTTTTCTTTACTCTTTCTTTCTCAAGTTATTTCAATTATGCAAGAATATTAGTATGTATATTTCTACCCACGTACACAACACCTTATGTGTTGATTCGTTGTTTCACATATGTTTTAGGTTCAGAGATAGCATGGGTGGAAAAGATGGGAGTGAGCAGTTGTCTAGGTTTACCTATTGTGTTAAGATCCTAGTTAGCATACATGTTTAGACTTGTGTAAAATTTTCTATTCAATGTGTAAATGTAATCTGTAATAGTTCATGTTGTAATTAATATACATGTTGAATGTTGAGAATGTTATGGTTGTATGTTCATGTATATGTATTATGGTTCCGCATCACTCTCTGATATAAATGCTAACATTTTCAGATTTGTCCTCTCGAGCATTCTAAGTCTCAAGACGGAAGAATCTGGGGATGTTATAATCGGTATCAGAGCATGAACAATAGCTACACCTAACAATTGATCACCATGACACATAAAACTAAATTTCATGTCTCACTTTAAACCTTAGAAACTTAGTAAGTTGTTATGTAGGAATAAGGTTTGACTTAGCCTCTAAGTTAGAACCTAGATGTTTGAGAACTAGGTTTAGATAAGTGTGTGAAACCCTTTCCATATAGAGCTCATATGTATTCAGTAGCTACACTAATTTACACCATGTTCTCATCATTTCACTAGGTGACATGGCACTGGACTATCTACTCTGAGTGGGACACTCATTTTGCTGATTTGGTTTTGTTTCCCAATTGGCTCGAGCCTCGACAGTTTTCTCTGACGTCTTCTTTCTTGGAGAAAAAAATACAATATTTTATTATATATATGTAAATATAAAAATGTGTCCTTGACACTGGAGATTAGTTAGTGTTCATGCGACCTAAGTGAAAAGGAGTGACATTAGTCTAGAAGAGAGAGTAGTCTAGATTAGATGTCTAGAGCCTTATCAGATGTTTGACAGTTAGAGTAGATGATATATTGATAGATGATATAAGCAAGGATGATTAATATATGTTTGATACGGATGATATATGTTGTGTTATATTGGTTCAAGTTGTATATGAGTTCTGATCCATTTCAAAGAAATATGAGCTAAGTCTTGATACTGAAAGTATGTAGGTTTTCCCACTTAAGATGAGCTAAGTTTAAGATAAGGTCGAATATGCATGAGCCTCAAGCTCTTTTACAAAGGAGGACCTCTAGTGTTAGGACAAGATATGTGGTGAACCTAGACAATGGACCTACCCTACAATATATGAAAAATATAAGATATATGTGAAATGTTGTGTCCTAAGCTGGGTTACTCCTGAGTATATGAGTTGAGCCCCTTTTGCATGATTCAATCATATATGTGAGAATTGGGTAAAAAAAATGATGATGGGTAGGTGACTCATAATGAAAAAGTCTATCCTTTTGATTGATTTAGGTCCTAGCTGGAGTGACATGTGTTTATGAAGCTCATCCTTAGTTGCAAGTGAGGTGATATATAAAACTATGGTTGCTAGAGTAAAATGACTTATGCATCACATACTCATAAATGTTCTTCCTTCCACTTCTCTTTCCTTGTATATGATGCTAGAAACCTCACTTGAACTATATTTATGATTATGTATGAGGTGTCACTCATATAAGCTTGACCTATTCTATTTCCCTGCCCTATATCATACATGTGATATCAATGTTTGAAAACATAATAAGCTTGACCTATTCTATATTCCCTTCCTATATCATACATGAAATATCTAAGTTTGAAATCATGATAAGATCGGCCTAGTATATTCCCGTTCCCCTTCTGTCATACATGAAAGATATAAGTTATGAAAGCATGATCTTGACACAAAGGTCCCTTTGGATCATATATATTGCATGACAATATAGTGTTTAACCTTAATCCTTCTAAATCCAAGCTTATAGTTGATAATTAACTACACCATGAGGTGGAACCCTAATATTCAAACATGTTAACTAAGACCCTTCACATGATGAAATTATGATATGATGTTGATCATAAAGCTAGACTAGTGATGTTAAGTGCCAACATTGTAGTAAATGATGCTTCAACCTATATAAGGTGGGGTGGGCACACCCTACATGATTAAATATCCTAAGAAGACTACTTAGGATGAATCTAGAATAATGATAATCTTGACACCTAGAAGTGGTGGATCAGGGTATTAGAAATTCTTGGATGTCAATCTGATTGTGAGATTAGTTGAATTTTGAGGATGAAATTCCATATAAGGTGGGGTGAATGTGACATCCCTAATTTTAGGAGTTTAATACCCAAATTACTAGTTAAATACAAACATGGAGAAAAAAATGATTTTTTTGCATATCATGATATGTATATGGTCAAATTTAGCAATTTGAGCTTGTGTCAATGAGGTTAGAGGTCAATTCATGTATATTTAAGTTGAATATCTTTAGATATATACCCTTTGGACTAATTAACTTGAAGGGTCAAATGATGGAATTTGGGTGCCTAATTTGTATGTAAGGTGAACTACACTATTTGGAATCACTGATTCAAATTATAACATCAAAGATATTACCTATGAGATTCTATTGAGGTTTAAAATAAAGAGGAAAATTATAAACATTTTAGCCTGAGACAATGGCCAACTATTATTATAAGAATTTTTTTTTTGTTGTATGTTCACGTGGCCTTTGAACGTGAAGTGGATGGGAAGTGGTCAAAAGCATGACTTGTCTTCATGATCCGAGACCTACGGAGCTTATGGGAACAAATCTATTCGATAGTGTCCACGTGCCTTGAGTTTGTTTCACTAGATCCATCAAGAGTGGTTTGATATCCATCCCTTGGAGGAGTTCTGGTTGTTACCATGACTACCCAGGTCTATCTCGTAGGAAGTAGAATGGGTGGCAGTACTACCTAGATGAAGTAGAGGATCAATGGAAAGATAAAGGGATCAAGAGTGTTGAAACAATGTTGGGAGGTCTCTACTGATTCAGCTTATGCCTAGAAGTGGAAATGGTCCTCAGGAAGATCCCTAGAACATTCGTGGATCAGAACGAACACCAAGGGAAAATCATCATGACGACCTACTCTCCTGGGGATATTGAGGAGAGAGGGTTGTAAGGCCACGGAGCACCCTATGCCATCAGACTTATCACTTAGATTATTGCAGATCTCGCTAAGGCCCATGACCATAGGAAGATAGACATGCAACTCGGCTAGTACAGGCCCTTCTGTGGTGTGAAGCAAGACCCCCACCATCATCTCTGATTCCTACCACCACTACTTCTTCCATGCTTCCAAACACCACCTCACGTCCGTTGTCGACGACCACTTTAACCACCGGCATCAGCGCCCATAGAGATCACAACAAGGATCACCTTGCACCCAGTTTGGATTGGCACTGATGGCAGTGACACATGCAAATAGCAAGTGTTCCCGCCTACCTATGGCTCCTCATCCTTAGTTTGCCAAAAACAACCTGCATCAGCCACGACGGCACTGGAATAATCTGAGATGAGCTGGGTCCCGTTGATGTCTTGCTGGAGATCCAGCCACCAATGGTGCAGGAATTAGGCCCAAGAAAATGGCGGCGAGCCTGCAGGGGTGCACGCTCTCACTGGCATTCCAGTCTGGCAGCACCACTCACACCATCGACCCGCATAGACCGGCCAGGGCAAGGAGGCTAGGATATGAACCTATGGCTCGTCGGAGATGCAATCTGTGGTACCACCCAACTAGCAAACCCACAACTCCCTCCCCATAATCTCTATAGCTAGACAGACTCTTCTTTCCCCGTTCTCTGTTCTGGCAACATCAGGTCTTGCCATGAGCAAGGAGGATCTGTAGGACCACTTTCACTCCTACATAGTCTATCTTCCTGAGATCCTCGTAGCATCACAGAGCTTCACCAATGTGACCGTTTGTTGATGATATTGGACCCCGAGGCATCCATGCAGTGCAGTGGTCGCTGGTCACCATGAGACTGAGGTAGAGAAGATCAACGACGAACCTTGAGCAAGCCTCCTTTTGATGACGGAGGCCTAGACACTTCTGATTTGTTCACTATTGTCCAGTTCTGCGACGACGCTCGTTGCAAAGGCAGAAGAACGGAGAAAAGCAGAGGTTATGTCGTGCGAGAGGGTGATCATAAAGAAAAGGAGAAGTATCGGGTCAGGTTAGGAACCGGTCGGTCCATCACAATAGACCAAGCAAACAAGAGCTAGGAGATGCCCAAAGTGGACATGTGGTGAGTGGTGGTTGGAGCAAAAAGGTAAAAATTCTCAAAATATACTAGATCTTGGAAATACTATTAAAAATAGGTCCTTTATCCAATAAATGCCCCCAAAATACCCCCGCACTCAGAAAAATTCCCTCTTTCTTATGAAAACTCTAGAATAGACTACTGAGACATATTTTTTGGTGATATTTAATTTAGTTTTTAATGCTCCTTTTAATGGTTTATTGAATGAAATAAATAACATCTAGTTGAGATTAATTCTCATAAAATTGTCCTAGAACCCTAATGATGATATACTTCCATATTTAGACTCTAATCTGAGTAATATATCTAAATAATAGGTCTTTTTCTATTAAAGACTATTTAGATGCTTTCAGTCCCATTTTAATTTTAGAAAATAGACTAATCGTCGAAAACTTGTGAAAATCAAACCACACCTAAATATTGACCTCTAGATCAGTAGAAAATATCAGAGACCAATTAGGATCAGTTTGAGACTAAATTTTGATAAATCCTAATTTGGACCTAAATATCATTAATAATGGTGAAAATCATATTAATGATGATTATTATTAATAATCAGATGATGATCGTATATCTAGATGAACAAGAATGATTAAAAAAATCTCTGAACTCAGGTACGTGGGCTTTATCTAAGTATATGACTAGTTTTCTTGTGTGCAATTGCTATGATTTATTTCTTGTCTTTATTTGAGAATATTGCTTGGATGTACTATGACTATAGTAACTTCGCCATGTCGATAAGAACAACAAAGAATATAGATGGTTTGTAGCTACTAAGTAGATATATGCTCTCTCTCTCTTTGAATCCTTCCTCTCTTCCTCTAGATATAAGGTCGGCACTTGGTCCCCATAGCCCAAGGGGTGAGGGAAAATGAAGTGTGACATCTCTCTCTCTCTCCTCTAAATATAGTGTCGACACTCGGTCCCCATAGCCCAAGGGGCAGGGAAAAATGAAGCGTGACACTGCTTAGTAGTACAAACACATCAAAAGACAAATAAAAAAATGTGTTTACCTTATTATCGTTTTAAATAATGTTTTCTTTACTCTTTCTTTCTCAAGTTATTTCAATTATGCAAGCATAGTAGTATATATCTTTCTACCCACGTACACAACACCTTGTGTGTTGATTCGTTGTTTCACGTATGTTTTAGGTTCAGAGATAGCATGGGTGGAAAAGATGGGAGTGAGAAGTTGTCCAGGTTCACCTATTGTGTTAAGATCCTAGTTAGCATACACATTTAGACTTGTGTAAAATTTTCTATTCAATGTGTAAATGTAATCTGTAATAGTTCATGTTGTAATTAATATACATGTTGAATGTTGAGAATGTTATGGTTGTATGTTCATGTATGTGTATCATGCTTCCGCATCACTCTCTGATATAATTGCTAACATTTCTAGATTTGTCCTCTCGAGCCTTCTAAGTCTCGAGATGGTAGAATTCAGTGATGTTACAAAATCCTAATTAATCTCAAACACTCATATTAAAAACTTTTACATCCTCTCCAAAAAAAGCACCAAATTTAATGTGATTTAACTAGAAAATAAGAAATTCATTGAGCAATAATCCCTAGATGTTACCTAATCTACGTGCAATAGTCGTCGCCCATAAGCAGATAGATCTTATTGCAATATAGTGTTCGGATTAAACTATAGAGAGAAAAATATTAAAAAAATCACCTAACATATTCAATTTTATTAGGAATATATTTAGAACAATTGGTTTATTGGTTATCCAAACTAAATTACAAGCAATTGAAAAGAAGTAAAAAGGTTGATTGCATCAAATATTAATTGAAGTATGGAAGACATGATTTCACCACCGTTGTCTATGTTCTCTATTTACGCATTACAATTATCATCATTTCAACTTCTCACATTGGGGACAAGGATATCCTTGTCCTTTCGAAGAACGAACATCATAAAGATAGGTTTACCAGTAGGCTCTAGGTATCACTTCCTACGGATCACTAAATACCATCACCCTAGTGAAAATCCTTATGTGATACTAGATAGGGTTTAACCAGTGTTATTTGATATTCTAATATTGGATTTCATTGTCTCTACACATGTGATGATAATAAATCTAAAATTAGGGTGATCAATCCACAAAGCACGTGATAAAAGAAATAAACAATCATATATCCAAAATAATAGAATTTGATAATGTGTGGTACAAAGTACATGACACGAGGCTAATTGATGTTTACCAGTGAGGGTTCTAATCACTCATAGAAATGGAACAAGCACAAGAACAAGAAAGGGGAGAAGAATTCTTGCCAAAGAAGGTGTAGACGGCATATCTATGATCCGTGATGAGAAATCAAAACCTCCACCATTAGAAGAATTTTGAAAAGATTCTATGAGGAGGGTGTCGTTCCTTCATATATGTTTCATTCTTCTAATCTAAAAATTGTGCTAGAGTGCTAGGGGTTAAACCCTACTCCTTTAGGTTAAAATTCCTTTTATATGATTGTTAACGGGCCCACAAAATCAATCAATATATGGTCTTTTGGCGCTCTCTTTTTTTTCTACTAAAAACACACTAGTCAAAAAATTGGGTGGCCATTTGATCAAATCCTAACTTGTGCATTAGCTAGAATAAACCCCCAACCAGTCGACTAGGAAATGTGTTAATGGATCAATTGAGGGTTGGATCTATCTGTTGTGTGAGGGTGGCTCCCCATTCAATTGTCTCTCTTGGTGAAATGGACAATTGAGTAACAATTAAGACAAGAGTTTTCCACTTGATCGACCTGGTTGACCAAATGGGAGGCTAGATCTTCGGGAGATCATCAGTTGGTTAGTGGATTGATTGGTAACCCAACTAGGTGATCTACATTTGCAAATTTCATCAATCTTAACTAACAATTTATTTGTTTATAAGCAATCTACTAGTGGATCCAGTCAATTGACTCACTTGGTGCAAAACTTCTCTACTTTTGACTTAGTTCAATTGGTTTATCAAGGGTACTAGTCACCCCACCATAGCTCCCTTAGAGGCATACCTCTTCTATTTTTTCCCAAATCCTTACCAATGGTTGGAGGTGGAGGAAATAGACTTAGGGCATTGTGAGTACGATCTTGAATTGCCTCTTATTTTTTCCTGCTATAAGGTGAGAAAATATCATTAAAAATATAATAAGGTGACAAAAAGTAAATCCAGCTTAAGAATCCTAAATTAAGGTTATAAGCACTGGAAATGACATGAATCTACTTTAAAATGTGCAATGAAAATGATATGAATGTTCATCCATCAATCATCTAACAACTCAAGTCTCAAACTAGTAATGTGCTCTAACTCTATCAAAAGAATCATGGGAGATGCACAAGCTATATCTTTCTTCTAGCTCAGTGCATTTGTAGAAACATTAACGTTCTTGTTTGGTAAGAAATTGTGAAGATATTAGAATCATTGAGATACTCCATTTATCTCCTTTATCACAATTCCCATTTTTGGTAGGTTTGTTGGCACATTTATAGTTAAAGACAATGTTGATGTAGTAGATCAAATATACAATTGGGATAATATTTTAATACAAAATATTTGAGAGTGTTTGGTAGCAGTAAGAATTTTGAATTTCATGAAACATATGACAAGACAATGTGCTTACAAAGATGGATGGTGGTTCCAAATGTTATAGGTCCCAGGGAGATGGTGCTTGAGGCATCCATGTATGAGATGTGTCATGGTAAAACTATGATGTACCCACAATCTTAAATGTTTGTATTGGTGGCCATGATTGAAGTGTGACGTGGAGGAATTTTTGGCAAGATGTACAATTTGTCATCATGTCAAATTATAGCACCAAAGCATGTAGTATTGTTGCATCCCATGACAATTCTTTTGTGGAATTGGGACCATGTGACCATGGATTTTGCGGTTGGTCTTCCTATGATAGCCAAGAACGTGTATCTATTTGTGATCATTGATTATTTGAAAGAATCTTCTCACTTATTACATGTGAAGACTACCTACACTACAAAGACGCTGGCGTAGATATATGTGGCTAGAGCTGGTGAAGTGGATCACTAATGCCAACGAGGTAAATCAATAGCCCTAGACCAGAGAGGAAAGATAAATTACTTGCATTTTAGATACTCATAGAGTTGAGTTACCTCAGAGAGACTAAACATGGCACTACCCTTATGATATGGGCCAGGAGAACCTCAATTGGACTAGATAATTTTTTAATATATGTTTAACAAGCCACTTGTATAAGTTTGTTTAGAACAACCATGGTATAAAATTAGTAAGAATGCGATCTTATCTTGAAATGTGATATAAGTAGATATGACATGGTGGAAAACCCTAGTGATGGTTTGGTAGATCTTTATGTATAGATGGTTAACCATATACATGAATGATGATGATAATGTGATATTGTTGGTTATTCTTGTAATGAAATCACTAGTAAATGTTGCAATTTATTATGAGCAATGAAATAAGATCATATGAATGAAACATGTTACATGAGGTATTAATATTAGTGCTTAATAAAGATGAAAAATATAGTTTGATATTTAGTACTACATAATGATGATGGCATCTTGATATGATCTAGAGGGATAAAGTGGAACACTATAGTTAACTCCCTCGTAAAAGGCATATGTTAATGTTGAACATGTTCTAACAATTAGCTCAATAAAATGTTGATGACACCTTGATATAATGGGATAACTTTAGTTAACTCCTTTAGAACATGGTAATATGATGTGGGAACCCTAATTCATGGGTAAAGATAAGGGTGCAACCCCAATATCTGAGATATGTCATGACATAACTAGATTTCTAATCCATTTTTTTTAATCTTTTATGAAGAGGTGATTCACCTTATATGTATTAAAACATCCTAATAGTTGTTTGGATATGATTATGGGGCTTTTTTTGGATATGTTGCACATAGAGTGGTGTCCTATATATGGATGAAGACCTTTTGGTTTTTCCTTGAAGTAAGAGGATGGCTTAATTTTGAGGATGAAATTTCTTTTTAGATGTATATGATTTGATGGACTGGATTTTTGGCTTAATTTCAAGGACAAATTTCTTTTAAGGTGTGTAGGATGTGATAGAGTGAAATTGTATATGTATAATCGCATAAGTGAATTCAATGCTTGAGTTATAGTAAGAATTCCAAGTGTTTCGGTAAAGTATGGATATTAGTTGACATTGATAGTCGAATATGATCCATCAGTTTATTCCTTGTTAGAATAATTTGTTGAGTGGTACAATGGCACCAAATTTTGATATAAGATCTCTTGATTTATTGTGAAGCTATGGTTAAAGTCACATTATATTTTGATGCTCTTGGATGGAGACAATTAGATATGAAGTAGGATAAATGATTATTATTTGATATTTTGATGAAAAAGGTAAATAAATACACAACCTAGGTTTTAATCAACAAGATGCCACACCCATCATGGTGTTGTAGAAGTTGCGAACTTGATGAACTGTAGATACTATTCGTGGCATCATTCTCACCATTAGATGGTGTATTCAATGGTTGATATATCTCCTTCAATTCGCTTTTGATTATGTAGTTGTGGGAGATGTTGGAGCAATGACTCAGGTCACCACCACGTCGTGGTCGTGGCCCAAAGTACATGGGTAGTTTTCCTTGCCTATTTTGAGAACTACAATTTCAACACTCATTTGAGGAGTGAGGGTGGGGAACAAGGAGAAGGAGTTTGTCACTTTCTCGGCCTCTCCAACAATAGGGTAGACGAGCGAGAAGGAACCATAAAACAATGGAAGACATGACGAAGAAGAGCACAAACATCACAGGTCACAAAGACGAAGCCTCAACCGCGGCATACACCAGACCGATAGTGTATGATAAGAGAGACAAAACCCCAATCTCCAACCAACTTGCTCAATGCCGCCGTGGATCTTATTCAATAGAGAGCATGGATTCCCCATTTCCGAAAGGAGCTTGTTGGCTAGATGATGAGAGCCCTACTAAATCCAATGAGGACCTTTTTTTTTGCAATGGTGAGAGTGAGAAAATGTTGTGGATACTTGAATCCCCGCCGGAGTTCTACTCCGCGGTGGTGCCCAATTGAGGAACTCGAAGATTTATCAGTGCTGACCTCCTTAGTTGAAGCAGTACTCCCCTCATATCCACACAACGGAAGGTCATGATCCCAACATATGACTTTTCAGAGACAAAGGCGGGTCGAACGGCACTGGTCTCTCATTGGAGACCCAAGAGCAGAGGTACAACGGCGAATAGGGGAGCCACACAATTGGGCTTCCACCATTGCGTGGGAGATGGATCGAGCGGGAGAGAAAGAAAGAGGGAGAAGGAGAACCGAGTTCATTCATCCTGAATTGGGTCTAGGTGGTAGACCAACCGGCTCAGTGTGAGGATAGGAGGAGAGCACCCCTAGACATGTGGTGAAGTCTCATTGGCCAACAAAGGTTAAAAATCTCAAAATATGCAAATCTTCAATAAATCATAGAAAATAGCCGGCATATAAAAAATATAAATAATATACCAAAATGTTTAGAAAAATGATTAGAATTACATGGAACCGTCATATCAGTCTTTTTATGCTTAAATCATAGTGATATCATGAAATAATATTGTGCTTATTTCATAGATAATAAATATCAAATGATGGCCTCAAGTTATGATAAAATGTCAGTAAATCCATAGTCATGTTTATAATCCATGTACAGTCAGTGATTATAATGTTGATGCATGAAATTATGTAATATGTGTCATATGGCTAATTAGGGATAATAACCCTAATTAATGTGTAATAATTACAAATGTGCTCAAGAAATCCTAGAAATTATAGAGTAAGCTCATATTAGTAATTGGAAGCTAATGTGGAACTTTGATATCAATTAGACGCATAGAATTAATGTTATATGAAGATGACCCTTAATACATGTTATGAAACCCTAATTTAGGTTAATGATGTAACCTAGGATTAATATATGCACAAATTACTATGAAAGCTAATGTTCCGATGATGAACCCTAATCTGTAACATAATTGAAAAATAACATCAGTAAGATAATTCTAAGACAAGAATACAAGTAAAAGTATGAATATCCTAATGAGATAAGGTAAACCCTAAAATGGACATAACTAGGGTTATGAAAGTGATGAGAACCTAATGGTGATATGTGATCTTATCTTGATCAGGGTTTGACCAAGTTTATAGTTGATCTCAGAAATATGTGATTAGGATATCTTGGTCAAGGTATGCCATTACCTCTTACTTGGCTTATCATATAGTATGCTTGCATTATATGTGTAGTAAAATACTTGGTGTATGATATTGGAGGAAATGATTGTTCTTGTATGATATGTTGCTTGATTTTCCATACTTATTGCTATGAACACATCAAACTTAATATATATGTTCCATTATATGAAAGCACTAAACTCTTTGGTAATACGGTGCTTGGAAGTGACTTAACTCTTTGGTAGTCGGTCACATTGTTCAGTATATGCCTTTTGTTATATTCTTCTATTACTGCCAAGTATTAGTTTTATCTTATTTCCAAGATTAGTAATGAGAGGTATATAAAAGGCACGTAGGAGTACTCAGTACAATATTCTTAAATATTGTAATGATGTGTACCACATGTAATCTTTTCTTTAGGTAATGTGGACATGTGATCTTGAAGAACAAGGATAGTTGAGAGTTGTGTGGCGAGCTGATATATAGGTGGATTTTTTGTCTTAAGATCCTGTTGTTTAGTGGTAGTACATGTATATGTAGAAGTTTTTTGTTCAATATGTAATATCAAATGTTGTAACAATTCATTTTATAATGATATGTTGAATGGTGAACATGTGTTGTATGGTTTTATTATTGTTCATGTGCATGCACTACTGTTGTTTCAATCTGATTTTCTTCTTCTTAGCCTACTGTGTGGTGTTTAAATTGGGATGCTCTCTTGGGTGAGGTTTCAATTCGGGTGTCACACATGAGATTGAGTTTTAGAAAATTTGGGGACATCACAGGTGGTATCAGAGCATGAACAATAGCAAAGCCTGACATTTGCTCATTATGCAACTCAAACTAAAGAAAACCTTGAACTTTAAAAATCTTTAGGGTTAGATTAGTCATATTTTAGAGACTATATCTGACCTAGCCTCTAGGTTAGCACCTAGATGTCTGAGAAATAGGTCTAGACTAGTGTTTGTTTTATAGCAAGTCCTAAGATGACATCATATCCTTATAATGTGGCGGTATGGGGCATTACATTATCTGGAAATGATGTGCATCAAGGGAAGAGAAACCCTAGACATATGGTGTTCGTTGTCTAGAGTAGCTACACTAGTCTACACCATGTTCTCACCCTTTTCACTAGTTTTCATGGCATTGTACTCTCTACTATGTGTGGGACACTCATTTTTTGGATTTGGTTTTTGATTCCAATTGGATCGAGACTCAATAGATTTCTATGACATTTATTTTATCAGAGAAAAACATATTATATTTTATTATATATGTAAGTACTACAAAAATGTGTCCCCACACATGTTAAGTAGGAGGTGATCGTGCAACCTAAGTGAAAGTGAGTGACATCAGTCTAGAAGAGAGAGTAGTTCTAGATTATATGTCTAGAGCCTTGTTGGAATATATGTGATAGATGGAATAGATGAAATAAGATTAGATGACAATCTAAGTTGTATAGAGATGATAGAAGATAGTTTATTATGATATATGTTTGTCTTTGAGGACTTAAGTTCAATTTTGAGGATGCAAGATGAGTTTTGATGATGCAAGTAACTAGGCTTTTATGAGATAAGATATGCTAAGTTAAGATAAGATTGTGAATCAACAAGAGCCTCAAGTTATTTTACGAAGGAGGACCTCTAGTGTTGGGACCAGTTATAGGGTTAACTCTAGAGAGAGTGAGACCCAGAGGGAGAAGGTTAGAGAACCTAAACTCCAAGATATGAGAGTTATGAGAAATATGTGATACAATATGCCCTAAACTAGACTACTCCTAAGTGAACGAGTTGAGTTGTTTTATGCGTGATTCCTATAGTTTTGTTGAACCCTAGATGTTCTTGGGAGGACCAAACACTAGAGATATAGAGAGAGGCTAGTTATATATATGCATGTGAATATGAATATGAGTACTGCCATCTGGATGAGGGAGAGAGAGTCCCAAGACCCTGGAGGATATAAATGTGTTAGCTTCTGTAAAGACTCATGCTCGGGTGGGTGGTTCCCCATGTTGGACTCTAGTGGTGTATATATAGAGAGAGTTTTGAGTAAAGGTATTTCATGGGTAGAGATCTATGAAGAGAATGTCATAGCATGTTTTGGTTTGTGCTTATGTGGCCAGAGCTTGTGAAGTGGATCCCTAGTGCCAATGAGGTAAACTGATAACCCTAGACCAGAGAGGAAAGATAAAGTACTTGCATTTGAAGTACTCATAGAGTTGAGTTAGCTCAGAGAGACTGAGCATGGAACTACCCTCATGATACGGACCAGGAAAACTTTAATTGGACTAGATAAAGTTTTAATATATGTTTAACAAGCCACTTGTATAAGTTTGTTTAGAACAACCACGATATAAAATTAGTAAGAATGTGATATTATCTAGAAATGTGATATAAGTAGATATGACATTGTGGAAAACCCTAGTGATGGTTTGATAGATATCTATGTATATATGTTTAACCATATACATGAATAATGATGATAATGTGATATTGTTGGTTAATCTTGTGATGAAATCACTAGTAAATGTTGCAATTTATTATGAGCAATGAAATAAGATCATATGAATGAAATGTGTTACATGAGGTGTTAATCTTAGTACTTAATAAAGATGAAAATATAGTTTGATATGTAGCACAACATAATGATGATGGCATCTTGATATGATCTAGAGGGATAAAGTGGAATACTATAGTTAACTAACTAAAAGGCATATGTTGATGTTGAGCATGTTCTAACAATTAGCTCAATAAAATGTTGATGACACCTTGATATAATGGGCTAACTTTAGTTAACTCTTTTAGAACATGGTAATATGATGTGGGAACCCTAATGCATGGGTAAAGATAAGGGTGCAACCATAACAAATGAGATATGTCATGACACAACCAGATTTCTAAGCTATTTTTTTCAATCTTATATGAAGGAGTGATTCACCTTAGATATTTTAAAACCTCCTAATCGTGGTTTGGATATGAATATGGGACTTTGTTTTTGGATATTTTGTGCATAGAGTGGTGTCCTATATATGTATGAAGAAGACCTTTTGGTTTTTCCTTGAGTGAGAGGATGGCTTAATTTCAAGGATGAAATTTCTTTTGAGATGTATATGATGTGATGGACTGGATTTTTGGCTTAATTTTGAGGATGAAATTTCTTTTAAGGTATGTAGGATGTGATGGGGTGAAATTTTAGATGTCTAATCGCATAAGTGAATTCAATGTTTGAGTTATAGTAAGAGTTCCAAGTGTTTCAGTAAAGTATGGATATTAGTTGACATTGATATTTGAATATGATCCATAAGTTTATGCCATGTTGGATTAATTTGTTGAGTGGTCTAAGGGCACCAAATTTGGATATAAGGTCTCTTGAGTTATTGTGAAGCTATGGTTAAAGTCTCGTTAGATTTTGATGCTCTTGGACGGAGATGATTAGATCTAAAGTAGGCTAAATGATTATTATTTGATGTTTTGATGACTAAGGTCAATAAATATACAACCTAGGTTTTAATCAACAAGATACCACACCCATCTTGATGTTGTAGAAGTTGCAAAATTGATGAACTACAGATTCTATTCATGCCATCATTCTCACCATTAGATGGCATATTTAACGGCTGATATATCTTCTTCCATCCCTTTTAATTATGTAGTTGTGGGAGAAGTTGGAGGCAGCGACTGTGGTCACCACCATGTCGTGGTCGTGGCCCAAAGTACATGGGTAGTTTTTCTTGCCTATTCCGAGATGTACAGTTCCAACCCTCATTTGAGGCGTGAGGGTGGGGGAACAAGGCGAAGGAGTTCGTCACTTTCTCGGCCTCTCCACTAATAGGGCAGATGAGCGAGAAGGAACCAGGGAACAATGGAAGACCTGATGAAGAAGAGAGTAGACCTCACAGGTCACAGAGATGGAGCCTCAACGGTGGCATACACCAGACCGGTGGCGCACGACAAGAGATACAAAACCCCAATCTCCAACCATGTTGCTCAACGCCGTTGTGGATCTTTTCCAATCGAGAGCATGGATTCCCCATCTCCTACAGGAGCTTGCCGGCTAGATGATAAGACCTCTGCCAAAGCCAATGATGCCCTTTTCATTTTCTGCAATGGTAAGAGTGGGAAAATGCGGTGGATACTTGAATCCCCGCCGGAGTTCTTCTCCGCGGTGGCGTCCAATTGAGGAACTCAAAGATTTATCAGCGCCGACCTCCGTGGTTGAAGCAGCACTCCCTCACATCCATGCATCGGAGGGTCACGATCCCAGCAGATGACTTTTTGGAGACGAAGGTGGGCGGAGCGGTGCTGATCCCTCATCAGAGACCCAAGTGTAGCGGCGAACAGGGGAGCCGCACAGTCGGGCTTCCGTCGTCGCATGGGAGATGGATCGAGCAGGAGAGAAAGAAAGAGAGAGTAGGTGAATCGGGTTCATTCACGTGAGGATGTCTCATTGGCCAACAAAGGTAAAATACTCTCAAAATATGCAGATCTTCAATAAATCATAGAAAATAGCCCGCTTATCAGAAAAATACAAATAATATACCAAAATGTTTATAAAAATGAGTAGAATAAGATGGAACCATAATATCTGTCTTTTTATGCTTAAATCATAGTGATATCATGCAAGATGTATTATTCTTATTTCATGGACAATAAATATCAAACGATGGCCTAAAATTATGATAAAATATCAGTATATCCATATTCATGTTTATAATCTCTGTAAAGTTAGTGATAATAATGTCAATGCATTGAATTATGTAATATGCTTCATATGGCTAATTAGGGCTAATGACCTTAATTAATGTGTAATAATTACAAATGCGCTCAAGAAATCCTCAAAATCACAGAGTAAGCTCATATTAGTAACTGGAAGCTCATGCGGAACTTTGATATCAGTTAGATGCATAGAATTCTTGTTATATGAAGATAACCCATAATACATGTTATGAAACCTTAATTTAGGTTAATGATGTAACATATGGTTAATATGTGCACAAAATACTATGGAAGATAATGTTTAGATGATGAATACTAATCTGTAAAATAATTAGAAAATAACATTAGTAAGATAATTATAAGACATGAATACAAGTAAAAGTGGGAATATCCTAATGATATAAGGTAAACCCTAAAATGGACATAACTAGGGTTATGAAAGTGATGAGAACTTGATGATGATATGTGATCTTATCTTGATCAGGCTTTGACCAAGGTCATAGTTGATCTCAAGAATATGTGATTAGGATATCTTGATCAAGGTACACCATTACCTCTTACTTGGCTTATTGTACAGTATGCCTGCATTATATGTGTAGTAAAATACTTGGCATATGATATTGGATGAAATGATTGTTCTTGTATAATATGTTGCTTGATTATCCATACTTATTGCTATGATCACATCAAACAAAATGTATTTGTTCCATTATATGAAACCACTAAACTCTTTGGTATTACAGTGCTTGGAAGTGACTTAACTCTTTGTTAGTCAGTCATGTTGTACATATGATCTAACACTTTGGTAGTCGATCATAAAGGCCTTAATCTTGAACTCCTTGAGAGTCAAGATAATGCATCAAAACCTTTAGTGGTCAATGCATGGATGTATATAATGGAGAATGTGCCTAAAACATGTGTTCTCTTTTGTTAATAAACATTCTTGTTCAGTATATGCCTTTTGTTATATTTTTCTATTACTGCCAAGTATTAGGTTTATCTTATTGCCAAGCTTAGTAACGAGAGGTATATAAAAGACACGTAGGCATACTCAGTATAATATTCTTGAATATTGTGTTGACATGTACCTCATGTAATCTTTTCTTTAGGTGATGTGGACATGTAATAGTGAAGAACCAAGATAGTTGAGAGTTGTGTGGCGAGTTGATGTACATGTCGACATGTTGTCCTAAGATTCTATTGTTTAATGGTAGTACATGTATTTGTAGAAGTTTTATGTTCAATATGTAATATCAAATGTTGTAACAATTCATTTTATAATTATATGTTGAATGGTGAACATGAGCTGTATGGTTTTATTATTCTTCATGTCCATGTGCTACTGTTGTTTCCTTCTAACTTCCTTTAATTTTCTTCTTCTTTTCATAGTGTGTGGTTTTTAAATTGGGATGATCTCTCATGTGAGGTTTCAATTTGGACGTCACACGTCAAATTAAGTTTTAGAAAATCTGAGGATGTCACAGGTAGGCTCTAGTGTGGTAGGTATCAAAGGGACTGGTGGGATTGGTCATTTGTGCTACGATAATGGCTTGGTGTAGATTTATAGGGGGGGGGAGAAAGCTAGAGATCTGAGGAGAAGAGAAGAAAATGGAAACATGGGAAGGATATGGAAAAGAAAGAGCCAGTAAAATTATGGGTCTAAAGTCCATGAAACCTTAACATATAGGTTAATTAGATCTAGAACAGACATAAGGAATGTAGGGGAGAAATAATCATGGCAAGAAGAGTAAAGCAGATAGATATTCAAGAAAGAATATTGAGAAAAGAGGCTTTGAACTATGAAAAGGAAATGGAAAGGAAGAGGCAAAATGTTGGAGGAAATGTGCCTCTGTTTGATTGGAATCCTAGGGATGAGAAAGAATCCATATATAAGGAAACGAGCATGATAGAATAAATCATAAACCATAGGAAATATAATTCATTTAGCCAAATACTCATCATATTAATGTATTTTGAACTCCATTTGTTTCCTAATTCATTTAAAGGTCCAAATAATGTTGAAATAATGTGAAATTCGACACTATGATAATTATGCCATTTTAAATCTAAACTTAATTTTCACTTTTAAGAATCTTAAATAGATTAACTAATTTATTTGATCCCCTTTAGAATTTTAGTGTTAAATTCACTTATGGCATCAATCAATATGCAATTGGAGTGAGATTTGTCAACTAGACTAATTAATACAAGCTAAAATCAAACTTGGCATTACTTTCTTGTTTTGATATTTTTGATTGTATTATTGAAAATATTATTATTTTTACTATTATTAAAATTAAAAAATTATTATTGATTTACTATATTTGGCACTTAATAACATTATAGATATTATCCACTCATGAGGTAATAACCTATCTTATCTTTTCTTAACTTTCCTGATATAACTAGACTTATCCTTAGGTTTATTTCATTCTTTCTCAAGATAAAAACAATTATTTTTCTCAAACTATATTAATTATTTCCATTATTTGAATATTAATCTTTAAAAGAAACTAAGAAAGGGAATTTTCAAAATTGTGTACTACTTTCCACTTATAGGGACTCCCAAACATTTATTTCACAACCTGTACACCCAAGTCTATAATTAATATAATTAATCTCTTTTAAGGATCAAGAGACATAATTTCTAGTCATCTAAATCCAGGAAGGTTATAGAGTAATTAATTAAAATTTAAATGTATTAGATTGTAAATTTACATCATAACCCCTTGCTAAAGTCTAAGTGTTCCAATTACACCACTACCACTGATGAAATGAAATTTAGAATATACACAGTGTTTATAAGCACCTAATGTTTCCTTTTTACCATACAAGTTAGGGATAAAATGATTAGAACTAATTCTAAAATAAAAAGGTATAACAAGGTTGGTGTTATGGATTGTGGTTAGGTTTCGATATGTTACAACACCCCACCCCTTAAGTAGGATTTCTACCCAAAACCAAGCAGCCAAAACGTAGTGTAAAGAGTCACCCATTGACCAAGATGTAACTCTGAAAATCCAAGCATATTGTCTCCACTAGTTTTGTCTCACTAGAAGTTAAAGAAAAAGAATTATGCCAAATTCTAGGGTTCCCTAATCATTACCTCACATGTTAGGGTTACATACTTTGTGATGCTATTTTCTTCATCACTATCTTTTCATATTTTTCCCTTCTATTTATAGAGTAAGTGTGTGGGTACTTGAATGGTATTTCAAAAATAAATATTTTATTTTTTCATTTGGCATAATGACTTCTTAGGTTGAGTTTATGTACAAATTTAATGTAAGGCAATTAAGGTTAAGTTGAAAGATATAAGGTTCAAATATCAAACACATCTCATTGCCCATATATGTGCATTATAATACATTTTATGTAACTTACTAAATCAATTAATCACACATATGAAGATTATAATATACTTAATTTTAATGCACTTTACTTTATTATGGTTGCATGGGACAAGGTTGTAGTACTCAGTTTTAACATTCTTAAATTCTTTAACCTAGGCTCTAGAGTGGAGTTTTCCATGTCATTATTTTTACAAAAAGATGAGGTAAGTTGAAATTAGTTGAACCCTATAATACATGTCATTCCTAACTACTAACACACATTGTTTAATGTCACCATTTCAAATAAGTGCAATTAATATGCAAACTCTAAATACCCAATTAGTAGTCATGGGGTCAACCTAGTAGAGTCCAATCATATGTATTAGTAAGGAAGTAGTTATATAGAATTGACCTTATTGGGGAATTTACTCAAAAGTTAGTTAACGTATTTTGTATTAGTTTCAAACAACCTTAACTTTATATAAATAGTTGATAGTCTTTAAGCTACATGAATCCACCACTTAAAAAGGTTTAACGTAATGAATTAAACTAAATAGATATTTAAGGTATTAGGGTTATGGATTAAAGATAGAACATGTTTATGATATGCATATTTAAACCTCTAGATAAAAGGTCAAAACCACCTAGGGTTGAGTTTTAGGTCCTTGGGTTCTAATCTAACAGCCCTAAGGTTCACATTACCATCCAAAAACATAAGATGTATGACTCTCCACAACATAGGGGTACAAAAGGGTAGGTCCACTAAACGTATAGTACCAGCCACACCTTCCTAGTTATCATCCCATACTTAAACTAGGGTGTTAGATATCTATTTTAACTAATTCTAGGATTTCTTTACCAACTTCATACATCTTTTCATAATGACTTAGTTCAATAAAACATCAACATAATACATAAAATTTTCCTTATACATATAATGGTATAATGGAAAATTACTTTTGGCGCTGAAATCCATTTGACTTAAGAAAAAATATGGATCCAAAATCAATTGTGAGAACCGAGTCACAAATTTCAATATGAAGATCTCCTTATCCAATTATTTTAACATACTCATAACCTAACTCCATCATGAATTCAAATCAATAACATCCAAAGAGATATGTCACAACTAACCTACATTATAGGGTATGAGCCTATATGGGTCCCACAAAAGTAGGGTTTACACATCAAGATCCTAACATATACCTATTATGATTCCAAAAATTTCTTTAGTCATATCATGAATAACATGGGTATACTAAAGGGTAAACATCTCGTCTAGGATTTTCACTTAGGGTAAGGATCCTGACCAAATTGATGGAAAAGATAGGAAACATAGGAGAGAAAAAAATTAAACATTCAGATCCTAGCAACCTTCACTCTGATACCATCTTGTAAGGAGCGATAGCTAATTCATTCCTCACTAAATCAAATAAGAGTCGTCATCCAAAAAACACATAAATTTTTCCACAATGGACAAATAACTTTTATTGATCTTTCATAAATGGATATCATAAATATCAAAGTACATTAATGGAATAAAATATCATGACTATTTTCAATTTGCAAGATTAAATAATAATATCCCACTTGGGGTTTACATGTAACAAACTACTTATTCACTAATAAGAGTGTAACCCTCCCAAGATTTAGCTCCTAATCCAAGTCCAGGTCATCATGCTTAGTCCACCATGTAATTTATATAAGGAGTTGGAATCATACCCCACAAAAGAAGACAAAAGTGGAAGTTATCATCATGAAAATCCTAGTATGATCATAAAATAGGGATTGAGAAATATTAGGGTAAAATTAAAACAATATACTTCTCAAGGCTTCTCACAAAGAGAAAACCAGAACATCCAAGTGGATATCATAGAGAAGTAAAATAAGATAATTGATAAGTGGTCTTTTGCCTTAAATGATGTCACCTCAATAATATCACTAGACCTAAGAAGTTCATGTAAAAACATTAGACTAAGATTGAAAGCAGAGCTAGGATACCATAGGATCTTAGCCAAAAATTTGGTGGAAAAAACACCCTAGGCAGAATAAGTATGATATATATATATATATATAATAAGAGGAAAAGCACACTTTGGGCGGAAAAAGTGCACCCTATGTATTCTTGTATTCATGTACTCGTGCTAGAAACAAAATTAGTCTAAATTGTGCACAAATGTAGAGGCAAGAAGTAAGTTTATTCAAGATGAAATAAGGGATGGGGACATTTGAATATCATCAAGTGGGGTCATAGGCCCATAAATAATTATTTACCCATTTCCACAGTTAAGATACATCATGATGTCCATAGAGGACCATCACTAGGAAAATAAGATTCCATTTCAAATATAGACTCTATTTCGTTCTGAATCCACAAATATGGGTACAACTTAAAATTAGGATGAACAAGATACAAACTTAGAGTCCAACAAGCATATCCATCAAATTAAGAAGATCACAAGATCAATTTCAGTAAATTTGATCCAGGTAGGCTAGTCAATTAATATTAAGATAAATGGTTTAACTACTAGAGAATTATCTTTGGATCTTCAAATTTGTCTAGCTAAGTCTTTCCTAGCTACAATACCTACTTTCTATATGCATACGTGCCTTTTTTCCTACTCAAAATTTTGAAACTATTGGTAAATTCATAGGGAAAAAGAAGAACCTAACTAACCCATCTTATTCTTTATTGTCCTGGGAACAGTTCATATCTCCTAAAAAATAAGGCAATTTAGGCATTCCCTTGATGCAATAATGGAATAATGCTATGTTGACAAAAAGTGCTTGGGACTACAAAACAAATAGTCCAATATATGGAGTATCAAACTCAAACAAAAATATAGATCTTTTACTACTATTAGACACCATATATGTACTTCCTTTTGGAGGGGTGTCACTTCTTTATTCTAACTTACTTGTAGGCATGGTAGGAAAATTATTTTTAGTGGATAGACAACTAATGTGTGGTTTGACAAATGGTTACCTAAGGAAGGTTCATGAATTACAAAGTAAATTGCTATTGCCATGATAAAGTTTCACGATTTTATTGTTGCCTGTATGACTAAATTGCATGGCAAATGGGATATATCATTCATATAAACCTGTATACCTCAGTTCACTGTAGATAAAATTGATAGCCTTCTTCCTTCTACTATCGATGGAAAGATTGATTTATGGACATGAAAACCAACTTCTACTTCAACATATTTTATTTTGATGGAAAAAATATGTAAAAGGAAATAGGTTTCAAGGAATACTATATGAAGCTCTAGTATTCCTGTCGAATATAAGATTTTTGATGGTTAATAGTGCATGAATCTATAATGATTGACGTCAGACATGTGCAACATCACTATCCGACTGATGCTAGTTGTCCATTATGTACTTTAATTTCATAAATGGATCTTCATGTTCTAAGAGAATTTGATATAGCATTGAGGGTGTGGTCTACTCTACAAATACATTCTCATATTGTTGACTTCTCCAACCTCTCTTTACATGATTGGATTTCTGTAAATTTTAGAAAGGAAACATTGTCCATATTTGGATCTTGCCATATTTTTACATAAGGAAATGAATTTGTTTTCATGGAAGTTTGAACAGGTTTAAACATCTTATGTAGAAAAATAACTTCTAATGCATATATTCTACAAAGGCCTTTCATGGGTCACAAGTACAATAGTTATCAGTTGATATCTAATCTCAATAGCAAAGTTAGTCTCATCCCACATGGGGTTGGATCAAATTAAATGACAAACATCCTTGAAATTTGGTAAATGATCACTTGCGATGCTCGTTAGGGATCACACTAGTAACTAGATCACTGGGGAAGGATCCTTTATTTACACTAACTCAATCCATGTGGTAGACACAATTTCTACTATTCTGGCATTTGAATTGGAATGGGAACATTGTTGGAGAAGGATTTTAGTCAAGACAAACAATAGTACAATAGTACATGCTATTAAACATCATATATCTTCATATCCAATTGTAGCTCATGGATTCAGAAGACAAAGACCTTACTCACAAGGGATTGGAAAATAGTTATTACTAAGATAAATTAGTGTATTAACACAGATGCAGATGCACTTATAAGTGACATGGTTAGAATGTGAGTACATCAAGTACATATATGTATCCACCCAAAAACATAATGCATGTGATTCTGAATGCTACTTGTAATCGGGTTCAAAACCCTACTGCTACTTGTAGTTGTTGGGGTCCTTTGTAGGCTCAACTAATTAATAAAAGGTTCATCCTTTTCCAAAAAAATATATGAAAGAAATATTTCAACATACTAATTACCTCATGAAGGTTCAAGAGAGAGAATTGAGAGAT
Source organism: Alisma plantago-aquatica (assembly GCA_963693085.1). NCBI lineage: Eukaryota > Viridiplantae > Streptophyta > Magnoliopsida > Alismatales > Alismataceae > Alisma > Alisma plantago-aquatica. The sequence continues at coordinate 1,094,260,403 of OY856411.1, forward strand.
GAGTTGCTCAATATGACTCATAGGGGATTGCAAAATATCTTAGATTGAATCTAGATGTATCTAGGATCAACCCTAGTTCAACATCAGGATCACAAGCCACCTATTATAAGTATATATATAATTAAAATTAAGAGCACACTAATTACATAAACCCTAAAATTGTATCATTAATAATAATGAATTAGGTTGTCAATATGACACCATCTTACAGGTTATATATTCCTAAGTCCATAGCATATTTTAATTTTTTTAAATATATATTATGCCATGATTTTTATGAATTTAGACCAATCATAAAAATCCTTAAAATCTCATATTTACTATATTGTGATTAGGAAATGAAAACCATCCCATCATATAGAGAAAGTCCCCACTAATTTTTTTGATCAGAAAGTCCCCACTAATTTGGCACAACCTTTTTATATTTTTGTGACATTGTATCAATTTGATATGAACTTTACAATTATTGGCCAATTGGAAAACATGGAAAATCCATGTTGGAAGAGAATATCCACAACAAGGAAGTCTTCTAGAGGTGGCCCTATTAGTTTTGGCTAAATTGATTATGCCTAGAATAAGTCAAGAACACTACGTTCATTCTCAACATCTAAAAACACACATGATCAAAGAAAGTCAAGAAATGGGAAGACAAAAATACCCATCAAGAAAGTGACAAGAGAAAATATTAGTGGAGGAATTGAAAAATCAAAGCCTGAATTCTTCTTATCGAATCTCACAAAGAACCAGAACCAGAAAGATCTACTTGCTTTCCCGCAAGATGGAAGTCGACGAGACAATATAGAAAAGCCACTACCTACAAGTTGAGGAGATTATGTTGACCATCCTGAAGACAAAGAGCCCAAGATGAAAGTTGAGTGATGATTAGATAGAAAAAGCTTGTTGTCACCATGGTAGGATAAGAGAACCTAGTGGGATACAAGAACAACAAGGAAACAAGGTGAATCCAAGCAACAAGGATGACTGCAAATGACATAGAAGATTCAACCAAAGAGATAACAAGACCAAAGTATGAATAAACACCAAATCACACATTAGACAGAAGAACATAAGATGGATGATTAGAAAAGGAGGAAATGACCTTACCACGAATTGAATCAAAACAAAGTCATAGATAGGTTCCTGGGTCTTTAGGGAAGCTATTTAAGCAAAATTGTGCACCGACGGTACCCCCAAACTCATTGAAAATCTTGAGGATGCGCATCCAGGAAGATGGAGTTGGAGTGGTAGGATCTAGTGAAGTTGAGATCAAAGGGGCTTGTGGGATTGTTCTATTGTCTTGTGAGGATGGATTAGTGCATATCTATAGGGACGAAAGGCTATAGAGTAAGGAGAAGATTGTAAGACCCCTGACCTAGATTTCTGGTTGATCTTAATTAATTAGCATTATTAGATGTTGAAAACCTTAATTTGATCTCTTAATGTGCTTTGATAACATGTGATAGGATTGTGCTTCAAATTTGGTCCAGTTTGAATGTTGTTTGAGCTAGTTATGCTTATATGTGCTTATTTGGGACCAAATTGCAATTTACCCATGTTTAGGGTTTTTTTGCAGTTTGGCACATGCTTTTTGTGCTTGAAATTCTTTGAAATAATGATAAAGAGAGTGGCACCCCAAATACTAGTTGTACCTTGGATTGACGAGCTGGCATCATGTATTGATGTTTTAGGGTTTTTTTGGATGCCCTAGTTTGATGTTGACCTTGAGTATTGGCTGATGATCCTCTTGGTTTCAGCAATCGCCAAAATGTACCCTTGGTTATGTATTCTATGTTCGATGATGTTTGAGGTTTACCTAGTGGCCTCTTTGATCGATGAGTAGAGAAACCCTAGGTTGAGTTCTATGCGACTAATGGTTGTTTGATCTTTGTAATCGTTGAGCTTTTGGATCTAGTATCCCTTTGACTAATGAGTTTTCTTGGACCATGTTGGTCGCTGGTTTATACTTGTTTTAACAACCTAAGTGCTAGTGATTGCATGTACAAAATATTATGTACAAGTGGAACATGTTTGCATGACACCTAACCCTCTTTGCTTCTCTCCAACCCTTGGCTATATAAATCTCTCTCTTTGCATGCAACTAAACCCTTTTGCACCCTCTTTCTTTCTCCCCTCTTCCATTGGAGATCGTCCCCATTCGTTCTTGGTGGTTAAGGTGGTTATAGAGGCTAGAGAAGGTGTACAAACCTCTTGCATGTGATTTAGGGTTTGGAGATACCCTTCTTTGGTGATCATTTGGTGTTCCTTGATCTTGGTAAGTGATCTACCTCGCTTGATATTTGTTTTCTAGGTACCCTACCTCTCTTCCTTCTCTTATTTCCTAAAATCATTGTTCTCCATGGTGGTGCATGAACTTGAGCTTGAGGAACTTCTCTCTTCTTGGTCTAATCCATGGTTCTCCATGATAGTGCTTGAGTTGAGCATGAATAACTCCTCTTTCTTGCCTTTTCATACTAGTTTTTTTCTTTCCATCTTGTGCCCCTTTAACCTAAAGTTTTGCTTCTCTATTGAGGTGATGCTAGCTTGGACGTGAAGGTGATCAAGCTAGGGTTTCCTATCTCTTCTTGGAGCCCCTTGCTATTGGCGTTGCTTCATCCTTGTGAATGTGAGTTATATAACCTTCTCCTCGATTATTGTTGCACTTAACTTGCATGTAAATAATATGTCCTTAAAAATGTGGTTCTAAGTATAATGGTGATGATATCTATGATCTAGGGTTTATGTTCTATGGTGATCTTGAATAAATGAACCCTTTTTTGATGTAACCCTAACCTTTGTACCCAAAATCTTGTTTGATGATGGAGGTTACGATCCTTCCATGCATTTACTAAACATTGGTTTCTTTCTCATTTCAAGGTTTTGTTTCTTGCTTAATGATGGAGGTTTTGATACATGTGTGTCGGTAGAAATGGTGTTTCTTATTCTTGATTCATGGTTTTTCTTTCTCTCATGTTGGTGGTCAAATTTTGGGTTTTGAAGTTGGTTTCCTTCTTGTGTTTTACACCTTGGATATTTTCAGTTTCCCGGTGATACTCAACTTGTTTAATCTTGAGTTTGATGAGGTCTATCTCACTTGATGGCTTTCAAGCTATGGTTTATGCAATCGATGAGTTTTTGATATCTTTTAGGTCACTAACAATGGAACTTCTTGAGTGTTCATTGAGGAGAATATCTTCTTCGGTCTATGAATATGTTGATGTTTCTTCAGCCGTCGAGGTTTTCACCTTTATGGTTGATTGAGTGTTGGATTCTCTTCGGTCGCCAATGTGATTGTTTCTGTAAGACCCCTAACTTAGGTTTTGGGCTAGCCCTGGATTCTTTGGCTTTATTATGTTCTTAGAACATTGTACTAATCCCATGGGATGGTTTTGGACCTTGTAGAGAGCTTACGTTTGTAGTTTGAGCTTATTTGGATGATGTATGTGCCTCGTGTGCCAGTTTTGGTGCAATTTACAATTTACCCAAAGTAGGGGGTGAATGTGTTATTTTTCACCTCTAGTATGTTCCTTATCTTTATTGACATCATCTAGAGGAGAGATAAATAAGTGTTCACCTTGTTTGAGCCTTGATTGAGTGGTGGCACCCTTTATGGTGAATAGGGTTTCTAGGGTTTGTGTGTGTATCGACCTATGTGTACCTTTTGGGTGTAGCAACCGAAATTGTGACCAAGGGATTTTTTTGTGGTTTTCGTGGTTGAGACACCCCCTCTAGGTGTTTTGGTCATGACTAAGATGGTTTTGGTTGGTCTTGGGTCAAGATAGTTGCCCTTCTATAGAGAATCTTGACCTAGGGTGTGAGTGGTGATCTTTTTGTCTTGACCTAGTATTGCTTGGTGCTTTGTCGCGACCATGGATGGTGTTCCATGTTGGGTCACGACTGCAACCATGTTGGGTGACCTAGGTGGTTGAGACCCAACATAGAGTGTATCACCATCCTGTGCATGTATGGCTAAAGTGGTTGCATGTGGTTGTGTGTGTGTTTCTTGGGTGGACAAGTGTCCCTTTGGTGCTTTAGGGTGTTGACACCTCATCTTTCACTCTACTTCTATCCTCCTTTGATATATAAACCATTATCTCTCAATACAAGTGATTCTTTTCGGCCATCCTCTTCCTCCCTTCTTGCTTGGTCATCCTTGGAGCCTTGAGGAGCAAGGAGATATGTTTTGAAGCTCTTGGTGGTTGGAATTCCCTTGCATGTGGTGCTTGTGGTGATCCTTGGTCATCTTTTACCTTGGTAAGTAGAATCCTTTATTTGCAACATTTTCCTTGATCCCCTACCCCATCTTCTTCTCCTTCCTTGGAGTTATACTATGTTTTGACATGGCGGCCGTTCTTGAGAAGAGAGCTCCTCATCACAAGGGTAATAGGCCATGTTTTGTCTAGGTGACCCAAGTGAGAGGGAGTTTCTCCTTCTTTCTTTGGTTTGACCCAGGGTTCTTTCTTTCCCTTTTCTTGAGCTACCTTTAACCATAATGTCTTCTCCATTGTGAGATGATTTTTTATATTGAGAGTGGAAATTTTGTTGGATCTTCCTTCCCCTTGACGATCCTATGCTAGGAGCTTTCATCCTTGGAGTGGTCTTCCTTTAGGCAGGTGATATAACCCTCTACCCTCTCTATTCTTGCACTCTTTTTCACATGCAAGTTACTTTTTTCTCTCTCTAAAATGTTCCCTTATCATGCTAGTATATGGTTCTTAACTCTACAACTTGTTTGATGTTTAAAGCATGCTTAGTTTGGATGAAATCCGAAACCCTAGTTTTGTACCCGATTTTGGTGATTGTGGTGTAATGATGGTCTTTTCCTATCTCTTGACCTTGGTTTTGTTCACATGCTTGATGAATGAGTGTCTTGATGTTCTATGAAGTTAGGTTTTTTTTAGTGATATTAAATTTGTTCTATTTCTCTTGATTGAGGTCCCTTTCATGGTGATCTCATAATGCAAGTTTTAGGGTTTTGGTAATCAATTTTTAGGAGATATGTTCCTTGTTGTTCTCTTCTATTTTAGTTGTATTTTGCTTTTTTTGGACCTTGGTTAGACTTGGTTTGATGGTGGTCCTTTGTCTTGGTAGTAGCTTGACCATTGGGTGTTATTACACCTTGATCTTTCTTCAGTCACAACACCTTGATGCTTGGTTGGTTTGGGATGAGATGGATGACCTAGTGTTGCGACCGTGACCTAATTATAATAGGTTCAGGGACGCGACATGTCTTAGTGCTTGTGGTTGTGACATTGCTTACTTTGATGTCAAAACATCCCTAGTTTTAGTCAGTTTGCTTCACTTGAAGTTGGAGGTCGTGACATGTTTTCTTCGGGGTGGTTGGAACCCAAGCCCTTCATTGAGACATGTCCTCACTTGGGTGTGTCCCCATCATGACATCAGGGGGTGTTGACCGTGGTCGGGACACCCTATTTGTGGGTGGTCAAGACACCCAAGGTGGTGGTTAGGACCCATGTTTGGTGGGTGGTCGTGACACATGAATTGTGGGTGGTCGACACATGTACTTGGAAACCTAATCGACACATAGATGGTGGATGGTTGAGACCTATACTTGAACTTATAATCAATGCACTTGTATGAGTAATGGATGAACTATGTATGATGTTGTTTGGTGGAATGCCTAATCAACCCTAATCACGATCCTTAACCTTAATGTCCTCCAAGGATGTGGGAGGTGACACAATTAGGGTTTAGTGTTGTAATCATGTCGTAAACCTTAATCAACTAAGTACGGAACCCTAACCCTAATCTAGGGACAGTTGATGTGTTTACTTCTTTCCATTAGAATGGTTGTGATGTTATATCTCTTTTGGTTATGAACTTATAACCTTGCAGGTGATATGAGTTTGAAGGTCATAGCTAGTGTATACTATGGTAAATATGATATGACATAGGTTGAATGAGCATGGATGAGGCATGATGAGATACTTGTAATGTGGTTTGATGTGAATGGGTCAAATGACCTGGTAGGTGCCTTGTGCATGGTTGAGGTGATAACCTCTGGAGGTGTGATTGAGGGATTGATATCCTACCGTGTTATGGCATTGGTGATAGCCTTGTGTGGCTTTGTGAGAGTGATGATGGCCTTGTGAATGGCAGTACTACAATGCTATGTGATGATGTGATACATTCACACTTTATATGTTTTATATCTCCTTAAGTTGTAGTATACCCTTATACTTGTAGGATTTTTTATGGCTTTATACATTTTAACTTGATTGATGCTAAAAGATATCCAATTGGCTTAATTAATCAAGTGCAACCTAATCAAGTAGGTGCCCTACACAGTAGAACCATTTCATTGTCAGTTTTAGTCTTGGGTGGTGAAATGAGTTCTCCCTTAATGGAAGCTCAGATTCATATACGGTTGAGTATATGCATTCATAGGATTCATTGCAGGCCATACCCTAGCAGGAGTGTGGCTACGGGCTGTATATCAATGATGTGACTAAGTATATACTTTCATAGGATTGTCTATGGGTAATACCCTGGTAGGAGTGCAACTACGGGTCATAACACAGTTTCACTAGAGTTGTGCCTATATACCAAGGCAGGTTGGGTTGTTTTGTAGATGACTCATATTTTATGTCACTATGGTGTTCTCTCATGTTGATCAGGAGGTGTGGAGAGGTCGTGGATTCCAACTCTTCCATAGACCTTGTGCGGCACTAATTTCTCCTTAGCAGTGCTTAGTTGGAGTAAGAGTGGTATACCTCATCTCCTCAGGGCATAATAAAAGACGTAATACAACCTCATAGCATATTTGCATAGGGTCAAATACGAATAACATTGGTTGAAGACTTGCCTTGCTTTTGTATGGATTGATGGATTGAAAACATACATGTTCTTCATATTCCTTTTTAGAGTGCTAATTGTTATACTACTCAGTGAATGCTTCCCAGTATTGTTTAACCTACTTTACTTATTGGTTACATATAATTTAATTGAATCTGCTCAACCTACTTAGTGTATTAGTTACCTGCTTAGATTATCTATGCTTTAATAGACATTGGCGGAGAGTTATATCTCTTTCTAGTTTGTTGCGTCTTACCACATGGGTTTCCACATCCTTTAGGTGGATGTGTATGATGAGGCGGAGATCGTGCAGCTGAGGAAGAGTACCGGCAGGAGTAGTATTTGATAAGGTTGAATGTTATGCTAGTGTTTTGGTGTTAGAGTCCTAGGGCCTTCCATGTACACTCAGGTCCTTGGAGATGTTTTCTATGTGTTTTGTAGAGATGACACTGATATGAGGCTTTTGTCTTGTGTGCATAGTTATGGTAGTTGTACATGTATGTGAAACAAATAACTCATGTAACGGGTCAATGATAGGAATGTCTTCTGAATAGCTATGATGTAAGCACTTCTATATGTTTTATGTGATCCAAGTGTCATGTTGTGGACTTTTATGTAAAGGTTTTCAACTTATGGAACTTTTATGAAATTGGTTTTAATTTCTTATGTTTTTTGGTATTCCGCTTTCTTAGTGTTGTTTCTGCATTTAGTTTTGAGTAATTCCACTTCGTGTGGCGTGGGCCGTCACAGTTTAGTTGATATTAGAGCATTCAATTTGCTGAGTCTATAGGGACCTAGGACTAGGGTTTGTGTCTGTTATAGTGTCATCTAGTCTATCTTATAGTGACTTCTTCTTATGCAAGAGATGAAGAAGAAGAAGAAGAAGAAGAGTTGAAAAGATGGATGGAGAACACAAAGAACACGTTGTTGAGAGTGGTGTTGCTGCACCAAGTGGAGGTTCAAGGAGGCAGGAAGTTCAGCAGAGGGAACTTGAGATGCCCGAGTTAGACCCTATAGTGGTTTCCAATCCTACTTGTCAGTCAATGTTTGGATAGTTAGTGGCCACTATTAAACATATAGCGGATAGAATGCCCATTCCTCAAATGAGATCAGCAATCCCCAATGTGGAATCTCTGGTCTCAAGGAAGACTTTTGAGTGATTAAGGTGAGTGGGAGTTGTGAATTATGTTGGTATGGCGGATCCAGTGGATGCGGATCTTTGGTTAACAGAGTTGGATAAGGTCTTCATGATCCTAAGCATCCGCAAAGTAGACAAGATAAGGCATGCATTGTATCTAGTGAACGAGAGTGTCGACCATTGGTGGGCCATAGAAGAGGAGAAAAGGCCAAGTGTTGTTATTGGTTGGTAGGAGTCCCAACATGATTTTGTTAGTTGGTACTTCCCTTGGACGTATGGGGACAAGAAGATCAGCTAGTTTGAGCAGATCCGATAAGGATCCATGTCAATCAATGAGTTTGAAGTGAAGTTTATGGAGTTGTTGAGGTTTTGTCCTCACATGGTTGCTACTGATCAGGAGAGAATCAAATGTTTTAAAAAGGGGTTGAGTGCAGAGTTGATGATGTCGATAGTAGTTTTGGAGAACATAGAGCATTTTTTCCACATTTGTGAAGTCAGTTAGGAGGATAGAGAGATTCATAGTTGAGAAGCGTGAGAAACGTGCCAAGAAGAGACCAGCACAGTACCGAGAACAATCGTAAGGTGGCTTCAAGGAGCCTAGGTTTTCTACACTACCAGCATAGCAGAGGTCTAGTGAACTAACACAGTGGTCACCAAGTAAGGGCAACAGTCGCACTTTTCCACCTTTTGGAGCCCACAATGCAGCATCTGTGTTAGTGACGGGGCCATCTAGGCCACAATATGAGACTAGGATTTTCCATAAGTGTGGGCAGGTAGGACATCTGTGGAGGGACTAACCAATGAAATGTGATGAGGTGACCCATCCATCAAGGCAGAGCTAGAAGGACTCATAGAGGCAGCAACTTAGTAGTGGTGTAGGATGAGGACGTGGACATGTATCGTAGGATGGTTCCCTTGGATAGCTGACAGCTAGGTTTTACGCCTTGAGTCTGTTAGAAGGAGAGGTCAACCCATGAGTAGAGACATGTGAGATGAAGTTATTTCATTCTTATATGTCTACTTCTTCTTTATATCTATTTTGTTTGACCCAAGTAGGTGTTTGAGGAAGATATGCAGAGGTAGTACCCGTCTCTTTTCACTGAGGGTTTCAAGGGAGAAATCCATGTTTGAGGTTTATGGCTTGTAAGACCCCTAACATAGGTTTTGGGCTAACCCTGATTTCTTTGGTTTGATGATGTGCTTAAAACCTTTCTCTAATCCCACGGTATGTTTTTGGAACTTGTGGAGAGTTTAAGTCTCCAATTTGAGCTTGTTTGGGTCATGTTTTTGCCTTGTGTGCTAGTTCTGGTGCAAATTGTAATTTACCCAAAGTATGGTGAATTGTAATTTTCCACCTATAGAATGTTCCTTCTCTTTCTTGGCATCATATATAGGATAGAGAAAGAAGTGGGTACCTTGTTTGATCCTTGGTTGAGTGGTGGCACCCTCAGTGGTGATTAGGGTTTCTAAGGTTTGTGTGTGTCGACCTATGTGTACCTTGTGGGTGTAGCGACCTATGTCGTGACCTAGGGCTTGTTTTGTGGGTGTCACAGTCAAGACACCCCCTATAGGTGTTGGGGTCATGACCAAGATGGTTTTGGTTGGTCTTGGGTCAAGATAGTTTCCCTTGTATAGAGTATCTTGACCTAGGGTGTGAGTGGTGATCTTTTTGTCTTGACCTAGTGTTGCTTGGTGCTTTGTCACGACCATGGATGGTGTTCCATGGTGGGTCATGATCGTGAAGATGTTGGGTTACCTAGGTGGTCGATACCTAATATAGAGTGTATCACCATCATGTGCATGTATGGCTAAGGTGGTTGGATGTGGTTGCATGTGTGTTTCTTGGGTGGACAACTTTCTCTTTTGTGCATTAGGGTGTTGACACCTCATCTTTCACCCTACTTCTCTCCTCCTTTCTATATAAACCTTTATCCCTTCATGCAAGTGTTCCTTTTAGGCCATCCTCTTCCACCCTTCTTGCTTGGTCATCCTTGGATCCTTGAGGATCAAGGAGATTTATTTTCAAGCTCTTAGTGGCCGGACTTCCCTTGCATGTGGTGCTTGTGGTGATCCTTGGTCATCTTCTTCCTTGTAAGTATATGCCTTTCTTTGCAACATTTTCCTAAGATCCCCTACACCATATTATTCTCCTTCCTTAGCCTTATACTATGTTTTTACATGGTGGTTGTTCTTGAGAAGAGAGCTCCTCATCACAAGGGTAATAGACCATATTTTGACAAGGCGACACCCAAGTGAGAGGGAGTTTCTCCTCTCTTTTCTCCTTCTTTCTTTGGTTTGACGTAGAGTTCTTTCTTTACCTTTTATTGATCTGACTTTGATCATTATGTCTTCTCCTTTTGAGGTGCTTTTGTGGCCGAAAGTGGAGCTTCCTTCCCCTTGGAAATCATGTGCTAGGAGCTGATCCGTGGAGTGACCTTCCTTAAGGTGGGTGATATAACCCTCTACCCTCTCTAAGTTTGCACTCTTTTATATATGAAAGTTATTGTTTTCTCTCTTAAAAACATTCACTTAACATGCTAGTAGATGGTGCTTAACTCTAGAACTTATTTGATGTTGAAATCATGCTTGGTTTGGAAGATATCTGAAACCATAGTTTTGTACCCTGTTTTGGTGATTGTGGTGTAATGGTGTTTTTTTCCCGATATCTTGACCTTGGTTTTGATCACATTCTTGATGAAAGAGTGTCTTGATGTTAAACAAAGTTAGGTTTCTGTTTTGGTGATGTTAAACAAAGTTAGGTTTCTATTTTGGTGATGTTAAACGTGGTTTTTCTATCTCTTGTTTGAGGTCTCTTTCATGGTGATCTCATGATGCAAGTTTTAGGGTTTTGGTAACTATTTTTGGGAGATGTTTTTCTCCTTGAAGGTGATAGTGTTCCTTGTTGTTCTCTTCTAGTTTAGCCATATTTTGCTTCTCTTTTGACCTTTTTAAGCCTTGGTTTTATGATGGTCCTTTGTCTTTGTATCAACTTGACCATTGGTGGTCAATACACCTTGATCTTTCTTCGGTTGCAACACCTTGATGCTTGATTGGTTTGGGTCAAGATGGATGACCCAGTGTCATGACCGCAACCTAATTCTAATAGGTTGAGGGTAGCGGCATGCCTTGGTTCTTGTGGTTGTGATATGGTATGGTTTGAGGTTGAAACATGCTTGGTTTTGGTTGGGTTTATTCCCTTGAAGTTAGAGGTCACAAAGTGTTTGCTTTGGGGTGGTTGAAACCCTAGCCCTTGATCAAGACATGTTATCACTTGGGTGTGTCATAGTCATGACATCAGGGGTGTTGATCACGGTTGATACACCCTATTTGTGGGTGGTAGAGACACCCATGGTGGTGTTCATGACCCATGTATGATGGGTGGTCGTGACACATGAATAGTGGGTAGTCGACACATGTACTTGGACACCTAGTTGACACATGGACGGTGGATGGTTGAGACCTATACTTGAACTTATAATCAACGCACTTGTATGAGTAATGGATGAAATATGTATAGTGATGTTTGGTGATATGCCTATTCAACCCTAATCATGATACTTAACCTTAATGTTCTCCAAGGATGTGGGAGGTGAAACAATTAGGGTTTAGTGTTAAAATCATTATGCAAACCTTAATTGTCTTTGTATGGAATCCTAACTCTAATCTAGGGACAACTGATGTGTTTACTTTTTTTTGTTGGAATGGTTGTGATGTTATGATGTTATCTCTCTTTTGATTATGATTTAACCTTGAGGTGATATGAGTTTGAAGGTCATATCTACTATATACTATGGTAAATATGATATGACATAGGTTGAATGAGCCTAGATGAGTCTTGATGAGATACTTGTGAAGCAGGTTTATGTGAATGGGCCAAATGACCTGGTAGGTGCTTATGCATGATTGAGGTTATAACCTCAGGAGGTGTGATTGAGGGATTGATATCCCACAATATTGTGACATTGGTGATAGCCTTGTGTGGCTGTTCAACAATGATGATGGCATTGTGAATGCCAATACTACAGTTCTATGTGATCATGTGACAAGTTCACAATTTATACATTTTATATCTTATGAAGTTGTAGTATACCCTTATTCTTGTAGAGTTTGTTATGGCTTTATAAGTTGTAACTTGACTGATGCTAAAAGATATTCAAATTGACTTAATCAATAAAATGAAACCTAATCATGTAGATTCCATGTGCCATAGAACCATTCCATTGTCAGTCTAAGTGTTGGGTGGTGAAATGAGTTCTCTGATAGTGGAAGCTCAGAGTCATATATTGTTGAGTATATGCATTCATAGGATTGGTTGTGGGCCATACCCTGGTAGGAGTGTGGCTACATGTTGTATCTCAATGATGTGACTTAGTATATACTTTCACATGATTGGTTTTAGGCAATATCCTGGAAGGAGTGTGACTATGGGTCATAGCTCAGTTTCACTAGTGTTGTGCCTATATACCATAGCAGGCTAGGTTGTTTTGAATATGACTCATATGTTATGTCACTACGGTATTATCTCGTGCTGACCGAAAGGTGTGGAGAATTTAGGATTCCAACTCTTCCATAAACCTTGTATGGCACTGATTTTGACTTAGCAGTGGTCAGTTGGAGTATGAATGGTATACCTTATCTCCTCAGGGCATAATAAAAGATATAATATAGTTGTGTAGCATTTTGCATAGGGACAAATACGAATAACATTGGTTGAAGCATTTCCTTCCTTTTTTATGGATTGATGGATAGAAAATATACATGTTCTTCATATTCCTTTTTAGAGTGTTAATTGTTCTACTACTTAGTGAATGCTACCTAGTATTGTTAAACCCACTTTACTTGTTGTTTACATATCATTTAATTGAATATGCTTAACCTACTTAGTGTATTAGTTACCTGCTTCGCTTATTTGTGCTTTAATAGACATTGGCAAAAAGTTATATCTCTCACTGGGATGTTTAGTCTCATCTCGTCAGTTTCCACATCTTTTAGGTGGTTGTGCATGACGAGGAAGAGATCGTGTAGCTGAGTAAGAGCACCAATAGGAGCAGTAGTTGATAATGTCGAGTGCGTTGGTAGTCTTTTTCTATTAGAGTCCTGGAGTTTTCCTTGTACACTCAGGTCCTTGGGGTGTTTTTGATGTGTTTTGTAGATATGACACTGATATGAGGCTTTTGGCTTGTGTGCATAGTTATGTTAATTGTACATCTATGTGAAATAGATATCTCATGTAATAGGTCAATGATAGGAATGTCTTGTGAATAGATATGATGTAAGCACTTCTATATGTGTTATGTGATCCAAGTGTCCTATTGTGGACTTATAGTAAAGGTTTTCAGCTTATGGTACTTCAATGAAATTTATTATGTTATCTGTTAAGCCTCTTGCTTAGAGTTGTTTCCACATTTAGTTTTGAGTAATCTCACTTTGTGTGGCGTGGGGCGTCATAGTTTCCTTTGGTCGATGAAGTGTTGATGTCCCTCTTTGGTCGATTTGAGGTTGTGTTTTCTTTGGTCGTTGGTGTGCTTGAACTAAGTGGTCGATGAGGGTAACTCATCTTGTAAGGCCCCTAAACTTGCTTAAAGTGTTGAATAAGATTAATTACCATAGTTGAGTGCTTAGGACCCTAATATACCTTGTGATTAGGGCTGCAAATGGGTACGGGTAGACCCGCAGACCCGCATATCCAGACCCTTAAAAACCCACCATGGGTCTAATTTTTTATACATGCATACCCTTGGACCCGTATACCCTTGGACCCGCATATAAGTGGGTCCAATAATGGGTATGCTTGGACCCAGACCCGCTAGACCCATGTACCCTCTATACATAAGTAACTACTAAAATAATATGTTATATATATCATACTTTACTAGTCTAACTAATATAATTCTTGAGATTATATCCTGCTCCAACCACAATAAGGTTGAGACTAGTCATATAATTAAGAATTAACTATTCTAGTTTCAATAATGAACATCATATGTAAACTTAAAATCAAAATGTCTAATAATTTACATTACTTTCTACATAAATTAAATGTTATGATCATGACTACAAATATGTAAACAATTACTCAAATAATGTTATTGTATAGAATGTAGCACTGTCTAATATAATTATTACATGTTAATATACTATATGATAACAATATCTTATTGTATTAAATATATATAACATAGTTATTTCTCTTATATAAACAATATGATGTTTTATAGAACTGCTTACCCACATACCCACACTGCATACCCGCTATTATTGCTGGTGGAGGTATGGTGTGGGTCTATGTTTTGTATTATGCAGGTCTAGAACCAGAACCAGGCCCACTAAATTAGATGGGTATGGGTATGGGTATGGCTAGACCCGCACCATTTACACCCCTACTTGTGATAAGCTTTGGAATCATAACACATGCTTAAGTTTCAAATTTTATCCAATTTGGAAACTGTTTGAGCAAGTTATGTAATTTTATGTACATTTTGGACTTTTTTGCAATTTACCCAAATGAGATGTTTTCCTTGCAATTTGTCACATGCATTACGTTCCTTAGATGTTATCTTATCATTCTTGAGATTTTTTGTCCATGGGGCACCTAATTGAACCTTTGTTTCGAGGTGTATTTCTTCAAGGGTATTTTAGAGTTTACCTCTTTATGGATGGGCTACCTTTAGGAGCTATCAACCAATAGTTTATTTGTTTGGATTACAAATTCAACAAATGGTGCCTAATAAGGTCTCCATGAATAGTGGGGTGGCTGCTTGTGTGGTTTCTTATATATCCTTAATAGTTTAAGGCCATGGATAAATGGGGAGCTACTTGTACACCTCATGCTTCTTCTCTACCTTATCCCCCAAGCTTTATATACTTATCCTTAGCCTCCAAATTGAAGATTTTTCTCTCTTCTACTTCCCTCCTACTAATATCATCATTTTCTCTATGTTCTTCTGTGGAAAACATGTCCAAGGTATAAGAAGAAGGTGATCTCCTTGGAAGAAGCATCTAGGGTTCTAATTTGCTTCCTCCTAGGGTTTCTAAAGTTTCTTCTTGGTGAACTTGACCTAAATGAGTAATTAGTTCCTTGTTTCCTCCATTTCCTTCTCTATTCTTCTTCCTCGTATCTTTCTCCAGGTTGGAACCTTGTTGTTCCATGGTAGAAATTGCTCTAGAACTCAAGAACCCATCTTTTCTTGCTCTTTCTTCTAGGATTTTGCTTCCTTGTGAAGAAGGGTACCTATTTGGTCAAATTCAGATCTAGAACTTGGGTTTCCTTGCCTTATTTACCCGAGAACCTTGTTGCTAGAAGTTTGTTCTTAATAGTATAGGTTAGTTTTATAACCCTCTTTACTTATATTGGTTACTATAAGCTTGTTAACTCATGTTCTTGCTAAAAAAATGGTGATTTAAGCATTAAGAAGCTAAGCTTGTTTGGGATTTCGATTTTTACGGTGTTTCCTATTTTGTTTCCAGTTCTAGATGAACCTATAATCATTTTTACATTATTCCTAAGGAATTATATGACTTATTTCAGGTTGGTATCACCGCCTATGCTACTACGAACCTATCAACTGATGGTCCATATTAGGGTTTCTAGGTTATTTTCTCCTCTAAACACATGACCCGATGGTGTGGTCTTCATGATAACCGAATGTGGTGACCAACGGTTATGAATCATGATGTGAACTGATATTCACATCTCATGTCAGTGTTAGGCTCTCTTGGAACCTCAATGAGAAATGGTTTGATTCTCTAATGATGTTATCAATCAGTGATGACATTAGCTTAATATCCAATGGTGTTAGATGAATATAGTATTGATCTAACAATCGATGGTGACTTAATGGTCACAACTAATGGTGGATTAGGTCATCACCACATATGGTGAGTTAAGTATGTCATTGTAGATTCGACTAAACCTTAAACTAATGATTCCTTAGTTCAATTGATCTAATGGTTAGACATATACTTCAATTGATAAATTTGAACAATGAAACTGATCCAATGAATAAGATTGGATGCTTCAACATCTAATGGATTATAATGAGTCCCATGATACTATATGTGGGTCCTAGTGATGAGAATTTGATGGTTCAATATCATTAAGTTGTTATTATACCTTTGCTCTCCTATAGTTATATTTGATAAATAACCATAATAAATGGGTGTGTAACTTAAATGTGATATAGTATGCTATACTAACCTTAATGTAATTAAATGATGGTGATTGGTGTTATAATCAACACTCTTGCATGATTAATGTTACAATGTATTATACTCTTCTTGTGTCTAAACTACAAGGTAGTGCTATTTGAATATTATCGTGCCTTGCCATAATAATACCTATGGACACATATTTGTTGATGATCTTTTAAGCCTTGTTTAAGACATGGAATGATAAGGACAACCTTGCTATGAATAGTGTGATGGTCTTAATGACCTTTGGGCATGTTTGAGCCCTGATTGAGGTGAAATCCTTTTCATGTTCCAATAAGGGTTGAAACCCTAGAACTTGTGATAAGAAATTGTTATCTTGAAATTATATGATGATAATGTGGTTCATTACAATGCAATGGATGATAGCATGTGGTAATGTGATTAAGATCTATACTTCAAACATTTTGTATCTTTTAAAATTGCAATGCATATACACTTGATAAGAACGAATTAGGGTTTGTATGTCCATTTATATGATGAAGCCTTAATTCACCCAATTGGCAATTAGTAATCAAGTGTAACTCTAATCATGTAGTGTCCTATGCCATAGATCCATATGAGTGTCAGGACTTGCCTGATGGTGAAATGAGTATTCCTAAGGGAAACTTGGAGCGCATACTGTTGAGTATGTGGGGTGCTTGTCATTCTGACTCCAAATGTTTGGGAGGATGACTATGGTCATACCTCGGTAGGAGAACAGCTATGGTCATGTCTCAGATATGTGTATATGATAAGATTTAACGACTATTGTGGTTGTACCTCAAATTGTAGGGTTTTTATTCCCACCTCCTTTCACTAGTGTCATGACTTGTACCAAGGACGGACTAGGTTGTTAGCATCTTGACCTGATGTGTCACCATGGTGGACTCGTACTGACCGAGGGTGGAGAAGATCTTAGGAATCTAGTAATCCTAGATCATGTATGGCATTGATTTTGATTTAATAGTGGTCAGTTGGGACTTGAGTGGTATTCCTCAAATCCCTCTGGGCAACATAATAAAAGATGTAATTCAAGTTGTGTAGTATATATTTGTTAGGGTTAAATATGTTTCACATTAGTTGAGTAACCCATGTTTTATCTTTATACTGCATAGTTCTTATAGAGTGTAGACTTATGAAATTTGAGTAATTCTACTTGTTGTTAATGCTTATTTGCTTAATTTCTTGATTTGCTTAAATTGTTCAATATGCCCAATTGCTTATTCAATACCCTATTTGTCCAGTTTATTTACTATTAATTAATCTATTGTAATCAATATTCATTGGAGAGAGTTATATCTCTCGTTGGGACTGGGTCTCACCCGTGGGTCACCACATCTTTTTAGGTGGACATGGGCAACAAGGTCGAGGTCATGTTGTGGAAGAGAACCAACTTGGTGATCAATAGATTCAAAAGGTTGGTCAGTTATAGATGTTAGTAGTAGAGTTCTAGTGTCATCCTTGTACTCTTAGTTTTGGGTATGGGAGGTGTTTTCTAGATAAGATATTTATATCAACATGAGATGTTGGCAATATACTAGTGTATGTAGATATGTCATGTACATGTACATGTAAATGCTTCCTTTGTACACCAGAGGTGGCTGAATCCATTGAGAACAGATGTAAATTCCTATTATAATATATGTGAGTGGAAAATATGGACGTGTATGTAAATGTTTCTGAACTTGTTCCAGATGTGAATTTTGGTTTTAATTATTCTGCATTTTTAACTGTGTGACTAATTAGAAGTTGATCATGTTTTATGTTTTGAGTAATCTTATTTAGCATGATGAGGTGTCACAGTTAAGTTGGTATCAGTGCTCTAGGTTTGTCATTTCTATAGGGACATATGACTTAGGTTTGAGTCTGTTCTTATGTATCCAACATATCTAATCATTGTTTATGCTTATGTAGAAATGTTTGGATGACATGAAGAACATGTTGAGAGTAGCTATGTTGCACCAAGAGGAGGTGTTGGGAGACAGGCACACAATGAGAGAGTGCCAGAAGTAGGGCCAGTGCAGCCCGCAATGCCTCAACTAGACCCAACAATGATGGCTAATCCTGAGTTTCAGTCTATATTTAGACAGATGATGACCACAATTACACATATAGTAGACAGAAAACCAGCACCTCAAGCTAGGGAAGCTGTCCCTAATCTGTAATCCCAAGGTGTAGGGAAGATTTTTAATGTCTTAGACGTATTGGGGCGATTGAATATCCTAGTACTTATGATCCAGCAGATGCTGACATGTGGTTGACTAAGCTGGAAAAGGCGTTAAAAAACCTAAACATCCCTGAAGAAGACAAAGTTAAGCATGTGGTATACTTGTTGAAGGGTAGTGTTGGCCACTGGTGGGCCATAGAAGGGGAGAAAAGGCCAGGATTTGTGATAGGATGGGAGGCGTTTTGGTGGGCATTTGTTATATGATACTTTCTAGAGACCTATTAGATGATAAGATATCTCAGTTCGAGAAGGTTCATCAGGGGGATATGACTACTAATGAGTATGAGTCAAATTTTATGGAGCTTCTGAGGTTCCGCCCGCACATGGTAGCCACTAACAAAGAAAGGATCTGTAGGTTTGAAAAGGGCATAAGTACTGAGTTGACTACAACAGCATCATCCCTAGAGAATAGGGAAATGTTTTTCATGTTTGTGAAATCTGTAAGGAGGATTGAGAGGTCTTCCATAGAAAAGTGTGAAGCTAATGCTAAGAAGCGACCAGTTCAATTCCAAGGACAATCATCTAGAGGCTTCAAGAAAGTAAGGTTTTTCCCACCACAGTCGTAACCAAGGTCAACCTTCACTGAACCAAGATTACATACACCTCCATAGTGGACCCCGAGTAGGGGTAAAGGTCATAGTTTTCCATCGACAGGAGCTCAGAACTCATCATTAGTCTCGATTACATGGTCGTTTAGGCCACATAGTGATAACTAGGTGTGTCACCAATGTGGACAAACCGGACACATTAGATGTGATTTCCCTATGAAGGTTGAGGAAGTGACTTAGTACCAAGGCAGAGTCAGTAGGGATCACAATAGAGACAGTTCAGTAGTGGTCGTGGTAGAGGATGTGGTCAAGCATCACAGATAGGATCCTCTAGATAGGCTAGTAGAGGATGTGGATGATAGCAGGCGACAGTGAGGTTCTATGCCATGAGCCAGCCAGAAGCAGTAGTCAACCCACAAGTCGTGACAGGTCAGATGGAGTTATTTTATTCCAATTTGTATGCTTCTTTTTTCATATTTGTGCTAGTAGATCTAGGTGCAACACACTCTTTTATCACTAGAGAGGTGATAGAGAGTTGTTATTTACATGTTAGTAGTAGATCTGATAGCTTGTGGCTAGAGACTCCTTTGGTTGGTTCCACTGAGTTGTGGGAAGTGTGATCTTCTTGTGTTCTTTCTTGTTCTGGATGTAACATTCAAGTGAATCTCTTGCCACTTGACATGCATGTTTTTGATGTGATCCTAGGAATGGATACCTTGGAAAAAATACAAGGTAGACTTGGATTGTAGTAATGAGGTGGTGACGTTCCATATTGGAAATTTACAGTGGATTTTCCAAGGTGATAGGAAGATTCTTCCTACATGTTTGATGTCAATTATGATAGCTGAGCGGTTGATGAGACAAGGAAGTGAGGCTTTCTTAGCTCATGTTGTGGATACCAAGGTGAGAGGTCATCATATCCAGGAGGTACCAGTGGTGTGAGAATTTGAGGATATTTTTTCTAAGGAATTTCCTTGTATATCCCCTCCTAGAGAGATTGACTTTGAGATCAATCTTGTTCTACGAAGACAATCCATAGAACGGTCACGATACAGAATGGCACCACTAGAGATGTAGGAGTTAAAGAAACAATTATAGGAACTATTAGAGAAGGTATTTATTAGGTTGAGCACTTCCCCCTGGGGTGCTCCATTGTTGTTTGTCAAAAATAAGGATGGTTCAATAAGGTTATGTATAGACTACAGATAGTTGAACAAGGTGACAATAAAGAATAAGTATCCTTTGCCAAGGATTGATGATCTTTTTTATCAGTTGAGAGGTGCCACTGTGTTTTCAAAGATAGACCTCTAGTCAGGTTACCATCAATTGAGGATTAAGGTGGATGACATACCTAAGTCATTTTTTAGGACTAGGTATGGTCGTTATGAGTTTGTGGTTATGTCATTTGGGCTATAACCAATGCACTAGCAACTTTTATGGATCTGATGAATACGGTGTTTAGACCCTATTTTGATCAGTGTGTGGTCGTTTTTATAGATGACATCCTGATATATTCTAAGGATAGTCAGCAGCATGAGCAACACCTTCACCAGGCATTGACTTTGTTAAGGCAGCACAAGCTATATGCTAAGTTTAGCAAGTGCGAGTTCTGGTTATCTGAGGTGTCTTTTCTGGGACATGTTATATCAGCTAAATGTGTTTGTGTGGACCCTAAGAAGGTTGAATCTATTTTGGAATGGGAACAACCTAAGACACCGATAGAGATTTGCAGTTTCCTAGGTCTAGCATGCTACTACAGGAGGTTCATCAAGGACTTCAGTTCTATAGCATTACCCCTAACTAGGTTAACTAGGAAGGATGTTCCTTTCACTTGGAATGACAAGTGTCAATGTTCCTTTCAGTTGTTGAAAGAAAATTTGACCAGAGCACCGGTGTTAGTTCTTCCAGAGCAAGGGAAAGGCTATATTGTATTTTGTGATGCTTCAAAGAATGAAATGGGATGTGTGTTGATGCAGGATAAGAATGTGATTTCCTTTGCATCATGATAGTCAAAGAAGAACGAAGAGAATTACCCAACACATGATCTGGAGCTTGTAGTGATGGTTCATGCTTTAAAGATTTGGAGACACTACATGTATGGAGAAAGGTGTCAAATCTTCATTGACCACAAGAACCTACAATAGATCTTTTCAAAACAAGAGCTTAATATGCAAAAGAGGAGATTGATGGATCTAATTAAAGATTATGATTGTACAATAGACTACCATCCTAGAAAGGAAAATGTTGTAGATGATGTATTAAGTAGGAAGTCATCTTCATCATCAATGGTAGATAATGCACAGTTGTATTCCTCGGTGTGCTACAAGAGAGATATGCCAGTGTCTCTTTGCCGGATGAATGTGTAACTAGAAGTTTCCTTACTGGCAGGTTTGTTGGCACAGATACAGGTTAAACCTACCTTGAGATAGGAGATTCATGATGCACAACAAAATGATATTGTGACAGAAAATTTGATCAGGGATTGGCAATGAAAAGGATGATGGCTTCCATGAAGTGGATGATGGTACAATCTATTACCACAATAGAACAATAATTCCTAATGTTGTTGGGTTGAGGAAGATGGTACTAGAGGAAGCTCACTCCTCTATGTATGCAATGCATCCTGGAAGTACCAAGATGTACCAGAATTTGAAATATATGTATTGGTGGCCAAGTCTAAAATGTAATGTGATAGAGTTTGTTGCCAGATGTCCAGATTGTCAGCAAGTTAAGGCTGAGCATCAGAAGCCTACAGGGATACTACAACACTTGCCAATAACATAGTGAAAATGGGATCATATTACCATGGACTTTGTGGTTGGTATTTCTAGGATAGCCAAGGGTCATTATTACATGTGGGTGATAGTGGACAGATTGACTGAGTCAGCTCACTTTGTTCCAATCAAGACAACATTTACAACAGAGAAGTTGGCACATGTATATGTTGATGAGATAGTCTGTCAACATGATGTTCTAGTGACTATAGTTTTTGACAGAGGTCCACAATTCACAAGTCATTTTTGGAAACATCTACATTCAGCAATGGGAACACATCTGAGGTTCAACACAACTTTCCATCCGCAGATAGACGGTCAGTCTGAAAGGACTATTTAAACCTTAGAGGATCTCTTGAGGGCATGTGTCTTACAGTTTCTGGGTAGTTGGGATATACATCTCAATTTGATAGAGTTTTCTTATAATAACAGCTATCAGAGAAGCATAGATATGGCTCTTTATGAGGCTCTATATGGAAGATGATGTCGGTCTCCTCTTTGTTGGTATGAGACATGTGAATGTCAACTTTTGGGTGTTGAGCTTGTACAACAAACAACATAGAAGATTAAAGTATTACAACAATAGTTGAAAGCAGCCCAAGATAGATAGAAGTCTTATGCATATAACTGACACATACTACTTGAGTTCCAAGTGGGAAATAGAGTATATCTCAATTTTTCTCCTTGGACAGGTGTGCTAAGGTTTGGAAAGAAGGGTAAGTTGTCTCCTATATTTATGGGACCATATCCTATCCTAGATCATGTTGTAAAGGTGGCATACAAGTTGGAGCTACCACTAGAGCTACACATGTTACATAATGTTTTCCATATCTCTATGTTGAGGAAATTCCATCTAGATACAGAGCAGACAATCCAATTAGTAGAGGTTGAGTTAGATGAGGACGTATCCTATGTTGAGGGTCCCATGTTGATTCTAGATAGAAGGGTGAAGAAGTTAAAAAAGAAAGATATAGTATTAGTGAAGGTTTTGTGGCATCACCATGGCGTAGAGGAATCTACATGAGAACTATATAATGATATGTGTAGTAAGTACCCATTTCTCTTTGCATAGGATTTCAAGGAAAAATCCTTGTTAGGGGTTTATAGTTGTACGGCCCCTAAACTTGATTAAAGTGTTGAATAAGATTAATTACCATATTTGAGTGATTATAACACTAATATACCCTTGTGATATGCTTTGGAATCATAATATACACTTAAGTTTCAAATTTGGTCCAATTTGGACATTGTTTGAGCAAGTTATGTAATTTTATGTACATTTTGGACTTTTCTACACTTTACCCAATTGAGAGGTTTTATTTGCAATTTTCACATGAATTACGTTCCCTAGATGTTATCTTATCATTCTTGATCCTTTTGAGTCATGGGGCACCTAGTTGAACCTTTGTTTGGAGGTGTTTTTCTTAAAGGGTATTTTAGGATTTACCCCTTCATGGATGAGCTACCTTTAGGAGATATCAACCAATGGTTTATTTGTTTGTCTTTGAAATTCAACAAACGGTGCCTAATCTGGTCTGCATGAATGGTGGTGAAGCTTCTTGTGTGGTTTCTTGTATATCCTTAATACATTAAGGCCATGGACAAAGGGGGAGCTACTTGTACACCTTATGCTTCTTCTCTACCTTATCCCCCAATATTTATATACTTATTCTTAGCCTCCAAAATGAATATTTTTCTCTCTTATACTTTCTTCCTACGAATATCCTCATTTTCTCTATGTTCTTCTATGGGATACCTATCCAAGGTATAAGAAGAAGGCGATCTCCTTGGAAGAAGCATATAGGGTTCTGATTTGCTTCCTCCTAGGGTTTCTAAAGTTTCTTCTTGGTGAACTTGACCTAAACGAGTAAGTAGTTCCTTCTTTCCTCTGTTTTCTTCTTTGTTCTTATTCCTCCTACCTTTCTCCAAGTCAGAACCTTGTTGTTCCATGGTAGAAATTGCTCTAGAACTCAAGAACCCATCTTTTCTTGCTCTTTCTTCTAGGGTTTTGCTTCCTTGTGGAGAAGGGTACCTATTTGGCCGAGTTTAGATCTAGAACTTGGGTTTCCTTTCCTACTTTGCTTGGGTACCTTTTTTCTAGAATTTTGTTATTATCAGTAGAAGCGAGTTTTATAACCCTCTTTACTTATATCGGTTACTATAAGCTTGTTAGCTCATGTTCTTGCTAAAAAATGGTGATTTAAGCATTAAGAAGCTAAGCTTGTTTGAGATTTGAATTTTTATGGTGTTTCCTATTTTGTTTCCAGTTGTAGATGAACCTTTAATCATGTGCACATTTTTTCAGAAGGAAGTATATGACTTAGTTCAGGTTGGTATCACCAGCTATGTTGTTAAGCACCTATCAACCGATGGTCCATATTAGGGTTTCTAGGTTATTTTCTCCTCTAAACACATGACCCAATGGTGTGGTCTTCATGACAATAAAATGTGGTGAAAAAAGGTAATGAAAAATGATGTGAACTGATAATCACACCTCAGGTTAGTGTTAGGCTCTCTTGGAATCTCAATGAGCAATGGTTTGATTCTCTAATGATGTTATCAATCAATGATGACATTAGCTTAATATCCAATGGTGTTAAATGAATATAGTGTTGATATAACAATCGATGTTGAGTTTATGATCACAACTAATGGTGGATCAGGTCAACACCACATATGGTGAGTTAAGGATGTAATTGTAGATATTCCACTAAACATTAAACCAATGGTTCCTTGGTTCAATTGATCTAATGGTTAGACCTATACTTCAATTGATAACTTTGAACAATGAACCCGATCCAATGAATAAGATTGGATGCTTCAACATCCAATGTATTAGAATGAGTCCCATGATATTATATTTGGGTCCTAGTGATGACAAGTCGATGGATCAATATCATTAAGTTGTAGTTATACCTTTGCTCTCCTATAGTTATATTTGATAAATGACCATAATAAGTGGGTGTGTAACTTCAATGTGATATAGTTTTCTATACCTAAAATTAATGTAATTAAATGATGGTGACTGGTTATAATAAGCCTTCTTTCATGATTAATGTGACAATTTATTACACTCTTCTTGTGTTTGAACCACAAGGTAGTGCAATTTGAATATCATAGTGCCTTGCCATAATAATAATACATATGGACACATATTTGTTGATTATCTTTTGAGCCTTATTTAAGATAGGGAATGATGAGGATAAACTATCTATGAATAATGTGATGGTCTTAATGACCTTTGGGCATGTTTGATCCCTGATTGAGGTGAAATCCTTTTCATATTCCAATAAGGGTTGAAACCTTAGAACTTGTGATAAGAAAGGGATATCTTGAAATGATATGCTGATAATGTGGTTCACTACAATGCAATGGATGATAGCATGTGGTAATGTGATTAAGATCTATACTTCAAATATTTTATATCCTCTAAAATTGCAATGTGTATACACTTGATAAGAATGAATTAGGGTTTCTATGTCTATTTATATGATGAAGCCTTAATTGACCCAATTGGCAATAAGTAATCAAGTGTGACCCTAATCATGTAGTGTCAAGTGCCATAGATCCATCTGAGTGTCAGGACTTTCCAGATGGTGAAAAGAGTTTTCTTAAGGGATACTTGGAGTGCAAACTATGGAGTATGTGGGGTGCTTTTCATCTGGACTCCAGATGTTTGAGAGGATGATTGTAGTCATACCACAAAAGGAAAATGGCTATGATCGTGTCTCACATTTGTGTATATGATAAGATTTGATGACATTGCAGTTGTACCTTAGATGGTAGGGTTTGTATTACCACCTCCTTTCACTAGTGTCGTGATATGTACCAAGGACGAACTAGGCTATTAGAAGCTTGACCTGATGTGTCATTGTGGCAGACTTGTACTGACCAAGGGCAAAGAAGATCTTAGGAATCTGGTAATCCTAGATCTTGTATGGCACTGATTTTGACTTAGTAGTTGTCAGTTGGGACTTGAGTGGTATTCTTCAAATCCCTCAGGGCAACATAATAAAAGATGTAATTCAAGCCATGTAGTATATATCTATTAGGGTTAAATATGTCTCACATTGGTTGAGTAACCCTTGTTTTATCTTTATACTACATAGTTCTTATAGAGTGTAGACTTATGAAATTTGAGTAATTCTACTTGTTGCTAAATCTTATTTGCTTAATTGCTTAATATGCTTAAACTATTCAATCTACTCAATTTCTTATTCAATACCCTATCTGCCCAATTTATTGACTATTAATTAATTTGTTGTAATCAATATTCATTGCAGAGAGTTATATCTCTCGTTGGGACTGGGTCTCACCTGTGGGTCACCACATCTTTTTAGGTGGACGTGGGCAACGAGGTCGAGGTTCTGCTATGGAAGAGAACCATCATGATCAATAGATTCAGAAGGTTGGTTAGTTGTAGATGGTTGTAATAGAGTCCTAGTGTCATCCCTGTACTCTCAGGTCTTAGTATGGGAGGTGTTTTCTAGATAAGATATTTGTGTCGACATGATATTTTGGCAGTATTCTAGTGTATGTATATATGTCATGTGCATGTAGATGCTTCTTTTGTACATAGGAGGTGGCTGAAGTCATTGAGCATAGATGTAAATTCCTATTATAATATATGAAAATGGAAAAGATGGACCTTTATGTAAATGTTTCTGAACTTGTTCCTGATGTGAATTTTGGTTTTAATTATTCTGCATTTTTACTATGTTATTAATTAGAAGTTGGCCGTGTTTTATGTTTTGAGTAATCTCATTTAGCATGATGAGGTGTCACACATCTCTTCTCCCAATGAAGGTGATGAGTCTCAATCTCTTTGATCGATGAAGATTCCTAGACTAGAGATTGTCTTATGTGGTGAATTTATGTTGGTGATGTTTGACTTCCTTATTTCCAAGAATGTTGGAGAGAATGATAAATAGGGTTTACATCTATTGTTGATTTGAAATCCCCTAATGGTTTGTTCTATTATACCTTAACCCTAAATTCAGTACATGGTGATAATGCTTAGCTTGCTTGAGTAATTAGCATGGTGATAGAGTACTTTCTCTCTCCTAAATTGTTGTAAACCTAATTCTATATTGTATGAACATCATGGTGTATAATTTAATATTATGTTTGAGCTTATATGTCACACATGTGGTGATGAGATGATCCTTGATGAGGCATGGAAAGAAATGATGATCTTCCATGGAATAATGTGAATGGTCTTATGACCTTGAGAAGGGTTGATTACCCTAGTCGAGGTGATATCCTCTGTGTGGTGTTAAGAGATTGGTATCCCATGATGGTGTGATGATAATGGTGGACTCATGTGTAACATTGAATAGTACCATGTGGTAATGTGACAAGTTTATACTCTATACATTTAATATCTTCTGAAGTTGCAATCTACCCCTATGTTTGTATAATCTTTCTAGGGCATGTATGTAACTTGATTGATGCAGTAAAAAGATACCCAATTGTCTTTAACTAATCAAGTGGAACCCTAATCATGTAGTTTTCCTTGCCATAGATCCATTCCAGCGTCAGGACTTGCTTGTTGGTAAAATGAGTATTCCTAAGGGAAACTCAGAGTCCATATTGTTGAGTATGCAAGGTGCAAGTGATTGTGTGTCCTTGTCATCTTGACCCTAGGTGTTTTGAGTATGGACACAATCATACACCGGTGTGAGAATGGCTATGGTCATGACTTAGTGATTATATATGTGATGTGATTTGAGGACAACTACAGTTGTACCTCGGTGGCAAGGTTTTGTACCCAGGTGTCTTGCATCATGAATTTTACAATCTACCCCTATGTTTGTAGAATCTTTCTAGGGTTTGTATGTAATGTGATTGATGCAGTAAAAAGATACCCAATTGTCTTTAACTAATCAAGTGGAACCCTAATCATGTAGTTTCCTTAGCCATATATCCATTCCAGTGTTAGGACTTGTTGGATGGTGAAATGATTATTCTTAAGGGAAACTCAGACTGCATATTGTAGAGAATGTGGGGTGCAAGTGATTGTGTGTCCTTGCCATTGTGACCCCAGGTGTGTTGAGGATGGCCACGGTCATACCTAGTGTGAGAACGGCTATGTGTTTGAGGACAACTGTAGATGTACCTCAGCGGTAAAGTTTCAAACCCTGGTGTATAGCGTAGTGACTTTTACCAAGGCGGGCTAGGTGTTTTTAGCTTGACTATATGTCATTGGTGGCAGTTTAACTAATATGTCATTGTGGTGTTCACTCGTACTAACCTAGTAGGGAGAAAATCTTGGATTTTGGCTCTTCGTAAATCTTGTATGGCATTGATTTTGACTTAGCAGTGGTCAGATGGATTTGGGTGGTTTGACTCAAATCCTCAGGTCACTAATAAAAGATGTAATATAATCACATAGTATATATTTGTAGGGTTAACCACGATACACATTAGATGATTACCCTTGCCTTATTTCTTATGATGCTCAATTGTTATATGATGTGATAAGAGAAATCAACCATTATACATGTTCTTTGTATTTCTTCTAATCATGTTGTTATGCTTATTTGTTATAGTTATTTAATTTTCTTAACTTGTGTTATTAGTTTAAATTATTCATATAGGTGAATTTTCTCATCTTGTTTAATGTAAAATATATGTGGTAACAATTAGTGTTGGTTGAGAGTTATATCTCTCACTGGGACTTGGGTCTCACCTCATGGGTCACCACATCTTTTTAGGTGGTCATTAGCGGTGTGGTTAGGATCATGATGTTAAGGAAGAGAAGCTTGGAGATCTCAGAGGAAGAAGGTTGGACAGCTGCTAGTTCTTATTGTAGTAGAGTTCTAGTGTCGTCAATGTACTCTCAGGTCCAAGATGGATGTGTTTTATAGATGATATATATCAACACGTGTTTTAGAAGTATGTTGTGCTTCATATATATATGTGTTATGTATATGTGAAATAGGATCTCTTTTGTATATAGGTTGCAGCAAATGGCCACTAAACATATGTAAATATATATTACAGTATGTTATGTGATACACATTGTTGGACCTTATTGTAATATGTTTCTACACATGTTGGTAATATGAGAATGGTTTTAAGTTACCTTATTTTCTAGTAATGTGGTTCTTTATCTATCGAACGTGCGTTTTGTTTTGATTTATCTCGTCAGTGTGACACTGGGATGTCACAAAGATAAAAAAAGGAAACAGGGGAAGGATACGGTAAAGAAAGAGTCGAGAAATGTCATGTGTGTAAAGGTCACAAAACCTTAGCATATATAGGTTCATTGGATCAGAAAAAGGAAGGTAGGGGATAAAAAATCATGTCAATAAGAGAAAAGGAGAGAGAGATATCTAAGAAAGAATATCGAGGAAAGATGAACTGGAATGTGTATAGGAGAGGAAACAAAGAGGCAAAAGATAGGAAAGAAATGTGCCTCTGTCTGATCAATATGCAATGGGAGAGACATTATGTATATAAGGAATCCAATGTAACATAATAAATCATAAACCATAGGAAATCTAATTCATTGAATCAAATAGAAATCATATGAATGTCTTTTTAAACACCTTTCCTTTCCTAATTCATTTCAGGATCAAAACAAAGTTCAAATAAAGTGATATTTAACACCTAGGATATTATGACATGTAGAATATGAATATGGACTTATTTTTACTTTTAGGAAATTTTAATAGATCATATAATATATTTGATAACTTTTATCATTATTTTGTTAAATTCACTTGTGGAATCCATTAGTATCCAATAAAGGTGATAGTATTCAACTAGACTAATTCATACAAGATAAATCCAATTTTGGCATTGCTTTTTTGTTTTGAGATTCTTTAATATATTCTTGAAATTATAAAAGTGGTTTGTTGTTATTCAAATAAAGTTATTAATAAGTTGTTGCATTTGGAACGTAAGAAGATTCTTGATATTATCCACTCATTATGGAAGCATAACCCATCTTATATTTCCTTAACTTCCTCAATATCACTCCACCTATCCTTAAGTCTATTCACTTCTTATTTTCTTAAGGTAAAAACAACTATATTTCCAAATTATGTTAATCGTTTCTGCAATGTGGATACTGACCTCTAAAGGAAACTAAGAAAGGCAAATCTCGAATTTTTTTACTACTTTCCACCTATAGGGGCTCTTAAACATTTGTTTAACAACTTGTGCCTCAAGTCAATAATTTTACAATTTGTCTATTTTAAGGATTAAGATTCATATTTTCTAATCATCCAAATATAAGAAGGTTTTAGATTCCTTATTTAAAAGTAAAAATTATTAGATTATAATTTTTCATCCTAACCACTTATAAAAAGTATATGGGATCCAACAACACCAAGGCCATTGTGAAAAAGACATCTAGCATAAACACTATGTCCATAAGCACCTAATGTACCCGTGTACTATTCAAGTTAGGGATAAAAGTATTATAATCAATTTTAAAAGAAAAATGTATAATAAGGTCAGTGTTAGGGGTTATGCTTTGGTTTCAGTATGTTATAAGGACTGTGAATTATACTTGATGCCTGAAAGTAACTCACTCGAGCCCCAGAATGGCCTTTGATGTCTAAATATTTTATCTAGTGTAGATTTCACATCCTTGAAAATTTTGATCTAAAATTTAGTATGCTGCCTTTTTGCTTTCATGTGAAGATATATTGTATTTTATGTTTATATGAGATATCTAAGTGGAATTAGCCTTGATATGACTTTTATGGTGATTTTGGCCCTAATGTGCCCTATTTAGGAATTATCCCTATCTATGGCCATTGATGGTTACTCTTACCTTAAATTCGTACATATAATCTATATCATACTTTTTCTACCTATTTAGGTTGTTATACAATTGAAAAATTCTGAAATTGCATCTATACGTCTTATTTGTAACTTTATTGATGCATTAAAACATGAGGATTGAAATTAATTGACCATGTAGTGCGCTGAGACCATATGAGATATCCCATCATTTGGTATTTGGCATAGAAAATGGGTTTCCTTGTAGAGGTATTTTATCATGAGAAGGAACTTGGAGTTGTATACTTTTAACTATATGTGGGTAACTAGAAGTTTTGTTACTCGATACCCAATATGATGATGTCAATGAGCATGGTCGAGGTCATATCCCTAGTCACGTTTGAAAATTTGGAATGGTTATTGGTATATGATATATATAGTCACAAGGGTTTTGTACCCTATTATAGGTTCCAGTAGATGGACCTAATGTTTTGGAGTAGCCTTTGAGAACCCCATGAGTATTTGCCTTTGAGCATGCTACTCAATTTTTACTTGATCAAATAGACCCATGGATGGGTCTTATGGAGTATGGTAATCCTAAAGGTGTTAAAAGTTGTCTATGGGATTTTTCTATCACTAATATATGGTTTGACTTGGTAAGTCTCAAACCACATAGGAATCTTTCAATATCAATCATTTAGTATATATGTGTAAACTTTAATCAGCAAGTTTACTTTGTAATGTTGGATATATACTTATATTTGTAAGTTTTTGACATCATTTTCTTATCATGTACCTACTTCCATTTCATATTTTGTAATGATTATTATTTTCTTTTATACTCTACTTTTATTCTTAAAGTATCTTGTTATGTTGTAAGAAATAAATATTAGTTGTTGTATGTTATCAATGCAAACATGGATCTCACCTAATGGTCACCTCTTTTAGGAAACCATTAGTGTAGCCAAGGTTTTTGTGGAGAGGAGAAGATTCCTAGAGAGAACAAGACCTTGGAGGTTGGCGATGGTGTTTTTTTGTTTATAGAGTCATTCAAGTACTCACATGTTTAAGGAGGGATCTCTGAATCATAGGTATATAAAATTAGTGTTTTGGCTTGAATGGCCTATACAAATGCATATGTTGTAACCATATCATCATATATCTTTTGTAAATAATGGTGATAGTGGTCACATAACTATAATATTGTAAAGTTTCCTATTAGGAATGAATATATGTTTGGGACACGTGTTATCATGTCTAATATTTAATTTGCATTTAAATTCTGTGTTTTTCATGATAAGTTGGTTTGTGTGGTTGATTAGCAAAATTATGGTTTTGTTTTGAGTAACCTTACTCTTGTTGTAGGTGTCACAACATAAGTATATTAGGAGGTCAATGAAACATGCCTTGGTCATCACATAACTATATCAAGATGTCGATCAATTATGTGTCGGTCATATGTGTATGCTCATAAGTATATAATTTCTAAAACCTTGACACAACCATCAGTGTTACTAAAAGGTTGGGGTTACACATATTTAATTAAGCCAATTATTCACATTTATGTTGCGTTAATCAAGTTATAAACAAGGTATGGGGATGTAATGTGATATTAATCATGTTTGAGAACTCCAAAATATATAAAACATATTACATCATATGAACTTACCCAACCATGGTGCAATCAATCCTCTTTGGCCACACCAAGGCTCAATTCATTAAATTAGCACACTCAATGCCCAATTCAACATCGAAGGCCATGTCAATTCTAAATCTACATGTGGGGTCTACAAACAAATGAAACCATGAGTTTCTAATTGCATGTAAGAATAAGACACCATGCAAAATTTCATATTAGAACTCGCATGTTTGTGGAAGTTGCACTAAATGCAACATTTGGCATAAAAATGTCATTGTTATGCCTAAATGAGCCACTTTAATAGTGAATCTTATTCCCAAGAAATTTCAGAATCAAAATAGTAATTAAATCACCTTACAATCATATTAGAATTGCTAAACAATAAGAAATGATGTGTACTTCCATTTTTCCATCACATGCTACCAAAATACCATACAACGAGTATTTTTTGGGGTACAAATGCATATATTTGAAAATTTCAGCCTTTAAGAATTAAGAGGCATGTTATAGTAACTATATAAAATCATTATAATATTAGGGATGGAATGAAAAACTAAAATAATTTCATACATATGCAAAAAAATTCACAAAGGTTATGTTTTAGGAATATAGAGTGCAATTGAGATAAGATTTAAGCATTTCTCTCTCATTTTAGCTATGTAACTTGATTAAATCAAAGAGGTAGTAAGTAGAAAGCCTTGAAAGTATGTATTAGGGTTACCCCCACTTCGATACCATGTGGATAACACTTTATATTCTTCCAATAGTTACATATAGCTAGATCTACCCACAACTAGAGGAAAAAGAGAGAGAAGGAATCAATTTTACTATAAGAAGCTAAACCATTGTGGATGACCATGGAGATTGAAAAAGGAATAAGAATAGATAATTAGTAGCAAGAAACAAGAAAGATTAAGGAATATCTTACATGTTTAGGTTAAGAACTAGGTTGTCTAGCTTTAGATCCTTTAGGGAAGGTTAGCCCATGAACAATAAATGAACGTGTAAGCTTTTTTTGACCTCCTAAGAAAAGCTATCAAGATTCAAGAATATATATGTTTTTAGTCTTCCTTCACATTTTATAAGTTTTCTAGGGTGACAACAGATGCAAGGAGGTTCATGGGTTTTGGTTATATATATGCTTGGGTGAGAAAAGACTAAAATAGCCCAACTTAAGTGAGGCTATTGAAGTGCAAAGAAGGAAAGGAAGTCGAGGATCTTGGGCTACAATATATGTAAGTGGGACTGTATAGGCTGTGTCTTATCAAGGCTCAACACCCCAAGAGATGTCGATCGCATCTCTAGAGCTATCAAGGGTAAAATCACTCCCATCTATCGAGCATCAACCATCAACCTAGCTTTGTGTCATCTCTTCAACTCATCAATATGCACTTATGAAAACCCTATCAAAGCTTAGTTTCATACCTAAAATACAAGTACCCTCTACTTGAAACCTATAAAGGCTTGTCAGTCTTCAAATCTTTTGAACGCCAAGATGTAATACTGACTCTCTCTCAAACTTTGAAGCTATTGAGGTACTTCACTACATGAACCTATCAAGACACCTTCAACCAATCCTATAAAAGTACCAACTTAATCCATCAAAGCACCTAGATATATAAAGTGTAGCAAATTCCCTATCTTTTGGAGTCGAAAGACCAAGGTATCAAGCTCAACCAATTCAAGCATTCACATAAAACTAGGGTTGGGATTAGAACCTAAGATCAAAACACTTAGCAACCAAGGTTCATCCCATACAAAGATCATAAAATTAAGAATAATTATGAGGGAAACATGATTTATGTCAGTCTTACAAACATTTCAATGAATTTCTCCATTGTGGTGAAATTGCACATTATTCCATACACATACATGAAATTAAAAAATAAAGGCAAACATAGTGTAATTGAAGCCAAATTAGATCTATCTCTTATGCAGTTCATTGCATGACTAATTAAGAAGTAATATGTAGAGAAAACTAAGCTTACATATTTTGCACACAATTTGCAATATATGGTAAATTTAGCAATTTAGCCCACAAATTGTAAGAAAATGTGAAATTAGGGCAAACAAAGTGCAATTTGAACCAGATTAGGGAATCCACTTAATCAACTGATTATAGAACTTAATTAAGCATCCATTCAATACAATAAATTATGATTGAGTTAATCTTAGTTCAATGACTCACATCACAGACACAAAAAATGGTTGACAAATCTTTCCATACTACTATAAAAGATGAGTTTAATGAGAAAATAGCATAATTTCATTTTCAAATTTACAAAAATAGCCTATCAGGTTGTAGTATTTCAATATTATTCTAAACTCATTAATTTTCATTGAAGTCATAATTTTTCACCCAATTTTCATATATTTCATTAGCAAATATTGGCAACAACTTCCATCGGTTGACATTTCTCCATATTAATTGTATTATATAACTTGTAGAAAAATCTTCAACATATCAACAACCACTAAGTTGTTTCTTATCATCTTACTAAAAATTCCTTGTCAAGCCTCTCTTCCTATTATGTTCATGATTTATTTCTATTTTAAGAACTCTATTTTCAAATTCCAACTACTCCCCACATTTATTCTCTCTCTCTATCTCTCTCTCTATGTTAATGATTTCATGCACAAAAGTGCAAGTTGAATGACTCCTCGAGTCTCTCACCCAATTTGACACTTTCCTTCCCATTTAGAGGATGACATGTTTTTTAAAATGTCCCTCAAGTCTTTGTCCCTTATTATGAAGATGATTTATCTCTATTTACTATTACCCCACTATATATTTTATTAACTCCAGAAATTTCCTATCGCTTCATCCTTGATTGAATGAAAACGTTTGAAGAAATTTAACAAATACATATTATATTTACCTATGTTTATACTTATTTTTATATAGTCTATATAAATATATAGTATATTTACCTATGTTTATATTTATTGAATCGGAGGTTATCAAACTTCTCAAGAGGGTTCAAATGAACTGCATAGTAACATAATGACCCCCAAGTCTATGGAAGTGGTGTTTCATAGGATTTGTTTTGATATTTAGAAAGGGTTGGAAAGGCAGCTTGTTTCTCGTCTACCTTCCATTTCAATGTAATTTTTGAAACCATATTTTGATTAAAATATTATACAAAAAAAGTCTATACAAATAAGGACTGAATAGTAAGACTATAATGCAATATAGAGAATGATTTTTTTTAATAAATAAAAAATGTCACTTTCATATTTACAACAAAATGAATTTATTAATATCTATACACAAATAATGACTATAGAATATTAATATAATTCTATGAAGAGTAAGTTTGTTGAGTGAATAACAAAACTACATTGCATATTTATGGAAGAATAAAAAACCAATCAAATTGTATCATTTCAAAGTTATGTAGCCTATGTAATTTTCTCTCTTATCAAAAAATTTCACACACTTCCTCATATTGACAAAAAAAATTACCCATTATCCTTATTACCATGTACGTATTGTTTTCTATAACTTCCAAAAAATCTTTAGCATATCAATACCTACTAATATGTGTTTATCCACATTTATGTAATAATTCCTTATCATTATTGAAACTGATATCAACTGATTATAATGTATCCACAATCTCTAATAATGACCTCCACTCCCACAATTCCCATAAACGAAAATCATGGATATAAAAGGAGGTTATATCATTCTTTATCGGATCATATCAACAAAAATAAACTAATATTAACTATTAATTTCAATAAAAATAGTTTCACAGAATAAAAAAGGATAAAACATCATTAAAGGAGTTCAACAGGTTTACAAAAGGGTGATGCTAGGATTTATGTAAGTAAAGATGTTAGAAATAAATTTATTTAATGTGTACATTGTTCTCAAGTTAAGACTTGATCATTTACCATCTTGGAATTCATTTGTTCTCCAATTAAGTAGTTAACTTGAAACGCTCAAAATAGTTTGTCAACATTATTCTATGTTGTGTATGTGAGGGAAACCAAAACAATGCACATGACAAATCAATAGTACTTAGTATGGAAGGATAAATAGTGTGGAAATATTGAACTTTGTACTTTAGGTAACATTTCAACTATTAATTCATAAAATCAATTGATTAAGCTGTACTTCCATACAAAATTTCTTCTACTACTATCCTAATTTTTCCTATATATTTTTAGGTAGATTTCCAAGTATATATATCATTTTTAACCCATTCACATAGTGATCATTCCTTATAGGGTTGGCATGGATTTCTCCTTGTATTTTGGAAGTGATTTTCTCCTTTGAACACCGTTATGATAACCAATTTGGTTTTATATCATATTATGTTTTGGGTGATGTGCATATGATTTCACAATGTCAAGTAATGAAGCAGTCAATACTCTAGGTTATTTGTTGGGACCTCTCTATTCATTAGAATAAATACCAACCATAACAGAGAAAACCTAAATTTAAACTTGAATTAAGAAAAAAACACCAAATTCTCGACAAACACGATAAACATATCATACAAAAAATGCAGGCATTTTTTATTTTCTTCATAAAACCTCATAAACCAATGTCACATTAGGGACAACACATTCAGTTATCATAGATCTTATTCAAATCCATCAAAACTAGAACCAAAACTTGATATACTACCCATCCCGAGAATGTGAGAGTACAAGGACATTCTAATATGGTCATTCTATTTACATCTTCTTTGTTGTGTCATCTCTATTAGATGGCATTATACCTAAAAACATTTGAAATAACCTTGTGAGACTCATATAGAGCCCCAGTGAGTGGATACCTCCCATTCAAGATGAGTACATGCATCAACATCAAATTAAGCATTTGCAACTAATATGAAACTTTTAGATATGACTTAGTTTAATAGTTGATTTTATCATTTAGCATTCCATTTTATGGCAATAATATAATCAATCAGATAATATATTCATATAGGACAATTTCAATGTTAAAATATCTTGTTAGTGTACACCCCACCATCCGGACCAAGAACACATCCTACAATCATGAAGTTGAAGTATACATAAGACATGTCTACCAAACAAGACTATAATGGATATTAAATGTCATCATAATCATAATCATCTACTAGTTGTCCACATATAAGATCAGAATAAAAATTTGATAGATAAAAATATGTAAACATATTTTTTTTGTAAAAGAATGATTGATTTCTACAACAAGAAACATATACAACAAAGATAGATATATCAACTAGCT
The DNA here is from genome assembly GCA_963693085.1 of Alisma plantago-aquatica. NCBI lineage: Eukaryota > Viridiplantae > Streptophyta > Magnoliopsida > Alismatales > Alismataceae > Alisma > Alisma plantago-aquatica. The sequence goes on from OY856411.1 coordinate 1,094,297,698, forward strand.
ATAAAATGAATACAACAAACATTCAACTCATATTCTACATGGCTTTTCCTCTTTTATCCATTTTCCTTGAAACTACTTGTCTCGTACCTCACTAAGTAGAATTTTCTACGTCTAATTCTTGTGTCAGTGACTCGCCATCACTATACTAGAATTTAGGCAGCCACCCTAAGATATCAACAACAAACCCTGTTCCACTGCAAGATTGCCTAAAAAGGCTCATATCCTCATCTTGGGTGCATGATATAGGCACCAACATAGTAGATATCACATATCATCCTATTTCACATGTTTCACAATTTTCATTTGATATAGTCAATTTCTCATGGACATGGACTTTCACAAAAGAGGATTTAGGGCCAAAATCACACCAGATGCCTCATTCCTATATCATTATGGTCTAACCTCCAAGAATTTACACAAGTTTCTTAAAGGAAAATGATATGTTTTCTAAAAGGAGAAATGACTTAATTAAAGTATATTTAATCATCTTGGTGTTCTCAACATAAGCCTTGATGATTTATCATTCAAGGATCCATTGTTCCTCCAATTAGGCATTTAACGTGAATTGTTAAAATATATCATGTTAACAATTGTGTATGTTCTGTATGTAGGGGGAACCACAAAAATGCACATAAGAAATATAAATGTACTTTTGGTCATGCAAAAAAACATGTTACTATAAAACCAAAACTTTGGGTACAAGATAGTGCCCCATAAGGAGACTACTAGATCTCTCATCCCCACGCAGGAGGAGTATTAGAGGATCCAACCAAACAAAGAAACTCCAAACTAAAATAGGTACAGAAAGAGAAATAGGATAGTAACAGGACAAGCAAGAACCAATCAGGGGTAGAGGAGCTTCATACAAAAACATTAAAAACACCCACAAAGATTACCCATATGAAACTACAAACCGACTGTCGAATTCCACTGAACAGTAATCTCATGTCCCTCTTACATAACAAAATAACAGTTGGATCTCAAAAGAACCAAGAATAGAGGAATCAGGCCTACCACTCACTGCCTCCTCTCCTGGTATACTAAAATAGCTGCACCTAAATTAGTATACCATCCGAAAAGGAACTAAACAGATTCCATATCCAGATTTGGAGGACAACCTCAGTTAAACACTCTATATTTCTGCACCTGGGAGCAAGTAACCATGGAGCCACGACAATCTGATCACCCACAAAGAAATGGACATGATCAACTGCCAACAGCAAGCCACACTGCACCAGTAAGGGTACATGCAGATGGATCTACTGCGGATTGACCTTAGTGTTCTTCAACAATGTGTCGAACACCTTGCCTGCTACTACTTTTTCTGACTCTAAGTCACATCTGGCTAGGTAGAGTCTTTCTACTGGCGTTTCTTGGACATGATGGCAACTGGTGCCCAAAGAGATTGCAACCAGAGCAGACTTTAGGTTTCACCACATAACAAATCTCCATAGCCTTTGGGGTTTCGTCGACCACGATGGTAACCTCCTTCGGAAACGTTGTGCTGGACTCAATCTCCACACAAACCAATGCATCCTTTAGGCAATTGACTAACAGACTAGCATCATCGAGATCTAGGGGCTTCCCGACTAAGCTAGCAACACCTCCCAATCTTCTAGACATCCAATGGAATCCGAGATTCTCAAGGATAGTCCAGACTGGAAACTTGGAGAAGGATAGAGGGGGAAGAGGGGATCCAGGTTCCCAAGCTTGGGCGACAATGAGGGAGCCATCCATCATCCAAGGTGCCTCCTCTAGTATCCTTTCCCTTTCCATGGGAGTAGGTAACTTGACGACGAAGCCCTCTGCTTCCTGTTCTATGATTTCAAAATCACTGTTGGGTTGCCATTGACGCTGGATCCAACCGAGAAGCTGGCTAAGGAATGGCTTCCTCCCCGTGAATCTAACTGAGACGTAACTAAAAATGTACTTAGAATGAATAAAGTACTATTTTTCAAATTTTATATTCATTTTAGGTCACACTTTTAATAAATTAATCAAAAATCTCATTTGATGAATTAGCATTTCCATATGTAAATTATTTTAGTAACGTCCCCATCATGTTGATGTAGGGTAGGAAAAATCAGTCCTAACTAAAAGGACCCGGACTGAACCCAAATTGTTTAAGATGGTTATGGTGTAAGGTTTTTTACCCATCCTAAATTTGACCAGAACCCGAAGAACCTAAATTATTTTAGGACCAAGTAGGGTTGGAATTTAGACCCAAATTGACCTAGTTGACCTGAATAATATATTCTAAAAAAATTACAAATTCTAAAGTTTAATCCAGTTAGTGCCCCATTAGATTACTAATGCATACCTCATTATGTAATAGTTTTATAGTTCTACATAATTTTGTATGGGTTTGTATTAAAATAAATTGATTTCTTTTGATTGCATAAATATTAATTCTAAATCATATATTATGCAAACACTTTGAAATTTTTTTAAAAAAATCATGTAGAAACTATATAAATTTTGTATGTGTTTTGATAATATTTTGGGTTTTCATATAAGAATATATTAATTATACTTTAGTATTTTGAGGAGTATGTAACAATAGGTTATTATCTTTTGGATATAAGTGCAGACCCGATGAAACCAAAACTATCTTAGGGTCAGATTAGGGTCGAGGGTTTTGACTCAAAAATCCATCTTTTGCATGTCTAGAGTTCAGCCAGAAAGTCTTGACCCAAAATTATCCAAAATAAAACATGATTAACCTGAACCCAATTTCCACCTAGGGATTCAAACATGTAGTATAGGGTAGGGTAAAGTCTTTTCCATACCCTTACACTAATGGGTAGGGTATTTACCCTTTCACTAGAAACCTTTACCCTACCCTTACTTGAAGTCAATTACCCGTAGGGTAAATGCGTAAGGTAATGGGTAAAATGAGTAAAGCAACATAAAGATACATGTACAATATGTTCAACAACCATTTCATGTGAAATTCCCTGCATCAAACACAACACACTCAAAGTGTAAATGATATATAGTAGTAAATTGTGTTTCTAGTGGTATACACCCAAAAACTAATGTTTAGTACAATATCTACTCTTAGAAAGAAAGATGATTTTTAGCATTTTACTTATTATTGAGATTCTTTTTTATGTATAATAATGGTATAAAAACTTTGACATGTTATTGCTTGTTTTATCAAGTTCATAGAATCAAATATTAATATAAATTTAGCAAGTAGTGGTGAGGCTTGTTGGGGTTCTAGAAGGAACTAGGAAATGTTTATAGCCCCAAATTATTAGTTCAACCTTATATCGATGAGTAAATGAGTAAAGGTAGTTGATACGCATTGAAGAGCACACCAATTCACTAAGATCATTAACCTAAAGTTTCATCCTTTTTTAGTTTCCAGTTAAGGCTATTATATAAGGGGTGATCCCCCCCCAAGCCAATGCTTTTAAGATTGTTTTCTTTTAATCCTGAATGATTCTTGACATTATTTATTTTTATATTTTTAAATTAGAAACATAAAATAAATTTTAGTTGAGGTTGGTTATCTAAGCTATAAAGAAAGTAAAGTTATTACACTAAAGCAAGGAAACGAAAGGATTAACTAAATTAGAAGAAGTGAAGGAAAAAGATGGTTAGCGCAATTAAAATAGTATCTAATGACAAGAATAAAATTGTTGAAATTAACATAGGCGAATTGAAACAAGTGTTAGAAGAAATGATTGAAATCAAGAAGGAAAGTATCGAGGCTTAGGGGTTTCACCACCTTATCCCTTGTGAAAATAAGATCAAGCGATACACCACAAACAAGATAGAAGCAGGTATGCAATTTATTCGCAAACAAAATGCAAAAGATAACTCCACGTGAACCCATTGGTCCTAGTGTTTACACATCCTTGTTCTTCATCTTAAAGAGGATTTTTCCACGATTGTATCCAAATCATTGTGAAGTCGGTTTAGGAATTCTAAATCACAAGTTCCATGGTCACATCTGTCAGGATTAACAAGTGATTAAAATCATTTATTACTTCATTTAAATCAGCAATTTTGAAACCAAAAACCATGTGTCTAAAGAAGTCGTGTAAAAACCCAATCCGATAAAAACATGGCTACAGGGCTACTCCTCTCATATAGATAAGAAAATTACTCACTATTCATAGTGAGGATGGGAGAATCAAGGAGAGAAAGTAAACGATTCATAGACTGCAATTCTATAATCTTCGTAGATTCCAAGCCGGTGACAATTAAATGGCTTGATTGCTTTGTCTCCCGCTTCAAGATGAAAACACAAGAATAAAAATGAGAAAAAAAGTGATTCCAGATGTAGAATAAAATAACCAACTTTATTTATTTGGAATGTAAAATTACACTAGAAAGAAAATAATAGAGTTTCACTACTGATTGTGTACATAAATTGAGACCTACAAACTAAGACTCTATTACAATTAAAACTCAATGATCTTTTTCTTGTGGAGTGCCCCCTCCTTTTATAGGGGAAGGAGGGGTGGAAACCCTGAAATGGGAGGAGAAGGAAGTGGAAGAGGCGGTAGTTCTATGTCTTGGTCAAGAGAACAATAGAGAAAATTGTTGATTGTCTTCTTTTGACCCTTCAATTTCTGACTCTTTCTTTGTAGATTCTTATTTCCGAAGTTTTGTATGAATATATGCTGATACCAAGCTTTACATGATATCAAAAATTATATTTTTCCTGTAGGTCTTTTAATTTTCTTTCCAACTCATATTTGAACATTAAATTCCACCTTGGGATGTGAGAGTTATGCCTATTTTTGTGCAAGGTATATATTTTAATCAGGCACTGTGGGAAAACGAATAGGCACGTTCACTGGTTGGTTGGATAGTCAAATGACTAACAAAGTCATCGGGAAATATATTTTTCCTATAGAAATTGAAATTATCTTTTCAAAATATGTATAAATTATAAATTTGGAATTTGTATGTGGAGTTATGACTGTTTTGGTGGAATTTATTAAAAAAATTTAGGAACTGCGAAAATTGTGCAAAATATCTTCTTGGAGAAATTAAGGATTGGAATGATTATGACATTTTCCCAAAAAAATCCAACTAAATATAAATTAAACTCCAAATAAAGAGAGAAAATATAATCTAATATAATTAATTATAAAACTAAGAAAATAAACAACAAAAAAATCATAAATAAATAACAAATCAGTGATTATCGGAGAGTTAAATCTTGTTAGGGTAATTACGTAGACCTGGGTAGAGAAATCCCATTCCATGGCTCTATTTATTATCTGTTATTTACTTCCTTAATCTTTGTTTCTTTTGCCAACAATTTATTTTAATCAATCTTTCAACTAATCGATGATAAATATTGTTGTTAATACTTCTGAATCTATATAACTACTTCAAAAGGTTGTATTGGGTTTGATCATAAAGTATACTACAACAAGACTTCTACTCATGTGGACAGGGGAATTAGTGCACTTCTTTTAGTTAAACCTAGAAGTTATTCTTGTAGGGTTTTTCTTGGTGCGACATTTGGAGCCTCATCAAAAATTGACACTGTTAATGGGGACAATAATAGTTGAATATCTTTAGAAGTATAAGCATAATTAGGGTTTTCTTTTTTGTTAATTTATTTTACTTGATAATATTAAAAATCTTTTAGAATTAGATGCACCACTCATGATCATCTAACCTCTTTTCAGGTACTCCTAGCATATGCAAATATCCAAAAGTCTTGATTTGGGATTGCTATACGATCTTGAAATCTAGAGAACCCTCAAGAAACTTCACAATGAGAAGGCCATGGTGGATGCAGCGGCTGCAGAAGTAGCTATCCAAGTGCACATCGATGCAACTATTATGGCCCAGTGAGAATTGCTCACCATAGAAGCTAGAGAATAAGAAGAAGATGACTTCAAGGCCTAGAAGCCCCCCCCAAGCCGTAGAACATGTGAAAGAATCTTAGGATTTCTCCATACCTAAGGGCAACAAGTTAGCTCATCCAGTCCAATATCCAGGCGACCTAATCGAGATCAGATCCCAATGGGTCAGCCTATTACAAAACTCTGCCTTTACATGAAGTATTAAAGATGATTGTCAAGAGCATCTTCTTAAATTCATCAACCTTTTCTCGATGATGAACCCACCTAGAGCTACTGATGACTCCATGTAACTACAAATTTTTAAATATTCCTTGACAAACAAAGCTAGATCTTGGTATAGCACTGTTATAGGGGACCCGATCGCTATGTAGGAAGTCCTAGAAAACAAGTTCTTAGAGAAATTTTACCCTCCTTTGATGACATACTCAATCTCAAGGCAGATTAAAAAACTCAATCAAGTGCCTAAGGAATCCATGTATGAAGCATGGGAGTGATTCAATGAACTCCTATGCAAGTGCCCTCACCACGACATCCTTGAGAACCAAATCACTGAATTCTTCTATCGAGGGGTTGACGATGAGACAAATAAGTTCCTCAGACAAAGCTTCGACAGCACACTCAAGATAATCAACCTTGCAGCTGAAAATTAGAGTCATTGGACAAGACCATCACGAAAAGGCATACTAAAAGTATCTATGGTGGAGGATAGCTCCTAACTATAATCTATATCCAAAGCACTCAAATCTCTCTTTGTCCTGCAGGATAATCTCATAACATCCTTCAGCACATACGAAAGGAAGAGACAAATGCCCCAAGTACAAATCATTGCACCCTTGTGTGATATCTATCATGCAGTGCATTACAACAGAGTCCATTGTAAACAATTATATATTGCATTCCACAAGCACCTATCTGAACAATAGTACATAGTCACTCAGGAATAAGACGTGAAATCAATCCAAAATTTCCCCAGGTGACAATATCATAATCCAAACCAAGCTCGAAGTCATCCTAGTTTCCAGTAAGAGAACCTCGTTGGAGTCAAAAATCCCAACCAGACCTCAATGTCACATGTCCATGATAAAGCATGCATAGGACCTATAGGGTCACACGCATAGGATGCACTTGGAATATGAGTTTATTCATGAATGATGTTTAACTTGATTACTAAAATATTCATGTATTCAATTTAAATAACTATGGTTGAAAAAATATTGATTGGACTGTGAACCGACCATTTCAAGTGTTGAATTGATCAATTCAAGTGTTTGGTCAATATGAACTACATTGGCTAAATATTTCCTAAATTGGGACATGAACTGACTGGTTAAGTTGGTGAATCAATAGGTTCAAGGTCTAAAACAACGGGTTCAAATTGTGAACTGCCCAGTTCAATGATTAGTACGATTGGATCAAGGATTTATGTTGATGTCGTGTTGTGCATTAATAAAATATTGAAAGCCAATGTGTTTTTGAATAGGAAACATAGTAAAATGACCAGTTCAAGTGTTGAACCAATCATTTCACATGTGAACTGACCAGTTCAAATTTTGTATCTTCCAGAAAATTCATGAAATTTCATCTCATTGACTCTCATATGATTGCAAACCTTAACCCTAGTCAACCTATATAAAGAGGGTAGTCTAGGCTTTCAGACATACAACAATAAGCTTTGACAATTATTTTCCTCTCATTGTTTTGGTAACTAGAGAGCCCAAATCTTACCCATAAAAGAGAGGAACATCCACAGAGTTACAACACAGGAGAGCAAATCAACCCTAGCAGGTTGATGTCCGAAGGGATGACTCCTTCCCATTGGCTCCGGTAGCACAATGTAGAGTTTGTTGACTTAAAAAATATATGTTGTCCATATTTTGATTATGACTTAACCATTCTATTCATATGTATCTAATATGTCTATTTGATATTGATTTCAGTTTTTAGGTACTTGAAAACAATGAATTCAACTAAGCCCTAGCTTGACCAAAAAAAGCCAAAATCAATGCAGATGCACTTTTGAGAAATTGCCATAAATCACTTAGGACAATTTTTAAAATCATTTCTATTGATGCTAAGACTTGTAACTAAGAAGATAAAATATAAAATGGACTTAAAATGAATATTCAAGAACTTTTATGGAAATTATCAAAATCCATTATAGGCACTTTTGTCAGCCGAGTTTTACTCACATGAAACTCGACCAACAACCCTGATGGGTCTTGGTAACTTCCAGAGTCGGTTGAGTTTACCCCGGGATAAACCCAACCAACACCCTACATGTAAAAATCAATTTTAAACCGTTGTCCAAGTTTCATCCATGACAAACTTGACTGACAAGATGGTGCTATAGGCTGAGTTACCTTTATTGAAACTCGATCAACAACACTGTATGAAATGTGCAAAAAAAATATTTCTAACCGTTGGAGTGTTGCAACACTTCAAACGGATAAAAAAATTTCATAAGTACATCTACTGGCTAATACACAGCCCAACTATAAATAAATTCCCTTGGAGTTCATTTCAAGATTGCTTCTTATGCTCTTATGCTATTGTTGAGTGGTTTAGTCTACTTAGGCCCCTTTCTCTCTCTAGCTTACTACTGATTGACATCAACCCAAGTGAGATAGGTTACTTGTGAGAGAGATACTTAAATGTACACCATCTGAAGTTCTCAACTCCCCTTTTCCAATTGCTTTCTCTCAAGTAAACATGGTGAAATCTTCCCTTTGGTGAAGGTGAATTTGAAGGTAGAAAATCCAAGAGAAGAGTGGGTAATTCCTTCAAGGCCAAAGACTTGTTTCAAGAGTAGATCTCCTTGGTGAAGGTATCTACCTCGTTGCAAAAGTGGGTAAGTCCTTATGGAGGTAGAATATTTTTTCACATGGATGGGTAAGTCTTGCAATGTTATTGGCTCCTTCAATCCTTAAAACGAAGGCTAGGTATCCTTGTCCTTGAAAAGCAAGTTTATATTGTATCTCTTATAGTGGAATATCAGAAGTGTGCAATGGTTGCAAATCCTAGTGATTGGCCCCTCTAGGTAGTGGACATGCATCTCCTAGTTTGCAGTGTGGAACCACTATACATAGCTTATGTTCTTGTGCTTGTTCAATCTCTCTCATCCTTTCTATGTATGCTTAGTTGCACTCAAATTCCATCTATGAAACCTTATCTCTTTATATAATTTGAAGGTTTAATGAATTTGATTTTAGTTTTTTATCTCTATTCATCCCACCTATAGATCCCATTGATCCAAAAGTGGTATCAAAGAATGTATTCACCAACCAAGTGCTCATACAAGATGAGAAGATGGATGAGAATTTTTTGGGGTCCCTTAACATATAAGAAGGATTCCCCATGCATCCCCCCATATTCAATGGCAGAAACTTCCTATGTTAGAGGATAAGGATGCAGTTCTACCTTCAAGGGATGAGCTGGAGAGTGGTTGCTTCTCCATATAAGGAATTGGAGGGAGAAATGGATACTTGCAATGAAGCTACCATGAAGAAGGTTCAATTCAATGCCAAGGCAATAGGCATCATGTACTCATCCCTCACACCCATCAAATTCAATCGGATCTCCACTTAGGATATAGTTCATGAGATATGAGATAATCTTTGTGTCACCTATGAAGGCACAAAGCAAGTCAAGGAGTCAAAGGTATACATGTTCAATGGCTTGCTTGAGAACTTCAAGTTGGGAAGGAAAGAAAGAATTATTGAATCGGATGCTAGGCTTTAGACCTTTGTGAATGGGCTTGCATCTTTGCAAAACCCATGCATCAAGGGAAGGTCAACTCAAAGATTCTTAGATCTCTTCCCAAGAGGTGGATATCCAATGTTGTGGCACCCAAACTTCTTAATAAAATAATCTTAACAACTATAATTATTCATAACAAATCATATCTATTATCGAACTACTCTTTTATAATGTGATTTGCTTGTGCCACTCAATCTTTTTGTTCCATAAGAATTTAATCTTACTCATAATTTGATATTTTTTCATACATGATCTCCTCTTCTTTCTTACACATTGGTCCATGAACCACTCTGGAAGGATCTACACCATGGGATATCATGAGGTGAATGGGACCAAACACCTAAAAAATCAGGGTCTTTAGGGCAATGATAGGAAAGTAACATTCGTATCTGGCCCAAAAGATACACAAATAAAACAAATGTTATAATGTTTGAATTCATTAATCAATCTGAATAATCTCCTCAAAAAGTGAAATATAAAAAATTTCTTAATAGAGACAAGGGATGTTGACACCTTCCTTGATCATAGAAAGATTGTCAAACTCTGATTTTTGTTCACACTTACCATCTTTCCCTTATCCACCTTGGGCAGAGACAAAATTTGGTCTTTTTAGTTGTCATTGATCTAAATGTTATCTTCATATTATGATTAAAATGTGGTGGTAATACTAAAATAGTTATTTTTTTTTAGTTTCCTAGGAGAATTAAGAACAACATTGTTCTCACCTCTATAGTGGAATCTAGGATTCCTCCAGGGTTTGTCATATCACTTTTGGGTTTTCTTTTCTTCTTGGAAGATCGATAATCCAAGGTGACCTCCATTGAAGAAACGAGAAGCCTCGGTGATATTTCTATAGAAGAGCTCATTGGGAATCTCCAAGCTTTTGAAATGAGACTTTACAAGCAAGAAGAAGAAGACAAGCTAGAAGAAAGGGAATCCAAGAAGATAAAGGATGTGGCCTTTAAAGCTCAAGTGGAGGCCATTGATCTTTAATAACAACTTCCTATTCGACCTACTCCCCCCTCTAATGAAGATGAAGCCCCTAGTGGTCTTGAATCTCACTACTCCAAATAGAAATACTTCAAGGGAAATCCCTCCTTGTTACAACCCCCAATTTTGCGTTCTTTTGGTGAGAAATGTAATTTCTCATATTAAAAATATTTGAACAACAAATGATATAGTTTGTTTGGAATAAGTGGATTTTGTTTACAATAGCCTTGATGATTGTGTTGTGGGATTTATTGGCTATTGGGCCCAATAACAAGGAAATCCAGTTAATAAATGAATAATTGAGTTTTTGAGAAAAGAAAGGTGTGGAAACCTCTAGAAGGCAAAAGAACTTAATCCAAAGGTGAATTTCGTGCCACATGGGTTCCTTGGGTTCCAAGGAGTCCAAAGTTGCAAAGAAAAGCAATAAGAAAAGAAAAGATTAATTAAGTATTTCTTTATTAAGAAAGAAATTAAAAATAATGGTAAAAGGTGGGAAACAAGTGAAAAGAGGTATAATGGAGTGTTACTTAGTGGAATTTCGTATTCCAAGGATTCCTAATGATAAAAGGGATACTAATAATGAAAATAAAAGAGAAATAAAGAGAAATCCTCAAAAAGAAATATTTTAATAAGAAATATACATGATAATGAAGAATAATGCATTTAGATGCATCTAGAAGGATAATAAGTATCCAATAAAAAGGATTTCGAAATAATAGAGTCCCAATGACGAAAGAGGAAAGAGAAAATACCAAATTTGCAAAATAAAAAGATAATGTGATATGTTATTAGTGAATTTTGTGATATTGGTAAAAAGAAAGTATTTTCCTATTAAATGAAAATAGAATTTCGTGCCATTAGAATAAAGGGAAAGTAATAAAAGAATAAAAGAAGTTATTTTCGAAATCATAATGTCTAAAGAATAACGGATATCAAGGAAGTTTGTTTAGAGAGAAAATGTTGCTTTTTTGTGAAGGAATATAACTTTCTAGTAGGAAAGGGACTTGGCAACTCAAGGATAGCCATCATAAGGCTTCGACACCCCCTCTATAAAAGGAAGGAGAGCTCTGGGCCTAGTCCAGGAGGGAGATATCCCACGTACACTCCTTTCTTCTTCTTCTTCTTCTTCATGTTCTTGGCAACCAAACCCTAACCATGAAGGAAAGTGCGACCCTAGTACAATGAGAAGTCATTGAACGATCTTAATGGAGAGAGTGTGCTCTCACGACGATCGAGGGGAGATCCGTCATCACCCCCTTGGCCGCACCTTCGCGCAGCACAAGCGGGAGGACTACAGCGCGGCTGCAGGTCGAGGACAAACCACCCACACCCCCGGCCACCCTGGTCGTGGATTAGAACTTGGTGGGATGCGGCGGAGGCTGTCCAAGGGCACAGTATGGTTTCTGGTCACCGTCGAGGTCCAGGGGTGGAGGAAGGGCCGCACCAAGGCTGTGGAATGGCGCCTAGGGCGGCCGCAACCATGAGGCTCGAGGAAGAAGAAGGGCGGAGGCACATTGGACGCTTTTGACCTCCGCGGGCTAAGGAGCTACCCAACTTATTCAAGGGCATTTCAGACTTTTCATTATGTTTTAAAGCAAGCCGCCCCACGTTGCATGGAAGGTGCCTACGTGGCAGCCCCCCATTGGCCCAAAGTAAGTGTTTTTGATAAATGCATAACTAATGATTCGTAGCTCGGATTAGCACGCATAAAATATGAAATTTGCTCAGAAAAATGAGGGGAATTCACTAAAAATATAATTGAAGCCTGATTCTCTAGCAATTCGAAAATTAATGGAAGATGTCAACTTTAATACCTTAATGTTTAAAGAACCTTATTTTGAGATGAATAATATATTTATAAGGGTTTAATGGATGATTAGAGTTGGTATTAACCTATTAATGATGAAAGGGCACATTAAGAACAAAAAGGATGAACATTGCATGTAATTAGTTTAATTTTGAGTTTAATGTGCATGAATAATTCTTTAATGGGCCTTGAAACCCTAATGTTGGTAAATTCGACACTTAATAGCTTTAATTATTCAAAGTGGTGAATAAAGATGAGACATAATGATCCTAGGATATTTCGAGCATTAAAGTTCCTAAATTGTGGATAAATACCCTAAATGTAGTAATTAGGGTTTTCTAATGAATAAAAGATAGAATTAATGGTAAATTGAGTTCATATTTGATTTGGACCATAATGAACTATGAATTGATGATAAATGCGTATAATAATATTGTCATGGATTAAAAGGGATAAAAATAGTAGCTTTAATGTAAAAGAGGCTTAATGGACTTATTTAATGGTTAATTATGCCTTAAATCCGAAATTGAGGATTAGATGTTGAGATAATTAGGGTTTGTGATCAATTGCGTTAAAATAGGGTTTAAAATAGTAAAAGATGAAGGGAACCCCTAATTACAATGGAAACCCTAAAAGTGACCTAGAAAGCCTAAGGTAGAATCCAAGTCTAGCTTTAGAATGTTCTGGATAAACTATAACACTTGGATCCCATGCATTAATTTCAGGATATTGTTGATTGCTTGTTGCTTGTTCTTTATCCTTATTGCTTGGACAATCAAGTTGCTCTGGATCAGGTATGTGGTTAATTATGGTTAATCGCATTAGTTTCCCGAGGGTTTTCCGAATGTTTAATCGCATTGAGTGCAACTAAACAGTTTGTATGTTCATATTGCAATTATAAAGTGACTATGACTATCACAATTTAATATAAATGTGTATTCCCGCACCTACATGCCACCCTGATGGAAGATGCCATAAAGGTCAGGCCCAAGAGGGTAGACCCATGGGCACCATAGAGGTGACCCCAGACACCAAGCTCGGGAATGAGAAGGTGGTCTATGATGCATGACTATGGAGCACCATGAGAGGTGACTCCCAGGCACCAAGCTCGGGATTGAGAAGGTGGCCTTAAGTCAATGGCAAAAGAGAAACCCTAGAGGGGTATGCCAGGGTTAGGGCAAAAGTGGTGGAGAATGACACATTGAAAATGTAAATTGACTTGTTAAATAACTTGATTATGATTATTAAATTGTTAGCCATGTTTGCAAGATTTTGGTTGTTCCCACATACCACTATATTTTGATATACTGACCGACGTTTTGTTTGTCAGCGTTTTAGGAACAACAATTGAAAGAACAAACAGTAAAGTGACACATTGTGGAAATAAGAAATAAAGTGCAAGGAGGATTAGATAGAATAATTCAAGCTCTGGATAGATAGATTTACAAAGTTTTCAAAGGTAAGTAAAGTTTTAATTTTATACCAAATTCCAGTTAGTTAGTAGAATTTCATAATTATTTGTCGAACCTTTGATCATGTTAATTGAATAACGGCTCTAACCTTCGGGTCTCCCTTAATCGGGGGTTACCGGGAGGCGGGGTCGTTACAATTGGTATCAGAGCATAGGTTCCTCACTTAATCTTTAATAATTAATATATTTTACAAATTCCATAGAACCAAGGGAGTTATTAGAGGATTGTCTGAAAGACTGAGGTGTCTAGAAAAGGATCACGTCCAGGGGTTGGCAATATTTTCCTCTGCACCGCTAGTCAGAATACGAGGACTCCTGGATTGTGTGACTGCCTGGACGATGTCTTAGGATATGACTCGAAATAAGATACCTTTAGGACTCTCTCATCTTGTTCATCCCTTCTTAACTCAAATTCTATTAAGGACCTTAAGGATTAGGGTTTCTCTCTTCTCCTCACCCTCTTGAGGTATGGGTAAGGTCAATGAGGTCTAAGGAATCCTCCACCAAATTAATGAAAAGCATGTAAATAAGATGTCATGGACATAAGCTTAATAGATTAAGCGCAAACTAAAGAATAGATACATGCTTAGGTCGTATGACACGAGTTGTCATTGCCCTCAGGAAAGACCTGAGGCTAGACCTTCTTGTCAGTAGGATAAGTAAAGAGAGTTAGTCTTGGAGGTAGAGATCTCCATTAAAAGTAGAGACCTAGCACATCCTTTGAGGTGATGTTGACCCTAACCCTAAGTGAAGGTTAGAGATGAGTTAGATGTCATGGTAGACCAGGTGTTTGGACAGACATGCCTTGGGTGCCTTATGAGCCATGAGAAGTTGATAGCAGAGCACCTTGGGCGACCCAACCCTGGAAAGGGTCGGGCATGTTAGAGTGAAGGATAGCTCCTTCATTGATGAGGTTAGTGAAGGACCTATAGAAACCCTATGGTTTATGCAAGTAGGGGATAGCATGCACCCAGAGTAGGTCAGTGGTACGGTAGTAGGTTGAAACCTTGGCCAGAAGGGCACGATGGGTGGCTTATGAGATAAGCATAAAGAGATATGGATGATCTTGAGCCAAACATGAGTTGAGCATAGGCTTCACCCACATAGGGGTATGCTTGTGAGCATGATCCTTCATGGAGAGAGGACCTCTAGTAGTATGGCTAGATGTGGAGTTAGCTTTAGAGAGAGAGTAAGAAGGAACCAAGCAAGAAGGTTGGAAACCTAAAACCTCGAGATGTGAGGAACAGTGGGGAGTCGAGAATGATGTGACCTAAGTGGATGGTAGTGGTTGCCTCATGCATGATCCCTGGAGGATGATGATATCTTGGTTGCCTTTAGAGGGACCAAACCCTAGAGAGAGGATGATGCTTTTGGTACTTATGTGCCTGTGGTATAGGAGTTTACCTTATGAGATAGGAAGAAGAGTTCCTTAGACCTGGAGAGGTTTGGTAGCAGGTTGTGAGGCCTTGTACCTTGTTGGTTGTCCTTGAGGATAACTCGACCCTTATGTGTTGCTCGAGTAGAAGGACGACAGGGAGTGCATGTCATGCCTTATACATGCTTGATTCATGGTTAAGAGATTGAGCATGCAGTTGGATATCCAAAGGTGAACCTAGGGTTCCTAGGCCTAAGGTGGGAAGCCGTGTACCCAATGTTCATGATGAGATTTGAGTCTCTATAGTTTCGAGCATGGTACTCCTCATGTGTAGAGGAATAGGAAACCCCTTAAGTTAAAGGTATAATTGATGAACCCCTCACAACTAAGTTGGTCTAATGTTGAGGAAGAGAACAAGTGTGACCTAGCATGGTTTAACAGGTACGCTTGTACCCTAGTAGCTGTTGGGTTAAGCATGCTCATGTGAATGTAAACCCTAAGGATGGTTGTGACCTTGTGGTCAAGAGTTGTAGTTTCCTCCCATCCTGGGAGAGGGACCCTTTGGTTGGGAATATGCTAGTTTTGTTGGTGTTGAGGTAACCTAAAGAGGTTTCATGGGATCTTGAGAAGCTAAGTGAAAAGTACATGGTATGAGAATGAACCTATAGACCCATAGATAACCATCTCTAAGTGCATGTGGATGTGTTACCATGGAGGTAACCGGTATGGGGCCTGACCAAGGTAGGCAGGTTGCCATGACCCCAGTGAAGGGATGAAAGTCAGTCATGAATGCAGAGAGAGATGATGAAGGATTGGGTAAGGTTCTAAGTTGAACATGTACTATGTTAGAATCTTAGGTCTATCCAAGGGTCAGGAAGGGATAAGACCGATGGAAGAAGGAGTTGCCTAATTCCCTAGTTGCAGATGATCATAGGGTCGGGAGGTAACAGCTATCATTGTCTGAGGGCCATGGGTTAGGAGATTGATCACCTTCATGAACTCATGGGACCCAAAGGGCAGATGAGTAGGGCACTCTCTGGATGCATGAGGGAAGAGGGATGACCCCAAAAGTGTCGGCACCCTATAGACCCAGAGGATATGACCAAGGATTGTGTGTAAACCCCAGTAGGTTCGAGACCAGTTTTCTATGGAAGTAATTTTTGATATCATGATGTTTGTGATATGGAGACATGAGTTGCATGTTTCAACTTAGATTTGAAGGTGTACTGGCAAGGTGGGATGTACCATCTCTACTCCTGGAATGGGAAGAACTCTGTATTTGGACGGCCGCCAAACGCTTATTTCCTCTTGTTATGGGAGTGAGAGATAGGACAGTACGCATGCCTTACACCAAGGATAAAAATGATGTAAGTTGGAACATTGTTACAAGGTATGAGGATAGAGATGATAACATACCTTTGTGGAAGGAATAATACATGGATGGTTTACAAACACTAAGAGAAATAAGGTAGTCATCTTATAAGGATGTTTTTAGCATGAGCTATGTGGAATTTGCAAGTGATACAAGGTTGAGTTTGATCACCATTAGGATGAGCTCAGAGTTTCTTTATGAAGACAAACTTATAGTTTGAGATGGGATGATAAGTAGAATACATGGAGGTGTATGTCTTCAACATTACCTAACACCTAAGGATAAAAAGTGGTAATGAATGCTTTGGTTGATATATAGTGCCTAGTTTAGCTGGAAGCTAGAAGAAGTTGAGGTTGTTAGGCTAACATTAAGTTGAGAAAAAGAGATAAATTTGGATAACGCTCAGATATAACGAGATATGTTGAACAAGATTAGTGGTTGTTTGGATAGGCAGCCTAGTCCGTGATATAATAAAAGGATGGTTGTCGAACCTCAGATGTACTTATTTGGAAAGGAAAGTGATAAAACCCTATTGAGAGTGGTTTGGTGTTTTCAAGGAATCGACCTTGAGGAATCATGACATACAGGATATCATGGTTTTAAGATCACCAAACATCATGAAACTACAAAGATGGTAAGTGATAGTGGCACTTTGGATGCTTAAAACAAAGTTGCATGTAGCATGTGGCCATGCAAGCTAGGAGGCAAAGGACGAACACCAGTAACCCAGTACATGGATATAAAGTATAAAGAGTTCCCAAGAGGGAATGGGAGTTCTTCACTATGGATGTTGTGAGTCTCCCCTGGACCAAGCAAGGTCGAGATCCAATATGGGTTATGGTAGATTGCCTTACCTAGATAACATGAGAAAGGAAGAGTATTGTCACGAGACAGATTTGGTTGAACTACTTAAGAGAGAGAGAGATGGTTCAACTACACCATGATGTGAGTTCACAAGTTCTTGAGTATAACCTAAAGGTTCACTTCCATGAGGTAGAAGTGGATGCATGATGAACTCGATGATAGTACAGTTTATCACCCCATACTAATGGACAGTATGATCCAGACCAGAGGGTCTGATGAGAGCATGTGTGCTCATTCAGGGTGATACATAGAGACAATTCTTAAGATGTGATGTTAACCACCATAGCCTTTATCGGGATGCAAGAAGTCTTATAGAGAGGTTGTGTCGATCACCACTTCATTAAGATGATGTTGGTAAAGGGGGCCTCACGAAGGTCGGAAAAGAACCATAGTGTGTGAAGTCGCTTTGATCATGCAATGGCCGAGAGAGAACCTAGTGGTGATATGAGTCATGAGTTGATGCAAAGTAGACTGACATGCAGTTCACTATGGGAGAATCGGTGATGAGAAAATCTGACCCCTCTAAGCTACAGCTGAGAAAGCTGAGTCCCCGATATATGGGTCCATTTGAGATGGATTTGTGGAGATGGTTGTGTTTAACCTTACCCCGCAGGATATCATGATGTGTGATGAGTTCCATATGTCTGGTCTAGAGCACTATGTGAGGTACCCAAGCCATGTGTTGAGCCCTGAACCTATTCAGCTTTTGAGAGGCTGAAATGTCCTGAGTCACCTATGAGGGTACGATATACCAAGGTAAGAAAGAACTCAGATGGAAGAATATGAGATGATGAAGGTTCTTGGGAAGCACCACAGAAAGGGTAAGGTCACATGGGAGCCATGATGGACATATGAAAGGCTTATCCTGAATTGTTTGTTTGCTTGGTGGAATTTTGAGGGCAAAATTCCTATAAGAGGGGAAGGATGTTACAACCCCCAATTTTGGGTTCTTTTGGTGAGAAATGTAATTTCTCATATTAAAGATATTTGAACAACAAATGATATAGTTTGTTTGGAATAAGTGGATTTCATTTACAATAGCCTTGATGATTGTGGTGTGGGCTTTATTGGCTATTGGGCCCAAATAACAAGGAAATCCAATTAATAAATGAATAATTGATTTTTTGAGAAAAGAAAGGTGTGGAAACCTCTAGAAGGCAAAAGAACTTAATCCAAAGGTAGATTTCGTGCCACATGGGTTCCTTGGGTTCCAAGGAGTCTAAAGTTGCAAAGAAAAGCAATAAGAAAAGAAAAGATTAATTAAGTATTTCTTTATTAAGAAAGAAATTGAAAACAATGGTAAAAGGTGGGAAACAAGTGAAAAGAGGTATAATGGAGTTATCCTTAGTGGAATTTCGTATTCCAAGGATTCCTAATGATAAAAGGAATACTAATGATGAAAATAAAAGAGAAATCCTCAAAAAGAAATATTTTAATAAGAAATATACATGATAATGAAGAATAATACATTTAGATGCATCTAGAAGGATAATGAGTATCCAATAAAAAGGATTTTGAAATAATAGAGTTTCTTGGGATCCAAGGAGTCCCAATGAAGAAAGAGGAAAGAGAAAATACCAAATTTGCAAAATAAAAAGATAATGTGATACGTTATTAGTGAATTTTGTGATATTGGTAAAAAGAAAGTATTTTCCTATTAAATGAAAATAGAATTTCGTGCCATTAGAATAAAGGGCAAGTAATAAAAGAATAAAAGAAGTTATTTTCGAAATCATAATGTCTAAAGAATAAAGGATATCAAGGAAGTTTGTTTAGAGAGAAAAGGTTGCTTTTTCATGAAGGAATATAACTTCCTAGTAGGAAAGGGACTTGGCAACTCAAGGATAGCCATCATTAGGCTCTGTCACCCCCTATATAAAAGGAAGGAGAGCTCTAGGCCGAGTCTAGGAGGGAGAGATCCCACGTACACTCCTTTCTTCTTCTTCTTCTTCATGTTCTTGGAAACCAAACCCTAACCATGAAGGAAAGTGTGACCCTAGTACAATGAGAAGCTGTTGAACGATCTTAATGAAGAGAGTGTGCTCTCACGACGACCGAGGAGAGATCGGTCATCACCCCCTTGGTCGCACCTTCGCGCAGCACCAACGGGAGGACTGCAGCGCGGCTGCAGGTCGAGGACAAACCACCCGCACCCCGGCCACCCTGGTTGTGGGTTAGAGCTTGGTGGGATGCGTCGGAGGCTGTCCAAGGGCACAGTATGGTTTCTGGTCACCGTCGTGGTCTAGGGGTGGAGGAAGGGCCGCGCCAAGGCTGTGGAACGGTGGCTAGGATGGCCGCAACCATGAGGCTCGAGGAAGAAGAAGGGCGGAGGCACATTGGATGCTTTTTCCCTCCGCGGGCTAAGGAGCTACCCAACTTATTCAAGGGTGTTTCAGACTTTTCGTTATGCTTTAAAGCAAGCCGCCCCGTGTTGCATGGAAGGCGCCTACATGGCAGCCCCCATTGGCCCAAAGTAAGTGTTTTTGATAAATTCATAACTAATGATTCGTAGCTCAGATTAGCACGCATAAAATATGAAATTTGCTCAGAAAAATGAGGGGAAATCATTAAAAATATAATTGAAGCCTGATTTCTCTTGAAATTCGAAAATTAATGGAAGATGTCAACTTTAATACCTTAATGTTTAAAGAACCCTATTTTGAGATGAATAATATATTTATAAGGGTTTAATGGATGATTAGAGTTGGTATTAACCTGTTAATGATGAAAGGGCACATTAAGAACAAAAAGGATGAACTTTGCATGTAATTAGTTTAATTTCGAGTTTAATGTGCATGAATAATTCTTTAATGGGCCTTGAAACCCTAATGTTGGTAAATTCGACTCTTAATAGCTTTAATTATTCAAAGTGGTGAATAAAGATGATACATAATGATCCTAGGCTATTTCGAGCATTAAAGTTCCTAAATTGTGGATAAATACCCTAAATGTAGTAATTACAGTTTTCTGATGAGTAAAAGATAGAATTAATGGTAAATCGGAGTTCATATGTGATTTGGACCATAATGAACTATGAATTGATGATAAATGCATATAATAATATTGTCATGGATTAAAAGGGATAAAAATAGTAGCTTTAATGTAAAAGAGGCTTAATGGACTTATTTAATGGTTAATTATGCCTTAAATCCGAAACTGGGGATTAGATGTTGAGATAATTAGGGTTTGTGATCAATTATGTTAAAATAGGGTTTAAATTAGTAAAAGATGAAGGGAAACCCTAATTACATTGGAAACCCTAAAAGTGGCCTAGAAAGCCTAAGGTAGAATCCAAGTCTAGCTTTAGAATGTTCTGGATAAACTATAACACTTGGATCTCATGCATTTTTTTTTGGATATTGTTGATTGCTTGTTTCTTGTTCTTTATCCTTATTGCTTGGACAATCAAGTTGCTCTGGATCAGGTATGTGGTTAATTATGGTTAATCACATTAGTTTCCTAAGGGTTTTCTGAATCTTTAATCGCATTGAGTGCAACTAAACAGTTTGGATGTTCATATTGCAATTATAAAGTGACTATGATTATCACAATTTAATATAAATGTGTATTCCCGCACCTACATGCCACCCTGATGGAAGATGCCATAAAGGTCAGGCCCAAGAGGGTATACCCATGGGCACCATGAGAGGTGACCCCAGACACCAAGCTCGGAAATGAGAAGGTGGTCTATGATGCATGAATATGGAGCACCATGAGAGGTGACTCCCAGGCACCAAGCTCGGGATTGAGAAGGTGGCCTTAAGTCAATGGCAAAAGAGAAACCCTAGAGGGGTATGCCAGGGTTAGGGCAAAAGTGGTGGAGAATGACACATTGAAAATGTAAATTGACTTGTTAAATATTTTGATTGTGATTATTAAATTGTTAGACATATTTGCAAGATTTTGGTTGTTCCCACATACCAGTATATTTCGATATACTGACCGACGTTTTGTTTGTCGGTGTTTTAGGAACAACAATTGTAAGAACAAACAGTAAAGTGACACATTGTGGAAATAAGAAATAAAGTGCAAGGAGGATTAGATAAAATAATTCATTCTCTAGATAGATAGATTTCCAAAGTTTTCAAAGGTAAGTAAAGTTTTAATTTTATACCAAATTCCAGTTAGTTAGTAGAATTTCATAATTATTATTAATTATTTGTCAAACCTTTGATCCTGTTAATTGAATAACGGCTCTGACCTTCGGGTCTCCCTTAATTGGGGGTTACCGCGAGGCGGGGTCGTTACACTCCTCCTCTACTCATATATGATATGTGGTAAAAATGGACATTACAATAATGATTGTCCCAAGGAAAATAAGTCACACCACAAGAGTAGCTTTAAGAAGGAGGAGGACTACAACAAGAAGAGCAAGTTCAAGAATAGGGAGAAGAAGCAAAGAAGAGGCAAAGATGTTGCCCATGCCACATGGGAGGAATCTTCCTCAAGTGATTCTAGCTTAAACAAAGGAGAGTGTCACCTTGCTCTCACGACCTCAACTAGTGAAGATGTATGTGAGGTAAGTGAGGTTGGTGACATAAGTTCGGATGAACTTTCCAAACATTCTCTCTTTCATATGATTAATGTTTCCCGTTGTTCTTACTCTAAATGTAAATCTAACAAGAAGAGATTAGGTAAAATAATAGATGATATATATGCTAGAATTGAAACTCTTGAACAAAATGAAAAAGTTCATCTTAATACATAGATTCATTGCAAGGACAATTTCTTGATCTTAAACTCCAATATAATGGTGTAGAAATTGAAAATGGTATTTATCTAAAGAAAATGAATGATCTTAAGATGAAAACCAAGTATATGTTGATGAGATTGTTATGATAAGAATTAAAAATTTGAGACTTCTTGCTAAAGTCAATGATCTTGAATCTAGACCTATTTTGCCTAGAAAAGAAGTAGCTAGTATAACTCTTGAAAAGGATTATTATTTGAAAAAATCCCTTTGTTTGAAGGTTGATCTTATACATGATCAAGATGATCCTTTCTTCTACAGAACAACTCTTAGTGATAACCATAGACTTAGAGAGACCTTGCAAAAATTCCTCAAAGGGGAAAAACCCTAAATGTTGTCCTAGAGAACTCTACCAAACAAGTGGGTAGTAGCAGTTTGGGATATGAGGGAGCCCCTAAGAATAGGGGAATAGGTAAGAAAAAGAGCAAGGGGCCTCCAATATACCATGGAGAGACTTTTGGCTCTAAGACATATTCAGTTTGTTCTCATTGTAAGAGTGATGATCATTATTCTACTTATTATCCTAACAAATAGAAGGGGACCAACCCAAACATGTAATGGATCCCCAAGCTACCCTTGGATCCCAAAGTTTGAATTGGTCACCAGCCTCTCCTTTCTATGTAGGAAAAAGGAAAATGGATTGTTGATAGTGGATGTGCAAAGCACATGATTGGTAAAAGAGACCACTTCAACAGTCTCACTACGAAGAAAGGAGGTTTGGTGACATTTGGGGACAACAATAAAGGTAAAGTGATATGTGAGGGTGATGTAGGTGGATCACTATGGATAAATAACTAACTTATTGTGTATGGCCTACATCACAATTTAGTTAGTGTTAGCCAACTTTGTAATGAAGAATATCTTGTTCTTTTTACTTCACGTGAATGCTTCCCTCTAGATTTCCTCTTCTATAATGCCATATATAAGAACTACAAGTGAAAATATTTTTATTGTTATTGATTCTCTTAAGCCTATTCTTGGTAAATGTGTAGTTGTTGATAAAAGTGATGCATCTTTGTAGCATCAGAGGCTTGGTCATGTAAATATGCATCAATTGAAGAAGTTGAGTTAAAAGGACTTGGTCACAGACTTCCTAAATTGGATTTTGAGAAGGATGAGGAATGCAAATCTTGTACCCAAGGAAATAAAACCAAATTATCCTTTAAATCAAAAGGAGTCCTTAGCACCAAGAGGGTTCTTGAACTTCTTCACATTTATCTATTTGGACCAATGAGAACTCAATTGTTTCATGGTAGTAAATATTTTCTTGGATTGTTGATCATCTCTCTTGTTTCACACGGACTTTATTTTTAGTTTCAAAAGTGATACTCTTGATGTATTCTCCACTTTTTGCAAATAAATTGAAAATGAAGCTTGTTGCCTCATCGTCTCTATCCATAGTGATCGTTAGGGAGAGTTTGAAAATGATTTGTTTGAAACTTTTGTGATAAATTTGGTTATTTACAGAATTTTTCTTACCATGTACGCCTCAACAAAATGGGGTAGTTAAGAGGAAGAATAGGTACTAAAAATGGCTAGAACAATGCTTTTGGAGTATGATACTCCCAACAAGTTGTGGGATGAAGTAGTTAGTACTGCATGTTTTGTGGAAAATCAGATTTTCACTCATCCTTTGCTTTAGAAAACCCCCTATGAGTTATGGCATGGTAGAAATCCTTCAATCAACATCTTTTATATGTTTGGTCGTCCTTGCTTTGTCTTGAACACAAAAGATTCTATTGATAGTTTGATGCTAAATCTTATAAGGGTTTATTTCTTGTATATAGCACTACAATTAGATCTTTTAGAGTTTTTAGCATTGAACTATCTAAAGTAGAAGAATCTATGAATGTTAAGTTTATTAAGACTAACCCTTCTATTTCCCAGAATATTGTGGATGAGGATGTTATAGATGAAGTGATTACTAGATTCAAAGAATTCAACATAAATGGTAAACGAAACGTGGTGTTTATAGATGAATAATCAAAAGAAGAAGAAAATAAGGATCCTAAAGAGCTCATCATAGGCAATCCTATTGAAAGGTTATAGATGTGGGCTGCCTTCAACAAAGAACAAGCCGACGACGCATTCATCTCACAACTTGAGCCAAAGAATGTCAAAGAAGCTCTTAAACATGATGGATGGATCCTAGAAATCCAAGAGGAACTAGAACGGATTGACAAGAACAAAGTGTGGAACCTAGTGTTAATACTAAGTGATAGAAAGAGCATTAGCACAAAGTGGGCCTATCGCAACAAGCTCGATGAAAGTGGCAAAGTGGTAAGAAACAAAGAGAGGTTAGTAGCTCAAGGATATAATCAATAGGAAGGTAATGACTTTGATGAAACTTCTGCTCCTAATGCTAGACTTGAATCTATTATAATGCTACTTGACATTGCTAGTCATGAATATATATCAAATGGATATTAAAAGTGTGTTTTTGAACGATAGAATAGAGGAGGAAGTCTATGTGGCTGAACCTCCCATATTTGAACATGACAAGCTTCCTAACCATATTTATTTTCTACAAAATCTCTTAATATTCTCAAACAAGCCCCTAGATATTGGTATGATAAATTGAAATACTTTTTGTTAGACAATGGTTATGTCATGGCCAAAGTTGATTCTACACTCTTCCTCAAAAACATTTCTAAAAATTCCTTGATTATTCAAATATATGTGGATGATATCATTTTGGTAGAACTGGTCTTGATCTTTGGAAGGAGTTCAGTTCTCTTATGTAGAGTGAATTTTAGATGAATATTATGGGGGGCTCACATTTTTCCTTGGCTTCCAAATCAAGCAAACAAAGGATGGAAACTTCATCAACCAAGGAAAATACACAAGTGAACTCTTGAAGTAATTTGGGATGGAGAACACCAAGCCAATGGATGCTCTGATCTCCAACATCGAAAAAGATGTTAGAGATGAAGAAGTTGAAAAGGTAGATGAGAAGCTATACATAGGTATGATTGGTAGCTTACAATACTTAACTACCTCTAGACCGGATATCATGTTTAGTGTCGGCATGTGTACTAGATTTTAATCAAGTCCTAGAAAATGTCATTTACAAATGTTAAGAGGATTCTAAGGTACTTAACCAAAACCCAATTTTTGGACTATGGTATCCCAAGTCAAGGGACTTTTCTCTTACAACTTATAGTGATGTGGATTATTCCAGGTGATTAATTGATCGAAAGTGCACAAGTGGCACTTGGTTCCACCTAGGACCATGTTTTGCTTCTTAATTCTCTAAGAAACAAAGCATAGTGTCTCTTTCAACTACCGAGGCTGAGTACATGGAAGATGGAAGTTGTTGTACCCAAGTCCTATGGATGAAGCAAATGCTCCAAGACTTCAATTTTTTCTATGATGCTTCTCCTATCTACTATGGTAATACTACTATAATCAATTTATCTTACAATCTTATGTTGCATAGTAGAGCTAAACATATATAGGCTCATCATCATTTCCTTCATGACCACATTGCTAAGAATGATATCTACATCACTCATGTGGACACAAAAAGTCAACTTTTGACATTTTCACTAAACCTCTAGCTAGAGAGAAATTTACATTTATTTGGTCAAAATGCTTATAATTGCTCTTGATGATAATGGTATGCCTTTTAGATAAGATGTTCACTTCTATATGTAACTGCTCATAAAATGCTCATCATTTACTTGTTTGTGCTACAAGTGTCAAGCTTCAATACCTTATTTTTGGTGTTTTTGCTTTAAAAATAAAAAATGCTTCTTTTATCACAAATACTAGCCAATGATGAGTCAAAAGTTCCCTTATAGTTCATAATACAAGATAGGCTTGAGAAATGCATTTATATAGTGGTGTAGATGTCTAGAATTAAATTTCATATCATGTTGACAGAAACTTTTGTCTGTCCAGTTTCTCTGGGAAACTCAACTGACAAGATGACGAAGGACTACACTGACTTCAATGTCGATTGAGTTTCCCAAACTGCAAAATCAATCGACAACACTATTGTGTGGAAATATAAAATGATGGACAGTCTATTTCCTCCCTCTCGATTGGAGAAAACTTGGCGAAAAATCTTCCTTTGTGATCATCCTTAATCCCTAGACCTTTTCCAACCATTTCCTAGCCCTCTCCAGCTCTATTTGACCTGCCTTAGCCCACCTTATCTATTTATAGGTGTTTGCTCCACTTAACTTTCATTTTGGGCGAGTAGATTCCTCTCCTATCTTCTTTCTCTCATCCACAGTGACAAACTGGATAAAAAGGATGGGTCTAGTTGGTGTTCTTTCAACCTCCATGGCTTCAAGGCTCATTGGGTATGATGGCAGCTATTTTATCAAATCCCAAGTTGTTAATCGATATAAAGAGTTGTTGCCTAGAAATCCCTATATTTTTAGACCCTTCCTAGACACTAGAGATGAGTTTTTGAAGGAGGTTAAGAAGGTTTTTACTGAACAACATGTTGGTGCACTTTGTGTAGAGAGCTTGACTTTTTCAAACTTTAAATCCAGCACAAAAGTGGTGCATGAGTTCTATGCCAATCTCACATGGAACTACACTACATCAGTGACACCTCCAAATACCCAAGTTGTGTTGTTATCCATGATTGAATGAAGAATATTTCTTTTTTTTTGCCAATACTAGAGATTAAACTTTATCCATACTGCTCTCTAGTGCAGTCCAAAATAGATCTAGGTTAACATTCAGGTCTGAGCTAAGCCAAGGTGGCTTGAATAAGCTCAAGTTTCAAGGTAAAAAGGAACGTAAGGTGTTTTTGGCTACTTCATCAGCAACCTTATTCAAAGTGCGAGGGACATGAAGTATCACAATCTGAATACTGGTTCTTATGGGTTGAAATTTCCTCCAGAGTGGCTGGAGATGACGAGCTGGTGGTTCTTCATTGTTTAGCATGCTTACCGCTAGGCTTGAATCTGAGAACATGATTACATTTGACAGCCTGAACTCTTCACATAGATCGCTTGCGAGGAGAATGGCATAGATCTCAGAAGCAAGGATTGATGATGAGTAGAAAGGGATTCCTCGTCCGCTCAAGCACCTCCCTGTATTATCGATGATATGGATGCCAGCACCTGCCTTAGTGGATGTGTGGTTATATGCCGCATCCACGAAGATCACTGCATTGTAGGTATCCGGCCTGGACAGTATGGTATTGCAGTTTAGGAACTATTATGTTTAAGATTGACTGTGTTCTCTGCTTAATAAAATGGACACTCTTGTGTAGATTGAACAAGAGGTTCTTATGCACTTTGTCATTTCTAACCTTCCAAAGATACCATGTCGTTACAATGGTTTGTATGTGAGCAGAATTATGGGCGGTATCTGATATCATCTGTTGGGTCCATTCTTCCTCATTTGTAGTAAAGAAATTTGTTCCCATTCCCAAACTAGTCCAGGTCTGTCTGCTGGATTGGCAGTCACACAGGCAGTAGAGTAAGCTCTCTGGGACATTTCCACATATGCTACATGTGATATCAACATCAAGATGCCTACGATGCTTCTCTGCATTTGTGAGTAGAGCGCCATGTTGTAGGAGCCATATGAAAATGCGCAGATGATTTGGAATGTTGAGGTGCCAGATGGTATCCCGGTCTCCATGAGTTTGTATGTTCTTCTCGGATCTCAACCATGTGTAGGCAGACTTAGCTGAGAACTCTCCGATATCGAAAAAAGGCCAAACCCAGCTATCTTCGTCGGCCCCCTCAGTAGGCGGTGGGATTGATTTCAGGCGTTCTCCAGTTCCTGGTGGGAGATAGGTATTGATACAATCAAAATCCCATTCTCTGTTGTCAAGACGCATTGAATTGACCTTCAGGTCGTGAAGTTCCAGTGGGATGTACTAGGTCGGGTGTATTTCTGAAATAGCTTCCACATGTATCCATTTGTCATTCCAGACATTTGTGTTGCTGCCTGAGATGATGGCTTTATGGCTGATTCCTGAAAGGATGGCAATATGTTTTTTGATGAAGGCCCAAGCAGAAGAACTGGGTTTTTTACTGAAGGTTCCTTTACGCATGTACTTCTCGTACATCACTTTCACCCAAGGTGCTGAATGATTATTGAGGAAGTACCACACATTCTTGAGCATGAGAGCAGTATTTTGATCACGGGCATCTTTGATTCCCAACCCGCCCATATCTTTAGGTGAGGTGATTTTCTTCCAGGAAACCAGAGATAACTTCTTTTGGTCCCGTCCACCAGACCAAATGAAGTCCTTGACTTGCTTATTGATGTCATCGTAGAGACAAGGAGAAAGTTTAATTGTTTGCATGGCATAGGATGGTATAGATTGGAGTGTTGCTTTTGCTAGTGTTATACGTCCAGCCAAAGAGAGATATCTCGCAGACCACCCAGTCATGCGTTCCTGGATGGTGGAAATAATTTGCTGATGTGTAGTTTTGTTGATTCTATGGTGAAGGATGGGTACTCCAAGATAACGACCCAAATCGTTCATGTGACTAATGCCAATTTTCCGACAGAAGGACCTTTTCTCTACTTTGCTCGTGTTCGCGGAGAAAAAGCAGCATGATTTTAGCTTGGATATTTCCTAACCTGAAGCAGCAGAGAAGGAGTTGAGTATTTCCATGATGTGTGTTGCCTGAGTTGAATTTACTTCCGACATCAACAATATGTCGTCTGCGAAGAAAACGTGTGAGAGGGGCGAGCCATGGCGTGTGAGGCAGACAGGCTTCCAACGGCCATCTGAAACTGCCTTATTGATAGCTTGAGAGAGTCGTTCCATACATAGAACGAATAGGTAGGTACTCAAGGGGTCTCCTTGTCTTACGCCTTGAGAGGAACAGAAAGAATCAAGCGGAGCGCCTTCCCACAGAATAGAAGTACGACCTGAGGTAACGATATTCATGATCAGCCTTATAGTGATGCTAGGAAGTCTGACTTTGGTTAAAGTATCTTCAATGAAAGGTTGTCTCATCTTATCAAAAGCTTTTGACAAGTCGATGTTAATGGCAACCCATTTGGTATTCCTCTTCTTTTGTTTCATAGAATGAATAACCTCCTGAACTAGAAGGATATTATCAATGACTCTCCTGCCCGGAATAAAGCTTGATTGCGTGTCTGAAACCCAGTTCTTAAGGTGCCTTTTGAGACGTTCAACCAGAATTTTGGAGATGAGTTTAAAGTAGCTGTTGTTTAAGGATATTGGCCTGAAGTCTGAGCATTTGAAAGGTTGCTTTTTCTTTGGAATGAGGACCATGTATGATTCAGCAAGACTGTGGTCAATGTTTCCCATTTTGAATGCCTCTTGTATAGTCATAATAATTGAGGTGTTGAGCTTCCCCCAATTAGATTGTAAGAATTCCGTATACACTCCGTCAGGGCCAGGTGCTTTGGATGGTGACATGAGGAAGACAATATGTTTGATCTCATCAGAACCCGGCATGCGGAGTAAAAAATTCATATGTTGGACAGATAGCTGTTCAAAGCAGCCGGGAAAACTGATAATAGCTTGATGTCGCCCTGCGGCCAGTGGGTCGGCTGTCATAAGCTTTTGAAAATAACTATTTATTAGTACTTTGAGATCCCACAGGTTGTCCACCCATACATCTTCATCATTTTGCAGCCTACTGATTTTAGCAAAATGCCATCTAGCATTGACATAAGTTTGAAATAACTTTGTATTCCCATCGCCTGCCTGGAGCCAGGTGATGTGTGCTTTTTGCTGCCAATCAAGTTCCTCTTGGAGTAGGATATTATTGTATTGTTCTTCAAGAGAAATGGAAAGTAAATCATTAGCGTGATTTGGAGTATTAGCATCGTGTACCTGACATTTGTCTATCTTGGCCATGATGTTCTGCTTTGCCTTGTTTTTAGTATGCCTTTGGGAATTTTCCCACTTAAGGGCAGCCTGTTGGAAGGTCTTTAGGGCTTCAGGGAAAGACAGATGTGTGTCCCATTGTGGAAGAAGCTACGTCTGGAACTCGGGCATAGTATACCAGCTCGCCTTGGTTCTGAAAACTGGTTTCCTGGTAGCATGTTGGTTGATATTAGAAATTAGGATCGGATTGTGGTCAGAATGAAGTCTTGGGAGCATTGAGGTTTCGTAGCCACCATCTGTCGATAACCACTCCTCATTGGCGACGATTATGTCCAATTTTTCCAACAGCCTGAGCCGCTTGAAGGTGTAGTAATGGCCATACATTCTGGTCTAAGAAAGGCCTGTATGAGTGAGAAGTTCTTTGAACGACCGACTGTTACGATGATCGAAGTGTTTTCCTCTTCTTTTTTCTATTATGTCGAGCATGGTGTTGAAATCACCCACCACTGCCCAGGCATGGCGGATAGTGGTGGCTATTTCACGCAGTCTAGTCCATAGGAAAAGGCGTTTAGTGGGACTGGGCTGCCATAGACGAAGGTAATGTTCCAGGAATCATTGATTCGGCAGTGAATAAATTGTCAGTGGTTGTACAGGATATTAACTTTGCATTGTGCATCGTCCCAAAGGCCCAGATGCTTCCTGAGAAGCCAAGAGCTTCAACTCGATGAGATGAAGTGTAACCAAGTTTCTTGATGACATTGTCTGTTGAGATGCCACTATAACGGGTTTCCATCAAGACCAAAATATTGAGTTTGTACTGCAATTTGTATTCTTTAAGTAGACGAGTTTTGTCCTTGGAGCAAGCTCCTTGGACATTCCAACACATAATGTTTGGCATATTATACAGATGTTAGGGAATGATGTGGGGAGTCGACCATCAGTTGATGGCCGCACACAGGCCCACTGCCTGTCCTGTATCCTCGATCTATCCTTCTGTTGTGTTTTCGGTAATGTTTACATCCTCCATGACCTGGTTTCCATCATCAAAGTGTAATTGCTTCTTCCTGGGTTGGTAATCACCCATGGCACTGACCGCCTGGGCGATCTTGCCTTTCTTGTGGTCCCTTTCCGGGCTTACTATGACACTTTGGTAGATCACCTTTCTATTCCTTAACAGGATACCGTTTCCAGTACCATTGTCCCCCCATGCAAAGGTGTCAGGGGTTGATCTGAATTGATCGTCTGTGCACTCTTAAACTGGAATGCACCGCCATCGTTGGGGTTGTGTGTCTGCCCACCGACACTTCATCGTCGATGAGTACTACAGCAGAGTTACTTACAACACTCTGCGTCTTGGGTTGTATGTCTTGGTTCCTCATAGTTTTCTTCTTATTTTTCTTTGACACAACAGTTTTCCAGTCATCATCCTTGTCCGCTGCGTCCCCGCTGGGGCCATCACCTGATTTCGGTTTGTTTGGTGCAGCAGGTGCTTTGGGATTGTCTTTGAGTGTAGGTTGTTTAGATGCAGGTCCATCCCATTGTGCTCGCTGGGGTTTTAGAGCGTGGATTGACTAAGTGTAGACGGGGAGAGCAGGAGGTACCACCTCCGTTGAGGTGGAGGGTGCAGTAGGAACGAAGGGCTTGACGAAGGTGCATTCAGCGTCCACGTGACCCATCCTACCACATCTCATGCAGACCACTGGTAGGTTTTCATACTTGAGTCGATATTATTTTCCGTTGAGGATGATGGCTGGTAGGAGCGGTTTGGTGGTGTCAACTTTAGCAGCCAGACGATTAAATTTCCCACGATCGTCGGTCGTGGTTGTATAATCTACTTTGATCGTCCTCCCAACCAGATTCCCAATGCTCATCAAAAGTTGATTCTGGTAAAGGAATACTGGCAAATCGACGATCCTAAGCCAGACCACCACTTTGCGGGGGATCTGTTCAGAAGGTTGGTAGTTCGGGTTCCATGATTGCACCGACAGATAGTTGTCAAAGATCACCCACAAACCACCAGTCATGGCCTTCACAAAGTCGTCGTTGTTTCCGAGTTGGATGATATAGTAACCCTTCTCCAGATCTATAGCTCTGAATGAGTCAGAAGGGGACCACAGGATTGATAACATGTTCACCAGGGTCTGGAACCCTATGCTTCTACCCAACAACTTCATGATGACAGCATGCTTGTAGGGTTCCAAGAGTTACGGGATGGAGTTGGGGTTTACTGTGATGGCAAGAAGTGCACCGGTGATATCAATATGTATATCCGTCGTGGTCAAGGTGTCCAGAGAAACGAACTTAATCTGATCAGACACCTTGCGGCCTGTCATGGCATCTCTGTAGGATTTCTCTTGGGTGTGTGTTGTATACATGTATTGCTGCAAGTTCTCGGTCAAAGGAGGAGGAGGACGGTCGATGTTCTGCTGGTTGTCTCCCCACACAGATTCATGGTTGCGTCCCCCTCTCCCTCCAAGTCGGTCACCTCTTCCTCGGCCGCCGCTGCCGCCCCCTCATGGGAACCCTAGCGGAGGCTCTGCCATCGCACTTTTGCCAGTGTCAATATTTATTTCTCCTTGATGTATAAAAAATATTCAAAAGTGGCAAGAATGAAGAATATTTCAAATCTATGAGTACTCCTTAAATGGATTTCTATCTTGTTCCTTCACAGATTGGATGTATTCCTATCCTAATTACTGTGATCATGAAGACTTTATCAAGTTGTTTTGATACCGAGCTCACCCTTCCTTACATACACAAAACTCTAAATAAACCACATGTCCCCTATAGGAAGAAATCCATCTTACCATCATCTTCTCAAGACATTAAGACTCACCTGATTACTCTCATACTTAATTGAAATATCCATACAAAGTGAAATCAAATGGATATAGCAAAAAAATATGTAGTAATCATGTATTATCTTCTTCAAAATGTTAGAGCCAAATGGGCTAGATATATTCAACATCATATGACATGCTTTTACATAGAGAAGAGCACAAGATACTCTCACCCTCCCTACCCTAACTTGATTTATGGTCTTTATCAACAACGTACTAACAAATCTCTTTTCAAGGATCTTGGCTACAAATCCAATAGAAAAGGGGTTTACATCAATTAAACCACTATCATCAAGTCCTTCTACACCACCTCCTCTTAAACCTTATCATGAATCTTTTTCTATGTCCAATGAAGCCCTTCTAGGTTCATGATGCACCAAAATTCCTATCAGATGCAGGTTCAGGAGCACCTTCACCAAGACCTTGTTCAAATAATTTCCAACATGAACTTGTCATGTTCATACCCTTATTCCTCCTACCTAAGGTTCCCAACCACCGATTATGTTTTTTTTAAAGGAACCGACTATGTTTCCTATTCATATGATGAATTCTACCCAGCCTACCAAATCACTGCTTCTACTTTATGTCATACCTCTGGTGAGGGACCTACCCCTGTCCCATCTCAGCATGATGCCTCACAGTTGGTTGCCCTTCTTATTAGTCCTACTTCTGCCATTCTTGGTGACTTCAAATGGGTTTCTATACCCAAATTTGAGCAAGATAAGGCATTGCGCAAGTGTGACATCTCTTGGTAAGAGCAAAACCACATGTGGTCAAGTCCTCGTTCTTTTGTTCATGAGGAGGATATAGAGATGGATGAAGAGTATGATGATGATGAGGGTGACAAAGATGAGGGTGATGGTGATGAGGATGATGGATCTGATGGTGATGGTGATGGTGATGGTGATGGTGATGGTGATGGTGATGGTGATGGTGATGGTGATGGTGATGGTGATGGTGATGGTGATGGTGATGGTGATGGTGATGGTGATGGTGATGGTGATGGTGATGGTGATGGTGATGGTGATGGTGATGGTGATGGTGATGGTGATGGTGATGGTGATGGTGATGGTGATGGTGATGGTGATGGTGATGGTGATGGTGATGGTGATGGTGATGGTGATGGTGATGGTGATGGTGATGGTGATGGTGATGGTGATGGTGATGGTGATGGTGATTGTGATGGTGATGGTGATGGTGATGGTGATGGTGATGGTGATGGTGATGGTGATGGTGATGGTGATGGTGATGGTGATGGTGATGGTGATGGTGATGGTGATGGTGATGGTGATGGTGATGGTGATGGTGATGGTGATGGTGATGGTGATGGTGATGGTGATGGTGATGGTGATGGTGATGGTGATGGTGATGGTGATGGTGATGGTGATGGTGATGGTGATGGTGATGGTGATGGTGATGGTGATGGTGATGGTGATGGTGATGGTGATGGTGATGGTGATGGTGATGGTGATGGTGATGGTGATGGTGATGGTGATGGTGATGGTGATGGTGATGGTGATGGTGATGGTGAGGTGATGGTGATGCTGACGGTGATGGTGATAAGGACACAATTTTTTCCACTATTGCACCTTCTGAGCAAGGAAGTGATGAGGACTACCACCCCAATAAGGAGTTTCACATTGACGAGCTTGACGTTTAGTTCCTAGTCAATTGAGTTCTCATATATGTCATTTTATAGGCTTTCATGTATTGAACATTGGGCATTATATTTGAGGACTACTATTTTCTAACTCATTGTTTTCTTCATTATTTTTAGTTTTCATCTTGAGCAGACTTACTTTTTTGTAAGCCTATTATTTGTACCTTAACTCTATACTCTATTATATCTCATGAGTTATTGGTGTATTCTTCCATATTTTGATTGTGATTTTAGTACACTTGTTCTCTCTCTAACTTATGGGTAGTACATGAAAATGGTGGTTTTATCTCATGGTTTTAGATCTTCTACACCCTCCCTTTTTGATATGTCAATGAGGAAGAAATTAGTTAAATACATATTGAACTTGACCCCTTTCTAGTTAATTTTTTGATTTATCTTGTGACTGTGAAAATGTACTCAAATAGAACATATATCTTATTGTGATCATTTTTTGAGTAACTAATCATATAGGAAAAGGTAAGCATGAATTGAGGGGGAGAATTGCTATTGTACAATTATGTCTCCCCCTATAATTGACAGGGTAAAAGTATAAATTCTAAGTTTTTTACAATATGTTTAAGAATGATTTGTCATCTTTAAAAAGGGGGAGAATTTTGACCTAATAGGTATACATTGTCCACCTGAATCTTCATCATCTCTCTGGGCACTTATGGTTAACCTTACATCCCTTCATGGGAATCATGACCACCTACCTATCTCAGTCTGGCCCCATACATGTTACCTACATTGCAACACATCCTTATGTCCCTTAGAGATGGTCGCACATGGGTCTATAGATTCATTCTCATACTATGTGCTCTTATACTTAGCTCATCAAACTCTTATAAGTGACCTCTCATGGTTACTTCAACCTAAAGAAGAGTTGGTACTTGATCCTACATGAAGGGTCCCTTCCCAGGACAGGATAAAACTATCACTTGATAGCAACAAAGGTCACACCACTTTTGTGTATCCAGGGTTCATACCATCATGTATATGTATAGCTCCTATCGTGCAACCTATGCACATGGCTAGCAAGTAGACAGCCTATTAAACCATTTCTAAGTTCCTTGGTATGTCATACTTTTTCATCATTCATCTAGGTTGGACCATATCATATATCCATATGTCACCAACTGGTGTGATTGACCCATCAATCATATACCTCAAATCTAGTGAGGGGTTTCCCTTTTATACCAATGCATGAGGGGGGTGCCACACTTAATTCCTACGAACCCACTCAGCATCATGACCATTATGTGCACCAGGTACCGCTACTTCCCCTCTTTGGTATTAGATTCCCAGGCTCACCCTTTATGCATCAGTTATCTAAACTACATGCTTAGCTACTCAAAGATGTACCAAACCCATGTATGATGTGGCATATACTTCCTAACACTCTTCCACATGAACAACCCTTAGAGTCTTACACAAGGACAACCAACTGGGTACAAGGCCTCACAACTTGTTACTATACCATACCTATTCAGGGTTTTTGGAACTCACATTTCTACACCCAAAAGGTAGGCACTCATATAATGTATAAGTTTGTTCAAGAAGCCTATTTCTCTTTTCTAGGGTTTGGTTCCTCTAAAGGCATCCAAGGTATGACAAGCCTCTAAGGATCATGCATGAGGAAAACACATGCATCTATTCAGGGTCATCTATTCTAGGCCACATCATACCAAACTTCTCATGATTCATGTCTTAGAGTCTAGGTCTCCAACCTTCTTCATTGGGGTCTCACTCTCTCTCTATAGATCTAACCTTGTAATTGGTCATACCACTGGAGGTTCTCTCTCAGAAGATGGGTCAAGCTCTTAAGGATACACATCCATCCCTACCTGGATGAAATGTACTATCAAAACTTATGTCCGACCAAGATCATCCAAAGCTCTGCATGCCTATCTCAAACTATCAGACATAACCCTTCGGGATTAGGTCTAAAACCTACTACCAGCCTTGCTAGGTGCATGCCTCTTTTCTGTTCATATATGCATGTTTGGGTTCTTATATGGTTACCACTAACCTTCTCAAGGAGGGAGCTATCCCTCACCCACAACAGGCACGTCCCACCCAAGGTCGGGTCACCAAAAGGCACTACAGGCCAAGCAACCACTCTCAGCCTATGCTTCTCATGTGTACCTAAAACCTCTACGTAAAGCATACAAGTCTAACCCACGTACCTGCATGCATGGTCCACTATGATATCCAGCTCATCGTGTCTTCTCTTTCTCTTCCCATTGCTTGAGTTTTTGGGTTGAGCATCATCCTCAAAGGATGCTTCAGGTCTCTTCATCTCCCTAGAGGCTTCTCCCTCCAAAGCTAACCCTCTTCTCATCTTCCTATGAGATGGTCTAAACCTGACGTTCTCCTAAAGGATATCTAATACGACCGTGCAAGTTAAGCATGTAACTAATCTCAATCTCAGTTTCATCATTTAAACTTATGTCCATGATATCTTTCTTACATTCTTTTTATTATTCGATGGAGGATTCCTTAATCCTTAGTACTCATAACCCTCAAACTCATGGGGATGTGAAGAGAGAGAAAACCCTAAGCTCTTACAGTTTCTCTGTGAAAAGGATAGAGAAGGAATGAAAATAGATGTGAAGACCTAGAGGTATCTTATTTCAAGTCAAATCCTCATATTTTGGCCAGGAAGTCACACAGATTCCAGGAGTCCTTGTAAACTGACTAGCAGGGTAGAGGAAAATCTTACCAGCCCCCAGATCATGATCCTTTTCTAGACACCTCCATCATTGGAAAATCCTCTAATAACTCCCTTGGGCACTAAAGAACTTGTAAAATTTAATAATTATTAGAGATTACATGGAAAATTGGGCTCTGATACCAAATGTAATGACCCCACCCATCGGTAACCCCCAATTAAGGAAGACCAAGAATCTAGTGTCGTTATCCTAAAATATGATCAATTGGTTTTGCAAATAATCAAAAATAATTAATAAATTATGCCACAAATAAGCTAAAAGTAGGATAAAATTCTCATTTAACATTCCTTTCAAAAATAGGAGTTTGAAACTTTACCCAAAGTAGAGATATATCTAACTAATCATTTGATCTTTATTTAGCTTTATTCTTCAAATGTCACTTTAAATGTTCATCAATTTTCTTATATTTGTAAAATGCCAAAAAACAAAATGTCACTTAGTATAACAGATTATACTGGCGTGTGGGGGAAACCAAAGTCTTGCACATATATTGTAACAACATAACCACATCAAATTATTTGTTAGCAATCAAAATTTACGTTTTATTTATAACTTTCCAACCATCGTACCCATCCTCAGGTATACACTCTCTTAGATTTTAGTCCTTGTAATGGACATTAGGCTACCTTCCCCATCCTAAGCTTGATAAGTTATGGGCCACCTCTCTAGGTGCCTTATAGTCTTGCCATCTAGGGTTGACCACCTATGACCTTCCCTCCTGGGCTTGGTTTGACCTTCCCTCCTGGGCTCGGTCTCTCATCATCATAAATCATAAATCCAGAGGTGATAGTAGGTTCGGGCAAGTCATAAGCAATATATGGTGATAATCATAGTCACTTTATAGATTGTAGGAATTAAAGTCATCCAAGCATTTGATTTCAAGAAATTGGTAAAACCTCAGAAATCAAAGTGATTAGCCATAATTGTATCCACATACCTGATTGAAGTCTCAAATATAAGCAAGATATCCGGTCCAATCAAGGTGTCCAATCAAGCAACTTAAGCAACCAATCAAGTAAATCTTGATCCTGAATACATGTATAATGTCTAATTGTCACAATCATATCCCATACAACTCCTTATCGACTTGGGACACCTTTCCAAGGTTTCTAAGCCTCATTAGGATTTCATTTGGGTATCTTAGATCTATTTATCATCTTTTATCCTTTTTGGGTCAACAAATCCTATAACAGCTTTTCTACACATAAAACCCTAATTACTCAAATTATCCATATTACGGGTCCTATATTTTCAAATTGGCTTTAAAGCATAATATCTCTGTCTTAAACATGGATTTTCGCAATTAAAATGATTAAAAGTCATAACTATCAAAATTAGGGTTTCTAGGCCCATTATTGTACTTTCATATACATGAGATCGTAAATTAAGCCAAATATGCATAAATATCATCCCTTTTAGATCTAATTATTCCTTTTATCATCAACAGGTTAATATTTGCTCAAAATATCCAAAGAATGTTATTAGATCTGATTATCATCAAATCTTAGGGTTTTTCATTAATAAAACCATTAAAGATGACATCTTTATATACTTTTCAAATTGCAAGTATATTTAGGCCTCAATTATATTTTTAATGAATTCTATGGGTTTTTTTGATCGAAAACCATATAAAACTTATCTTGATACAAGTTACCAATCATTAGTTATGATTTTGACAAGATAAATTACCTTTTAGACCAATAATAGAGTGCCACATCATTATTTGGCCCCATTTTGTTTTCCACACGGATTCGAGTTCTGTGAGTAAGCTTCTGCCACGTGAGCGACTTGCCTCATACATGCATTGCGTTGGGCTAGGGAAAAGGACTCTTTTGTCCCTGTGATCTTGGGCTCGGTCCTCGTGTGCCTGGGGTCAATGGAGTCATTCATGTATGCTCCTCCTTCAACCTCCATCTTTCTATTGTTCGCAAGTCTAGCACCAGCACTCAGTCAATTAGTAAGTTGACCTTGAGCTCTAAGGTGTCAGGGAGACGGGTGAAGGTAGCAGAGCCACCGCCATACCCTACCGAAGTCATTGGCGTTTCCAATTTTATTGAAGGCACATCGAACAGGGAGGATGAAAGGGAGGATAGTGGTAGGGTACTATGGTGCAAGGGGAGGGGAAACAAAGG
The DNA here is from genome assembly GCA_963693085.1 of Alisma plantago-aquatica. Classification (NCBI taxonomy): domain Eukaryota; kingdom Viridiplantae; phylum Streptophyta; class Magnoliopsida; order Alismatales; family Alismataceae; genus Alisma; species Alisma plantago-aquatica. Next base: position 1,094,337,076 of record OY856411.1, read on the forward strand.
TCTTGTGATGGGAATTGGTGGCAAGGAAACCTCCTTCAAGTTGCTATGTTCCCGCTTGTTCAATTCTTGATCTTTAAAAGGGAGTATCCCTTCTTATATAGGTGTGGTCATTAGGCCAGACCTTAAGGGAGTATAACTCTGGCAGCACTTTAGGGAAACTCCAAATTGTGTGCCAAAATTGGGATATCCAGGGGTCATCAGGTCCGATTTGTACCCCTGAATCCAATGGAAAAGGGGAAACAAAGAGTGAGAACGGAGCTCAGGAAGATTCTAGTTTCCATAGACTTGTTTCCTTATGCGACTAAAGGAAGGAGATGATTATGTGTCATTGGATCTCAGATCCAACGATCCACATCACACGTGCCCAAAAAAATGAAATTCTAATTTGATTAAAAGTGTGACATTTAATGATGTCCCTCTCACTTTAGGAAACTTTTAAAAATCATAACTCTCAAACGAAATCTCCAATTAATCCCAAATTTTAAACAAGAGTCCATTATGACTTAAACTACATGTTGGCAAAGTTTGAGACTCAAACCTAAAAGTATTAGAAACTTTTCTTCTTATGCAAGTTATCACTTAATAAGGCCTATTTGACTCATATTTTCTCTCTCTTTCTCTTCAATTTCCTTTATTTGGATTCCTTTTACCATTATAAACCATGTGGAATCAAAAACTAATCCACAATGGTCAATCTTACAACTTTTTAGGGAATTTCACATAATTCCCATTATCACCTTAATTTTTTATGCATTATTTGATTTATTTCAACTTTTCTTCCCTTTTATCACATTGGACTCACTAATTTATTAGGAACCATGAAATTACTCATTTAAAGGAAATATTACAAAAGAAATCCATTCATTCACATAAACCATACAAATTTTCATAAATGTACATCTTATTGGAAAAATTGCATTTACAACCATATAAGCAAAAACAAGGTTGTAGCATCCTTCCCCTCTTATAGGAATTTTGCCCTCAAAATTCCACCAGACATACAAACAATACAGGATAAGACTTTTCCATGTCCATCTTCAGCTTCCATGTGGCTTCATCCTCTCCATGGTGCTTCCAAAGAACCTTAATCATCTCTATATTCTTACTCTGGAGCTCTTTTACCTTGGTATCTAGTACCCTCACAAGTGACTCAAGGTATGTTAGCCTCCCTTAGAGTTCAATAGGTTCAATGCTCAGTACATGGCTCAGGTACCTCACATAGTGCTCCAGATTGGACATATGGAACACATAATGCATCATATTATCCTGAGGGGTAAGGCTAAATAAAAGCATCTCCACAAACCCATCCTAAAATTTCAAATGGGCCCATGTATCAGGGACTCCTCCCATACCCAGGCTCCTCCACCTCCTCTTAAACCTTCTCGTGAATCTTTTTCTTTGTGCAACAAAACCCTTCTAGATTCATGATGCACCAGAATGCCTATCAGATGCAAGTTTAGGAGCACCTTCACCAAGACCTTATTCAAATAATGTCCAACATGAACTTGTCATGTTCATACCCTTTTCCCTCCTACTTGTGGTTCCCAACCACTGACTATGTTTCCTATTTATATGATGAATTCTACCCAGCCTACCAAATCACTGCTTCTGCTTTACGTCATACCTCTGGTGAGGGACCTACCCCTATCTCATCTCATCATGATGCCTCTCAGCTGCTTGCCCTTCCTGTTGGCCATAATTCTGCCATTCTCAGTGACTTCAATTGGCTTTCTATACCCAACTTTGAGCAAGCTAAGGCATTGCACAAGTGTGGCATCTCTTGGTAAGAGAAAAACCACAGGTGGTCCAGTCATCGCTCTTTTTTCATGAGGAGGATATAGAGATGGATGAAGAGGATGATGATGATGAGGGTGACGAAGATGAGGGTGATGGTGATGAGGATGATGGCTCTGTTGGTGATGGTGATGGTGATGGTGATGGTGATGGTGATGGTGATGGTGATGGTGATGGTGATGGTGATGGTGATGGTGATGGTGATGGTGATGGTGATGGTGATGGTGATGGTGATGGTGATGGTGATGGTGATGGTGATGGTGATGGTGATGGTGATGGTGATGGTGATGGTGATGGTGATGGTGATGGTGATGGTGATGGTGATGGTGATGGTGATGGTGATGGTGATGGTGATGGTGATGGTGATGGTGATGGTGATGGTGATGGTGATGGTGATGGTGATGGTGATGGTGATGGTGATGGTGATGGTGATGGTGATGGTGATGGTGATGGTGATGGTGATGGTGATGGTGATGGTGATTGTGATGGTGATGGTGATGGTGATGGTGATGGTGATGGTGATGGTGATGGTGATGGTGATGGTGATGGTGATGGTGATGGTGATGGTGATGGTGATGGTGATGGTGATGGTGATGGTGATGGTGATGGTGATGGTGATGGTGATGGTGATGGTGATGGTGATGGTGATGGTGATGGTGATGGTGATGGTGATGGTGATGGTGATGGTGATGGTGATGGTGATGGTGATGGTGATGGTGATGGTGATGGTGATGGTGATGGTGATGGTGATGGTGATGGTGATGGTGATGGTGATAGTGAGGAGGACACAATTGTTTCCACTATTGCACCTTCTGAGCAAGTAAGCGATGCAGACTACCAGCCCAACAAGGAGTTTGATATCGATGACCTTGACGTTTTGTTCCTACTCTATTGAGTTCTCATATATGTCTTTTTATAGGCTTTCATGTATTGAACATTGGGCACTATATTTGAGGACTACTATTTTCTATCTCGTTTCTTTCTTCATTGTTTGTAGTTTTCATCTTGAGTGGACTTACATTTTTGTAATCTTATTATTTGTACCTTAATTCTATACTCTACTATATCATGAGTTATTGGTGTATGCTTCCATATTTTGATTATGATTTTAGTATACTTGTTCTCTCTCTAACTTATGGGTGGTACATGCAAATGGTGGTTGTATCTCATTTTTTTAATCTTCTACACCCTCCCTTTTTGATATGTCAAAGGGGAAGAAATTAGTTTAGTACATATTGAACTTGACCCCATTCTAGTTAATTTTTTGAAGTATCTTGTGACTGTGAAAATAGACTCAAATAAAACATATATTTTATGGTTATGGTTTTTGGAGGAACTAACCACATAGGAAAAGGTAAGCATGAATTGGGGGGGGGGAGGTGGGGGAGAATTGCTATTGCACAATTATGTCTCCCCCTACAATTGACAAGGTAAAAGTATAAATTCTAAGTTCTTTTCAATACGTTGAAGAATGGTTTGTCATCTTCAAAAAGGGGAAGAATGTTGACATAATAGTTATACATTGTCCACCTGAATCTTCATCATCTCTCTGGGCACGCATGGTTAACCTTAAATCCTTTCATGGGAATCATGGCCACCTACCGATCTCAGTTTGGCCCCATACAGGTTACCTACATGGCAACACATCCTTATGTCCCTTTGAGATGGTCATACATGGGTCTATAGATTCATTCTCATACTATGTGCTCTTATACTTACCTCATCAAACTCTTATAAGTGACCTCTCATGGTTACCTCAAACCTAAACAAGAGTTGGTACTCACTCCTACATGAAGGGTCCCTTTCGAAGATAGGAGACAACTATCACTTGATCGCAACAAAGGTCACACAACTTTTGTGTATCCAGGGTTCATGCCATCATGTATATGCATAGATCCTATCATGCAACCTATGCACATGGCTAAGAAGTAGACAATCTATTAAACCATTTCTAAGTTCCTAGGTATGTCATACTTGTCCATCATTTTTCTAGGTTGGACCATATCATATACCCATATGTCACCAACTGGTGTGACTACTCATCAATCATATACCTAAAATCTAGTGAGGGGTTTCCCTTTTATACCAACATATGAGAGGGGTGCCACACTTAATTTCTATGAACCCACTCAGCCTCGTGAGCATTATGTGCACCAGGTACCGCTACTTTCCACTACTACAGAAATGGCTTATAAAGTCACTTTTCAAGGTGTCGGTTGTATACATAAACGGACACCTAAACTCTACAGTGTCGGTTTATAACATAAACCGACATACAATCTGTGAAGGTTGACCTGACACGGGTACCGCTTTTATTAAGTGTCGGTTAATTAATAAAAAACCGACACCTAAAATCAACCGCCAAAACTAAAATTCCAGCGAAACAATTACCTCCAAAATTTGACATATGTCGTCGGTTCATAAATAAATAACCGACGACTAAAGGGTATTCACGAGACAGGAATAGGTGTCGGTTGACCTTTAGTTAAAAATCAATGACTATAATCTAGTATAGGTGCCGATTTTTGGAATAGAACCGACACATTTGGTTTATTTGTCGGTTTATTAGAATAACTGATGCTTATTGTCAACTTAATAGCTCACCAGTGCGAGCTTCTCTTCCCCTTTCCCAATTTCATTCCTGATTTCAGTTAGGTCCGGCGATTTCTTGCTCGCCCCCTCTGGTCGTTGCTCCTACGTCGCCGCTGCCGTGCTCCTACTCCTGCCCTCGCCGCTGCTCCGTGCTCACCGGAGGCCGTGCTCCTGCTCCTGCTCCTGCCCTCTGTGCTCACCAGCGGCCGTCCGTGCTCCTGCTTCGTGCCCTCGCCGCTGCTCCGTGCCCTCGCCGCCGCTGCTCCGTGTCCTCACCGGCGCTTCTCCTCTCTTTGCCACCGCCTCCGCCGGTGGTTGATGTTCTCCATCCGCTGCTCTCCTCTGCCCTCAAGGTATGCCCACCCACCCTGCCTTCTTCCTTCTTCCTCTGCTTCGGAGGCTGCTTGGGCGGTGCCAAGGCACGCCCAAGCAGCTGTTGGGCGTTTTTTTTTAAGTTATTTACTTATTTGTGTTTAGGGTTTAGGTACTGATTTTGTGCTTCTACTGAGTTGAATCCTCTATTGTCTATACAATACATGTAATTTTGATCAAGTGATGATATGTAAATGTAGAAATAAGTTAGTAAGGTATCAATGATAAGTCTGTTGTAATGTGATGCAAAATAGTTATTGTATCATGCATATCTTAATACTTTTTTGTTTTATAGTTGTATAGGGTGTTTTATGTGTGACAAGTCTATTATTTAATAATTTAGCTATAATCATTGTTTTATAGTTGTGTTATAAAGTATTTGGGTGTTTAGTATGGTTCCAAAAAGTATAGTATATATATGCTTACATGTGCATTTTTTTATAAAATTGTATAGAAAATCAAAACCCGTTCTTGGTGAGAATCCTAATCACCCTTCTTGCTTAATGATGAAATGTAATGCACACATGTGACATGCTTGGAATGTAAATGATGAACTTTTCCCTAAATTGCCAATTGTCGCCTACTTTTCCACCGCCGCTACCGAAAGGTATGCTTCCTCCAGTACTGCTCCGCCACAGTTGTCTAGTTGTGCATACCTGCGAGTTATTAGGAACACATAAATGAATGTCTAACACCTAAATGAATATCTAGTTGTGTATTTTCCTAGAAACCCGTCCAAGATTTACTCATTAGGAGTAAATCTTGGATAGTCCCCGGTTTGGGACTGTTATTGAACACCTAATCTCACTTAGGATGTAAGTGTATAATGTGTATTGGGTTTTCGAGAAAATTTCGGTAGCATTTCCTCGTTTGTTCTCTAAGTACATATGTAGACTTCTTTTCAAGCTATCATGTCTACCACAATAAAGTCGGTTATGACATGCAATAAAAGGTTAACTGATGTTATACAACTTTTTCTGAAAATATATAACATCGTTATTTGTACTTACACTTTGTTAATACTAATATTGTGCAGTCTTTGTCCACCCATAACAGTCACTATGAACTGGGCCTCTATGTCAATGTTAACGTTCCCTATTGAAGAACAATTGGACATCATCCTAGATGATCATTCCTTAAACCAATTGGTCATACCCAAACATTGGCGTTTTCTAAAAGGAAGACACTACATGCCTGGTAAAGTGACCCTAACTTTTGGCAATTATTCACATGTTATCGAGGTTGAGTATGATTTGGCGAGAAATCTTGTATCAAAATCTGGTTGGCGTGATTGGATTGGAGAGATGCATGTGGTCCATTGCAACAGGCTTTTTCTCCGTCCAGTTGGCCATAATTCCATCAAAGTTTGGATAACCAACAGCAACTGCGAGACCCCCGATCATCTACTGCGGTATGAGCGCACGGCGTCGCATATCAGCTCGGACGAATCTGAATCTGAGGCCCCTATCAGTTCAGATTCATCTAAATACAGTGAGGAGCTTCATGACATAGCTTCATCATCAAAAAGACCACGGTAAGTCCAATTAACAAATATAATTGTCAACACAAAAAGACCACGGTAAGCAATCAATACTCAAAGCTGCTTTCTATTTTGAACTTCAGGAGAAGATCGCCACAATGATAAGTCCTCGAAGTTACTGATGCGGGACCATGTTGGTATAGTATTTAGTTGTCTATCTATCTAGACTTGTCTGTATTAATAGTTTTTTTAATTATGCGCATGTTTAGGGGTACACCAACCCCTTTATTTAGTTACTGTTTAGGGGTACACCCCTGTGTGTGGATGTAAAAAGAGATTAATGAATGGAACTGAAAGTTGCTACATGAATGCTTATAACTGAAGTGTGTGTTCCCATGAATGTTCCCATTTGCATGATTACACTACTATTTTCTCATATTGTATAGTCTATTTTAATATGACATACTTACTCATATGGTATATGTTGGGTAAGTTTACTTTACTTATATCTTGCTTAATGATGAACTGTAATGCACACATGTGACATGCTTGGAATGTAAATGATGAACTTTTCCCTAAATTGCCAATCATGCTTTTAAAGACATCAATAATCCCCCTAACTTGAAGAACTAGGATTTTAGGTATAAGAATGACAACACATTATTTGTTGGCCTAGAAACCCATCCAAGATTTACTCATTAGGAGTAAATCTTGGATAGTCCCCGGTTTGGGACTGTTCTTGAACACCTAATCTCGCTTAGGATGTAAGTGTATAATGTGTATTGGGTTTTCAAGAAAATTTCGGCAGCATTTCCCCGTTTGTTCTCTAAGTACATATGTACTTGGAGAACAGTGGGGAAATGCTGCCGAAATTTTCTTGAAAACCCAATACACATTATACACTTACTAGTGAGATTAGGTGTTCAAGAATGGATAGGTGGTACACATTTATTATATATAATAATTACATCACATGTATTTGTTAACCCTAGACCCTAATCTTGTCCTAATATATACTTGTTTTCTCTTTGATCATAGAATGGATAGATCATGGATGTCCATTCGCAATCGCTGCACCCCAGAGTTTATTTATGGTCTTGACCCGTTCATTAGATTTGCCGAGGAACATATGAAACAACCTGGAGATAGGTTCTACTGTCCATGTAGGCATTGCGGTAACAACTTGAAAGTCAACACTGGTGACGAAATCAAAACTCATGTCATGTGCAACGGGATTATACAAGGCTATACAGAATGGCACTGGCATGGAGAGATTTCAAACCCGAAACCAGTGGATGTCGATAGAAGTGCTTGTGTGGAAGAAGAAATTGCCTACGATGACGTAGATGTGAATGAACCAGTTCCAGTAGACATCGTTGATGCGATGCTGGATAGTTGTGGGGTAGAGCACACCGATCCACCTCCCATTTTTAGAAACATTGTGCATGATGCTGAGATGCCGTTATACACAGGTTGTACTAAGTTTACGAAGCTTAACGTTGTGTTGAGATTGTATAAGTTGAAAGCTAACAATAGATGGAGCAACAAAAGCTTCACATCATTGATGTCTTTGTTGAAAGAAATGCTTCCTGAAGGAAACGAGCTGCCAATCTCAACATACCAGGTAAAGAAATTGTTGTGCCCAATGGGAATGGATGCCAAGAAGATACACGCATGCCCTAATGATTGTGTATTATTTCAAAAGGACTATGTGGATTTAAAAGATTGTCCAAAATGTGGTGCGTCACGGTATAAATTGACGACTTTGGGGGAGTCCAAAACTGGTTCTCCTGCCAAGGTGATGTGGTATCTACCTATAATATCACGGTTTCAACGCTTGTTTGCCAATCCGATACATGCGAAGAATTTGAGGTGGCATGCAGATGTTAAGAAAAATAATGATGGGATCCTACGACATGCGTCTGATTCCCCACAGTGGAAGAAGATTGATCTATTGTACCCTGAATTTGGTGAAGAAGTCAGGAATCTAAGACTTGGGCTTTGTACAGATGGGATGAATCCGTACGGGACATTGAGCAGCCAACATAGCACTTGGCCAGTCATGCTTGTTATATGCAATCTTCCTCCCTGGCTGTGTATGAAAAATAAGTACGTAATGTTGTCGTTGTTGATATCGGGCCCTAAACAACCTGGAAATGACATCGATGTTTATCTTGAACCTCTGATTGATGACTTAAAGAAACTCTGGGGTGAAGGTGTGATGACCTATGATGCTTCACGAAGAGAGACATTTCGTTTGCATGCTATGTTGTTTTGCACTATTAATGATTTTCCAGCATATGGGAATTTGTCTGGATATAGTGTCAAAGGAGCTAAAGTGTGTCCTATATGTGAAGAGAACACTGATTCAACAAGACTAAAACATGGCGGTAAGAATGTATATCTCAGTCATCGAAGGTTTCTTCCAAAATTCCATCTGTATCGTCGGAAGCGCAAAGCATTCAATGGATTGAATGAGGAACACAGTGTACCTAAACCTATACTAGGGGAGGTTGTTTATGAAAGAGTAAAAGACTTTGTCAATGAATTTGGTAAGAGATCACAATGTACTACACGGAGTGACAATTCTTCATTCAAGAAGAAGCCAATATTTTGGGATCTTCCTTATTGGAGTTCTTTGACAGTCAGACATTGTATCGATGTAATGCACGTTGAGAAAAATGTCTGTGATAGCATCATTGGTACTCTGTTAAATATACCAGGTAAGACTAAAGATGGGATAAAATCCAGACTGGACCTACGTGAAATGGGAATAAGGTCAGAATTAATAGAATTACGTGAAATGGGTAATAAAAGAACATACTTACCTCCCGCTTGTTACACATTGTCTAGAAAGGAGAAGAAAGATTTTTGTGAATGCTTGGTAAATGTTAAGGTGCCACATGGTTACTCATCCAACATCCGTAGATTGGTATCAATGAAAGATCTGAAGTTGATAGGTCTTAAATCTCATGATTGTCACACTCTAATGCAACAAATATTGCCCGTGGCAATTCGATCTATATTGCCGAAGCATGTAAGGTTTGCAATCACCAGACTTTGTTTCTTTTTCAACAGTCTCTGCAGCAAAGTTATTGACTCTGAGACTCTCAATAATTTGCAAAGAGAAGTGGTTGTTACCCTATGTCAACTTGAGATGTATTTCCCTCGTTCGTTCTTTGATATCATGGTACATCTTGTTGTCCACTTGACTAGGGAAGTGAAAATCTTGGGACCGGTTTTCTTGCATTGGATGTATCCCTTTGAACGATACATGAGCATTTTTAAAGGTGATGTTCGAAACCGTTATCGGCCTGAAGGGAGTATTATTGAAGGTTATGTGGTGAGAGAGGTTATGGATTTCTGCAATGACTTTCTCATTGGTAATGACACTCCTGATAATGACAAGAATATTGGCGAGCTATTTGGCAAAGGAATTTTGGGATCACGTGTGAAAGTAATCAGCCATGAGCAGTTGGAACAAGGTCATTTGTATATTTTACACAACATGGATGAAGTGAACGTTTATATCGAGGAACATACCAATTTCATCAAAAGACAATATCCTCGAGCCAATACAATGTGGCTTGCTAGATAGCATAACAAGACTTTTATTAAGTGGTTTGAAGATAAAGTCTTACATCAACTATCTCAAACACTAGATGATATTAATGAAACTATCAAATGCCTCGCCTTTAAACCAAAGTTGACTGTTATGTCTTATGAAGGGTATGACATTAATGGATTCACATATTACACAAAGCGCCAAGATGATAAGAGTGTCGTCCAAAACAATGGGGTCACCCTTCAAGCATCGACTATGTTTTTTGCAAGTGCAAAGGATAAGAGTCCACGTGAAGCTAAAATGTCATATTACGGTTTCATTGAAGAGATATGGGAATTTGACTACATAGATTTCAGAATTCCGCTCTTCAAATGTAATTGGGTTGATAACACCAAAGGAGTTATAGTGGATGAATTGGGTTTCACTTTAGTGTACTTTGAAAAGATTGGCGAGAAGGCTGAACCATTGATATTGGCATCATAGGAGAAACAAGTATTTTATATCGATGATCCTGCAAATGATAAATGATTGGTTGTTCTTCATGGTAAAAGACAGTTCATTGAAGATCCTATAGATGAAGAAGAGTACTATGATAAATATGATGACTCCAGTCCATTCTCAGTTGGGTTGCCAACTCCACAAAATATTGAAGCTAATGATGACTTATATGTGCGTGGAGATCACAATGAAGGATTGTTAATTGATAAAAGATCACAATTTTAGAGGCATGCATGTTTATATTTTTTTATTGAAGCTAAATGTTTACTTTTTTAATATCAATATCATTTTCTGATTTGATGTTTCATTATCTTCTAGGTTATATAGATATATAGGCAGCAAGCCATGAAACAGCAAAAGAAGCCCCAATGAAGAGAAGCAGGATACAGATACAATACATAAAGTGCAGCACACACAAGTGCTTCAGATTCATATAACAACATGACAGACTAACACATATATAGTGAATAACAACAGCAGCGCCGAATTTACATACAACACTAGCTTAGTACATATATAGTGGGACTAAGGTGATGATCCCACCTGCTAAAATAGGTTACCGACAACTACATGTTATGACTGGGAGGTCGTGACTCAGCAACCGTATGCATTAGCAGGTGGATCTGTTTGTCCTCCTGCTAATGGATACGGTTGCTGAATCATGACCTCCCAGTCGTAACATGTAGTTGTCGGTAACCTATTTTAGCAGGTGGGATCGTCACCTTAGTCCCACTATATATGTACTAAGCTAGTGTTGTATGTAAATTCGACGCTGATGTTGTTATGTACTATATATGTGTTAGTCTGTCATGTTGTATGGACATCGATTGTATTGCTCAGGTATTATATAGTCTCATTAGATAATATGAAATATATCAATCTTATTTATAGCTTATTAATTATATATATACATCATTCTCTTTACATGTGTTTAAAGCTGACCCCACTATAGGAACAGACTTACCAGATGTACATGCTCCCTATACGATGGGAGAATTAAATGAAGTAAGAGAAGAATGGGCAACAGCCATACAAATAGTGGGGGTTTTAAAATATAATTGGGATGTTGATAGCGAATAATGACTAAAGAATGATATTTTTTAAATGAATTTCTAAATTATAATATATGTATGAATGTTTCTACATGTCTAGATGTTTCTACATGTGTCTGAGTGAAAATGAATGAAAGTGTTGGTTGCTATATGAATGTTTCTACATGTGTGAATGTGAATGAATGGAACTACAGATTGCTAGCTACATGAATGTTTCTAAATGTGTGAAAATAAAATGGAACTGCAGGTTGTATTGCTAAATGCATGTGTGAATATTTTTGTTGTTAAATTTGCAGGTTTTGGCATGTTGTTGGCTGATATCAATGAATGTCATAAAACCTACAGTTAACTGCAGGTTTCTCATCCTGCGACCAGCCACAGCTGGTCTGCAGACTGACAGAAAAAAAAACAAAACAATAGGCGTCGGTTATTTGTATAACACCGACACACAAAGTTATAGTGTCGGTTTTATATAAATAACTGACGCCTGTTTCCTGTGGCGCGAAGGGTATATGGTGTCGGTTTATTATCTAATAACCGACGCTGATAGTGGGCAAGATGGCGCCCTTTCTGTGGCGTGAAGGTATATGGTGTCAGTTTCTTATCTAATAACCGACGCCTATACCTTCGCGCCACAGGAAATAGGCGTGATTTCGGTGGCGCGCGAAGAGTTTGGGCGTCAGTTTTGGAACCGACGCGTAATGGGTGAGCTTTTAGTGTCACCCACATAGGTGTCACTTAGAAACCGACACTAAAGGCCTTAAATAACCGACACTAAAGGTAGGTTCTGTAGTAGTGTTCCCTCTTTGGTATCTGATTCCTAGGCTCACCCTTTATGGATCAGTTATCTAAATTGCATGCTCAGCTACTCAAACATGTACCAAACCCATGTATGATATGGCATACACTTCCTAACACTCTTCCATGTGAACAACCCTTAGAGTCCTACACAAGGACAACCAACTTGGTGCAAGGCCTCACAACTTGTTACCATACCTCTTCAGGGTCTTTGGAACTCTCCTTCCTACACCCAAAAGGTAGGCATTTATATATTGTATATGTTTGTTCAACAAGCCTCCTTTTCTAGGGTTTGGTTCCTCTAAAGTCATCCAAGGTACAATAATCCTCTGAGGATCATGCATGAGGCAACCACATACATCTACTCAGGGTTGTCTATTCCAGGCCACATCATACCAAACTTCTCATGATTCTTCTTGTCTCAGAGTCTAGGTCTCCAACCTTCTTCATCGGGGTCTCACTCTCTCTATAGAGATAACCCTATCACTGGTCCTACCACTGGAGATTCTCTCTCAGAATATGGGCCAAGCTCTTAAGGATACACATCTATCCTTACCTAGTTGAATCGTACTATCAAAACTTATGTCTGACCAAGATCATCCAAATCTATGAATGCCTATCTCATAAACTATCAGACATAACCCTTCTGGCTTAGGTCTAAAACCCTACTGCCAGCCTTGCTGTCACTTACTTCTATGTAGGTGCATGACTCTCAACTTCTCATATATGCTTGTTAGGGTTCTTATATAGTCACCACTAACCTTCCCATTGAGGGAGTTATCCCTCACCCTTGACATGCGCATCCCACCCAAGGTCGGGTCACCAAAAGGCACTATGGGCCAAGCAACCACTCCCAGTCTATGCTACTCATGTGTACCCAAAACCTCTACATAAAGCATACATGTCTAACCCATGTACTTGCATGCATGTTCCACTATGATATCCAACTCATTGTGTCTTCTTTTTCTCTTCCCATTACTTAAGGTTTTGGGTTGAGCATCATCCTCAGAGGATGCTTTGGGTCTCTTCCTCTCCCTAGAGGCTTCTCCCTTCAAACTTAACCCTCTCCTCATCTTCCTATGAGATGGCCTAAACCCAACGTTCTCCTAAAGGGTATCCAACACGACCATGCAAGTTAAGCATCTAACTAATCTCAGTCTAAGTTTCGTCATTTAAAGCTAAGGGTTTAGATGGTCAATCGAGTCAGCACAAGTTTCTAGTATAGGTTACTACATATGATGTGTACCTTAGGTTGTAGATATTTTTGTGTCTCCAAATAATTGCATTAGTATGGCCATAACCATCGCTCGTATATTTCTAATTGCATGTTTTTCATTTGTGGTTATAGCATGTATATGATACATATTATAAGTATGTGGTGATTGGATATGTATATGCATTTATATAAATATAAAATTCCTTAATCAAATATTATGTCTTAGATGCTTTCCATAAGAAACACACATGAAAAACTCAATCGACTAAGTGTGGGCATGCCAAGCGTGGTGTGTTGTCCATCTCTTGAAAGTGTGATGTTAGTTATGTGGGCCTGCCAAGTAAGGCGCATTACTATCATCTTGCCTTTTGGGTCAGACTTGACTAGGTGAACTTAATGAGATTAAGTGCCTAGAAGCATGAAGAAGACTATGGCAAGGAGTTTCACATACCATCTATTCAGGAATTGCATAAGATGCAATTGGCAGAAATCTCCTACCTTCATACTTGGTTATGGTGGCATTCACTGGGAAATAACTCAATCATTTTGGGTCTTGGCTCACCAGAAGGTTGTGTGTTGCCATCTTCTAAATTGATATATGAGGGATATTCATTTGAAAAAAATAGTAGGAGTGGTAATTAACTAAAAGCCTTATTAATATCATCAAACTTATCAAATCAACTCAAATCAAAATGTTTTGAAAAAAGTTGCAAATTTTCTTTTGTAGAATCTAATGGCAAATAGAAACACATTTTCATTGTGATATGTCCTTGAGAAGGAAACGATGAATAGGAATAACTTCCACGACTGGTTTGGGATGTTAAAAATCATTCTCACTCAAGCGCACTATCTCTATGTCCTAAAGACACCAGAGCCAGATGAACCTACACCCAATGTGCCTAAGGCTAACAAGGATGCTTATTGCAAGCACTCTGAAGATGTTATGGATGTCAAGTTCCTGATGTTGTAGTCAATGAACTATGAGTTGCAGAGGTAGTATGAGAACATGGATGTTATTGAGATTGTTACACATCTTAATAGCATGTACCAAGATCAGGCATGACAAGAGAGATATGATGTCTCTAAGGCACTTTTCAAGTACAAATTGGTAGAAGGAGATCCAATAGGTCCCCATACACTCAAGTTGATTGGGTATGTGGAGAACCTTGTAAGACTGTGACTTCCCTTAGGCTAAGAGTTGGCCATAGATGTGATTCTGCAGTCACTGCTAGAATCATACAACCAGTTTGTCATGAACTATGACATGAATGATTTTGGCGAGTCATTGTCAGAATTACTTGGCATGTTGAGGATAGCTAAAGTGCAGATGAAGAAGGACAAATCCAAATCTGTGATGATGATCACCAAAGGAAGTCCAAGGGCAAAGGCAAATCTAATAAGAGTTCTAAAGCTAGTTAGAAACCAAAGTCCTCTGCACTAAAAGCTAAGGGGGAATAAATAAGGAAGGATAGTGCCACCATTGTCACCATCATGGACACTAGAAAAGGAATTGTCCTCTTTATATGGAGGAACTTAGGAAGAAGAAGGAGATAGAGATCTCCACTTCATAACCCAAGAACAATTAAGCTAGAACTAAACAAGAGTTGTTTCCAATACAGTTGGAATATGCCATTCTTGGGCATGTAATAGAATTAGTGAATTGTTATTATGTACCTTCTATTAATGAAAGCATCATGTATCTTGTATGGGAAAGAATGTTTTGAATATATTTGATGTTTTTCTTTCAAAGATAAGATCGTTTATGCAAGTGGCCTTAATGTCTCATAGTTTATATTTGATTGTTCTAGAGACACATACATAGATCTTGAATGACTCAATGACTCATGCAATGAATACATATAGCATTGTCATCTAAAGAACAAAAATGAGAAATGCATTTCTAGAATCCATCATGATGGTTATCTAGAATCTTTTGGTTATTAAACCAATAAATACATCAAGTCTTGTTTTTTGAGCAATACGACAAAAGTATCTTTCACTAGAAATAGTGGGAGAGTGAGTATTCTATTAGTCCCCATGCATACTGATGTAGATAGAGATTCTAGAACAAATGCTAGAAGTAGTTACAAAGTACACCATTATATTTGTTGATGATCTCTATAGATATGGTAGGTTATATTTAATGAAATACAAGTCTAAATATCTTGAAATGTTCAAGGGGATCATGAACGAAGTACATAAGCAACATGGTATAAGTATTAAAGCACTTCAATACAATCGATGTGGAAATATTATAACAAAGTGTTTGAAGACCTTCCAGGAGACTATGATAGTGTATCACAATGAACTCCACCAGAAACACAATGATAGTGTATCATGATAGTGTATCATAAAAGAGGAGTGACACCATGTTAGTCATGGTGTGATTACTAATGAATCTAACTAATGTTACAAATTCCTTTTTGGCACGTGCTATACACTTAAACAATGTATTATATAAAATGGTTCAAAAGATATGGCATGGGAGTTGTTCCAATAATGTCTTTTATAAAGATTAGAAATGTAGTCTGATATAAGAAAATAGTTTCTTAAAATCTTTGTCATAAATGTCATTTTGTTGAATACTACTTTTAGATTCCAATCCAATAACAATAGTGTTTGTTACCAGAATGGTTGTATTCATAAGAGGGAATTTAATTACAAAGGAATTAGTGGGAGAAAAGTAGAATTCGAAAAGCTCAAGACCAACCAGAAAACATTGAACCTAAAGAGGTACAATGGGAACAATGAGAACCTCAAATTGTTGTGGAATCTCAAGCTCCTTATGTAACACAAAACCTCATAGATCTAGTAGGACATGCCTTGAGTTTGAAATATCAGGATTATTTATGAATCAAGAAGGAGGTGGTTTGACCATAGATGATGAGACAACAACCTACCTAGAAGCTATTAAGGAACCAGAGTCTGAGAAATGGGTTGAGGCCATCAGATCCAAGATGGAGTTCATGTAAACCAACAAGGTATGACCTTTGTGGATCCACTTGAAGGAGTTAAACCCATAGGGTGCAATTGGGTCTTCAAGAAGAAGAAGAACATGGATGGTAATGTTCAAGCCTATAAGGACATACTGGTTGAAAAGAATTTCAAACAAGTTCAAGATGTTGAACATGATAAAATCATTTTCACCAGTTGTCATGGTTGAATCCATCAGGATCATGCTTGCCATTGTAGCTTAATACGACTATGGGATTTCAAAAAATGGATTTTATAATGAGAATAATGTAGAGGATGTGTACGTGACATGGGTTAAAGGTTTATATATCCAATTATTGCAAATGAAGTCTATAAGCTACAAAGGTCAATCTATGGATTGAAGCAAGCATCTTAGAGATGGAATCTTTGATTTGATAAGATTAGTCAAAGAGTTTGACTTCAGTCAAAATAAGGATGAAATGTGTGATTACAAAAATATTTAGCAGGACCATATTTGTATTCTACATAATGATGGGGAAGAACGTCCTTAAACTATAAATGTTAAAACTTGGCTAGGAAGTACCTTCTCTCTAAAGGGATTAGGCAAAGCATCCTATATCTTAGGAATTAAGATATATAGAGATATATCTAGAATGCTTCTTGACCTAAGTAAGAGAACATACATTGGAAAGATGTTGAAGGGGTTCAGCATGTAGGACTCAATTAGAGAAAATTCATGAAATTAGTCTCTCTAGAGCTGAGTTTCTCAGTTTGTTTCAAGAACAGGAACACATGAATAAGATGCCATATGCATTCGCAAATGGATCTATCATGAATGTAATGATATGTACTCATCTCATTATCTCATATGTATTTGACATGACAAGTGGATATCAGTCAGCTCCCAGTGAAAGTCATTGGAACATCCTTAAGTACTTGGGAAGCACTAAAAGGATCAGTTCCTTGGTTATGATATATGATAATAAGGAAGAGTTGGGTGTAAAGAGTTACGCCAATGCAAGCTTCCAAAATGACAAAGAAAATATGATCGCAATATAAAATTGTGTTTGACCTTAAAATAAGAACTATAAACTGAAAAAGTTCTGAGCAAGAGACAATTTTTAATTCCACAATAGAAGTCAAGTATCTTGGTGCTATCAACACAGAAAAGGATACTGTATGGATCTAGAAGTTCACATAGATGAACTTGTGGGAGGTTCAAACCATTGATATCATGGTAAAAATATTGTGACAACAATGGAGATACTAGATAGGCAAGGAATCTCAAATATCATACTACAACAATTCCAACTCATGTGAGAAGTTGTACAACAAGGAGATGCAAAAACTTGCAAAATGTTGACTACAAGCAAATGTTGCTAACCCACTATAAAAGAGCTTGCGTAGAAGAAACATGATGAACATGTTAAAGATCACTTGGAATAAGATTCATAAGTGATTGGCTCTAAATGTAAATGGGATTTTTTTGGTGTGTATGCCCATAGAGCCAATCATATGATGATTGTAATGGGGCATCATATACTTGATTTGATAATTATAAAGGTAATTTTCTACCATATTTTTCTCATTATGAGATGATGACACATGCATGATAAGATGTCTAAAGAATGATGTTGCTCGGTGACATATGTTTTCATGTTGAGATCTTGAATAATGAGATCATATGTATTAAGAGCACATGAATTATTGTTATGTCCCTGGTCAAATATTATTGTGGAAGAAAAATAGATGACAATAATACATAAGACTAGAGTGTGTGTTGGTTGATGATAGAATCTCATTATTCATGATATGTGCATCAAACCAAGCTCATATGTACATGATAGAGAACATTCTATCTGATAGACCCATCATGAGAGTGATACATGGAGACCATGGAATGGTAGTCATAATTAGCTCTCATAGTGATAGTTGTGATTGTGGTTCTTAGAACTAACGTCACTATACTCATCACATGTCGTTCGATGTATTTTGACATCATCCAACATGACTTTGAATAAGGGTTTCTATAAAGGTGATGCTCGGGTGCGTTGTGACACATGGGGATTGAATGTGAGTGATGTAGATGGGATTTGTCCCTCCTATAGGAGATTGATATCTAGGCCACTAGATAAGCAAGACTGAGAAATATATGGCCATACTCATGTGACTCAATATGTGATATGTGAGCTCACATGCATCTCAAATAGTCTGCTCTTGTTTAAGGAACATGTATTGAACATTGAGAGGATGGCAATTCCAACCTTGAGTTTAATTTGTATATCAGAAAGGAACTATACAATCATGATAACACTGATCAAGGATTGTAGGTTGAATTTTGTTCTCTAACTTTCCAATTACTTGGGTAGCAATGATGTGTTGCTAGATACCGCTCATTGCTTGTGATGCCATAAGTTGGTTATGGACATTCACTGCCAACGCATTTGGGACCTATAGGGTTACATGCATAGAATGCACTCGAAATAGAGTTTATTGATGAATGATGTTTAACTTGATTACTAAAGGGTTTAGTTATTCAATTTAAACAACAATGGCTGAAAATTGATTGATTGGGTTGTAAATCGACCGGTTCAAGTGTTGAATTGATTGATTCAAATGTTTGGTCAATTCAAACTACATTGGTTGAACATTGCTTGAACTGGGACATGAACCGAATAGTTGAACTTGTGAACCGCCTAATTCAATGATCAATATGATTGGATCAAGGATTGATGCCAGCTTCATGTTGTGAATTGCTCAAATATTGAAATTCAATGTGATTACAAATAGGAAAGCAAGTGAACTGACCGGTTCAAGTGTTGACATGATCATTTCACATGTGAACTGACTGGTTTAGCAGTGCACTGACTGTTCGATGCTCACATCTACCAGAAATTCATGAAATTTCATTTCTTTGACTCGCATATGATTTAGAAATCCTGACTCTAGCCATCCTATACAAAGGGGGAAGTCAGGGCTTTCAAAGACACAACAATAAGCTTTGACAATTGTTGTCTTCTCATAGTTGTGGTAACTAGAGAGCCCGAGCAAATCCTACTCGTAAAAGGTAGGAATAGCAAGGGAGAGACAAAATGAGAGAGAAAATCAACCCTAGAAGGTTGACATTCGAAGGGACAACTCCTTCCTATTTGCTCTGGTAGAACAAAATGGTGTTCTTGATGTTCTGCATGGACTACGTGAGGTGTGGAGGCCATTGCCACCTACTAGGAGGACTTCGTCAGTCGCCATTCGTAGTGCTACCCCAGGAGTTTGTTTTCAAAAACTGTCTGAGTGTTGTTTATGAAAGAAGCACATTGTTGCATGGGTAGTTGTTGGGCTTGATCTAGGACTTGGTATATCTCTTGCATCGTTGTTGATGTGATTTGTTGGCTCGGGAATCGGGCATCAAAAAATTTTGTTTATACTGTCTTATCTATTGTCCAAAATTTCCAACAACTTTACCTTACTAGAAAATGTTGTATTTTGGTGGCCTCGTCCAAGTGGGTCTTTCACTGTGAGATCGGCTTATTGGAGGGACTTTCTAAATGTTGAAAAAAAAATTATTTATAGGGAGAGGAGACAACTATAGCCTAACAAATTATATGGAGAAGAGGATGGACACCTAAAGTGGCACATTTCCTATGGAGGGCCAACACAGGAGGTCTAGGTAAAATGGGAAGAGTTCTTGATAGGCACTTCAATATGGATGGACTCTATCTTTTATGTGGTAAATGAAAAGACATGATAAACCATATGATATGGCACTGTGAAAAAGGAAATAGTATATGGGACTTTTTTTTCTCATGATGTGAGGTATATCTTGAGAAATGAGGATGGGTTGATGTCAGGTGAGATTATTGTAAACCTTTTAGGTGCATGTGTAAGAGTGGAGGGTGAGGATGTTATTGTGTCCATGTGGTATATATAGACCAGAAGGAACAATCTAGTTTTCCAACATGAGGAAAATAATTATGTTCAACAAAACTTTCTTTCATACATACAAGAATATCACATAATAAGGGATTTTAATGGTCTGGAAGGAAGTGGACGGGGAGTGTCTACTGATACTAGGAAGTGGACTATACCTGAATAAGGGGAGTATATAAAATAACGGAGTAAGTATACAACAATCATTGGCATATCTGAATAAAAAATATCATTAGTGGTTATGTTCACTTGGATACATCAATCTGATTAAGTTAAGAGTCAACAGCATTGGAATCCTAGGATCTATGCCTCATTAGTGTGTGATAGTGCTAGGGTTTTCACACGGTGGTAGCTAAAAGGTTCCAGTGGAGGTAGTGGTCATGCCTACCATGACCGCCCTATGGATCAATCCACCACTAACATTAATGAGAATATCTCCTCAAAAGAGTACCAAGCTATTGAAAATGGTGTATGTAGGATCTAAGTGTTAGCATAAGTGTTTAGTTGGGCTTAGGCCCATTATTTTTTTCTATTCTCCCTTATGTAAGTACACTCAAGTGAGCATCCATCTACCCACATAAGTGTAAAAAAGTATCTTTTGGTTCCTATATATAGAATATCCAGTGTTGTATTATTTACTACTGAAAAATAAATCCCCAAACATGGTATAAGGAGCACAGTTTTAAACCTACCCACCCACTCCTTTTCTTTCCTCTCTCCTTCCCTCTCTCCACTCAGTGATTAGCTCTAACATCAACCCATCACCCTCACCCCCCTTCCCCTACACCCCACCACCACCACCACACATGTATCCCTCCCCTCCCTGTCCACTGAGCATTGAATTGCATATCAATTTAATAGAATGGGTCTAATGATTTGTCCATCGGATTGTGCTTCCATATAATTGGAAATGATAAATTTATATTTTCTAGCTTAATATCAAAAAATGACATATGATTTTCCATACACTAACTAGACAATGTTGCAGACGAACAAGGACATACATACTTTGAAAATTAAGACAAAAGTAATAAAATGCTCACATTATCATAAGTTAAATGATGTAAGTATACAAAATGATAGAGTGTGTATCCAAAAATCATTGGCATATATTGATATACATCAATATGATTAACTTAAGATTCAAAAACATTGGAAGCCTAGGATATATGTTTCATCTATGTGTCATGGTGCTAGGAATTTCATGTGAAGGAAGCTTGCCAGAGGTTCCAATGATGTATTCATAATCCATGATATGGGGGGTTTCCATGAACCCCCAATGACAGCAACATCGAGATGGGAAATAATGACAATGATTGTGAGTCTAGGAAATTCTATAAAGAGGTAACATAGGAAAACCTAGCAGTGTGTTAGCATATTTGAATTACATGTCTCATGATACTTTGAAGGAGTTAGAGATCAATGTCGAGCTAAGGGGCATCCTACTAGCTTTCTTTGTACACGATGAAGTTTTGCAACTCCTCCTTAAGCCATGGCATCATGTTGTCATCTTCAAAGTTGTGGGTCATCCCAAGAACTCATAAACAGTATATATTCTATATAGGGTCATTCAAAGCAATTCAAGGTCATAGATCATGAACAAGGAATATACATAATCCAATTCCCTAATCATGAATATTACCTAGCTAACATGACATGAGGGGCCATCAACAATCATTGCCAATCATCTTTCTGTTCAATCTTTTTCACCCTCCTTTCAGACATTTAATCCTATTCCCAAGAAACTGGTAGTTTGGGTCTATGTTCCTGACATTCTAGTATTCCTGTACTAGAATCAACTCCTATATCGTATAGAATATGGCATAGGAAACAAGATCAAGCTTGATGCTTACACGCCTTAAGGGAATTGTGAAAAAAATCACTAGAATTAAGTGGAAATTGAGATTTCAAAATATCTACTACCTGCTATATTCACCAATGGAAAACATTCTCACACATAATATGAAAATATGCATCTTATCTGCATGAAGTGAGGTCGAATGGGATGCATAGATTCAGAAAGCAAGCAGGACTCAAATAAAATGGCTCTATCATCACCATCAATGGCAGTCCCCATTCCATACATCTTCTATACAACATCTATCCATGAAATAAGCCCAAGGTATATAAACATCTAGCAAAGAAGCATGAATCCAAGAAATTGGTTAATATTGTTGACAAGTACAAGAATAAAAAATAAGATACCAATCCACATATTCAAGGACAATGGAATTTTCATTGATGATGATGGGTTCACAATAGTCCAGAAAATGAGATAGAAGAAGAAAACCCAACAAAATCATGTCCAAGGTGCCCCTTCCAACAAGGAGATATCTAAAACAACGCAGTCCCATTTGATCAAGCAACATGATGATTCCTTTATAGTGAAATGACTTAAGCATGGGAAGGCTTGATCCAATAGGCGGCCCAAGTTCATGAAGCTCCAGGAAGCCAAAGCCACCAACCAAAACCCTCCTAGAAAGCCACTTGTAAGGCATGGTAGGGGATAAAATGGCTACATTATGATGAGAACTAGGAAAATTATCTATCAATTTTTCCTTAGCCTGGATAGAGTAACAAAGAAGGGAAATAAGGACCACCCTCTCAAGGAACAAGAGGAACGTCCTATCGAGGAAGAAGAGGAGCACACACTCTCACATAGATCTTGTAAGATTCTTGACTTCAAAGAGAAATTAGACTAAGCCTCTTGTGATGATCATATGTAGTATGAAGCGAGGAGCAATCCATGGGCCTATGCATAAACTTTGTCTCATTTTATCTCAATTCCAACCATTTTAATGAAAAAAAATTGATGTAATGTACAAGGCATCTATAACTAGAAAATTCACCTTTCTAAATGATCTAAAATAGTCCCAAAAATTGCTTATTTTGTAACTATCGAACCTAGATGCAATGTCTATACTGAATTTGATATCATTAAGAAGATCAGCTTCTCATCATCCCCTCAAGTAGAAGATATATGATTTAAAGTTTTATTTGGATTGTGTGGGAGAAGATGAGATGCTCAATTGAGATCATTGTCAACCATCATCAATAATACATTGTAAAGGCAATGAAATTTGGCACTGTAATATAGTGTATGTCAGTATGATGAAGTATTTATTACCTCTCAAGTGCACTAAGATTTGAATTCCTAGTTTTCATCAAAATAATAATAACACAAAAAACATCACTGAAAAATGGATGGGTCTTATCATAGTACACCTAAGGATCAGATTTAAAGGAAAACTTTTGAGGAACAAATTAGATATTTAATCTAATTATAACAAGGGTAGCTAATTTATTTTTTGATAGATTAATTAAACTAAGGAAATAATAAATGAAAACAAACTATGAAAGAAAGATTTTTAATAATAATAAAATCATCAGGGTAATGGGTGTCACTGTCACTACCTGTGTATTTGTTTTCTCACATTGCATCACTCACTCACAAGATGATTATATTGCGGCTTAGAAAATTATGTATGCTTTCTAATTATATAATCTATCAAGGACATATTTCCTTGTAGGTTCTATGTCTTGCTACCTATAGATCTCAAATTCATTGTCTTGGAGAAAACCCTTCCACTGTTGTATTAGAGGTTCAACTATAATTAACTGATATTTTAATCTTAATCTTTAGTCTCTATGTCTAACATTTTGATCAATGCCCAAGAATGGTATATAATCCATAGAACATGCATTAAACATTTAATCAAAAATATAATACTTCAAATAAGTAGTGGTTCACAGTGCAAGATTACACATACATGAAGCGGGGCTAATCCATGTGCCCTAGTATCATCAACTACTCTCTATACATATTCAATCTACAAGATGAAAGAGAAAAGAAGAATCTCATGGAGAAGATAATGATGTATAAGAGAAGCTTTGCGGTGTACAAAACCACTCTCCAAATAGAGTTTGCAATCTATACATCCTCTGGTAGAGTGCATCTCCATGTCAAGTCATAAGGTTTCTTCTCTGGACTTTTTAGTGATGGTTATAGATGTGAATGGATGTTGCATGGAATGAGATGTCCTCTCCAAATGTCCCTTTGATTCTTTAATAACACCCCGAAGCTTTTACGTTGTTCTAACATAATCCAATGCTCGTGAGCAGTTTTTTGTAGATTTTAAAATCTGAAAAAATGAGTGACTGAAGGACCCATCCTCTAGCTTAAAGTGGTAAATGCATACATCATTGTCTAAATAATAGAATCACGCTTCCAGCCCAACTTGAATCATCAAATTCCTACATTGAATGTGGAAATTAGAGTCAATTTACTAATTAGGTATGCATTAATGATCCTCTCTCCAATTGATGGAGTTGAGTGTTGGTATAGTATGACTAGAGAGCCAATCATATGATAATTGCAATGAGTTATATGATACTTGATTTGATAATGATAAAGGTACTTCTGTCTATTATGTTTGTCTCAATCATGAGATGATGATACATACATGATAGATGTCTAAATAATGATGTGACTTGATGACATATGTCTTCAGGTTGAGGACTTGAACAATAAGAACATATGTATGATAAAAGTACATACATTCTTGTTATGTCCCTAGTCAGATATTACTGTGGAAGAAAAATAGACAATAGTAATACATAAGACTAGAGTGTGTGTTGACAGATGACAGAGTCTCATTAGTCTTGGTATATGATATCAAGTCAAGCACATAGATATATGTTAGAGAACAGTATATTGGACAGACCCACCGTGAGAGTAATACATGGATACCATGGAATGGTAGTGACAATCGTCTCTCATAGTGATGGTGGTGATTGTGATTCTTAGACCTGAAATCACTGCACTCATCACATGTGATTGGGTACACTTTGACATCATCAAATGCAGTCTTGAAACAGGGGTTGTTATAACGGTGATGATTGGGTGACTTTGACACATGGGGACTTGACTGTGAGTGATAGATATGGTATTTGTCCCTCCTACAAGGAGTATGATATCCAGGACCCCTTAATAAATGAGATTGAGAATAGTATGGCCATACTCATGTGATTCAATATATGATATATAAAACCACATGAATCTTAGACAATCTTCTCTCGGTCAAGGAACATGGATTGAATGTTGAAGGGGATGATGTTCCATGCCTCGAGTTCAATTCAGATGATAGTGACAAAGGAACTATACAATCACTGTAAGACTAATCACAGATTGTAGGTTGAAGTTGTTCTCCAACTTTCTGAGTTACTTGGGTAGCAATGATGAGTTACTAGATTCCACTCATTGCTTGTGATGTCATAAGTTGTTATGGACATTCACTGCCAATGTAAATTAGAACTTGTAGGGTCACACACATAGGATACCCCTGGAAGAGGAGATTGTCCATGAATGATGTTTAAATTGATACTAAAGGTGTTTAAGTACTCAATTAAATATAAAATTGACTGACTGGACTCATAAGCCAACTGATCGGTTCACCCAGGTGAGATGATCGGCTGGTCTAAGCCAACCGACTGATTCACTTAGTAGACTGGGCAACTTACATTCCTACCAATTGAGGAAATAAAGATTTGCCCGGTTGGAGGAAAACTTTCACATTACACTTGTTCAATTCGATTGGAATAAGTATTAATCTTTGCATTAATTGGTAACGATTGAGGAAAGTCAATTGTGGGCAAGTCTAGGAAGTAAAATGATTGGTTCACTAGGTGAACCGATCGGCTCACCTACCCAAATTACCGGTTCAGTTATGAACTGATCGGCTCACCTACCCAAACGGTCAGTTCAGTTGTGAATCGATCAGTTTGCCTATCGCAGTACAAACTATTCATGGAATTTCAGGATCCTACTACTCCCAAACAGACTACGAACCCTAACCCTTCCCTCTACTATAAATAGAGGGGTAATGGGGGCTTCTTAGAACACACAAATCAGAACATCAGTTTCTCAGAAAAGTTGTTGTCCTCTCTGGTTCTGGTAACCGAGAGAGCCCGAGCAAGTGCTACCCAATTAGGGAGGCACATCAAGCGAAAGACAACTACAGAAAAGTAGTCTGAGTTCAGGAGAGTAGGTTGGTGCAAGTACACCAACAGGAGGGTCATCTCCTTCCTTCCAGTTCTTCTAGAATGAAGGGAGTTCCAGGTGTTCCATGTGGACTATCTGTAGAGGAGGGAGATGTCTTTCGCTCAGGAGGACACGTCAGCTGCAGTCTGTGGTGGAGGCTAGAATCCATGGCGAAGACCAGGAGATGCACAGACACCATCCAAAACATGGCGTCAAAGACCACACATGGCTATGAGGTATTATCAGTGGGCAAGCCCCAGGACTAGGTACATCTCTCTAAAACCATCATTCCCATTACATAGTCATTGATGTGAACTCCTATTTTGGGTTAATGGCCAGTAAAATTTGTGTTTCTACTGCCTACTCTGAGGCCATAAAACCCAACAATGGTATCAGAGCCACGTTAACGTACTGTGTTTTGAGATAAATCAATATGATCAGATTTTGGTTTTATCGTCATTTATTTATTTCATATGATGTGAATATTTAAAATGACTAATGTGCATATCCAGTTAAACACCACATGTGACCACAAACTAATATACATATATGATATGGTATATATGCAATTGATATGTGTCACCCTAAAATAGTTTTGATGGTGGATGTGTAGCATAGTTATGACCTATAAACCCTATGTTTGCTTGGTTGGTTATGGTTGTTTGCATCTCGGTTTGCATACCGAGCCTCTACTTTCTATTCCACATGTAACTTGAGATAACTCGAGATCCTTTCTCTTCTACCTTTGCTCCCCTCAAATGTAACTCAAGGTTTCTCAAAGATTATGTAAAAGTAGGATGGTTTATTTTCTAGTTACATCAAAGAAGAAGACGCTCAGCACCAAATGAGATAACTGCCTGGAGGACCAAGGAGGATTGTGAAGGAGCCGGATTGATGGGTTGATGGCCCAACCACTTGTTGGAGGTGTCTGGACATCAGAGGCCAGACTGACCAACCAACTATCCAGGAGGCGAGCCAATTGTGTCATAGGATGAGTCGATCAACCCGAAATGGTTCAAGCACAAAGATCTTCATCAACAATAGGTTGCATATGATGTAGACCTTAGATGATCATAATTCCTTTTGGCTCCAAGGAACTACAATAGGATGGCCATAATCATCACTTTTATCATTTTGCATGTTTCTCATTGTGGTTATAGCATGTATATGATACATACTATAATATTGTGGTGATTGGATATGTATATGTACTTATATAAAATCCATCAAATACAATATCAGAGTCTTAGATGCCTTCTATAAGTGACACACATGAAAATCTTGACCGACCAAGCGTATATTTGCACAAAGCATAGTGCGTCGTCCATCTCATGGAAGTGTGATGGTAGATATGTAGATTTGCACAAAGCATGGTGCATGTCTATTGTGTCGGCTTTTGGGTCAGACTTAACTAGTGATTCTTAGAGAGTCTAAGCTCCACAGGCATGCATATGATCATGGAAAAGAGTTGTGCATGTCATATATCCAAGAGTTGCATATGATGAAATTGGCATGATGGCCTACCTAAATAGTCAAGTTGTGGGCGATCAGCCAAAGCTGACTCATAATTTGATGAAATATGGATCTTGTCCACTAGAAGATTGTATCCTGTAATGTTCCAAATTGATACACAAGGGTTATCAACTTGAACAAAATAGTGGGAGAGATAATTAATTGAAAGACTAATTAATATCGTCAAATTTATCAAATCAAACAAACCAAAATTATTTTGAAAAGTTGCAAAATTATTTTATAGAATCCAAATGACAAACACAAATACATTATCGTTGCGATCAGTTCATAAATGGGATAAACTTCAAATCTGGTTTGGGACTTTTGAGATGTGTTCTCAATGGTGAATGTAAACTCTAAAGTCCTTGAAAGACCAGAGGCAGTTGAACCACTCCAAATGTGCCTAAGGCTAAAATTGGATGCTTACTTGAAGTATGCCAATGATGCCTAAGATATCAAGAACCTTATGTTGAGCTATATGAACTATGAGTTGCATAAATATCTTGAAGCATGGACATTCTTGAGATGGTTATACATCTTAAGAATCATGTAAATCATGAAAGGTATAATGTCTTCAAAGCGATGTTTGAGTATAATCAGACAGATGGAAATCAAGTATAATCTCATATACTCAATGTGATTGTGCATATAGATTAACTGTGATTTCTTATAGGTCAAGAGTTTACCAAACATATGATTCTACAAATCGTTGTGTGAATCATATAGCCAGATTATCAAATGTTGAGAAACTTGGCCAAAACATTGTCTGAAGTGCTTGGCATGTTGATGCCAAAGCATGAATGAAGAAAGGACAAAACTTGTGATAATGATCAGTAGAGTGAAGTCCATATACTCAATCAAGGTAAAGAAGTGTTCTAAATCCAAGCTTGAGTCCAAGTCTTCATCACTCCAGATATGGAGAGGGGTAAGTAGGAAAGGGAAATAACCTCTTTATTGAGGATCTCAGGAAGATGATAGAGACAGAGATCTCTACTTCAAGACCTAGGAGGAAGTAAGTTAGAAACTATGTGGAGAAAGAGTTTCTACCATTATAGTTACATTATGACATTCATGGGCATGTAATAGAATTAGTGAATTGCTATTATATACCTTCCATCAATGAAATACATCACACATCTTGTATGGGCAAGAGTGTTATGGACTGATGTTTCATTTTAAAGATATGATCTTTGATGGCAATGCCTATGTCTCACTAACTATAACTTGATAGTTAAAGAGACAAATGTGTGTGACACATGTAATGAATGACAGGATAACTCAAACTTGAATGCCTATAGCGATGTCATCTAGAGCGCATAAATGGGATTGAATTTCTAGAATCCATATGATGGATATCTGGACTCTTTGGTTGTTGAACCAATAGAGACATGATAATCTCATTCATTGTGCAGTATGACAAAGGTTCTTCACTAGATGTAGTGGGAGGACGATTATTCTATTAAGGATTATACATATTATGTTTAAAGACCTTTTAGAATAAATGCTAAAGGTAATCACTAGTACTTCAATGTATTTACTGATGACCTCAATAGATATGATAGTTTGTATTTAGTGAAATACAAACATGAATCTCTTGAAGATTAGAATGAAGTACATAATTATCTTGGTATAAGTATTAAATTTTGATATGATCGATTTGGAGAAACTTTGAACCAAGAGTTTGAAAACCTTCTGGAAGATCATGATAATGTATCATGATGGACTCCACCTAAAACACAATGATAGTGCATAATGAGAAGTGTATCAAAAAGAAGGAATCATACCTTGATAAGTCAGAGTGTGATTACTAGATAAAACTTCAAATTTCCTTTTAGGCCCATGCTTTACACAGGGAATAAAGAGAATCACAAAATGTTGTTGAATCTCAAAGTTCCTTAAGTAGCACACAGAACTCATGGTTCTGGTAGAACACGTCTAGATCTTGAATGATATATGATATCTATTGGAAAAGAAGGTGGTGAGTTGATCATATGATGAGTCAACAGTCTACCTAGAAGCTAATGAGAGCCACAAACTGAGATATGACTTGAAGCCATGAAATCCAAGATGGACTCCATGTACATCAACAAAGTATGCCTTTGGTTGATCCACCTGAAGGGGTAAAACCCATAGGGTACTTTTGGGTCTTCGAGAAGAAGACTGAAATGGAGGGTAAGTTGGTTGAAAAGAGTTTCTAACAAGTTCAAAGTGTTGAACATGATGAAATCTTTTCAACAGTTACCATGGATAAATCCATCTAGATAATGATTTCCATTGTATCTTAATATGACTATGAGATTTGGTATATTGATGTCAAAATCGCATTCCTTAAATGGAATATTCTACAGGATGTGTATGTAATGTAGGCTTGAGGTTTTATAAATCCAATAATGTAAATAAAGTCAATAAAGCTGCATAGATCAATCTTTGGATTGAAACAAGCACCTCAGAACTAGATCTTCAATTTTATAAGATAGTCAAAGAGTTTGACTTGAGTCAGAATGAAGATGTAATGTGTGATTATAAGAATTTAGTGGGAGCATATATATATTCCACATATTGATGGGGAGTATCATCCTTATACTATAAAGTCTGGCAATGAAGTGAATTCTAAAAGTTTTTTAAAGAAGCATCCTATGCGATAGAAGTCAAGATCTATAGAGATAGATCAAGAGGGCTTCTTGTCCTAAGAAAGAGAACATACATCGACAAAATGTTGAAAGGGTTCATCATGATGAGACAAAACATGTCCATGTTCCATGGAGTTAGTCTCTCAAGAGCCAAGTGTCCCAATCCTTATGAAGAATAAGGAACACATGGATAGATGCCATATGCATTCGCAATTGGATCTATGATGTATAAACTCATCTCATTATATTGTATGCATTGGACATGATAAGAAAATATAAACTAATTATTTTGTATGTATTAGACATGACAAGAATATACGAACTCATCATCTTCTATGTATTGGACCTGACAAGAAGATATGAAATCATCATCTTGTATGACAAGATGATATAAATATCCAGTTATCACGTATGTATTGGACATGACAAATGGATATCTATCAAACTCTAGTAAGAATTACTGGAATGCCATGAAGGACATCTTTATGTACTTGTGAAGTACTAAAAGGATTAGTTCTTTAGTTATGGTAATAAGGAAGAGTTGGGTGTAAAGAGTTACACCGATGCAAGCTTCCAAAATGATGCCCTTGGAATAAGAATTGTTAGTTGGAAATGTTCCAACATAAAACAATTGATTAATTCTACAATAAGAAGCTAAGTACCCTAGTGTTACAAACACAGTAAAGGATATTGTATGCATCTAGAAGTTCATATGGATGAACTTATGGGAGGTTCTGACCATGGGTGACTCAGTATAATATTGTGACAACAATGGAGCTACTCATTAGGCAAAGGAATTTCAGATAGCATGCTACAGCACTTCCATTTCATACAAGTTGTCGTACAGTGAGGGGATGTGAAACATGCAATATACCGACTTGAAGTAAATGTTTCTTACTCGCTATAAAAGCACTTGTACAGTACAAACATGATGGAAATGTTAAGATCACTTGGAATATGATTCGTGGGTGATTAACTCTAAGTGCAAGTGGGAGTTTGTTGGTATAGTATGCCCAGAGAGCCAATCATATGATGATTGCAATGAGGCATATGATACTTGATTTGATAATGATAAAGGTAATTATGTCTATTATGTTTGTCTCAATCATGAGATGATGACACATACATGATAGATGTCTAAAGAATTATGTGTCTCGATGACATATGTATTCATTTTGAGGACCTGAAAAATGAGATCATATGTATGACAAGAGTACATACATTCTTTTTATGTCCCTAATTGGATATTATTATGGAAGAAAAATAGACAATAGTAAGACATAAGACTAGAGTGTGTGTTGACTTATGACAGAGTCTCATTAGTCATGATATATGATATCAAGTCAAGCACACAGACATATGTTAGAGAGCAGTATATCGGACAGACCCACGGTGAGAGTAATACATGGATACCATGGAATGGTAGTAATAATCGTCTCTCATAGTGATGGTGGTGATTGTGATTCTTAGAGCTGAAATCACTACACTCATCACATGTGATTGGGTACACTTTGACATCATCAAACGCACTCCTGAAACATGGGTTGTTATAACGGTGGTGATTGGGTGACTTTGACACATGGGGACTTGACTGTGAGTGATAGATATGGGATTTGTCCCTCCTATAAGGAGTATGATATCCAGGGCCCCTTGATAAGAGAGACTGAGAATAGTATGTCCATACTTATGTGATTCAATATATGATATGTGAAATCACATGCATCTCAGACAGTCTTCTGTAGGTCAAGGAACATGGATTGAATGTTGAAGAGGATGATGTTCCATGCCTTGAGTTCAATTCGGAAGTCAATGACAAAGGAACTATACGATCACTGTAACACTAATCACAGATTGTAGGTTGAAGTTGTTCTCCAACTTTCTGAGTTACTTGGGTAGCAATGATGAGTTACTAGATTTCGCTCATTGCTTGTGATGTCATAAGTTGTTATGGACATTCACTGCCAACATAAATTGGAAACTGTAGCGTCACACATAGGATGCTCCTAGAAGAGGAGAGTGTCCATGAATGATGTTTATATTGATACTAAAGGTGTTTAGGTACTCAGCTAAATATACAATTGACTGACTTGACTCAGAACTATCAAGTTCAAGTGTTGAACTAGCTGGTTAGAGTGTCAGGTTGATTGGAGACTACATTGGCAATGTCAGGACTGCCAACTGACCGGTTCACCTAGGTGAGCCGATCAGTTGGTGTGAGAAAACCGACTGGTTCACTTGGTAAACCATGTGGCTCACAGTCCTACCAATTGAGAAAATAAAGATTAACCTGGTTGGAGGAAAACTTTCACATTTTACTTG
This sequence comes from Alisma plantago-aquatica, assembly GCA_963693085.1. Taxonomy (NCBI): domain Eukaryota; kingdom Viridiplantae; phylum Streptophyta; class Magnoliopsida; order Alismatales; family Alismataceae; genus Alisma; species Alisma plantago-aquatica. The sequence goes on from OY856411.1 coordinate 1,094,369,805, forward strand.
TTCGATTTGATTGGAATAAGGATTACTCTTTGCATCAATTGGAAACAATTGAGGAAAGTCAATTGCGGGCAAGTCTGGGAAGTGAAACGACCAGTTCAATGGATGAACTGATTGGCTCACCTGACCAAATGACCAGTTCAGTTATGAACTGATCATCTCACATGCCCAAATGATCGGTTCAGTTGTGAATCGATCGGTTTGCCTACTACAGTACAAACTATTCACGGAATTTCTAAATCCTTCTACTCCCGAACAGACTGGAAATCCTGACCGTGCCCTTTACTATAAATAGAGGGGTACTAGGGCCTTCTCAGAACACACAACTCAAAACATCAGTTGCTCTACAAAGTTATTGTCCTTTCTGGTTTTGGTAACCGAGAGAACCCAAGCAAGTGCTACCTGATTAGGGAGGCACAATGAGGGAAGCACAACTACAGAAAAGCAGTCTGAGTTCGGGAGAGCAGGTTGGTGCTAGTACATCAATAGGAGGTTTGTCTCCTTCCTGCCCATTCTTCTATAATGGTAGGAGTTTCAGGTGATCCGTGTGGACTATCTGTAGAGGCGGGAGATGTTTGTTGCTTAGGAGGACATGTCAGCCACATTCCGTGGTGGAGGCCAGAGTCCATGGCGAAGATCAGGAGCTGCAAAGAAACTGTCCAAGACATGGCGCCAAAGGCCGCACATGTTTGTGTGGTATTGTCGTTGGGAAAGCCCCAGGACCAGGTAGATCTCACTAAAACTATCCTTCCCATTACATAGTCATTGTTGTGATCTCCTGTTATGGGTTAATTTCCAGTAAAAATTTTGTTTTCACTGCCTACTTTGAGACCATAAAACCCAACATTGGGGACTGGAGATTTAATATTTTTGGCTTATATAATGGGAGTGTGTACATTTTTTATTACTTCTCTTATTCTACTTGAATCAATTCTATGACTTTTTTATTGGAAAATAATAGAGAGTTCATGACTTCTCATCTTCTCCTTGCATCAACCTACAAATTAAACATTAAAACTAATTAAATACCAAATAAATTGCATAAACCACTAAAAACTAAGACAGGTGGAATCTCAAGTGAAATGAAAGCACAAAGAAACATGATTTATAGAAATTCATCACAACCCCAAGCTTGAACATTACTCATCTCAATTAACATAAAATCCAAATCACTCTCCAAGTAAATACTTTCAACCAATGTACAAGCATTATACTCACATCATATTTAATCCCTACCATCAATATGATCAAGCAACCCATCCTTATGAGATCATAGAAAACAACTTTCATATCCCCATTTCGAACTTTATTTCACAACACCACTTCCTCACCACTATCCTCAATACCATATATTATAAGTATTTCATGAAAAATTTGAGGAATCCAAAAACAATCACAAGTATGCACAGAATCCACCACTGGAGTATTTTAACTGAATATCAATGGAGCATAATAATGAGCCCTTAGGTGGAATGGAATGAATTTGGTATGGAAATATGAATTCTCGTTTCTCCTCTATTCAATTTGAGATTGCATTTTATTCGTGCAAATACATACATTGTATTATTTGTTTGTGCACATTGGCATATTTTCTTTAACTTTTTTTATGATACGTCTCGACTACATAGAGAGGGGTATGGAAGAAACAATTGAGAGAGGAAAATGTGCCAACCTCATCTTAGAGTATGGAACACTTCAACAATATTTTATCTATTTTTGTGGATGGGAGGTGAGAAGAAGGAATCAGATGACATCAGTGTCATCATCTACAGCTTGCTTCTCCAGATAACTTCTCGGTGAACCCTCAGACTTTGTCTTGTTGGGAGAGATAGATTTTTATCAGAACCAGTAGTGCCTACATTATTTTGTGTTGAGAATCTCATTTGGCTAGCATCACTCCCTGATAACATTACATCTTATCAAGGGTGTCCATACTCTCACTCATCTTGAGTGAATAGTGATCTACAATGTAAGTATCTTCACCATAACCTCCAAAATAATGCTGATTGTAGATTGTCTTGGTTGCATAATCATCTACATGGCATAGTTCCTCATGGTAGCCTTCTGAATCTTATGGAATGAAATCAACTTCATATCCATAATAATAAAAAGGCATGACATCTTGCTCACTGAGGGTTCGATGTTGAATTGAATTTTACTATGGAAGTGATCCAGGGTAGCTCCACACATCATGATTGTAGTAGCCACAAATTTGACATTGAATGCCTTGTGCTACCAGTAAGTCCATTCATATGGTGCCTAAAAAATAAAGAGATTTGAGTGTCAGGTGCAACAGAAAAAAAATTCAATGAATGAAGAAAAAACATCTTTACAAAAGTATAAATAAATAAACTACAAAAATTTAAGATAGAAAGAAACAAATTTAAGCTAAAAGAAATTATTGAATGAAACCAAAAATTCTAAAAGCATTTTAAGAATTACAAAGATAAACAAAAGAGTTGAAAACAAAAAAACTACAAAATAAACTAAAAATTACAAAACACAAATTAAGAAAGAAAAAATCCTAACTTTATCACAGTGACTAAAAGTCCAAATGTCCAATTTTCTTTGGTAACGATGCCAAAATTTGATGTGATACTTCATATATCTCAAATTCACTAAGATTTAAAATCACAATTGACCCAAAACTATACCAAAAAAACATCACCTGCAAGCGAATGGGTTTTATCGTAGTATTGTTAAGGATCAAACCCGAAGGACAATTTTATAAGAACAAATTGGATATTTTATATAATCAAGAAAAATCACCTAACAATGATAGATGATTGAATTTTTTTATTGATTTGTTAAATTTAAAATAAATGAATTCAAAATATGAAAGAAAAACATTTTAACAATGATAAAATCAATGAGGTGTTAGGTTCCACCGCCACTACCTATGTATCTACTTTCTCACATTGCATAACTTGCTCACAAGATTATCAGATTAGGGCCACAAACATTATAATTTTTTTCAAACTATATATTATATAAAGGACATATATCCCTATAGTCTAGATGTATCATTACCTACAAATCTCAAATCCATCACCCCATAGAAAACCCTTCCATGGTAGTATCTGAGATTCAACTATGATTAATTGTTGTTCTAATCCTAGGATTCATTTATCTATTCCTATGACTTTTATAAACACTTAAGATGGATATATAATCCATAGAACATGCACTAAATAGATAATCAAAAATCTAATAGTTCAAATATGTAGTGATTAACAATGTAAGATTACACATACATGAGGTGGGGCAAGCCCATGTGCCCTAGTAACATGACTACTCTCTACACATGTTCAAGATACAATATAAAAGAGTGAATAATAATCTCATTGAGAAGATAGATTTGTATTAGAGAAGCACGGTGGTGTGCAAAACCACCCTCCAAACAGATGTTACAATCTCCACATCCTCTTGCAAAGCGTGTCTCCACGTCAAGTCAGCTACTTTCATCTCCGATCTTTCTTGGTGATAGCTAGGGATGTGAATAAATGTTGTATGGAATCATATGTCCTCTTTGGATGTCCTTTGGTTCTTTAATAGCGTGCCCCAAGATTTCAAGTTGATCTAATATAATTTGAAGGTTGTGAGGAGTTTGTTGTAGATTTGTGAATCTAGAAAAATAAGCAACTTAAGGAACCATCCTCTTATTGAAAGTGAATATTGAATATAGTCATCACGTAGACAATAGAACCACTCTTAGAACCCAACTTGAGTGATAAAATTCCTACATCCTATGTGGAATCTAAAGCCATTTTACTAATTGGGTGTGTATTAATGATCCTCTCACCAATTGATCGAGTTGGGGAGTGGGGATTTAATGTTTTGGATTATTTAATTGGAATGTGTATAGTGTTTATGACTTATCTTATTCTCTTGACATCTATTCTATTACTTATTTATTGAAAATAATAGAGAGTTCAACTTCTCATCTTCTCCTTGAATCAACCTATAAGTTGAACATTAAAACTAATTAAATATCAAACAAGTTGCATAAATTACTGAAAGCTAAAACAAGTAAAATATTAAGTTATATGCAAGTAAAATATGAAATATAACAGAGAAATATGATTAATAGAAATTCATGGATGTCCCAATCCAACAAAATGCAAGTTCTTATGGGAGAGATTGGAAGGACTATCGTTTGATTTCCACAAAGCATGGCCAGATGTTGGAGATTTCAACACAATGTTGCAACTTAGTGCACTAGTCTAAATGATATGAAAGCATAAGGAGATCATTACACCATCAAACACAGTTCCTTTCTCAAGAATCTTGACAAAGACTTTGCCAATGATGAGTGGATTAACTCTAACAATGAGGACATCATCACAACTCTTCTTCAGACCATAGTGACATTCTCATCTAAACAGCAAGGATCTATTCTAGTTTAAAACTAACAATTTCTAGAAGCTTATCCCTGATTTCCATACTAGATTAATGTGTAAATGGGGCAAGAATGTCTCATTAACTAAATCCCTTTTAATCAACATTTTCTTTAAAATGGGATACAAATTACCAGAACAATCTATATCAAGAGAAATAGTCTGTATTGTCTCACAATAATAAAAATCAAGTATCTTCTCAAACCTCTACTTCTTATTATTATGACAATCTTTATATTGATATTTCAGAGAAGTGTAATCAAATCTTGTTAGGTGAGGAGGCGTGCTGGCAACAACAAGCTCATATTGAGTGGCTCTGATATGTGATGGTGATATGAAGTTATTTCAATCTTTTGTCAAATTTAGAAAACACTTCATCATGGTCACTAGACTTTAAAGATGAAAGTTGAAGTTTGATTACCACTGGAGATGGACTCAAAAGGAACTCATGCTTTCTTCTTTAACCTCATGACTATTAAGTATGTCCCTTGTGCATCCAATATTTTGAGCTATCATGGTTCCATCCCCAAACTCACTATAGAACATCATAAATTTATTGGAAACGTCACCTCTCCATAGGAAATTAAGGAGTTAATGTTCATGATGGCACCATCTAGATCCCCCGTTGCCGATGGAGTGTACAATGAATCTATACAAAAAATGGCTTTAAGTTGTTCCTTTATTGTCAAGACTATCTGTGAAACTTTTAGAACCTTGCAGATTGATCAATCTATGGCTAATTCACACATGGTGTTTATGCTAAACATCAAAAATACATTAAGATGTAGTGATTTTTGTCCATATCCTTAACTAGTGGTTTCCTTAAGCTTCTTTCAAATATCCATCTAGAAAGAATGAAATCATTCTTAAACACCTGAATTTCTTCTAGTCGATCAATCTTTATTCTTGGGAAGAGGATTGGTGATAACATACTCTTGTCTTAATAGGTAGTCAATTATATGAAGATAAAGAACTCAAAAAATAAATGGAGATTCATTAATCTTAATTATCAGAAGTGTTGGACAAAAAGAATAGGAAATTCATTTATGATGCCCTTACTGAGAACTAGTATGTCTATAAATTTCAATACCCTCATTATCCAAATTATCACCAGTGGACACAGTTCCACTCTATAGGAGGGAGCCCCTCTTCATTCCTTAAAAGAAAGTCGCAGTATAAGGTAGAGTGATCCAATAATCTTGTACATTTTTATTCTATGCATGGTAAGCTAGAGTTATTCCATTGCTCAAGTTGTCTAGGATGGACAATGGAAACAAGTGACTCACAAAAAAAGCTCCATCTCCCATCCATGTCTTCCTCACAAACTATTCATCTAGTTTGATGAATCCTCAATATTGCAAGAGAGTATATTCAACACTATTCATGATAAATTCTTCAAAGCTTCTTGCTATATTATCTCAAAGGAAAATTTGAAGTGCTACTTCTCCACAAACACTCATGTCTCTGAAAAATGTGTTGTCAGTGGGAAACTATAATCCCCTTGGATGAATGACCCTGACAAGTACATCGCCATGCCTATCATGCAGCGTAGAGTAAAAAAGCACACTCATGAAAATATCACATCATCCATCAAAGATAGTTTCAACAATTGGGTGATATGTTCAAATTTCCCTTGTCAGAAGAATAACTCTTGCAGATAGTGCACTACAAGTTTTTCCAACCTACACCATGCAATTTGTGAGATTATCTACACTACTTTGTGATGACATTGACAAGTACATATAAAATTGTATCTAGTCAAGAACTGTAGAAAGAAAATTCTCCCTGATATCATGAAGTAAAATCACTTCCTCCAAGGACATTGGGGGCTTAGGAAACAATGATGCTCATGAGTGGAACATTGCTCTCGTAATGAAGAACTAAATGAGCCAAACAAGCTTTGGGTTCATATTATGAAGGAGCAATACATAAGAAGTGACATTTAACTAAAAAAATCATGCACTACTTGGGGTTTCATCAAGAAACACCTAAGTACAATCAAAGACAACAGTCACAAAGTAATTCACAGTGGAAGAACTAAGAATGTGTGAAAAGAAAAAATCAGTGCTCAATTTATCACAGATATCCAACACGCCTTTCAAACCCTAATGAACTTCACTCATAATTGTTGACCAAGTTATGGTTGAGACATGTGGATGGGATTGGAGTTTCATACAGGACTACCTCCCTAGGGACTCATGGAAATCCATTACAACTATCTCGACTTATGATAATACTGGTGACATCCATCTTTGTCTCTGGCCTTATGAGATCTAGGGATAGATGAGTAGTCATCTTGTCCACAAAAGGATTGGATCATCAAAAGAGATTCACATTATGGAAAAGTAGATACGCATATGGAGCTCTAAGCTTCCTAAAAAAATTGTATATTCCTATAATCTTCCAAATTGCAAGCATAACAAGGAGATACATCTAGACACTCACTCTGACACAAGATATTTTGATCTCAATTCAAAAGATTGTAAGTAGTCATCAGAATGACATAGAAGCTTCCACCTTATGGTTAGTTACTTGTCGGCATGTCTGGAACTACATGAATGATGAGATCCATGTAAAAACCTAAAAATAGTAAAAATTAAATCCAAGTTTATTACTGAATCTCAACCTCAATCCTAAAAAAATTGATGGACATAATCTTGGCAGAACACTTTCCATGATACATGTTAATCACTCTCTCAGAGCAACACACAGTGACGACTTTCTTGTCTTTGTGGATGTCACTCATCAAATACATTTCAAGCTCATAGGCATTGCGATCACAAAATTTGCAAACTGATCTTGCCCAACCAAATCCATGTCCACACTTTAGGGATTAATAAAAGAAATTTCCAAATCTTCCAAAACTGGTAATGAGTAAGGAAGGACAAAATACAATGTCCTTTCCAATTCAAGTCAAGCTTTTGTAATCCTGAACAAAAATCCAATTCCTATTAAATTCTCACCTCATTCTGATAGGTATCAAGCACTGAGAGGGAAAATCAACATGAAAAAAATCAAAATCATAAAATATTGTAATAATTTAATTGATTTAATTGCTAAGAAAATATAGTCTCCAGATATTGTACATATTTACTCATCAAGACATCCTAGCTAAGTTGTAATATGAACATTGATTTCTCTTCCCTTTTTCCTACACTATAAGTAGGATCAATAATACATGATCTCTACTTTTAGGGGTGGGGAAAAGAGGCAAAAGAAATTTTCCCACCTCATAGATATGCAATTTGTACCTAATTACAATGACAACAATCAACACACAAAAATATGGTGATATAGATAATGTAGTTATTTTATCTAGTTTCACAACACTCTTTTTGGCCTTTAAAGTTGTTAACATTTAGGTGACAATACTTAATTGATCTATCCATCTTTCTTGCAACGTAAGATGAAAAATTGTTAGCCAAAACTAAATCTTTAATTTGTCTTAATGGAAGATACCAACATTAGTATTATCATGTCAACTTAAAAAAGAAAAAGTTATATTTTAATGTAATTATGTAAAATATAAATGTGAAATACCAAAACATTATTTGAAATTTTAAATTTATGTACTTTGCCTAATAAATCAATATCATTTCTCCCTTTTCACAATCCATCTGGAAATAAACAAACCCTTCATTAACTTCATTCTATCATTGTGCTTGGATAGTGAACCCAAATATTTTTAGTTGAAATGAAATTGTAGTAGAAAATAGTGCATTGCAATCCTCCATCGTCACACATTTTTTGGCTATGTTCCTAAACTTCATTTTTGTGGTCTCTTCCTTGGGGTTAACTTACTTTTTTCTAGGCATTTGGAAATTATTTATCCTAATACACATTACTTACTTATAAAAAGATCTAATAGAGGGGCACTACCCTCTTATTCCTGTAGTGCTCTAGGAAAATTGGTCGTTGGTCTTTCATAGTCGTTTGTGTGATGCTTGAAAAAAAAATCTATTGTGTAAAACTTTTGAAGGAGGAAATATGTATGGCTAATGATTTGAAAAAATAGGGGTTGAACATCACTATAGTTCCAATGTCCAAGCCATGGAATACACAAAAAAGTGGGAGAAATAAGTATATATGACCTTTATGTCCATGTAGTTCTATATTTTGAATTGTAAAATTGTCAAAGGGATGTGGGCCGAATAATGATGAGTGATCATGGTAACTATAACATTATCATTTTTCCTTTTGTGGTTGTATGCTATTTATGATAACCTTATACTTTTATTGTCAATATATGTATTCTTTAATTCATTCTTTGTGCTAATTATAACACATGCATGAAATATGTATATATTGGTCCATATATTCTTGTATATTATTAAAAAATGAACATATAGATTACTTGGATGCTTAGAATATGTCCAAACCATTGTAATATGACTAGAGATATTTTTAGACCACATGACCAAGGTAAGAAAATTATTCTAATCAGTTTGGTTGGTATGGTTCAGTGTAGTAGTAAAGGTTGGTTTTCTACCTACTCATATCCATTACACTACTTAGAGTTATCATGATGTCAAGTTTCTTTATTATTATCAAGGCTAAAATTTATATTAGTTTATTCCTCAAAGATGCCTTGTACATTCTCGAATTCCCTGTCTCAAGGTGTAGGTGATCCAGAGAAATCACATATACAAAGGATATTATTATAAATAACCACCAACTATTTGTGAATAATTCCAAATATATTCTTTATCTTTACTAATAATCTTAAACAACCCCCTAGAAATATGTAAACATATACCAAGAACCCCCAAAGGTGCATGATATGACAATCAAGATAGGTTTTATTATAATGCCTTCCGATAATTATGGCAAATGAAGGTGTTTGTTTCTTGAAAAAAATAGTATTTCATTCTCAATAAAGGTTTTATGTTGAATCTGAAATAACCAACCTAGTTAGGTGGGGATGCAGTCATGAATGGAGAGGTCAAGCTATTGTACCCTAAAATTAGGTGGATAATGTGAATATCTAGTTATAATATATGGATATAGTATTTTATTATAAGGTTCAATATAATCTAACATGTTATGGATATCTACTATTAAAGAGAGTGTGTGATCATGTCATAAAAAGCATATTCACAAAGGCTACATCCACAACCTTACAAGTTCATATTTCCATTTTTTTGTACCCTAATATTAGTAAAAGTACTATCCTTTTAGAGTGAACCTACATTGTCAAGTATCTATAATATGGTCAACTGATACGAGTACCATCCTCAAACTAGTTGACCACACATGTAAAGATATATAAGGGACTGGTGCCTTCAATTACTACATAATGTAGATTATAGGAAATGGACCTCATTGCATTGCCATGACTACATTAGAAAACTATTTAATCATCATCATATAAGTACTAAATAAAAATAAAGAGTCCAACGTTAAGGTTCAAATTATAGATCATTAATCCAACATAAGAGTGGAACTTCTTCATATGACTTTTATGTCACGGTTTAAATTCTAGTATGGAATTGCATTGGAAAACTATTTAATGAACCCAATATGTAGATGTATTACATGGACTTAGAAATATAGATTGAGGAATTGCATTGCGATTTAATAATCTAAGGAATTACGAGAGAGTCATCATACTTTAGTATTGTATATACAAATAAACGCAATTCAACATGTTGTGTGTGTCATAAATTCAAACTAGATTAATGTTGAATTGTTTGTGAAATTTCTATGAGACGGTGGTGGGAGAAGGATATACATCATCTTCTGGGGGGAACATTATTTAATGAACCTATCCTCAAATATTTATGTGACATAAATGATTGGAAGAGAATTTGAGGCCTTGAGAACATGTTTTCCCACCTAGGTAGGTATCTTGCTAGAGTGAATGGTAAAATTTAAACCCTAGATCGATGAAAAAAATTAATTATTAGATTATGGGACATGCTCGATTTGGTAAATACCTTTTCTATATCAATATTTCCCACTGTAGAGGACTTCTTCTCCTTCTTCAGAAGCAGCAAGATCATTCTCTTCACTCCTGTAAGGATGGAAAGCATGAAAGTGGGAGTGAAATGGATAAATCCTAGACATACTAGGGTTTGGGTTTATGGAATGATGGGTAGGAGTAGGTAGGAGGTAGCCAAGTAAACTAAATTATGTGTGAATGTAGTAACCTTTGCCCTCTATCCATCACTAAGGTTTATATATGGGGTTAGGGTGGCCAGGGTTAAGTAATGTTAGATTAGGTAATGCACTATAAGAAGCATTAGGGCTAGATGGAGGAACGGCCATTCTACCATCACCACGGATGTTTTGGCCATGGGCTTGGGTCTTAGATGTATTTAATGGGATGTCTATGGCTAAAACTGACATATAATGGTGTAAAAATGGACAAAATAACCAAAATGTTTGTTTTACATGAAATGTTGTATAATTGTTCTAGTCAGAACGACCATTTTGGTCATCGGTGTACATTTGGGCTTTATGGATTGAAAATTTATAAAAAAGGATGAAATAACACGGGCCACTCTAGTGACTAATGATTGTTTTATGGATAAGTGATAGTAATATGTGGGAAATGGCAATTCCAATAGGGAATGATGGGTTTTAGCAAAAATAGCATGCTCGTTCTAATGATAGGATTGTCATTCTATGGCCTAATGAGTAAGATGTGGACTAGGAGGTTGTATGGGACTTTTAGTGCTTACTTTCTGTAGAATGAGCATTCTTGATGTATAACTACCATTTTGGAGGCTTGATGGAACTTGTGTATGACCTTGATCAATCTGTGAAGATTTTTTCTTCAATGTTTCTTGGATGCTTGGGGTAGGTAGGATTTAGCTTAAGTGAAGGTGTACCATTACTCATGAGTGGTGAAGTCACATGTATCATCTATCTCTCCTTATTCCATCATGTCACACCCAAACCACCTACTAAACATGAAAACATCCTTAAGTGCATTTGACATTAACACAATTTACTAGGTAATTCATAGCATGTATTGCAAGTATCTTGATTTAAATAAAGAGAAAAATGACACAAGATTAAGACCCAATTAAGGGATTTATCACCACCCCAATATTAAAACATAATTTTCCTCAACTATGCTCAAACTAAATCTTTTTCAATTTAATCAAATTGGTATGACAAATGCACTCAATAAGATGATTATTGAGAAAATAAGTTCAAGTAAGAATTCATATAAATGATTCACTTCTCTCTTATCCTATATCACAAACCAAATGAAATTAAGGAAAGAGCACATATACTTCCCATATAGGGAATCAAAACTCAAGCAAGTAGTGTAGCATTCACAAAACTGTTGTAAGTTGTTTCATATTTGAATTATCAAAGAAGCTATGCAGATTGTTTCACTTGCATGCATTCAACTTTATGTGTGAATTCGCCCTAGATGACCCACTTAGCTATGGATGGGGACATGGAGTACTAGGTTTTATATTTCTTTCCCAATGTGTATGTGATTAAAAGAAGATGGTTGTGTAAAGAGGTTGGAGTGATACTACATTGAGCAATCATCTTTTATTTTCCTTATTCAGGTGTGATTACATAGGAGCCTATATTATTCTCTTTTTGCATTTTTCTTTTTTTTTCACTACCCTTGATGTATCTAGGGTTGTAGGGTGGTAATAAGAAGCAAAGTTGAGGAAGTGTTGGCCACCCCAATCTTTTGGAGGGTGGTCTTGGTTTACTTCTTGTGCTTTTTTTGCATCTTTTCATGATGCATAAAGGTAGGAAGTGGTAAAATAAAGTGGATAAAAAGAAAGGTCATGTGGTGTGGATCTCCATATAGAGTTTCATGCATGCAAGCTATTCCAATCATTCTTCACAAGTAATGAAATAACAATTTTGAATGAGAAACTAGGTAAAGCACATCCTTTTCATAAGAATTGCATAACCTTCAACATCTATGGATGTCTTCAATTGCATTTCTGACAATCAATTCATCATTTCTCAAGAGGAGTGGAAAATGTATAACATCAAAGTTCAAGACCACTTAGCAATAAATGAGTAATAATGTGAGTGCATTTATTAAAAGCCTTTCAATTCAGCTCAATTAAGGTAGAGATTATGTTGAAACATTATTTAGGGCAACAAATTTCAAGATTGGGTAGATTTGGCAACATGGTGCCAAAGTGCCCCTATTCACACCAAGATTTACTCTACTAAGCAAAGAAAGAAATCCTAGACAACCACACACATTAAATTGATGGAATTTGCATGCAATGATATATGAGAGGATGGCATGGAAAAAATGTAATTTTTTTTTGAAAATTACAAAAATGCAATGAAATAAACTATATGACATGAAAGCATGAAATGAAAATATAACTAGATGTTTGGTGAGGTAATAAATCAATAGAAATGGGTGGAAATAAGAATATAGGGATAGATTCAAAAGGGCATACTTCCCTGCCTCCCTAAGATTTTAAATCATGTTGTCCTCGTCATGAAACTAGGCTTATAATGATAGGGTGATGGTCATTGTGGTGGATGATGTGCTAAACCTTCATGTGATTGTGGGTCGAGTTAGTAATGGTACCAATAGTATGCATAAGAATGTGGGTATGGATATCCCTATAGTGCACCCCAATAGTTCTCCCTCACTAGAGGTTTCTCTACACATGCAAATGTTGGTATTACTATTGTGGTTTATATGATGATGCATATGTTGTTGATCCAAAAACACGTCTTATTGTCTTTTTTGTATCCACTTCAAGGATGACATGATGGTAGGCATGTAATAAGCATTTTTGTGTGTGGTAAGCATCTCAGGTCTCTTCCCGCATTTTGATGTGGTAGGCACTTCTCTCTAGCTTATGTTTCCTTGATGGTAGCACACTAGTTCCTTAACTGTGGGATCTGGTGACTATACAAAAATGTTCATGGGGTTTTGTTGCTTATATATTACTATTGTTTCTCTCAAGTCAGTGTGTTTCCTGAGCTTCTCTATTAGTTTTGTAGCATGAAACACAAGCTTGGGAGTAAGAACAAAAAAATTTGGGTGAAAATGATGGAGGAATTTGTCACCCTTATTAGAGATCATATGCATTGTAATAACATAGTTGATGTCCATGATTTGGGACCCTATCAAGACAGTGAGGCGATCTAGGGTAATAGAGTTATGATGTTAAAATCCCTCTTGTTTGAAATAGTGTAGTGATTTTGAGGGGAAACGACTTCATATGATCAATTCACATCTCCCCGAAATTCACATTTGGCATTATTATCAAACTATATAAGTTAAGTTGATATTTCATCAGGGAACAACCCTATTTTTCGTGGAAGGAAAAGGTTTTGTTTTCTAAGTTTGCATGTATCTAAAGAAAGGATTCTCCAGTTTGTTGGTCTTTGACTTGCCCGTAACAAACTTATTTTCCCCAATGAGCTCTTCCCATATGTTTTAGGGTCAAAATCTTTAACGGTCTTTTGTATGTCTCCTTTATTTAGTTTCTCTTCTCACACTGGTGTAGAGGAAAATTTCACACTCAACTAGGAACTTGTTATGTAGTGTAAGTTTGTAATCGAGCTAAACTAGAGCGCTTGCTCTTTTTTTTAGAAGTCTCTTTTAATAGTGTTGAAGAATGCTTGACTTAATTCAATATAAGTAACTTGTGCATCAAAATAAATTTTTACAAGCATTGTCCTCTATATACATCCTAAACATTGCATCCATCCCAAGGACATTGATAGTCTTTGCACATGCATACCTTATGTGTACAAATTCTCAAACTTTTGAGGAAATTGAGGTATCACCTCAACTCTGTGGCTTATTCTTGGTGGTGATGTTTCTCACAAGCCCATTGTCTTAGCATTTCTTCATTCAACTCTCATCTAAGATTGTGTACCCACTTCCTCCTAAAGATCCCCATCATCAAAATATACACCATCCTCATTCTCCATGTAGTTACCTGATCTAGAGCTTGTAGATAGGTTGATGTGAGATCTCTCCTCAACCTCTTGATCATCATGCTTATCTTCTTCTTATTCTTCATCCAGGAGAAGTTTCCTTCTTCTTGGTGGAGGTGTTGGTGCGGGCTTTGCTCTAGAGAAGGATGCACCTTGTATCCTAGTATCAACTAAATTGAGGCATTAGGCACATTGATGATATAGATTGCCTCGAAGGGACAATTGGTGTTTGAGGAATCATTTGGGCTATAGAAGTTTATTTCTGGGTTTCTTGTAGAGGTGGACATGGAATAGGGGCACCTTCCCATTCCTCCTTTGTGGGTGGCTTTCCACCTCCACAGAATCGACTAGTCATCAAACTCATCATGGAAGGAGTATTCTCCATGCACATTGAAACTTGTATAACCATCATCTTTATGGTTGATGATTGGTATGGTGTGGGAGTGGTTGTGGAAGGATGAAGATTGTTAGGGTGGAATGGTGGAGGTGTTCTTGAAGACACGTTTTGGAATGAGTACCCTCTTGTTGGTAAAGACAACACCTTTCTTGAATCATTTCATGTTCTCCATGGGTAGAGAGGGGTTGGCGGATTTTAATGTAGTAGCTAGGTTTCTTGGTGGAGAAGGTGAGCTTGAAATGTATAATCTTGAAAGATAGCATATTGACATTAGGGATTCTTGGGGAGGCACCAAGGAGAGTCAATGGAACTTCAAAGGTTCTTAGGGAGCAAAAATAATGCTTGGAGAAGCTTGGGCATAGCCACGATGGTGTTATGCGCGTGGAATGGGTGTGGGATTTCATGGGAGAAGGGTGGAGTGGGGATCAGATAATAAGAAATATTCCCACTTATCACTTTATTTGGTGTGGCCATACATTAGAATAACCGTTCTAGCAGTTGACCAATCATTCTGGTCGAGACTAGAATCACTTTTTGTTGTGTACCCCCACAACAACATGGTTGTCAGAATAGGTGTGTTGATCCTTGATCACTAGGACTGATCTGATGATAGAATGTCTATTCTGAGATGGAAGACTTTGGCTTGTTCACTAGATTTCCACATGTATTAAATGCCATGGTTTTTCTCTCCCCAAAATGGTTGTTCTGATGGATACTCAACATTGCTAATCTATGGAGAACAGTCATTCTACATTAAATCTCCAAAAATTCTAGCAATTTATAGAATATGCGTAGTTTGCCACTACAGTTCAAAAGTTATAACAATTGTTCCAAGGTTGTTCTTCAGTAGTTTTTATTCATAATCAACAAAATCATCATTTCAATATTAAAATTGAACCTTTTTCACTGCTTAGAGGCATTCCCTCTTATCAACTCCATATTCTCATGAACATGTATAAATCAAAAAAATTATTAAAATCAAAGGTGTTTGTGTGAGTCTTAAAAAGTATAAAAATAGAACTACAATAAAAAATTGCAAAGTATTGGGTCAACATTATGTAAACCAATGTGGGTTGCATCCCACTAGCAATAAGTTTCTCGCCTTCAGTCAGGTGTTTTGTTCCTTGATTCATAAACCCCTTGTAAATTTTGGGGCCTCCCTCGCATAATAGATTTTTTAATCATTGGCGTTCAAGAATGATCATCTTCTAATGGTACCTTTTCAATCAACATAACAATATCAAAACTTTGATTATCCTTGTATAGACATACTACAATAATAGGCATATATCTTTGACCATTCACAATGATCTCATTGGTTCCTTCCTTTCCTTGTATCACAATAGTTTTGTATTGGTACACATGCTTCACTTGATATGGGCCTTCCTACCGTGACCTTAGGTTTCTAAGAAAGAATTTCATGCAAGAATTATACATCCAACCCCATTTGGACTTGAATGTCATTCTTGTATGAGCTTATCATATAAAAACCTTATCATCTCCTTATATTTTTTTGTACATCTCATAGGATTCATGCCTCAATTCTTCATGCTCATTGAGATGCAATTCCCTTTGGATTCCTGTAGTGTCCAAGTTCAATTCAATAGACTCCAATGCCCTCCTTGTGCTTCAATTCAACTGGCAAATGGAAACTCCTACCATATATAAACTTAAATGAAGTATTGTCAAAATGGGGGTCTTACATGTTTTTGAAGTATGCCCAAAAATCATCATTTAGATGGAGTGATGAATCCTTATGATCCGGTCTCATCGTCTTCTCAAGAATGAGGTTAATTTCATAGTTTGCAAGCTCCACTTGGAAACTAGTTTGAGGATGGTGTAAAGTAGCCACGCAGTGACTCGCATCATGTCTTTTCAACAAAGTTTCAAAGCCTATATGGATGAAATGACTCCCTCCATCACTAATTATGGCTCTTGGCAATCTATAAGGGTAGAATTTACAAATTCACAAACAACCTTATGATCATTGGTTCTAGTCGTGATAGTTTCAACCCACTTAGAGACATAATCAATGGCTACTAGGATGTACACAAAACCATAAGAGGGAGGGAAATGACCCATAATGTTGATACCCCAAACTGCAAACACCTCCAATACCAAGATGAGGGATAGTGGCATCGTGTCCCTCTTAGAAATTGTGCCTACCATTTGGCACTTTAAGCACGATCTATAGAGATCATGTGTATCTTTGAAGAGAGTGGGCCAATCAAAATACACGTTGTAACACCTTGGTTGCAATATCTTCCCCCAAAACTGTCCTTCACTTGCACTAGAGTGGAACATGGTGAGGACTTCCCTTTGCTCATTGTCAATAATTCATCACCTAATGAACTGGTGGGGATAAATTTGAAGATATTTGGGTCCTCAATATGTAATTCCTTGTTGATGCATGTAGACTTTTAATATACTTTCTTGACCATGTGTTTGGTACCCTCCTACTAACCAAGAAGTTGGTTATGGGCTTGTACCATGATCATTGGGTTGAGTTGATTAGAAAATGTTGTTCATGAGGCAAAGGTTTCTTGATACTTGTCACTTCAACATAAGAAGATTCAATGCGAGAAAGATGGTCAGAAGCATAATTTTTAAATAATTTCTTGTCAATGATATCAAGGTCAAACTTGTGAAGCAATAGAATCCATAGGATTAGCCTTGTGTTCGAAATTTTCTTGGATATAAGGTGTTGTATAGAAGCATGGTTTGTGTGTGTAATAAATTTGTTTTGAAGCACATAGGAACAAAATTCTTCAAGGGAAAATACGATGTCAAGCAATCCTTCATCTATAGTAGTATAATTTCTTTAAGCATAATCCAGTTCCTTGTTAGAGCAATAATTTTTTGGGGCCCCTTATTCATATCCAATGCATCTCATGATCTCAAACTGTATAGAAAAATCAAGGGGATGCAAGATAGGAGCAGAAACTAATACTGACTTCAGAACAAAAAAAGATTTTACACATGTGTGATGGCACAAAGGATAAGAAAGCTTGCTAAAGTCTTTGATAGAATGGTTATAGAAACTTACATTCCCCAAGAAAGATCATATATCTTAAAGTAGAAGGAATGTTCAATGTAGATATTAGACTAATTTTAGATTTGTCAACTTCTATTCTAGTTCTAGAAACTCTATGTGAAAACTATACCTTTGGGGCCATCAAGTGTCTCTTCCCCCAAGAGAAAATTGTCTAAATTTTACACATCTCTCAAGGACGGCTTTGAGATGAAATAATCACTCATCAAAAGATGTTCTAAAAATAAATAATTCGTCCATGAAGACTTCAAGGGAGGAGTTTAGCATATCAAAAAAGATAGATGTGACGCAACTTTGGAAGGTGTAGGGTGTTTTGCAAAGACCAAATGAAATCCTTCTATAAGAAAAGGTCACAGGTGGTGGTTTTCCCTTGATCTACAGGGTGAAGAGACACTTGGAAATGAATAAAGTATCCATCAAGAAGGCATAGAAACTTTGTACTACTATCCTCTCAAGAATATAATCAATGAATGGTAGTAGAAAGTGATCCTTCATTGTCTTTGCACGTAGGTTTCTGATTATTAAAACACATCTTCCACTAGGATTGTTCTCTTACAAGAATTAGCTTGCCCTCTTCATTAGGTACAACAGTGATCCCATCTGTTTTATACAATACTTGGACTTGGACTCATCCATTGCTTTCAAAATTGGATTATGGTATACCTGCATCAAGTAGCTTCATAATTTCTTGAGTAACAACTTTGTTTAACTTTGGATTTGAGCCTTACAAAAAAAATATTCACACAAATGGGTGGATCAAATCCCCTCAGATCATTTATAGACCAAATAATTGCCTCAACATTGTCTTTCAAATAGATATAAGAGCATCCTATTGATCAATAGAAAGAATAGGGGAACCTATCACTAGGAGGGTGCCATCTGGACCAAGAAAAGCATATTTTAAACCATAAGAAAGAGTTTTCATGTCAAAAGTGGAAGGTTTCTCAATAGATGTTTACATTCTTAACTTCCATAGAAGGTAGACTTATCATCACCTGCAGCACCAACATCGGCCTCTTTTCTCTATTCTACACGTTTTTTAGGAAATTCCATTATTGGTTCAAGACCTCTACCTTTGGTTGTTGTTTCAATCCATGTATGTAGTAATTTCTCTACAATCCCATCTAGACAATTAAGAAAATAAGAACCCTCTTCAGTAGCACCTATCAACTCACCCTCTGTTGAAGCTTCGAACATATTCAATTCGATCTTAATGTGCATAAACATAACATACGTCATGCTTGTTATCACATAACTCACTTCATTGGCAGAAACTAGAAACAACCTTTGAAGATAATGGGAACTTTTCTTGTGTCCTTTTCCATATCAAGAATGGTGAAATCAGTGGGGAAGAAAGTCAATGTGTCATCATCAAACTTCACCAACACATCATCTACCTAAGTATGAAGGATCCTCATTGACCAATTGACTAATTAGAGAGTACAGTCGGTGGTCTCTAGGTGGCTAGGGCTGTAAATTGGTCCAGGCATACATGTTTACCTGCAAATCTAGACCCATTAAAAACTTGTCATGGATCTAAATTTTTATACCTGCATAATCGTGGATCTGCTTATTCTTAGACCCGCATTAAAGTGGGTCCAGTTATGGATATACTTGGACCCTGAACCGCTAGACCCGTGTACCCACTATATGTAGATACACATCTCTAGATAATATGTTACATCACACATTACTATTTCAATTTATGTGATAACTAAGAATACATACTACATAATTAGTATGTATGGTACTTGAGATTAAGTCATATAATATCCATTGAAACTGCTCGCCTTCCTCTCACCGACATCATCTCGTCACCCATGCCAAATAAGGCAAAATGTCATTCAAGCACTACGTTGGGATTTGGCGGGCCACACTCATCAACTACGTCAAGGCCTATGGACAACTAGTAGTCATAGTCAATGTGTTTGGTCAAAAAAGGGTTGTGGTTGATGCTCCTGGTACGATATGCTCACAAGTAAACTTCAAGAGACTCCCTTTAGTTGACATTAAAATTGATATCAAGAATGATGGTGTGGTCAATCAGGAACTTGCTAAAGTGAAGAAAGTGAGCAAAGCGTAAGTTAATACTTAAGAGAGTCCTTGCTTGTTTCTTTCTTAAGAATTTTCTATTGTAGATTGTGAGAACTCTATTTCTTGTAAGATTTTATCTTGGACATTGAATTGCTAAATTTTCGTTCAACATGTGATTGGACCTTGTCTTTTGTTTTAAGAGCTTAACATTTTTCTTATATAGAACCTCTTACCCACATAGCCGCACCATGTACCTGAGAGTATTACGGGTACGGGTACGGGTGCGAGTATGGTGAGGGCCTATTTTTATGTTATGCGGGTCTAGACCCGTACCCACACCTGCTAAATTAATTAGGTAAGGGTATGGGTATGGTTATACATGCACCATTTACATCCCTATAGGTGGCCCAAGTCCAATTCGACATACACATAATATAGCATCAAATTTATACTCAAACCCAAGTCAAGAAGGGCTTGGTCAATTTTGTGACCACCAATGTAACAAGGAATTATAGGTGCATTGGGATCTTTCCTCTCGGAAGGAGGTGCATGTTGCGGGATGGAATTAACTTGTTCTGTAAGCTTGAATTTTTGTGGCATTCTCTTAGCTGACTTCCCGTTAATGGAACACGTCTTTGAGGGATTTTGCATAAGATGGGGTTTGTTTGCTAGCACACTACTACATAAATAAGATACAGCGCCAGTCATTTTAGTCATACAGCGTTGGTTTTTAACTGACGACCAAGTAAGCGACGCTAATACTCCAGCAATTCTTCGTCAATTCAGGAAATCGATTACAATAATTTTTGTCGTCGGCTCCACGTTATAGTAAAACTGATGACATAACACGCAACGGGGGACAAATTTGTGGTCTTCTTTGATCTTTATCATCATTTATATGAACAGCAAGTGACGCCTTTAAGCTAACCTATGATGGTTCCTCGTCGGTTGGGTAATGAGAAATAAATGACGGCAAATAGTTTGATGTCGGTTTTATCGGTGAACAGTGAAAAGTTTAGGTGTACCCCATCGGTTCACTATAAGTAATTAACGTAGAACATATATGTAGTCGGTTATTAAAAAATAACCGACGAGAAATGTTTTGGTTTTTTTTATATAGCAGGTCCGTAAACTTATTGTCTAGCTACTAGCCTGTTTGTTACCAGTAGTTCTTCAAAACTTATGTTTTGAATAACTACAGGCCTCTGCAAGCATCATGGCTTAACAACATGCCAAAAAACTTGCAAGACGAAAGATATATATACAAAATATCTCAATACAATTTGATGCAATAGGCACAAACATGCCGGCAAACCTCAATATTTCTATCATTTTCACTTCAAATGCACACACATATCCATGAACTCACATCTCAATTGATTCATTTCTCAGACACACATTCAATTTCATACATATTTATGTACAAATACATATCATTCTCTTCCCCCACTCACTTCACATTCAATACACACACATGTGCACTTGACATTCAATTCACACACACAAATACATATCAACATCAGCTGCCATCTCGTATTTTAGGTCCATAATGTATAATTATTTAACAAACAAAAATTGACATCAAAATTTGAACCACAAAAATATCAACCCTCACATTCATCATTCAAGTCCACATATTTGATGAAACAGTCTGTCCATTGTTCACGTAGGTCGTTCAGCTGCTCTAATGTATAAGGTTTTGTACTGTCAAAAAACTGCAAAGAGAATGAGACTTCTAATTAGATTTGATTATTTGTATTATCAGATGAGACTATTGTTGACTTGAGATTTATACATTGTCTGTATTTTGATAATGACTTAACCATTCCATTCCTATGTATCTAATATGTTTGTTCAAGATTGATTTCAGGATTTAGGTACATGAAAAGGATCAAATTACACAAACCCTAGCTTGTTCTAGTTCAAGTCAAAAGCAATGCCAGTGCTTGTTTTGGGAAATCACTCCAAATGACCTTAGATTAATTTTGTTATCACTTCTATTGATGATATGACTTATAACTAAGATGAGAAAAGATCAGAGACACTTAATCCCAACGTTTGGTCACTCAAAAGTCAATTTAGAAAATTTACCACAGGTTGTTTATCGGTCGAGCTAGAAACTAGACCGATCCAGTGATGCATTTTCTGAGGATGACCAATCGGTAGAGTTGCACACTCACAGAACTCGACCAATCGTTCAACTAAGAAAAATTGATTTTGACTCATCGGTCGAGTTTCCTAGAACAAACTTGACCGATAGCTTGAAAATTGGATTTGTCACTAAGTGGATCAGTCGAGTTATCTTTATTGAAACTCGACCAAATGTATTGTACGAAAAAAATAAAAAAGTGATTATAACCATTGGAGAATTGTTTTGAGCGAGAATAGATCTGTTATAATTTGGAAAATGGATATATTTCACCCTTAAGTGATCCCACACTCAAGGGAACACCCCCAGCTATAAATAGGACCTCTTGGAGTTCATTCCAAATTTGCTCATTCATACTATTCTAAGTCCTTGCTATAGTTGAGTGTGTTGCAACTCCTTGAGCCCCTTTCTCTCTCTCATTTACAAAGCATTTTGTGATTATGAGTGAGTTAGGAAAGTTGTAAGAGAGCTACCTCCATGTTCTTATAAAGCTCTCATTCCATTACATCTTCCTTACCCCCTTTCTCAAAGAGCAAAGGTTGAAGCAAGCTACTCTGGGTGAAGGTGAAGTTGTTGTTCTTCTTCTTAAAGGTTGAACAAGAGATGAAGATCTTCTCCAGCAGAAGGAGAAGGGTAAGGCCAACATTCAAGAAGAGTGGGTAAATCCTTCAAGGCCAAAGACTTGATGCAAGTGTGGGTAAGTCCTTATTGAAGGTTGAAGACATCTTGATCAAGTGGGTATGTCCTTGTGTAGGTGGAAGACTTTTGTCTTGAGTAGGTAAGTTCTTAGATGTGTGGTGGTCTCCTTGTATCTCTTATGAATGAATATAAATTATACACAAATTGCAAAATCCTAGAGGTTGACCTCTCTAGGTAGTGGATTGACTATCTCCTAGTTTGGAGATTGGAACCACTCTAAGCCACCTTGTCTAAGTGCATGTTTCAATTTCTCTCATCCTTGCTATGCTTGCTTAGTTTGGACTTCAAATTGCTATTAATCTATGATAAAATTTGAAGGCCTAATTTATCTTGTGAGAATTTTGAAGATCTATTCACCCCACCTCTAGATCCCTAGATCCAACAAGTGGTATCAGAGCCTTAGATCTTCTACAACAATCTCCCACAATATGAGAAGATGGGCGATCACCTACTTGGTTCACTCAACCTAGAGGGAGGATTATCCATGCATCCTCTAGTCTTTGATGGCACCAACTTCCTCTATTGGAAGAGGCGTATGCAGTTCTACATTCAATGGATGAACTTTGATATGTGGAAGGTGATGGTCACACCATACAAGGATCCAAATGGAGTTGTGTTGACATGGAATGAAGCTGCACTAAAAGAAGCCCATCTCAATTTCAAAGACATAAGCATCCTCTATGCAGTCCTTACCCCAACAGAGTTCAATCACATCTCATCATGGGATACCGCCTATGAGATTTGGGATAAGTTGTGCATTACCTATGAGGGCACAAAGAAAGTCAATGTGGCTAAGATATGCATGTTGAACAGCCTTCTAGAGAACTTCAAGATGGGCAAGAAAAAAGGGATTGCGGAGATGTACTCTAGGCTCAACGCCATTATCAATGGCCTAGCTACTTTGGGAAACACTTTGGATAGAGGTGTAATCAACTCCAAGATCTTGAGGATTCTACCAAAGAGATGGAGTCAAAGGTGACCTCTATAAAAGAAGTGAGAAGCCTTTGTGGCATCCCAACCAAAGAGCTCATTGGCAACCTACAAGCTCATGAGCCAAGGCTTGACAAGCAAGAATAAGAAGCCAAGAAAGAATAGAAGGAAGCTAAGAAGATCAAATATAGTTCCTTCAAAGCTCAAGTGGAGCCTATCATCCTTCAACAACAAATTTCTTTCCAGACATCTCCCTCCTCCAGTGAAGATGATGGCCCTAGTGAGCATGAAGCCAACTACACCAAGGGCAAGCACTTCAAGGGAAAGCAATCTTCCTCCTCTACTCCTAGATGCTACAAGTGTGGCCAAAAGGGACACTACAAGAGTGAATGTCCTAAATTAAGAAAGTCACACCATAAGGGAAGCTCCAACATGGAGGAAGAGTACAAGAAGGAGAAAAGTACAATAGGAGGGAAAATAAGGAGAAAAGACACAAGAATGCAGCTCATGCAGCTTGGGAAGAATCATCCTCAAGTGGTTCTAGCTTCAAAGAAGATGGAGAGTGCCACCTTGCACTCATGGCCTCTACAAGTGAAGAAATTAGTGAGGTAAGTGAGGTAAGGTTGCATGAGTTATCTAAAGAAACTCTTATTGATATGCTTGTTTCTACCCGCTCTTCTTTTACTAAATATAATTCTCAAAGAAAAAGGTTAGGAAAAATTATTGATGATTTGTATGCTAAACTTGAGATTCTTGAGCTACATGAGAAAACTCATCTTGAGAGCATTGATAATTTTCAAGTCCAATATCTTGAGCTTGAGCTCCAATACAATGGAGTTGAGGAAGAGAATGGTGTCTACCTTAAGAGCATTGAAAATCTTAAGGAGGTTAACCAAATGTGTCTAAATGAGCTTGAAACTCTTAAAACTGACAATGTTGAATTTAAGCTCATTATTGATGCTCGTAGGGATGAGAGGAGTGTTTATCTTAAGGAAATTCAAGTGCTTAAATCTTATAGGTTGCTTAGTCAATTTAATGATTTATCTTCTAGACCTATCTTTCCTAGTAATGATGTTGCTTCTATTTCTCTTAAGAAAGATTCTTATTTGACTAAAGCCCTTTGTTTAGAGGTTGATCTTATTTGTGCTAGAGATGATCTTTCTAGTTTGTCTTCAACTATTATATATCTTAATGATGACCATCATAGACTTAGAGACTCTCTGCATTAAAAAAAAGAGACTCTCTGCATAAATTCCTCAAAGGAAAAAACTCCCTAAATGAAATCCTTGTCCAGTCTACCAAACAAAATGGTACTACTGGCTTGGTATTTGTAGGGGGCACCTAAGGGAAAGAACAAAGCCAAATGTAAGAGAAAGAGTAAGGAAACCTCCTTTTTCATTAGAGAGTCTTCTGGCACTAAGAACCCTATGATTTGTTCTCATTGCAAATGTGATTATTATTATTCTACTTATTGTCCTTGCAAACCAAAGGGGACCAACCCAAAGATGAAATGTGTCCCCAAGCTAACTCTGGATCCCAAAGTTTGAGTTGGGAACCGATAGGGGTGTAAAAAGTGCAGGTATGATGCGGGTTTGGCCATACCCATCTAATTTAGCGGGTCTCGTTCCGGTTCTAGACCTGCACAATACAAAATCTAGACCCACACCATACCCGTACCCACAATAATAGAGAGTATACGGTGTGCGTATGCGGGTAAGCAGTTCTATAAAACATCATATTGTTTATGTAAGAGAAATGACTATGTTTCATATATTTTAATACAATAAGATATTGTTATTACATAATATATTAAGATGGAATATTTATATTCATTTACATTAACATTAATTGAGTTAATTGTTTACATATTTGTAGGCATCATCTTAAAATTTAACTTATGTAGAAAGTAATGTAAATTAGTAGACATCTTGATTTTAAGTTTACATATGATGTTCATTATTGTAACTAGAATAGTTAATTCTTAATTATATGACTACTCTCAACCTTATTGTGGTTAGAGTAGGATATAATCTCAAGAATTATATTAGTTAGACTAGTAAAGTATGATATATATACAGCATATTATTTAAGTAGTTACTTATGTATAGAGGGTACACAGGTCTAGCAGGTCTGGGTCTAAATATACCCATTATTGGACACGCTTATATGCGGGTCCAAGGGTATATGGGTCCAAGGGTATGTGGGTATGAAAAATTAAACCCGTTACAGGTTTTTTAAGGGTCCAGATTTGTGGGTCTGCGAGTCTATCCGTACCCATTTAAAGCCCTAGGAATCGACACTCTCCTTTCTTGTAGGAAAAAGGTAGATGGATTGTTGATAGTGGCTACACTAAGCATATGACAAGTGATATAAGCCATTTCAATAACTTCATTAAGAAGAAAGAAGGTTTGGTTACCTTCAGGGACAACAAGAAAGGTAAGGTTAAAGGTGAGGGTGATGTAGGTGAATCCTTGTGTATCAAGAATGTTCTCTTTGTGGATGGTTTACATCACAAATTTAATAAGTGTAAGTCAATTATATGATAATGGTCACCTTGTGTTATTGACTTCTTTTGAATGCTTGATTCTAGATTCCCTCACTTATCAAGTCATATAAGGGAACTAGTAGAGGTAATATTTATGTAATTGTGCTTTACTCTATTAAGATTGTCGTTGGTAGATGCCTAGTAGTCAATTCAAATGATATTTCTCTTTGGCATCTTTGGCTTGGTCATATAAATATGCATCAGTTGAAGAAGTTAAACAAAGAGGAATTGGTCAAGGAACTTCCCAAATAGGATTTTGAAAAGGATGAGGAATGCCAAACTTGTACTCAAGGAAAGCAAACCAAGTCCTCCTTCAAATCCAAAGGAGTCCTTAGTACCAAGAGAGCTCTTGAACTTCTTCATATTGATCTATTTGGACCAATGGGGACTCAATCACTTCATGGTTCCAAGTATTGCCTTATTGTTGTCGATGATTTCTCTAGATATACTTGGACCTTCTTTCTCATTTCCAAAAGTGATACACTTGATGTTTTCTCTAGTTTTTGTAAATGAGTTGAGAATTAAGCTTCTTATCATATTGTTTCCATCTATAGTAATCATGGGGGAGAATTTGAAAATGATCCTTTTGAATGTTTTTTTGAAGAATCTGGGTATGCACATAACTTCTCTTTACCTCGAACACCTCAACAAAATGGGGTTGTAGAGAGGAAGAATAGATCACTACACAAGATGTATAGGACCATGATTTTAGAGTATGACACTCCAAAGAAGTTTTGGGCTGAAGCTGTCAGTACCTCATGTTTTGTGTAAAACTAGGTTTTTACACCTAAGATCAACTCTTTTACACATCCTTCTTTGAAGAAGGATCCAACTCCCTGATTGGAAAATAATCATCTAAAAGAGTTGATCTTAGGTGACCCATTTGAAAGAGTGAAGATGTGGGATGCATTCAACAAAGAACAAGCCAACAGTGCCTTCATCTCACAACTCCAACCAAAGAACATTAAAGAAGCTCTTGGGGATGATGAATATCCTAGCCATGCAAGAAGAGTTGGAGCAATTTGAAAAGAATAAAGTATGTACCCTAGTGCCAATACCAAGTGATAGAAAGATCATTGGCACCAACTAGGTCTACCGCAACAAGCTAGATGAAAGCGGCAAAGTGGTAAGGAACAAAGCAAGGTTAGTGGCTCAAGGCTACAATCAGCAAGAAGGTATAGATTTTGATGAGACATATGCACATTAGCTAGACTTGAGTCCATCCGTATTTTGCTTGCTTTTGCTAGCTAAAAAAACTTTCTTCTTTATCAAATGGATGTTAAAAGTGCATTTTTGAATGGTACAATTGAGGGGGAAGTGTATGTTGAACAACCCTCGGGCTTTGAACATGATAGTTTACCTAACCATGTTTATTTGTTACAAAAAGCTCTCTATGGACTCAAACAAGCACCTTGAGCTTGGTATGAGAAATTTAAAAAAAAATTTGTTAGATCATGGGTATATCATGAGCAAAGTAGATTCTACCTTGTTTCTAAAACATACTTCTAACAATTTGCTTATCATTCAAATATATGTTGATGATATCATTTTTGGCAGAACTAATCTTGATCTTTGCAAAAAGTTTAGTGATCTTATGCAGAGTGAGTTTGAGACGAGCATGATGTGTGAGCTTACATTCTTCTTCGGCTTTCAAATCAAGAAAACTAAAGATGGGAACTTCATCAACCAAGTCAAGTATAAAAGTGAGCTACTTAAGTGCTCTGGGATGGAGAACACCAAGCCAATGGGCACATCCATGTCAAATACCACCAAACTTGATAAAGATGAAGAATGTAAGAAGGTAGATGAGAAGCTCTATAGAGGTTTGATTGGAAGTTTACTTTACTTAACTGCCTCTAGACCTGATATAATGTTTAGTGTTGGTTGTTTAGTGTTGGCTTGTGTGCTCGCTTTCAATCAAATCCCAAGAAATCACATCTTATAGATTTTAATAGGATTTTAAGGTACTTAGCCAAAACTCCAAATTTTGGACCATGATATCCCAAGTCAAGGGACTTTACTCTTACAACTTATAGTGATGCGGATTATGTGGGATGCTTGTTGATTGAAAGTGCACAAGTGGCACTTTCTTTCTCCTAGGATCATGCTTGGTGTCTTAGTTCTCCAAGAAACAAAGCACAGTTCCATTATCAACCACTGAGGTTGAATACATTGTAGTCGGGAGTTGTTGTGCCCAGGTCCTATAGATGAAGCAAATTCTCCAAGACTTTAACCTCCATTTTGATGCTTCTCCTATTTATTGTGATAATACTAGTGCAATTAATTTGTCTTAGAATCCTATCTTGCATAGTATATCTAAGCATATAGAGGTTCTTCATCATTTTCTTCATAATCACATTGCCAAAAAGGATATCGATGTCACGCATGTAGACACGGAAAATCAGTTGGTAGACATTTTCACTAAACTTCTAGCTAGAGAGCAATTTAAATTTATTAGATCTAAACTACTCATAATTGCTTTGAATGAATCTGATATGTCTTCTAGCTAGTTTTCATCTATCCTATATGCTTTTCTTATGTTTTGATCACCCTTGCTTTCTAATATGCTAAAATCAATTTTTCATGTTCTTTTTGCCTTGTTTTTTCTCTTATTTTTGGGTATTTTTTGCAATTGCTAGTTTTATCACAAAATAGTACCCAATGGTGAGTGATATGTTCCTAAGTATGTTTAAAATGCAAAATAGACTTGAAAAATAAATTTAATTAGCACTCCAATGGATAGAAATTAAATTTTCTAAAATTGGTTCAGGTTGACCATCAGTCGAGTTGACAACTTGACCGGTCAGTGGCCGAAAGCTTTTTTAAAGATCCAATCAGTCGAGTTTCTGAGTCACAGAACTCGACCGATGGTAGGGATGGAGCAAACATAAGTTAGGTTTGGCCGAATTTTCTCCCTCTCAACTAGAGAAAAATCGACTGATCCAACCTCTAGCTCCCTCTAGCTCTCAACCCTAGCCCCAACCATCGTCTCCCTAGCCCTAGTTTGACCTATATCAACCTTCCTTGACCTCTTTCCCATCAACCCTAGGTGTGTGGATGGTTTGTGGTGGTGTTTCCCTCATTTTTTTTTCTTTCCATCCTTTCATTTCATCTCCATGGCATAAAATAAGAGAAAGAGAGATGCCCCATCCGGAGCACCATCCTCCACCTCCAACTCGCGTCTCGTGCCCTTTGACGATACCTTATTTGTCTCAAATGGTGCTCTAAATAGGTACAAGGAGCTCCTTCCTAGGAACCCCTTTCCTTTTCGTTCCATTTTTAAGCCAACCCCACGTAGAAAAAGGTTCATTAATCAAGTAGCCAAGTTTCTATATGACCACCACGTCTCTTCCTTGAGTGTTGAGTGTGCATGCTACCGTAATTCCATCAAAAGAACAAAAGTTGTTCATGAATTCTATGCTAATTTGCAATAGAATTATGACACTCTCAGACCCCCCACCTAATGCTCAAGTAGTCCTTACTTCCATGATAGTCAGGAAGAAATCCAAGTCTCTGAGGATACCCTGAACATCTTTTTCTCAGGTGTTGAGGTGACTGATACTTGGAGGAAGGATTACCCTAAGTATTTTGACCTAGTTGACTCTGAGGCCTTCTACAAGCAATATGATCTCACTCTTCCTGATATTCACAAATTCTTAAAGAAGCCTCAGTTTTCCTATAAGAAGAAGTGTACCCTTCCCTCCTCAGCCTTGGACCTAAAGAACTGCATACTCACCCTAGTTGTTAATTGCAATATTCATCCCAAGAAAAATTGGAATGAAATTGTAGAAAACACTGAGGTGATTATGTTTTGTATCTTGAAGATAATCAGAGTCAAATGGGATGGATATGTCCTTCATCACATGACCAGTTTTGACTCTGGTAAGAACATTTGTGACACCCACCCACCCTACCCTACACTAGTTTGTGGTCTTTTTCAGACTACTACTGGAAAATCTTTGTTCCATAACCTTCACTAAAAACTTGCCCCGAAAGGAGTTTGCATTAGTAAGACCACACTTCAAAAGTTTGTGTCTATCCCTTCCTCTACCACACATGGAGCCTCTACATCCACCCATGCACCTCCACCACCTTAGCCTTCCCAACCTGCATGTGCCTCTTTCCATGTATCAAATGAAACCCCCATGGGTTACATGATGCATCAATAGACGTATAACCTTTAGGCTCAGGAGCATACGCATCAGGTTCTTTGTGCCATCATGTCTACCATGAACCTTTCATGTGTACATCCCTATCCTGCCTACCAGTCATACCCAGGAGGTGACTATGCATCCTATGCATATGATCACTTTTACCCTACCCATCCACCTACTACTTCCGTTGCTCAACCCTCTGTTGATGGTGGATCTACCCATTTTGTGCTACCTCTCCCTTCTAGTCCTATAGCTACCCTACTTGCAGGACTTGGTACTTTTGCTCTTTCGTATCCTCAATCCCAGGAGTTGCATGACCTTGGTATGTCGTGGGCTAAGACGAATTCCAAGTGGCCCGATCGTGGTTTCAGTTCCTCTGTCGATGAGGAGATTCCAGATCAATCCGATGAATAAGTTGTTGCTAATCATGAGGAGGCCTCTAAGGATGATGGTGATGATGGTTCTAGTGGCTCTATTGGTGGTTCTGGTGATGAAGGTGATGTTGCTGACTCTATTGCACCTACAGACAGAGATGATGACTATGATCCAAAAGCCTCTATTGATGATGTTGATGATGTGGACATAGATGACCTAGATGTTTAGATGTTTTAGTTTGTAGTCTGTAGATGTTGATCATATATATCTTTCTATACTATTTTGTATTAAAAACATCTGGTCACATTTTTTGAGTTGTACTGCTTATCATCATGTTTCCATCGTTTAGGCTTGTAATTGTTTCTAAAGGCATGCTCCCTGGGTTTTAAATTTTATCATATGTTCACTTACTCTTTGATTTACTATATCTCATGAGTTGGTTCCATGATTATCATATTTTTATTATGACTAACACTTCTTGTTTCTCTCTCATATCTGTTTGGTGTATTCTTTGAGATTGCATGTTGTGGATGTATGTTTGGTTGTGCTTGGAGAAGACTTATTTTCTGTTCTCTTCTACCCCCACCCTTCCTTTTTGATAATGTCAAAAGGGGGAGAGAAGTTCAATGTTTTGAAGCTCAACCATATTGCTTTTATTGTCTATGTGATCCTTTTCCTGTTCATTATATGGTTTATCATGTGACTTACTAAAGGACCATATAGTATACATGTTATATTATTTTGTGTAGAAAGACTAACTTTTAGGTAAGAGTAAGCATAGATTGAGGGGGACCAATTCACATTGTTAAAATCATGAATCCCCCTGCAATTCACAAGGCAAAGGTATAACTTTACATATCCTTTTCAATATGATTGAGGAATGGTTTGTCATTGTCAAAAAGGGGGAGAATGTTGACTTGAGATTTATACATTTCCCATATTTTGATAATGACTCAACCATTCCATTCGTATGTATCTAATATGTTTGTTCAAGATTTATTTCAGGCTTTAGGTATATGAAAAGGATCAAATTTACACAAGCCCTAGCTTGTTCTAGTTCAATTCAAAAGCAATATAAGTGCATGTTTTGGGAAATCACTCCAAATGACCTAAAGATTAATTTTGTAATCACATGTATTGGTGATATGACTTGTAACTAAGATGAACAAAAAATCAGGGACACTTAATTCCAACGTTTGGCCACTCGAAAGTCAATTTAGAAATTTTGTCACATGTTGTTTATCGGTCGAGTTGGAAACTCGATCAATCCAGTGATCGCTTTTCTGAAGATGGCCAATCGGTTGAGTTACATACTCACAAAAATTGGCCAATCGATCAACTAAGTAAAATTGATTTTGACTCATCGATCAAGTTTCCCATAACAAACTCGGCCAATAGTTCGAAAATTGGCTTTGTCACTTAGTGGATCAGTCGAGTTATCTTTATTAAAACTCGATTGAATGTATTGTACAAAAAATGCAGAAAAAGTGATTGTAACTGTTGGAGAGTTCTTTTGAGTAAGAATAGATCTGTTGTAATTTGGAAAACAGCTATATTTTTCCCTTAAGTGATCCCACACTCAAGGGAACACCCCCAGCTATAAATAGGACCCCTTGGAGTTCATTCCAAGTTTGCTCATTCATGCTATTTTAAGTCCTTTATATAGTTGAGTGTGTTGCAACTCCTTGAGCCCTTTTCTCTCTCTCATTTACAAAGAATTTTGTGATTATGAGTGAGTTAGGCAAGTTGTAAGAGAGCTACCTCCATGTGCTTGTAAAGCACTCATTCCATTCCATCTTCCCTACCCCCTTTCTCAAAGAGGAAAAGGTTGAAGCAAGCTACTCCGAGTGAAGGTGAAGTTGTTGTTCTTCTTTTTAAAGGTTGAAGAAGAGGTGAAGATCTTCTCCAGGTGAAGGAGAAGGGAAAGACCAAGATTCAAGAAGAGTGGTTAAATCCTTCAAGTCCAAAGATTGATGCAAGTGTGGGTAAGTCCTTGTTGAAGGCTGAAGACATCTTGATCAAGTGGGTAAGTCCTTGTGTGGGTGGAAGACTCTTGTCTTGAGTAGGTAAGTCCTTGGATGTATGGTGGTCTCCTTGTATCTCTTATGAAAGAATATAAGTATACACGGATTGCAAAGTCCTAGAGGTTGACCTCTCTAGGTAGTGGATTGACTATCTCCTATTTTGGAGATTGGAACCACTCTAAACCACCTTGTCTAAGTGCATGTTTCAATTTCTCTCATCCTTGCTATGCTTGCTTAGTTAGGACTTCAAAGTTCTCTTAAGATATTAGTTTTTATTGACATAATTTGAAGGTCTAATTTATCTTGTGAGGATTTTGAAGCTCTATTCACCCCCCCCCCCAGAGCCCTAGATCCAAAAACTACTTCATTAATATGATTCAAGACTAATAACATTACTTTCTCTATACATTTTATTTGTTGCACATGTATGAAAAATATCTACATATACAACACCATATAATATATGAATGTCCAGTCATTATCTTGTATAAGGGGCCTATAGTTTTACAATTATGTTAATAAATATAATTAAGCAAAAATAGTGATATATGTATATATGCAATTGGAATGAGTATACTTACAACAACACACTTCCAAGTTACTGATTTCTTTTTCTTATTTACTTTCCATATGCCGCTACGAAATGCTTTCACACGCCTATAATTTTAATTAACTGATATGTTGCATTATTAAACTATCATATGATGCAAACATTAACAAATATGTTGAGCACTTAGAAACTATATTGATGTGTGAATCGTCAATTTCATTGGGTGTCTCTCATTTGGTGTCAGTTTTATACCCAAAGGATCAAAGAAATACACATTCCAATCACTACAATTTCCAATGCTTAGTATTGAGTTAAAAATGCAAATAAAATAAAATTAAAATTCCACAAAAAATTATATTCATAAATTAAACATATAAACAACAAGTCCAAAACTTACACACATTGAAGGGAGATATTATCATGTTCTTGGAAGCACCAAAAAACTTCAATGCAGTACTCACATAATCTTTGACATCACTCAGATTTGTAAGTACATTGTTAATCAATGATGGCATTAAAAATGTCATATTTGCTATTTCGAACTCAGCAGTCGTGTAATACAAATGATTGAACAAATATTATATGTGATACTCAGTTAATATATAGGAAATAATTTTAAAATATACACTCTTCACATATGATGGGGTATTCTCACCGTATCTAAAGTTCTACCACTGATGTATTCAGACATTGATACCGAAATAGCTCAGAAACATCTATCAACACTATAATAGTGTCATGATCAATATCTATGATCTCCTATGGAAAGTTGGTCACTATGGTAATTGATTGCTCTATATTGTATAACCATCTTGTCAACGTCTTGCAGCTAGGGCCTAAGGAGTCGAATAACTCCCGTGGAATTAAATTTGAGGGCAGAGGCTTCGTAATCCTAGGGGACTTCTTAGTTGTTGTGGGATGCATGCATGTATTCTCATATTATCTTTCAATTATTTACATAAATTTCAATATACATTTTTCATAAATTAAAAAATACAACGAGTCATTTCCGTCGCCCAATCAAGTCGTCTCTATCTCTCCGACTATGGAATATGGGTTTTCATATGGGAGAGGTGTGTCTCTCATTACTGGAAAGACATGTATGACTCTCACACGAACGTGATCAGTGGGAAGGGGAATACTATGAACCAAATTAGTAATAGAAGCCTTGGCATCTTCTACGACATTGCATGATGGAACATCAACGGCAAGATGACATTTTCTAGCCACCTATAATTTTATGAAACACAAAATTTTAGTTGACCCACATATATATTGACTTGAGGGATTATTTATTACAATATATATAATTTGACTTAAATTGAATCTTACTATGATCATGCCATGTGAGTCTGAAGGACTACTC
This sequence comes from Alisma plantago-aquatica, assembly GCA_963693085.1. Taxonomy (NCBI): domain Eukaryota; kingdom Viridiplantae; phylum Streptophyta; class Magnoliopsida; order Alismatales; family Alismataceae; genus Alisma; species Alisma plantago-aquatica. The sequence goes on from OY856411.1 coordinate 1,094,404,377, forward strand.
ACAATACACTCTGTGGGCGTGTGATGATGTACAACATATGTGACTATTATAGAATCTTATCCCACCTGAGAGGCCTTAAATTTCTCCAAGGATGCATCTATCAATATATGCACATACTTGTTGTCCACTTCTCCTTTGTTGGTATACTTGTGCTTTTGTTGGGATGTGTCAAAAAAAGATTTTAACCCATTCCTAGATCCAGTATCTCTAGCATGCCCAGGATGTTCTTCCATCCCTAGAACAACCGTCAATTCATCGTGTATGTCTTGAGGGGCTTCCCTTGTTTGCTCACCCAGCTCCAACTATTCATCATCAAAACTGACTAATCAAAAAAGCTTAACAATCTAGTAAAAAGAATAACATGGATATATTGTGTCCACTTCCTCTGTTGCTTGGATGAGGATTTCTCTGACTTTATTTCCCCTTGCATCTATCCACTCAATATAGTGAGGCAACCGTCCACAAGGACTAGAAGACTCAGTAGTGGAAGGAGTAGAAGTAGAAGGCCCTTGCTCTTGCTCTCTTATCAGGTGGTGTTTTATATAACCACATGAACCCAACTGGTGGTTGTGCACATTCTTGTCACGTCTAGCTTTTTAAGCATCGTGATTGGCCAGATTAATTCAATAAAAAAAATTGTTAAGTAACTATAAAAAATCATTAAAATGTAAGAATTCAATAATAAATATTGTTAAGTAACCATAATAAATCATAAAATACTTTAAATGCATCTATTTGTCTCCACTCAACAAAATCCTTCTGATCTTCTTTATCAATATAGTTCCATTTAAGAGTGGGGTCCTAATCCTTCTTATCTCCAAAGATGTATTCTCTTGTGAGGATTGTCTGCCAATCTCTATGTCTTCTCCCGACGAGCTGCATAACAGACTTGTGATGCAGTTTTTCATCTAACTCATACCGGCCCTAAAAGGTTCAATTCACTACTATTTTAAAATGTTAAAATAAATAATAGCAAAAGATATAAAAATGTAAATGCATTTATCTCACCTCTAACTCCCTCCAGGTGAGGCTTTGGTATCCGTACTCACTTGTCTTCAATCCTCAACAAGGAAAGGCACTTTTCTTCGACCAAGGATCCCACAGTATGTGATAAACTCTTTAGTAATCGATGTGCCTACTTCATTTAGATCAACAACACCCTTCCTTCCTTGCCTATTTGCGGCAATTTTCATCACATTTATCCCTCTCTTATGTTTTGATTTATCAGCATCATCAGCACCCTGGTCAAGATGTTCATCACGCTCAAGCTCCTCACACTCGGAAGCACTATGCTCCTGGTTACACGTCATCTATGAAATTAAAAGTAAAATATGAAAAAATTTAGATCACATATAGAAAGTTAGATCAGATATAAAAAGTTAGATAACATATGAAAAAATAAACATGTTATATAATGCAAATAACATATGAAATATTACATGTATACCTTAAAATAGGATCCCTTATGTGTGGTCTTCACGTGTATAGTCATCATTATTAGATTTAACATTTACACTTGGTAATCCAATAGAAAATGAACTAGAGTCATCATAATTGTCATAATACTCTTCTTCATTAGTAGGATCAGAAATGAGTTGTCATTTCCCATGAAGAATGATAGGCCGATTTTTCCTATGATGCCATGATGAAGGGTTCATCCTTCTCGCCTATCCACTCAAAATTCACTGTTGTGAAACGGAGTTTGTTAACTACAACTCCTTTCTTGTTATCAACCCATTTACACCTAAACATTGTAACCCTAAACTCTATGCAGTCAATTTCCCATATGTCTTCAATGAGACTATAATAAGACATCTTTCATTCATGTGGAATCTTATCCTTGGCACTAGAAAAATACAATGAAGATGCCTGAAGGGTGACTCCATTGTATTGGATGACACTTTCATCATCTTGACATTATGTGTGGTATGAAAATCTATTTATGTCAAACCCTTTGTAAGATGTAATATTGGACTTTATCTTATATGTGAGCCGTTTGATAGTTTATGTAACATTATTTGGTGTTTGAGATAGTTGTTTTAATACTTTCTTTTAAAACCACCTAATAAATGTTTGATTATGATCTCTAGAAAGCCACCTGAACTGGATTGAGGCTAACTTGTCTTGAGCTTGTTGGTGTGTTTGGTGATATAAATACCCACATCGTCAATATTGTATGAAACATACCAGTGTGCTTATTCTCACTGCTCAAAGTTGATATTTATCTATCATTCTCTTGAAATACCTTTGTTAGATTAAACATCAGGATTCACAGTATTAGCAGGAGCTTTTTTTGTGGGTATTATCAGGAGTTTCATTGCAACTCAAATATTCATTGCAAAAGTCGATAACCTCCCTAGAAACATAACCCTCAATGATACTCCCTTCTGGGTGAAAATGGTTCCAAACATCACCTTTAAAAACACTCATGTACCACTCAAAAGGATACATCCAATGTAAGAAAACTAGACCCAACATTTTTACTTTCCTAGTCAAATGGACAACCAGATGTACCATGATATCAAAGAATGAAGGGGGAAATACTACTCAAGTTGGCATAGGGTAATGACCACTTCTCTTTTCAACTTATCTAGAATCTCATAATCAATTACTTTACTGTATAGTATGTTGGAGAAGAAGCAAAGCCTAGTGATTGCAAACCTTACATGCTTAGGAAAGATAGGTCAAATAGCCAAAGGCAATATATGTTGCACTAGTGTGACAATCATGAGATTTAATACCTATTAGCTTCATATGCTTCATTAATACAAATCCTTGGATATTGGGTGAGTATCTCTGTGGTACCTTATCATTATGTAAGTTCTCACAAAAGTTCTCTTCTCCTTTGTAGACAAGGTGTAACAAGTAGGAGGTACAAATGTGTGGTGACCCTTGGTAACTTCTTTTGTTAATTCTTTCCTTATATCCATTTCATGTAGGTTCATTCTGGATTTGATGCCATATTTAGTCTCACCAGGTATATTCAACAAAGTACCAATAATACTATCAGAAATATTTTTCTCAACATGCATGACATCGATACAATGTTGAACTATGAAAGAACTCCAATAAGGAAGATCCTAGAATATCGACCTCTTTTTTAAATAAAGATTTTTCACCTGTGGGATTAGTACATGGTCTCTTACCAAAATAACTTATATTTTTTTTTACTCTTTCATAAACATCCTCCCCTAATATAGGTTTAGGGGAACTCCATTCCTTAGTTGAGCCATTGAATATTTTTCATAACTTTTAGTAAGGATTCACCTTTAGCAGAAACCTTCGATGACCAAGATATATAGTCTTACCACCATGTTTTAGTCGGTTAGAATCTGTATTTTCCTCATATATAGGATATTGCTTGGTTCCTTTGATGTTGTATCCAGACAAGTTCCCATAAGTAGGAAAGTCGTTAATAGTAAAAAAAAAACCATAGCATGTAAATTAAACATCTCTCCATGCAAAGCATCATATGCCATCACACCTTCACCCCATAGTTTCTTCAGGTCATCAATAAAAGGTTCAAGGTAAACATCAATATCATTGCCACATTTTTTGGGGCCCGATATCAGCAACCACAGCATGACATATTCATTTTTCATACACAACCATTGTATACAATAATCATGAGAGGACAAGTGCTATATTGGATGCTTAATGCTCCATATGGATTCATCCCATCAATACAAAGTCCAAGTCTAAAATTCCTAGTTTCTTTGACAAATTTAGGATATAATAAATCAGTCTTCTTCCATTTTGGGGAATAAGATGCATGTCGTAGCATACCATTATTATTTTTCTTTACCTCTACATGCCAAGATAAATTATGTGCTTCCACGGTATTAGCAAACAAGCATTGAAACTATGATATTATAGGCAGATACCGCACCACCTTGACATGAGACTCAGCTTTGCTCTTATCCGGTGTCATCTTTTTGTACCTAGATGCCCCACATTTTGGACATTCCTTCATATAGATATAGTCCTTTTAAAACAGCACACAGACATTTGTGCATTTGTGTATCTTCTTAGTTTCCATTCCCATTGGGCACAACATCTTTTTCATTTTGTATGTTGAGATTGGAAGCTCATTGCCTTTAGGGAGAATTTCTTTCAGCAAAGACTATAGAGAAGTGAAGTTGTTATCACTCCATATATTATTAGCCTTTAGAGTATACAATCTCAACACACTGCTCAACTTCATAAAATTAGTACAATCTAAGTATAAATGTTTCTCAACATCATGCACAATGTTTCTAAATAAGAGAGGTGGATATGTAACATTTATCCCACAACTATCTAGCATCACATCAACTATGTCTGTTGGAAATGGTTTGTTCTCATCAACATTGTCTACCATTTCCTCTTCGACACAACTACTAGTACCAATGTATGTTGATCTCATACTAGGAATATATGCATGCCAGTATCGTTCTGTATAGCCTTATACAATCCCATTGCACATGACATGATCTTTGATCATGTCAACACTGTCAACTTTCAAGTTGTTGCTACAATTCCTTCAGGGGAAATAGAACCTATCTCCAGGTTGTTTTTTATGTGCCTCTGGAAATCTTACAAACTCATCGAGACCATTAATAAACTCTAAAGTGTATCAATTTGGTTTGGACATCTATGATCAATCCATATCTGTGATCAGATGGGAGACGAGTAGCTCATCAGGTTCTAGCTAGTAAGTTAATTTTAGAAGTAAAAAATATGTGTCTGAATGAGCCCTAATGTGTAGTACGTATACCATTCTTGAGCACATTGTCTCACTAGTAAGTGTATAATACATGTTATTTTGACAGCATTTCCCCCTAGTTCTCCAACTACACCAATGTAGATGGGCAAATACCCACTACATAGGTACCCAGAGAAAAAAAGAGGAAATGTTATCAAAATTTATTGAAATTAAACATGCATTATACACTTACATCTTAAGTGAAATGAAATGTTCAAGAACAGACCCAAATAAGGAACTATCCAAGGTTTACTTCTAATGAGTAAATCTTGGACGGATTTTTAAGCAAACGACGTGGTTTAGAAATTAGGGATTTGAATAAATAGAGAGACAGACATATAGAGAGATAGACACACACACACATAGATAGACAGATAGATAGATAAGGGTTTATGATTAGATTTTATAGATTAAAAATTCACAAACTAGGGTATATTCATAAATTAGGGTTTATTTACATATTCAAATTCATAAATTAGGGTTTATTCAGATATTAGCTTCAATATCTTAAACTAGGTCATGCATGTTCATTGCCATGTTACATCATACAACAGGGATTCATTTAGACTTAATGTGATACATCGTAGTTGAATCAGGGATCCAATTATTAGGGTATCTACATATTAAATAGAAAAAATCATATGATTCAAGCAAGATAGTCAACATAAGCATCAACTTGTCAAATTAAGTTATTTCGAGTCATTTTCATGCAAGAGTAATCATTAGAGCATAGATGAGATCCACTTGAAATTAGGTGTCACAATCATCATAAAGATATTGATTTGATTGCATAATGTAGCATGAATCATCATTAGATAAAATACTAAATGATATTAGATCTCACATTAGCAACATGCCAAATGGACAATATTTAATGGCATGATTAGGTCAAATAGATAATAGATAATAGTATACAAATCTCGCATTAGTATTTTTCTTTCTTCAATTTTCACTTAGTTCTAGGGTTTGCACATACATTTGCATGATCTTATCTTGCAAATCTTAAAAATTGTACCAATTTCACATTATATTCGCAATCAAACAATTAGTATTTTGCATTTCATTTTTTAGCAACAAGGTATGGAAATACCATAAAAAAGCACATAATAGCATTTTTAGAGAACAACCCTTTGCTTATAGCAACAGTAGCAAGAGCAATTGCAAGAAGGGTCAGCAGTAGAAGCAGCAATAGCAAGAGGGGTCATCAGTAGTAGCATCGGTGGCGGTGTTGGTAGTAGCAGTGGAGTTAGCAAGAGGAGTCATCGGCAATAGCAACAATGGCATCCGTAGAGGTGACCTTGAAGAATCAGAAGTGAGGAGGAAGGAGTGGCAGAATCACCAAAGTAGTGGCGACCAGCACCAGCTAGAGGAGGAGGACAGCGGTGTTAGTGTCGGTGGCGTCAACGGAATGACCAACAACGGCATCAGCGTCAGCGGAAGGAGGAAGTAGCAATAGAAATCATTGTAGTAGGGTTTCAAAGAAATGCGGGTGGGGGAAAGAGGAGAAAAGGAATTCTCACGTGGTTTAAGTAAGAAATTCCCCACTGATTATTGCAGTAACCGACTATGTTTAACCTTTCTAGTAAGTTGTGTGCAAAAAACTGGTGACAAAAAAGTGAAGTTTGTTGTTGGCTTCCTACACGCCTAACTCCGCATCCCAGATGCAACCCAGTGAAACCTACGTTGTCAATTGGGGTGAATACAACCAATGAGAAACACAAATTTAGGGTGGGAAAATTTTTTAAGACGCATGGCGTGTACACCTTTCTCATCTGTCATTGTAGTACAATCGATAAGAAACGCCAATTGGTTTCCATGGGACATAATGGCCCGTACACCTTTTTATCTCATAATATATTTATAAAAGAACTAACAATGTAGGGTTTTTGGAAGAAAATGAAATTCTTGCAAAAAAATTTGCATAAAATTCTATTTTTGTAGATGATATATAGCATTAGTTTCTTTGAGAAGCAACTAAAAATAAAAAAAAATAGCTCGTGTTTCCTTAGCTAATCAAATTGTGACAGTTGTCTATCAAGAACTAACGTGAAAGATAACACCGTCGGTTTCTTTTGAAAAACAATTGATGCAATTCATCATATATGTAGTACTGGCATCTAACAGTAAAATGTTGATTTGGGCTTGCTTGAAAATTTCAAAAATGTGCTTGGTGTGCTTCTTCTTTCTTGTGGACATAGAAGACTCTTCTAGAGCATCAGGAGGGGGGGTTCATTTGCATTGACTATATGTGGAGTCACATCAGAACTAGGTGGAATAACATATCACTACTCACGACATATTCAACTTGTGATGTCACAATATCAGCGTCGATCTCATAGTATTATTGCCATCATTCTTTACAAAATGGTCATCTAATGGGCTTCTTGGCTTCTCAAGCACTCTGTCACTCCTTAGAATTGTAATATCTTTCACTTTCTCATGAGAAGGGAGAGCTTGTTATTGTTGTAGAGGAGATCCAAAACCAAACCCCTAATGGCTAATCACCAAAAGGTGAGTGGACTCGGGCATCCATCCCTAGAATGAATCATATAAAAATTGTATGAATTATATCACAAACAAGAACATAAAAGAACAAGGTAGACAACAAGGCATACATATCACATAAAATTAAGCTAGTACCTAACATAAGATCTTAGTCCCCATATATCAACCCATAATAATTCCATTGTAAGTCATAACATTACATAGAGTAAGACGAGAAGGTTATAATAATAGTGTGGAAGCAACAATCATAGCAAGAGTCATTGTGAACATGTTATCAAAAATCAAAAAATGGCTACACATCAGCACAACTATGTTAAGTACACTATAAAAGACATAAACTCACGGGTATATGAGAACATATATGCTTAGCAAAGTTAATATAATAGTAAGAAAGAAAGCAACACATGAAAGACTTTCTTAGTGACATGTAAATAGATTTTATATGTATTTCCATTATACTATATAACTTATTATGACCATTGACCATCTTCCCAAAAGAAAAGTTCAGTGAGGATTATCAAAGCCAAAGCAACTAACAACACCTTTCTTAATGTAAGGGACTACATGAAAAAGTCAAGATTTAACTCTTTTTATTAATATATTCCATCTTTACTTGACAACTCAAGTAGGATGCTCAGCCTTTTCTCCTTACCCCGAGAATACATGTAGGTACACAAGGTTTGTATAATGGACAAGTTTAATTATGTTTCAAGGTTTGTTCAGCATATATCAAGCAAACAAAAGTATTGATCATAGGGAACAAGTAATTCAAACAAGTATATAAAGCCAAGAATTTTAGGTATACACACATTCAAGAAAGTTTGATATCTGGCCAATAGAGCACATGATTAACCATTCAATTTAGAAAACCATACACAACAAGCTTGACTACATCATGGCAATTAGGTCACATAGAGAACTTCACATTACAAATAAGTGTGATTGGATTAATATCAGCAAGTTTAGGTCTCATTAGTCATTATCATGGTTGTTGGATATGTCACCTAAGTATAGGTGTCATATCATTAATCGTTGGTTTCAATGTATCGATTAGCTCATGTAAAGTTCTTTTGTATTATACACCATGGATTCACCTAAAATCCCAGGTGCCACGTCGCAACTAAGATTAGGGATTCTAGATTAGGGTTACAAGATATTAATATAGAAACCATAAGATTTGAGAAATCTTAGTCAACATAGGCAACAACTTTTTCAATTCAAATCATTTAGAGTCATTATCATGTAAGGTTAAGATCATTGGAACATGGAGAGTTCTATTGGGATTGGGTGTCATAAGGATCACAAAGTTACTGACTTGAGAGCATTACTTGACATGTTTAATCATTACGGTGAGATTTGAACAACATTAGATATTTAAATATCAACATGCATCATAGGTCATATTTAGTGCCAATATTAGATCAATTAGCCACAAAAGAGTACAAGAATATTTCATAAGCCATTCTAGTGTATAAAGCATGATATGTTACTAATTTGGTCAGATAATAGTTTTGAATAACATTAGGGTAAAATTAGAGCAATGTTTAATATGTAGCATCATAAGTTCATATAGACATGTTTCATGGTTCAGAGTACATCATTAGCTGAAAATGGAGAAAAAGTATGAATAAGTTTGATTCTTGGCTCAAAATGCATTATATCTTAGTCTTTTAAATTCTAAGAAGGGTTTGAGTCAATAAAAGTCATTTTTTAGCATAAGGTTTAAGACTCATCCTTGACTGGCCCATATATTTCATATTCAAGGTAAAAGGCATTATTTAAGCACATATGAGGAGGCAAAATTGAATCCACAATATGTCAAAACATACTGATATAAGGCAAACGTGATGATTTGGATCATAAAAGATTAAGTTTGAGCAAGATACTTCATTAATCATGTGAAAAGAGATCAACAAGATTCCATTTTTTTCATAGTAGGAGATAGGGGTGGAATTAAGCCTTAAAACTAGGTTCATTACATAGATCTCATTGTCTAGATCAAAAATTATACATTACAAGTCTATATTGGACCAAGGATGCATGAGGTATGGTTCATACAAGAAAGAGTATGTTTCTTAGAATTTTGAGAGATATAAATTACCATGTGTGTTAAATCTCGGTCATGGATGGCCGGTCCAATAGATGTAAACATCGTACTCAGACTATGTTTGCACCTAGCTATATTTGTTGACCCAGGTTAATAATGGACCAACATGACCCCCCAACCTTGGTGTCACCAGTGGGGTAGGAGGGGAAGAGATGGACCTAATGGACCGACCCACGAGCAGAAAAAGGCTCGCATGTGTTGTCCACCCTCTGAGGCCCAGTGAGCAGCTAGTGTGCATCTCCTTTGTGGAGTCGAGCCCCGCACCTAGGCAGCTCGTTGGGTGGTGCCATGGTGGCAGATTTGCTAGAGGAATAGGGGTGGGGAATAGAGAGACCCCCTCTTTGTGGGTGAAGTATTTGTCCAAGCTCCCTGCTACTCCATGAGGCTAGAGAAAATAAAAAAGGGCAAACCATGCTATGAAGAGTGAGATCCCAAGGAGGGTAGGTGGTGGTTCCACCATAATTTCTAGTGAATTATAGGTAGAAGGATGAGTTGGGGAGGGAGCTATGGTGTGTGAAAAAGTTTTATTATGGGTGAAAATGAAGGGAATGAAGAAAGAGGAAGCAAGTGAAAGTGGGCATTATATAGGTTCAAAAAGAGTGTGGATGGGGTGGATCTTTTGCTCCACCCACCTACTATCATCAATGGGTGAAGGTGCGGAAGATGCATGTGGCCATCGGATATTGCCAAATATAAGGCCATCTGATCCAAGGGCCACGATAGATAGAGGGGAAACAAGGAGGATTGTTGACATGGCCAATTTGTGGCTAAATAAGAAAATGTTTTGATTGGTCGAGAACATGTAGGTCGGATTGATGATGTGGCATATTTAAATATCAAAAAAAAAGTTTTAAATCATGTTTCACGAGCAATCTTATAAAAATCATATCTCATAAATCATCATTCTAATTTGCATGAAATTTTCAAAATTGGTTTAGAAATTTATCTTACTTATTATATTGAAATTTTGGGTCTAGAACACTAACTTTTGGGGCATTCAATGTTGGAAATTCGTTTTGAAGTCTAATTAATCACTCAACTGTAGTCAATTTAGTACAATGTGACATTTAATCAAGTCCATATAATTGACTGAGGATAATTTGACTCAAAGTCATCCAATTGAGGGTAAGGAATTCTATGAAATGTAATTGACCATATAATTAGTCAACACATGCATTAACTGAAAGAGAGATAAATCTAGGTTTCCACAGGGCCTTTGGTGTTTTTTTAGCTTGGTGCCGAAGAATCGTAGGATTGTTGCACGTTTCGAAGTGGGGGTTATTGGGATGGATGAGGTGGTTAAGGAGTGAACTGGAAGTGATAGGATTGTTGTCATGTCATTGGTGCATAAGGATGAGGGTTCCTTCGTATTTATGTACCAGATATACTTGCATTTGTGGTGGACAACATGTGTTTTAAGGATCATCCATTTTCCCACCCGCACTATTTCAATTCACCATCGTTTGAGGAGGGAGCCTCCCCTCCTCACAATGAGCAAGTGTAAGAGAGAATTGATCTAATATTTTCTCCTACTTATTACAGTTTGTCCATGAGTGCATAGAATCTTATTTACCTTGTCTAGATTTCTTAGTCTAGCAAACACTTCTTCCTCAAACTTCAAGCTATATTTTTGGCTTTGACGTTGTTGGTGTCGTGGTCCATGTGAGTCATCTCCTGGATGTCAAGAAAAGTTGGGATGATTTCTCCACCTGGGGGAGTATGATTGATATATGGCAGAATGTGAACCTCCATTGTTGAAGGATTGAAGATCATTCACCTCTTCATTAAGAAATCAACAAACTGCATTGCATTGCTTGAGGCACCTCCCACCAAATTCTTGATAAGATTCATCATATCAGCCAGAATTTTCATCATTTGAGGCAGGATGTGGTGGAGTAGATGGAGCCACACCAGCATTTCTATCGTGATCATTTACAGCATTGGCTGATCGATGTCTACAGTTTTCCTCCAAGTGCTTAGAAAGAACCAAGGACTCTTCAGGAGAATTTTCCATAAAAGTTCCACCATACGAGGAATTTACCATAGTTTGATTCATTTGAATTGGTCTGTGTAGAATGATTGAACTAGTAGTCATTGGGGAAAGTCGTGATGAGGATAGTCCTTTATAAGCTTTTGAAATTTTTCCCAACTCTCTGTGAAACTGCTCATGGCCCAATTGACTAAATGAGGTAATGCATTTCTCTATCTATTTAAGCTTGGATATAGGATAAAATTTCTTGAGGAATTCATTCTTCATAGACTCCCATGTCATATATAATCTCAGTCTTGGAGGACAAACACTATTTTGCCTTATCTTTGAGCAAGAATGGAAACATTGAGACGTATAGAGTCATCCATGGTTGTCGACGTGCAAAAAGAGGATTAGTATTAAAAAATGCATCTACATGCTTATAATGAATTTCATTCTCCAAGTCATAAAATGTAGAAAGAAACTATAGCAAAGCATGATGAATAGACAATGCATGTCCAGTCATTTGCTCTACTCTTATACAATGGGGGAGGTCTAGTTGCCTAGCATAAAGTAATCATGGAGAGGTCTTAGAGGAGGTGGTGGGTCATGAGTATCTTTAGGTCCTTCCTCATGTTCACCATGAGGAGGTGGTTATGCTAGAGCATTTCTATCAACCATAACTACTTCTTGTTTGTCATGTAGGTTACTTTGCCTCCTTTTACCTATCTTGAGGTCCTCAAAGGAGTCTAAGGATAGAGATCAGTGACCAAACATGCACTATCACATGCATGTTGCACAACCAAGCAAAAGAGGATGAGTTAATATTTGAAATGCAAAACGTGATAGAAAAGAATAAAGAAAAGAAATGGTGAGGGTACTAGAATAAGTCAAAAAAAATAACTAACAAGGTCTAAAGCATCGCTCCCCAAAAATGGTGCCAGAAATCTTGAGGTGCACACGATGGGCTTACAAAGAATACCCTAACAGCACACTCTATTTCAACATGATTCACAATAGCATGGGCTCAACATGTAGTATAGAGGCAGCAAGTAAGGGGTTGAATCCATAGGGAGTGGAGAAGGCACTAGAGATAGGTTGTCTCTTTAGGTTCCTAGTACAGAGTGTTAGGATTTCAATGGTTTAAAGTTGGTTGGGTGGGTTACACTAAGGGTCATGGAAGCATGAAAAGCAAAAGAAAAATTTAAGTTACTCCTTGTAACTAGGATTAACCAACATGTGAAGAGAGAAATTCACACAGACTAAGCAAGAATAAGAATTAAAATAAACTAGCAAGCTAGAATAACTAACTACACTAGAGTAACAAGAGAAGTCCTAATTATCAACTAAGTAAGGCAACTGACTAAAAGAATAAAATTAAGACTAAGTTAAGCAATAACCACACAAATAAATAGAGTAACTACAACTAAGACTAAGTAACCCTAAAAAGAGTAGTTCACCATTCACTAAGCAATTAACACAAAGTGAATAGAAAGTGGGATAAGTTAAGTAGCACTAACAATTAGGGTTTTGATAAATGATAAAGGGAGTGGTCCGTCTACGAGTAATGTAACCATGCATCAACCATGGTAGGGTCATATTCATGCAAATACATCCAAAAAGTATGCTACTAAACCAAACAACTAAGAGAAATGAAGGTAGAATATCATATTCTACAAGTTGTCCATGGATGGCATCACATGTGTACAGGGGAATTAATCCCATCCACCTCCTATCACCCGTATGATGCTCATTTAACTAAGGAATATGTATATTACAGTCAAGATCACTCTAGTATAGGTTTTTGGGAATGACTCTCCTATTTCACTTAGTGGCAGGGGTGTTATGGAGTGTAGGACTGTGTGAGAAAGGTGCTTAACCTCTTACTACCCTCTTCCATCCTCTCAAAATGCTCTTTTCTAAGTACATCAAGAGAAGCACACCAAGATACTTAGATATCACACCTAGGGTTAGTGGAATAGATGGATAGGTGGGAAGACAGAACACTATCTAAGGATCCACTAGTTGGACTTAGGAGTTTTTTCTCTCATAGCCTCATTGTAAGACCCCTAAACTTTCTTTCATAGCCTCATTGTAAGACCCCTAAACTTGCTTAATGAGTTGAATAAGATTAATTATCATAATTGAATTCTTAAAACTCTAATATAACCTTGTGATATGCTTTGAAATCATAATACAAGCTTAAGTTTCAAATTTGGTCCAATTTGGACATTGTTTGAGCAAGTTATGCAATTTTATGCACATTTTGGACTTTTCTGCAATTTACCCAATTGAGAGGTTTTCTTTGCAATTTATCACTTGCATTATGTTCCTTGATATCCTCTCATCATTATTGATCTTGTTGATCCATGGGGCACCTATTTAAACCTTAGTTTGAAGGTGTTTTCCTCAAGGGTATTTTAGGGTTTACCCCTTCATGGATGAGCTACCTTTAGTAGCTATCAACTAATGAATTATTTGTTTTGCTTGGAAATTCAAAAATGAGTGATAAGCATGTCTCTATGGACGGTGGGGGATTTGCTTGTGTGTGTGCTTGTATATTCTTAATGGTTTAAGGTCGTGGACACTTGGAAAGATACTAGAACTTCAACTTTTTCTTTTCATTTATCTTAAAGTTTCATATACTTATCCCTAAGCACCAAAATGAGCCATTTTCTCTCCACTACTTCCCCCATTCTACAAACCTCGTCCCCCCTCTGTGCTGCTATGAAATTCCTATCCAAGGAAGAAGAAAGAGGGTACCTTCTTGGAAAAAGAACCTTGTTGTTCCATGGTAGAAATTGCTCTAAAGCTCTAAAACCCTACCTTTCTTGCTCCTTATGCTTAGGGTTTTCTCATTTGATGAAGAAAGGTGCTAGATGGACGAGTTCACAACTTATGCTTGGATTTTCTACCCTACTTGCTCAAGTTTTCTTCTGTTTGGAGTTTCATCTTCTAATTAGAGGCAAGTTTTATAACTTGCTCCACGTTTATTGCTTACCACAAGCTTGCTAGCTCATGTTATTGCTTGAAAATGATGATCCATGCACTAAATAGTTATGTTTGATTTGGATTTCGATTTTTATAATGTTCCCTATTCTGATTTCAGTTCTAGATGAAATTGTGATCATGTGTACATTATTCCTAAGGTATAATATGACTTGGATTAGGTTGGTTTGACAACCTATGGTGCTAAGTACCTATCAACCAATGGTCAATTTTAGGGTTTTTAGTTGATTTCTTTTATAAACCCATGACCTGATGATGGTGCCATTTCAACAACCCTATGGTGTTGTCTTCATGACAACGGATGGTCAGGATCAAAGGTGTCAGATTATGGTGACAACCTATGGTCACACCCTTAGGTCAGGTTTTGGATCAATTAGAAGTCTAATGATCAACCATTAAGTACCCTATTGATGTTATCAATCAATGATGACATTAGCTTAATATTTGATGCTGATTAATGAATATAGTGTTGATCTAACAACCTATGGTGACTTAATGGTCACTAATGATGGTGGATAAGGTGTCTACAACCTATGGTGAGTTAAGCACTGTAGTTGTAGCATCAATAAAGCCTTAGACCAATGGTTTCTTGGGTCACTTGATACAATGGTCGGACCTATACTATAATTGATGGTTTTAACATATGAACTTGACCCAATGGTCAAGATCTAATATTTATTCCTCCAATAAAGTGGAATGATGGATAATGTAATATTTTGGTCCTAATAATGTGATTTAGATGGTTTCCTTTATATGATCAACTTCAGGAGCTTACTTGCTGATAATGGATGGCTTGCTTTAAATGAACAGTCGATTTTGGGTTTTACCCTACTCTCAACATAATTCTTATTTTTGTTAACCAAAGGATGTCTAGGGTTAAATGGTGACTTTTATAGATCACAACTCAATAACATCATAGATGATTCATTCAAGGTGTTTACTTATATAAATAACCAATGGTGTTACCTTTTAAACATCCAATGGTTCTGGGTGACATTGTGGTATGGTGATATGGGTTGAATGATGATGGAACAAATAGAGGGTTACCCTTAATAAGGTTGTCTTATCTATTCACTCATATGAATAGAAGGGATGATAACCATATTGTGATGATATGTAACCTTAATAAGGTATAGCTTGTTATACCTAGCTTTAATATAACTAAATGATGGTAATTGGGTATGAATAGTCCTTGAATGATTAATACAATCATGGAGTACTCTCTTATTGTTGTTGAAACCCTAGAATTCTATAACATGATGGTTACACCTTGATTTATGTGTGGGTTCATACTTGAGAATAGTATGGAATGTGATGGTGATGCTTCACCTTACGTATCCATGATCCAATGGAGATGTCATGAGTTAGGGTTTGGGTATGAGTGATGATTAGTAACATTAATATAATTTATCTTGTCGAGCCTAACTCTAATGCAAATAGATAAAGATGATTATTCATATTTAACCTTCTTATATGATGGCATGATGGTGAAATAACCTCCTTAATATGATCATAACCTTAATGTGTTAATTGGTGGTTATCATAGCCTCATGGTTGATACTTTCTTATGTTAAACATGTGCATTATGAATATGATGAGGGTTAATCGTATCTAGATTCCTTGCATGTTGATGTAATAAAGGAATGTTCTTAATGTTAATATAACCCTGCTATGATTGTTTATGAATATCTCCTAGCTCATTAATGCAATATTGTGATGATCTGGTGTATTATATGTAAGTGATGTTGTTGAGCCTTATTATAAGGCATGGAAAGATAATGATGATCTTACAGGGAATAGTACGATGGTCTTAATGACCTTTGGGCATGGTTGAGCCCTGAATGAGGTGTAATCATCTTGTGTTGATAAGGGTTGATACCTTGTAATATTGTGAAAAGGATTTATATCATGTGATAATATGGTGGTCTTAATGACCTTTGGGCATGGTTGAGCCCTGAATGAGGTATAATCCTCTTGTGTTGATAAGGGTTGATACCTTGTGATATTGTGAAAAGGATTTATATCTTGTGATAGTATGATGACTAGTGTGGTCTCATGAATGGCAAGTGAATAGTACCATGTGATGATGAGACGAGAAATTATGTTTCACACGTTTTATATCTTTTAAAAGTTGTGATATTTATATGCTTGCTAGAAGTAAATTAGGATTTGTATGTCCACTTATTTGATGCAGCCTTAATTCGCCCAATTGGCATAACTAATCAAGTGAAACTCTAATCATGTAGTGCCATGTGTCATAGATCCATCTGAGTGTAAGAACTTGCCAGATGGTGAAACAAGTATTCCTAAGGGAAACTCAGAGCACATATTGTTGAGTATGTGGGGGTGGCAAGTTGAGAATATATCATTGTCATCCACAATGTAGGTTGTAGAGGATGGATATGGTCATGCCTCATACATCTGATGTGACTGAGAACGGTTGTGGTCGTGTCTCGATGATTATATATGTGACAAGATTGGAGGACAGTTGTGGTTGCACCTCGGATGGTAGGGTTTGCATATCCACCTCTTTTCACTAGTGTCGTGACATGTACCAAGGACGGACTAGGTTGTAGCAGCTTGACCTTATGTGTCATTGTAGCGGACCCGTACTGACTGGGGGCAAAGAAGATCTTAGGAGTCGAGCTCTTTCTAGATCATGTATGGCACTGATTTCGACTTAGCAGTAGTCAGTTGGATTTTGAGTGGTATCCTCAATTTCCTCAGGGCATAATAGAAGATGTAATACAGCCGTGTAGCATATCTGTTTAGGGTTATACACAACGCTTCATATTGGATGATAACCCTTGTTTGATTTCTTTTCATTGAGATCATGTATAGTACAATAAGAGATAATAGATATGCTTATGTTGTAGAAATGCTCATGTTGTAAACATGCTTATGTTGTCAAATATATTGACATTGATGGTTAAGATGTTGTTGCGAGCTATGTTTAATATTTCTAGCCATGCCTATGTATTTAGAAATGCTTAAACGGCTAATCATGCTTATGCAGTTAATTGTGCTATGATGTTAGTTCTACATATGATATATATATGTTCCCTTTATTTGAGATGCCAATATTGATAGCCATGTTATGTTACTAGACATATTCATGATGTCAGGGTTGCTTATGCTACTAGATTGCTTGTGTTGTTAGCAAGGAATATGATGATAGTAAGATTATTGATAATGATTGTTATTAGATGCAATTTGATGATATTTGAGTAGATATTTATCCAAAGAAATGGATTTATTTGTTATCTATATATGCATTGATGATCATACTTGTTGCTAAGATTAATTGCTTAATCTGTTTAGCATACTTGAATTGTTCAATCTGTTCAATTGATTATTAAATACTCCAACTATTTAGTTATCTACTGTTTAAAATGTTGTGATCAATAAGCGTTGTTGGAGGTTATATCTCTTGTTGGGATACAGGTCTCACCCTTGTGGTTTGCCACAATTTTTTAAGTAATCAGAAGTGACGAAAACAAACATGTGGCAACAAAGAGGAGCTATAGTAATGAATCTTTGAGAAAGTTGATTAGATGTCTAGTGTGTCCTAGAGTAATCCATGTACTCTCAGGTTCGGGAACGAATCGTTTGTATATGGTGTTTCAAACAAATTGAACTTTTGTTAGCATGTTAATGCTTGTTTGTGTGGCATATATAAATATTGTTCTCCTGTGTATATATGTTTTGGCTAAGGCGATAGAATAATTGTATCAAATTCTTGGCATAGTATGGATATAAGAAAGATGTTGGGCTCTTATGTAAATGATTCAGAGCGAGTGTTGGCGTTGAAATCGGTTTTAATTTACCCATATTTTTTGGTATGTGATTAATTAGTTATTAACTATGCTTTATGTTTTGAGTAATCTCATTTAGTGTAACGGGTTCTCACACTCATATTCCCTCTTTTCTCTATATCTTAGGTGCTTTTATACATCAATCAGCATAGAAGAGGTAAGAAATGGGAACAAGTAAGAATATATCATGTCTCCACAAAATCAAAGTATTTTATAAGAATAATTCCCCAACATGGTATCAAAGTTACATTCCCCCCCCCCAACAACCCACTAAGGGAGCTTAGCCATATATAGTCAAGGAAAGAGCAAAAAGTGAGAAGAACATAGAAAAAGAAGCCATGAAGATTGAGGTATGGGATGTCTTCTCCTTCTCTAGCAGCAGCAAGCTCGTCTTATTCACTCCTCTTAGGATGGAAAGCATGAAAGTGGGGGTGGAATGGACAAAACCCTAGAAAAACTAGAGTTTTGTGTGGTGTGTGATGGAATGGTAGGTGGGAGTAGGTAGGGGTGTCCAAGGGGAGTAAGTGAGGTGAATAAGTGCTAACATTCACCCCTATCTCCACAAAGGCTTATATAGGGGCTAGGGTGTCTAGTTAAGTGAGAGTAGTTTAGGTAATGCAGTGTAGGAAGTATTAGGCAAGATGATAGAAAGTGTTATGCCATCACTGCAACCGTTCGGACATGGGTTTGGGGTAGGTGTATTCCATGGAACAGTTATTCCGAGATGGAACAGTCATTGTGGCTAAAATTGATAGGGAATTATGGAAAATGGCTGAAATACCACATTCATTGTAGGCTCAAAACTACCTTTCTACATGAAAAGTGAAGTAGCCATTCTGGTCAGAATGGCCGCTTTGGACATCAGTAGAATGTGGGCTATGTGGACATGGAATTGCTAAATTGGACAAAATAGCGTAGTTGTTCTAGTTACAGAATGGTCATCCTATGGCCAAGTGATGGGAATATGTAAAAAATGACAATTTGGACATGGAATGATGAGTTTTGGCCAAAATAGCATGGCCATTCTAATAACATGGTCATATGGCGTAGTGATAGGTAAAAGGTGGACTTGGAGGCTTTGAGGGTTTTTGGTGGTTGTTTTCTTGAGAATGAGCATTATTATGTACAACGGTCATTTTGGGGAGCTTGGTGGTACTTGTGTAGGATCTTGGTCAATCAATCGAGCTTTTTGCTTCAATGTTCCTTAGATGCTTGGGGTAGATTGGATTTGGCTTTGGTGACTCTTTAGGCTTCTCCATGAGTGGTGAAGTCCTATGAATCAACTATCTTTCCTCCTTCCATCAAGTCACATCCAAAGTACCTACAAAACATGCAAAGAAAACATCCATTAGTGAATTTGACAACAAACATGATTTATTGGGTAATAACATGCATTCTAAGTATTTTTATGTAAATAAAGAGCAAAATGACACAAGATAAAGACCATGTTAAGGGCTTAATCAGAAACATGTCTGCTCAAATTACTCCTGCAAAACTAAACATACGATTATGATCATGATCAGACCTAATACCACTAAAATCATCAAATTGACTTCCAATACTTTCATTAGTATAATTGATCATGAGCATCATTTCAACTTAAATTCGACCTCATGAAACTTTCAGTAATATTTCTTTGAACTCAAAATTGCCAAGTCATCATAAAATCCCAAATTGCATGTCATCAAAATTACATGCATACATCTTATTTGTTAGGTGTAGATTTTATAACCCTTATAGTTTAGATTGTATAGTGCAATGTCTGCATATAGGATGCCTCCAATTAATCTAAAGGATAGGATTTGTTGAAAATTATGGCATATTACAAGGACAAACTCAAACCCAACCAAGGTTTGCAACACAAGGAAAAGCCTATTGTATGCATACTAAAAGCACCAAGTGTCATGATCTAAATGTGCACTCATAACAAAGATTATGTATTTTGCACACAATTTTATATACGTATGTGCACGATGGAAGATATCCAAACAATGGTGAAATGAGAACATCTAAGTCTATTTAAAAATCATAAGTGTACCATTCAAGTTCATTGAGCACATTATGTGGTTAAACTCATATCACCTAGAGTTGCTCATTATACATGAGGTAAGAAAAAGGTTAACTCCAAATTAGGAGATTGAAAATCACCATTGGAGCCTCAGTGACTTAAGTCAATTTATCAAATCTCAGTCCTAGATTATTTGCTAAGGCTCTGATTGGTGTGTCATAATTGGTCCAGAAAACTTATGAACTGAAGTTCCTTGAACAATTTTTCATGATTGGTTTAACGCAAGTGTTAGAACTTGAGTTCCATGACTTCTGGTGAGTTACAATATTACATACAAAATACAGTTTTTGAGTTCCCTCTTAAAAAGAGCGGAAAATAAGTTCAGGGACAACTAACAATATTTCTTATACAATTATATTCTTCTTTCGTTATAAGTAACATATGTAAAATATTTATGACTAGAAATAATAGCGGTGTGGATATAGTTCATTGCTAAAATAACAACATAATATGACAAAATATCATACACTATAATCATACTATGTAAAATATTTTAAACTATAATCACCATTATAAGTATGATCTACAAAATAAAAAAATACAAACATCATGAAAAAAAACACCACACCATGTGAAAACAATGTGATTTACGTAATATATTTTAATTCTTCATATTTAAACAATATGATGTGAAAAATGATAATTAACTGTAACCATGTACAGATAATATAGTAAAAGTTCCCTACAGAAATAATGTAAAATTAATATTCTACATTGCGTTAAACAACAATGAACCAAAATTTATATTTACAAACACATGAAATGTGAATATTATTACAATACTTTGTATACACAAAGTGAAATTAAAATATTGTGATGTGATTTTAATCATAATATTTTTATTAAGATTATAATTGTGCCATAATAAAATATTTTAAAAGGAGCAACATCTGCACCATAACCACTTGTTGTGGTTATTATAATTTAGGAATATTATGATTTTTTATGGATATGATTCTTTGTTGTCTTTGTCATCCTTACTTATTTATATTATACGATAAAAATTAACAATATTTTTAATGATTTTCCATATTTACACTTACAACAAACCAATCACATGGAAGTGAACGGAAGTTCCAGAAACTGAACTAGAGTTCCCAAAAAATGAGTTCTATGAAACTCGTGACTTACACCAAACCAATAGGAGCCTAAGTGTAATCCATGTGTGAGACACATATTAATCCCACTCATATTAGCTACTAAATGTAATACTTAACAAATGACAGATTAAACATCTCAAAAACCACATACATTTTTTGGATAATTAAATACCATCAATAGATATGAAAGTCAAAATCCTAGTCATCCATAGACATGTTTTTATATCACCATATCAATAAAGTACTAATATTCACATTAAATAGAGAAAGTGGAACAAACTAATATATATGTGGCATACACATTAAACTAGTACAAAAGATCATGTTCCTACAAACATACTTTAATTATGCTAATACATATAACTCATAATTTGAACAACAGATCATGTTCCTACATACATGCATGGAAGGATCTAAGGTAATTAGGGCCTTAACTCTTCTAATCAACTTAGTTTCACTTTGTGCATAAGTATATTATTCATATTTCTTCATATCATCGCCACTTAGCCATTTTTTTGGATAAATAACACAATTAATTAACATGGGGTTAGAAAACCCTAGTTCGTCATAAGACAAGTTGGGTACAAATTAACCTAATGCAATAGTATTATTACAAAAAGAATCTTCACAAAAATAAAAATATAAGTTTATATTATAAGTCTCAAAAGTAAGTCTCAGATATTATATTTCATTTCATGATATAATTTAGAGAAGAAAATCCCACTTTGATTGTAAATATAAATATTCATATGTAACCATGCATGCTAATATACAATGAATATATCTCAACTTAAGAATCTCATTCCAATATGAAATTTCACTAGAAACATTGCAGTACAAAATTTCTAAGATTCCATAAATTTAGATAATCTTGATTTAGGATTTCTTATACATTCCAACAACTTGTAAGACATTACAACGTGACTATTTAAAACAATTCCAAAAGCCCTAATCAACCAAACCAGGGTTTTACCTCACCAGTCCCTAACCAAATGATAAATAAACTTGGTTAACATATTAGGTTAAGCTATCAACATGTCCTACTCGACAACACCTCAGCACCCAAGCCTCCAAAGCAGGTCCATCATGAGCCAGGTATGGAGTTCGCTCTCTACATGTTATGTTTCCATTGGGAGAGGGAACCTCCACTATGCTAGCTATATGCAAGCCACCCCCAATGCATGAGTAGGAGACATGCAGCAATAGTAATATGAACATGTTTATTTTTAAGGCCAATCATCCTATTGGCAAATGGATTGTCCCACTTTGTTTGGGCATGTGTGTTTATTAAACAAAAGAAGCCTCTAAGGCAAGGAATCGCCCATTAACATGGACAATTGAAAGGAAGTGTGTGCAATACATTTGAATATTGATTTTGAGAGAGATGTGAGCTTTTAATAGAGGGGTGAGATAGCACTAAGATAATTGAAAGTGAATTAATGTCAAGCCTAAAAGCAACCGTAATTGGGAACATCAGGTTGCATCTAACAACTTCTCTCCAACACGAGTTTCATATGGCAAATGATGCAACTTTTAAGAGTGTATGGATGAAAAGAAAGGATTCCACAGCTAGGATAAGGTCAGATCTTTCAATTGATGCGCCAATATAGTAACTCTTATATGTGTTTACACATACAATGAATTGAAACACATGGATGCCTCATATAGAATAAAAAAATTGTGCTACATGTCATAAAACGCTGAACGGCCATCTAGAAAAATGGAGGGAAGAAAAAAATCAGAGGTCGGTATTGAATGTCCTAACCCCAAACTAGATAGTCTAAGATTATTCTACTTGAGCCACAAGATAACCGGTTGATTATTACAAAAGAGAAGCTTCACTCAGGTTACCCTAGAATGAAAGGTTATAGGGCCTGCCTTGCAAGGATGGACCAGCAATCCGGGACTGCTTGAGCCAAGAGCCTATCATGATCCAAGCATAAATTTATGTCACCTCTGTTAACTGCTTCAGAAACATCATTTTTGCAAGCCTTACTCCAATTGGCTGACAATACACTAACAGTATGAGCAAAATCATTAAACAAGCTTGTAAGCAGTTTACTAATCAAATTACATGCAGTTAACAGATACGTGCAGGTATTAACAAGAATATGTGTGTGATTGCACTCGTACAGCTTTTTTATACATAATATACTGAACATGTAATTCTCATGAATTCATCTGCGCTCAGAATAGCTACCTACATACACATAAATTGCCAGCTAGTGTGGATCTTACCTTGCGCTTACATGAGAGCAATAGAACGCTTGCTTGAAAAGGACTATTTATTCTTCATGAATAAAGTATATACTTAGGACAGGTTTCCAAGCATGCATATACCCAGAGGGTTTAAGGTGTGTATTTGACTTGTCCAGACGTCAGAAAAGAATTTCAACAAAAGATAGCAACGAGCACAAAAGTAGGCTTCTTAATTAACAAATGGACTCAGAGATCTATACTTACATGGATAAAGCCAATATTCTATTCAAAAAACACAATATATGCTCTGTAAACTTGCTTTGTCTGTGATCCACCTTATAACTGAGGTTCCACGTGCCCCCATTAACTTAAACAGGAGACAGAAAATTCTTCAAATAAATATCTACTACAATTTTTTTTTGGTTGACATCATAGAGTACCAGTTTCTAAGACAGGCTTAGCTTCCACATCGAACTCCATCCAGTGAAGGTAGACAACGAGTTATGCAAGAAGAATAGTTCAGACGATAACCACATGTTTCTCTGTAATAATACTTTAAGGGGAGACAGTAAAGTAACTCACAACTCACAAGAATGTTGTGCCTCTTTGTAATAGCCTTTCATAACCACAATCTGCGAGCCGAGAGCAGCATCTCTGGGACGGCAATGAATTATCCACATCAATGTAACAATCAACGCACCTGTTGGTTTATTAATTACAATAACAGAGTTATCCATATCCCTGAAGTTTCAGTATGATATTGATGAGTAAATTTAAGGAATCGCAAAGCACACAGAGAAATAGCCGTGAACAAGGATAAAGAACTGAGAGCTGTCATTTAATAAATAAAGCATGGTGCAGGACTTCGACTTCGTGTTGACTTCGCCAGGTGTGGAAGTGGAAGTTTGTGGAAACTTCGAGGAAGTTTAGACGCAAACTTCGACAAACTTCGATGCCATTTTTTGAAGAAATGATGTGAATTTTTAGAAAACTATGATGGAAAACTTCTAATTATGTTATACCTCTATCTTATATATGTGAATTTAAAAAAAAAATACGATTTATGACTCTCTAGCCCTATGTAGGTTAATAATGCAATGTGTTGCTTGAAATGGTCAATTGTGCAATACACATATATAGATACAGTTCACCATAAGTATTATATACAATATACAATCAAATAGTAGTTACAACACCCTCTCTAGGAATGAGTGGCAACAAAAAACATAGGAGTTGATATTAGAAGTTATGAAGAGGGTTGGAGTGATATTTATGCCTTATATGGCCATTGGGGCACTAGTTGGGATTATGGTTCTGGGTGGTCTTAACTTCGCCCCAACTTCGCCAACTTCGAGGAAACTTCGACAACTTCGGAGAAGTTGAGACGAAAATACACACAAAAAAGTCAACTTCGCCGACATCCATGAAACTTCACCCCGAAGTTTGGACGAGGTCGAAGTATATGGTATTCGACTTCGCCTATGGTCGAATTTCGAAACTTTGGCGAAACTTCGCCAAACTTCGACGATGTTGTGTTCCATGAAATAAAGTACCGTGACATACCACATCATATTTAGATGTGAAAGAAGAAAGATATTTAAAGAAAGTATACACATACGGATGTGTACACTGTTAAGATCACTGACCAACCAAGATGTGGAAAAGACATTCAGGTATATCTTCTAATGTTTTCAGAGAAAATAACAAGAGTTTTCTAAGTTAATTGTGCATGAAAAGCAGATTGAAAGGAAAATACAAAGGTGATTGGTACTTGATAATAGAAAGTTTGTAATTAAAGCTTTAACAATAGTAATTTGTGGATGAAACAAGCATTATCGAGAATGGAAACCATATTTTCATACAAGTGAAACAAAACATTGTGCCAACAGACACAGGATGCGTGTATAAGCTTACTAATGCAGATTAGCTAAACACAATATCTTAACTAAGTATAGCTTAGCTTGTGATAACATTTCCTGGTTAAGAAAGTCAAACTCGCAACAGCTAAAGCTGGCGCATTCACAGCAAGTTTTAAAAAATTCAATCTGAAAGATAATGATATAGCTACATGTGCATTTACAAGTCACGTCCAAATTATCTGATGGACAAAGACAATGTAGGCAGCAAAATTAAAAAAGGAAAGGAACAAGTAGGAAATAACACAGAATGCAGATTCCAATGCCAAATGTTCATTGGTGTTAAAAAGGAAGACCGTGAATGAGAATAATTACTTATTAATCATCCCACATTTTTCTCAAGTGAACTCATCCTTTGAGCATTACACTCCTTTCAGCATCTAATGTTTATCCGATTCAAAGCAAACAATTGATGACTTGAGCATCGAGTCGTGTGTTCTGTAGGAGTTAGAACACATGTTCCCTTCCTTAAGAAACCATTATATAACTGTCCAAGGAACAAGGAAGAAAATGTCCAATTTTGATGCCTTTTTGGTGGCCACAGAAACAGAAATTTTGACAAATTTCGACAGAAATTTCGATAAATGTGTTCATGGCGTTTCAACGGAAAAATTAATGAATTAATTTATGAGATTTTATCAGAATGATCTACTAGTGTAGATCTACTCAAACATGTAATATTATTTCATATATTGGATATGTGGGGGGTGAGGTCTAGTCATTTTGTGAGTGAAAGGCCCTAAGTTGTTTCGATGGGGAATTTTGATGCCAGTTTTCAATGGTGAAATCAATGAATTAAGTCATTCTCGTTTGCAAGCACAATATATAGACTTAAAGACACAAAATATGCAAAACATATGCTCTAGGTAGTACATAGTATATGCAAAAGTTTTAAAAAATGATGATCTGCCTGTTTCGAGAGTTTCGACAGTCCATTTCGATATCCGATTGCCAGCGAAACAAAAAAAAAATTGGCAATATTTCGACCATTTCGTTGAAATTTTGAACATTGCAAAGGAATCAACAATCTTTTACTTTGCAATTCCAAAAAATTCTTTGCATAGCGTGACTATGACTTCCATCATAAAAATAGAATCAACCAAAAACATTAATGATAATTGTTAATATATCTCTTTATATTCTATTATTTGTAATTTCTATATATTGTTGGACCACTATGTAATTTCTCCAGTTTCTATTAATAAAAGGGTGAGAGATCTTGAACCCTCACACACGCTGCATTGCAAGCAGCTTTGCGGCATACGTTCACATGGAACCAGAGCAAGCTTGCTCCTAGGATTTCATGTAGGGCGCCCCCCCCCTCTCCTTTCCTTCACGCCGTCGCCGCCGCCGTGCAGCAGCCAGCGCGCCGCCGGGCAGCAATCGCCGCCATCGGCTAGGTGTGGCCGCAACAGCTACCGATCAAAGCAGCATCGTAGCCGCCGGCTCCGGGCAGGCCCACCGTCCACTAGCAGCCCCCGATTCCTCCAGTTGACTCTGAAGTTAACGTTTACGTAAAACGGCTCATTAAAATTCATACCAGAGGCTCCGTCCGTACATAGGAAATTCCTAATCACATCTCCTCCATGTGTGATTAGGGAATTTTTCGATTGGTGTTGTGGATACGTCAGAAACGCATCTAATCATTTTACATGACGTGTATCTCTTTGTCACTCTCTATCCTTCTGTGACGTGTATCTCACTGACACCCTATCTCTCTTTGAATCATGGAGGACACCAAGGCATCTACCATCTACAACGAGATGTCACCTATCCCCTCCATCAAGCTTAACGGGAAAAATTATCTCTTGTGGATGAATGTTGTCCATACAGTGTTAGAATCCCGAAATAAAGCAAGGCATGTTGATTCTAATCCTCCTGCTTCTACTAACAAAGGTTATGCTGAATGGAAGCGTCATAATAGTCTGGTGAAGACATGGCTATGGGGGAGCATGGAACCTGGTATTGCTGCTGGGTTCATGTTCTATAATACTGCCAAAGACATATGGGATGCAGTGAAGAAGCATTACTCTCAAGAAAAGAATGTTCTTCGTTAGTTTATGATATATGATTGCCTCTTCACCGAACGACAAGGAGACAAGCCTTTAGAAGAATATTTCGGAGTGATCCAAGGTATTGCTCAGGAACTGAGCTTCTATCATCCAATGACTGTCCAAGAACAAGTCAAAGATAGAGATGACTTGATTACTGCAAAGTTTCTATCTGGTCTCAATTCATCATGCAGTTCAGCCCGCAGTATCATCTTCGCTTCTGACAAACTTCCCAGCCTGGAAGAAGCCTACTCGAGAATTTTACAATCAAATTTTAAACCAGTTGATTCTACAACATTCTCGCCTTCTGGAGATTCTCATGCATTTGTAGCCGCTGCAGTTAGAGGAGGTCGTACAGGTATAGGACGAGGATGTGGAGCACGTCACAAGTGCACCTTCTGTGACAAACCTGGACACACTGTTAAGAAATGCTAGAAGAAGCATGGTAGATCTGATGCACCGCCTGTGGGGGCAGCAAACTATGCGAGTACTGATGAGTCTTTTGAGCCATCTGCATCAAGTTCTAGTTCTTCTGGCATCACACTCACAAAGGAAGAATATGATAGATTTATTCTGGCTAAACAACATTTGAGTGTGGGATCTTCTTCCTCAGCAAATCTGGCTTGGCTTCTACCATTGGTACTCAGGCTACCTCCTTACTGGATTCTGGTTCAACTTCTTCATGGGTGGTTGATTCTGGAGCGTCACAGCATATGACTGGTATGAGGAGACTACTTCATTCCATTAACTCACATATTCCTCACAAATCTGTGACCATAGCAGATGGTTTAGTGAAGAGTGTTAGCAAGTGGATCTGTTTCTCTGACTCCTAAAATTGATCTTAAATCTGTTCACTATGTGCCTGCATTTCCTTTTAATCTTCTCTCATTTGCAAAACTAATTGATATTGTGAATTGTACAATGACGTTTGGGCCTTCTTGCTTTGTATTACAGGATCTCAAGAGTATGAGGACGATTGGTGGGGGGCCTAGGAAAGGTGGCATCTACCTCTTCCATTGTGACAGTCAGCCTCGCCAAGTATCTGCTTCTGCTCCGACTATCCTTTTGAGCAGTTCTCCCTTACTGTGGCACTACAGATATGGGCATCCGTCGTTGGAGAGCTTGAGAAAGTTAGAACTTGAGTTATCCCAAGTGTCTTCATTAGAGTGTCAGTCTTGTCAACTGGGAAAACATCATAGACTATCTTATCTCAGTCGTGTCAATAAACGGGCATCTTGTCCCTTTGAGTTTGTCCACAGTGATGTTTGGGGTCCTATAAAGACCAATAGTTATGATGGTTTTCGCTATTTTATTTCCTTTGTGGATGATTTTTCTCACATGACATGGATTTATTTATTAAAGAGTCGAGAGTCTGTGTCATCCATTGTCAAGCATTTTCATCAAGAAATAAAAGTTCAATTTGATTGCAATATTAAAATTCTTCAATCTGATAATGCCTTGGAATATGTTCAAAGTGCTATGGCTGATTTTTGTAGCTTCGTTGGGATGATTCATCATACGTCTTGTTCTCACACTCCTCAACAAAATGGGGTAGTTGAGCGTAAAAATCGTCATCTTCTTGATATTATCAGGACTATTATGTTTCAATCCAATGTCCCTAAGAGGTTCTGGTCTAATGCTTTACATACTGCCTGTTTCCGATCAACAGGCAACCCTCTTCGGTGCTTCAAGGACGTACTCCGTTTTCTATCTTACGTCCAAAAGATCAGCCCTTCCTTGTTCCTCTCAGAGTGTTTGGTTGTACTTCATTTGTCCACAATTTTGATCCTAAGGTTGATAAATTATCCCCTAGGTCTATTAGGACTCTCTTTCTTGGTACTCCAACACTAGCAAAGGATACAAGTGCTATTGTCCCAGTCTCTGTCGTATGTTTGTGTCTCGGGATGTAACTTTCCATGAATCCACACCATATTTCTCGAGTGTTCCCAGTAAGGGAGAGCAATTGTGTTAAAGTGAGAGTGCCACAATCAGACATCGGTGAGAGAGTGCCACCTATCATTCCTGACTATACTACAATTCAGGAAGAACAGTCAGTAGGTGATACATTAATTCAACAATATCAACATGTTTATAGCATACGAGGCAGGCAAGATCCAGAGGAGATAGCGACTCAAGTCTCTGAGCCTTCCTCATCTTCCTCTACTCAAGAGATTTCTGCAGAACCATCTGACCTTGATGTTGCCATTGTTGTTCGTAAAGGTACTCGTTCCTGTACTATTCGACATCCTATTGCAAATGTGTGTTGTTTGTCGAAATTATCCAAGCAGGCCCGGTCATTTGCTCTTGGGATTGATTATGTGGTCATTCCAAGAACTCATCTTGATGCTATGAAAGATATTGACTGGAAACAAGCAATGCATATGGAAATGTCTGCTCTTCTACAAAACAACACATGGGATCTTATTGACTTACCTCTAGGGAAAAATGTTGTGGGCTGCAGATGGGTATTCACAATAAAACATAATCCAGATGGTTCAGTTGAGAGGTTGAAGGCTAGATTGGTGGCAAAGGATTATACTCAGACATATGGAGTTGAATTCTTTGAGACCTTTTCACCAGTGGCTCGTCTGAATTCAGTACGGATTCTTATTTCTCTGGCTACTACTTTTAGTTGGCCTCTATTTCAGCTTGATGTCAAGAATGTTTTTCCTTTCTCCATGGTGATCTACAAGAGGTGTACATGGAGCAACCTCCTGGTTTTGTTGCTCAGGGGGGAGTGTCAGAAGGTATGTAGATTGAAGAAAGTCATCTACGGGCTGAAACAATCTCCTAGAGCTTGGTTTGACAAGTTCAGTGATGTTGTACTAAATATGGGCTTCTCTCATTCTGTGATTGATCACTCCTTATTTTATTCTAGCTCTTCTGTTGGATCCATCACTATTGTTGTATATGTTGATGATATAGTTATCACTGGAAGTGATTCTACAGGCATATCACGTGTGAAGGAAAGATTGGAGGGGCAATTTCATACAAAGAATCTGGGCAAACTTAGATATTTTCTGGGCATTGAAGTACTTAGATCTCATGCAGGTACTAATTTGTCTCAGAGGAAATATGTGTTGGATTTACTGCAGGAAGCTGGCATGAGTGAATCCAAGCCGGTGTCTACTCCTATGGACTATCATGTGAAGGAGATGACTAATGATATTGATTATCCAGATCCAGGATACTACAGGAAAATTGTTAGGAAATTGATATATCTGACAGTTACTCACCCTGACATTTCTTTTGCAGTAGGTGTGGTGAGTCAGCATATGAGCTCACCACAACAGTCACTGGATGGCAGTCTGCCATATTCTGAGATATCTGAAGGGTACACCCGGTAAGGGGATCAACTACCATAGACCCAAGACTCCTGTGTCTACTCTTGTTCTTACTGATTATGCGATTGCAGACTGGGCTGGTAATCTGAATGACAGGAGGTCTACTTTTGGGTATTGCGCGCTTCTGGGAAATCACCTTATCACCTGGAAAAGCAAAAAGTAAAATGTTGTGGCTAGATCAAGTGTAGTATTTGTTCTTATCAGTTTAATATATGATAGAATCAACCAAAACATTAATGATAATACTAAGAAAGTAACTCTCTTTAAAAGGTCTACGAATAGGAGGCCAGGGTATGACAATTTCATATTTTTGAATTTGAAATGTAGTTATGATCTTGTGTAATATCTCATCTAGATTTACACTAAAACCTTTCGATAATCTATAACATTAAATATATTGTCAATGAAATGTCTCTACAACAAACAAATGAAGCAAAAGTTTATTCAAGCTGCTTGTATAAAATATAAGCAGTTTTTTTAATATGTGATTAAGCTATCTTGTAAACTAACTATTATTATATTGAAATTCAATGCTATTGAACCTGTTTGTAAATTGTAATTATCACCTTGCTAGGAATGGATGCTACATCTGTGGAAAAATCCTCAAATAAGTGTGACTCTCCAAAATAAAATAATATGTCAATTTTGTAGAATGTTCATCCTATAATGAACTGCTTTTTTTCCATTAGCCTTCCATTCTATGTGTAAGTTCATAGATTACATTTATATGAGTGCACTCTTAATGGAATGATTCATATTGACCATCAGCTTCTTAATTTTCAATAACCACAACACAAACCTAAACAAGAAATGAAAAGGATAGAAATAGTGATTGCCAGAAAACTAATGGAATCATTGACAATCAAAAGATCATCAGATGATAAATATTCCACAAATAATTTACATCATGACTGATGAGGTTCAGAAGGCCTGAACCTCTACTAAGTATAACATATAATAAGAGTCACATTTCAATACTTTATTCCAAACATATATGTCTACCTTCTGGTGTAAGGTTTCTCTTCGAGCTGCATATACTTTCTAGATGATCTGATCTTTGAACTGCATATACCTTTTAGGTAATATGATCAATCATATTTGCTGAAAGTTGCATCATATACACTCCATGAGCTTGCTGATTTCAAACTTTAGCTGGAAGGCCATGGATTGGGAGCGACATAAGAAAAACCCGGAAATTGGTCAGTGGCTGTGGGAGTTGGAGCAGGAGAATCATCTGGAGGGACTGACGTCCAGCATTTATCAAAATTAGCTATGCAAGTTCGTCCATTGACTTCGGGCTTAAATTTCGGTTGTAATTCCCTCCTCTCTAACTTATTCCAGTTGATCTGCCTGAACCAGCGGTGCTTCTTAATTAACTCTCCTCCATCAGTGCCATTACCTAGCCTTTTAGAAGGGTCCTTTTGAAGCAACTGGGACCAGAAAAAAAGACTTTCAAGAGTTTATACTTGCATGAGAAAAGGAAAGATACAGTAAATAACAGAAAAGGAAATAAAATACCCCTTTAAGTAAAGAGTGTGCTTCAGCACTCAGATATGAAGGCAGCTTCACTTTCTCCTTGATGATTCTTTGCTGAAGCCTCTGCTGATTGGAATGTGTAAACGGGGGCTGAAAGAATCAGAATCTTGTTAATTAGTATAACAAGATAAGCCATGTGAGGCACAAAAATAGAATGAAATCGTTACTTGTCCTGTCAGCATTTCAAACACGAGAATTCCAACACTCCACCAATCAGCATCTTTGTTATGGCCTTTTGCAAGAATTATTTCGGGAGCCATGTATTCGGTTGTCCCGCACAATGAGTTTGATCTGCTTGATTCACCAATCTCTTTCGCCAGACCAAAATCTGTCAGCATCACCTAAAACAGTGTCGCAAACACATGATCACATGACAGTTTCCCTAATCAATAGTTATACCTTATCTTAATGCCAAAGAATATATCAAGTGAAGCATGATCCTCACATGCCCATCTGCATCCATAAGTATATTTTCAGGTTTGAGATCACGATGAACGATGCCATTTTTGTGAAGATGTGAAACAGCAGACACAATCTCAGCAGTATAAAGCCTGGCCTGATCCTCGCTATCCAATAAGACCCAAAACCCAGAATTAACAACGCAGACTGCATTATGCTCCTCATAATAATCAAAATTATACCTGAATAGTCCTTGCCGGTATAGCTGAAAGAAAAGATGGCCTCCATTTATGAAGTCTAATATCAGATACAGTTTAGATTTTGTCTGCATCACATACAAGAGTTGACAAAAAGATCAGTTTTGCATTTGGAGACAACATAAATTATAGCACAAAAGTCCATGCAAGAAGTACGACATTAGGAAGGTATGAAGCAGATTCTGCATTGGTAGGGGGCTAATCCGAAACATTAGTAGAGAAGAATACACACAAAAATCTTTAGACAGATATCCATTCCGCAAACCTCGAAAATTGTCTAGCCCCTAAAATTCTAATTCATCCAACAAAATGTCCATGTCCAGCACACTGGAGAAGCTTAATCCAATATAATCATGTGTGATGGGGGGGGAGGGGGTGTAAGCCCAAAAAATTGAATAGAGAAGAATATACAGAACTGTTGTAAGAAACCATACAACAACAAAAAAATAGTATAGACTTCAAGCCTCTAACTCACCCAAAAGAATGTGGATGTCCCATTCATACAACAACAGGGGGGGGGGGGGGTGTAAGCCCAAAAAATTGAATAGAAAAATTGTATAGACTTCAAGCCTTTAACTCACCCAAAAGAATGTGGATGTCCCATTCATACGGGTCAGAGAAGCTGCTCCTCTGCTAAAGGAGAGACTGACTCAACCTAGAAATATGTCGTTCTGTTAATTCAAATTGCCAAATAGCTATGCGCTGGCATGTCTTTGAAACCGTTTTCAGACTATTCTTAGGATACATAAAACTCAAATGTTTGCATATTTGAAGCCGCTAATTCTTCAGTTCACTGTCATGAATTGCTTTCGTGTGAGCCGAATCATGCAATAGCTGGAGCACAGATTTCCTTCAAACAAGTTTTTTATTGCCTTGAAAAGCCACCTGTGACTTTAACTGTGAAGGTTTTCTGTGAAGCCAGCATCACTAGAAGATTATATAAACAACCATGAAATTGAGGATGACAAGTGTGCAGAAGGTAACTAGGGAAGAAAAACTAGATAATCTCATTGATAAAAACCTACTCACATATGTAGATGAGACTATGAGAGGGGATAATTATAGAGTTGGAGTCAAAACGCTGATGTGCTGCAGATTCTAGCCCAAGATACATAACACATAATGATTAACTAATGGATCCCTCTAACACCCTCTGAAGCTGGAATATGGAGGACGCTAGAGTTTTTAGTTTATTATATATATTGGCCCAAGTGTAATTGGCCAGTTGGAGTTTTCCACTTGTGTCCCCCTCTCCTTTATGTAGGAGTAGGGTTTTGTCTAATGGTATAAACTAGGCCTCTAATTAGATCCAACCATAATTGTAAAAAGACAGGACAAAGAATTTTAGTCGAAGGGCAGCTGCCATTCCCTTGGTCAGCCGCCCGCAGGCACTTCTAGATCTTCTTTTCTCCCTTGTCGGCTCCTCCATAATTAGACAACCATATCAGTATCAACAGGAAGGAGGCTTGCTGTTTGCAGCGAAGAGAAATGAGTTTCCAAGGCGGCTAGGCACATTTGCACTTTCTACCTTTCCTTTCCACAAGCAGGCATCAAATCCTGCCACAATTTTGCGCAGTCTAGCAGCTAGACAGTTTTAATTAAGCCTGCAAAATGTTGAGCATTTGTTGCATTAGGACCGGCTATGTTGGTTTGTGCACCATGGCCATGAGTGCACTCAAGTGTATGGACGTTAAAGTTGTCGTCGACATTTCCTCTACCCCCATCTATGCCTGGAACAGCAAGACGCTTCCCAAGGAATCTGGGAGAGGTAAAGGCCTGACTCATGCAGTGGGCCTGGGTCGTGGCTTTCTCCGACCATCAACAATGAAACTGATCGAATCCTAACCATGGTCATGAATGATTTCTAGAAAAACAAGATTGATTTAAGATGAAGATAGTGTCATCAATTGTGGTCGTCAATGTAATCCACTTGGGCAATTGATGTGAATCGATAAGTTATTTCATTGCAGCATGAACCACAAAACAATCATCAACCATGGTGAGTGTTGTGGGCATTTCTTTCCTGCTTTAACTCTAGTCTTCACATCTTTGGGTCGGCTTCTTTCGCACCCCCCATGTTCCACTCCAACCACTTTCATTATTTCTCTATAGTTGGTGGTGTATGATGGAGACAGAAAAATATATTATATATCATGATCCGTACATGTTGTGTAGTTTCCTCACATATCCTTGTTTTGTTGACTCCTTCTATAGAGCATCTTTCCTATAGTAGCATGCCTTAAGAATGCTGATGACCTGCTATAGTGCAATATTCCTATAGCAGTGCTCATAACACCCCAACTACAGTGCATCATTCTGGTGTTGGTGCTTCTTGTGGTGGACTATCTGACAATAATGGCAACTAAGAGACTTGTACAAGTATCTTCCACCGTCTTCTACTTAGGATGCTTGCTAGAGATTTAGATGTTTTCTCCTGTGAGTTTGGTGATGATACTATCACTGCTTCTGCATTGGTGCTATCTTTGAAAGGAGGAGAAGACGTCTTTGCTACCTAGGACATACTATCTTTGTCAAGGGGAGTGTTTGAGTGCTTTAATAATTTCTTTGCAAGATTTAGGGGAAGTTCAAACTTCTTGTATAGGCTATTATTATCTTTCTTTGTATTAGCAAGATGAACATGTGTTTTACCCATGCTTTAGCTTGAGGAGTGTTAAGAATTATTATTTTATTATATATATTGGCCCAAGCATGGTACTAAATGTCCTCGACACGGAGCGAAACTTCGCCGATAATGTCTGTGTCGATGGCTGGCGACGTCGAATCCACGTAAACATACTTATTCCACAATGTCCTTGACATTTCGTCGAAGTTGTCGACATTTCCCCATATGTCGACGAAGTTGACCCAAGTCCATTCAAAAATTCCACAATGTCCTCGACATCTGTCGAAGTCGTCGAAGTTGGCGACATTCTTCTGGTGTTTTGTGGAGTTTGTTGTGTGAGGGGGGAAAAGTGTTGGAGCTTGAGGTAAGATGATTTTGATGTTATTTTTTACTAAGAAAAGCGAATAGTAATAGACCGACCCCTTCTCTGCTAAATCTACCATAGATTTACACCATTTTATGTAGTTTGTTTAGTGTCACAAACTTTATATGTGCAAGAATTTTGTAGTTCGGAGACGACTGTATGTAATCGTGTATCTATCAACATATGTAAACCTATATGGATGGCTATATGTAAACATATATTGTGTTTTTTATTTAGATTTGATGAAATATGTCAATTTTCATCACAACATGACTATTTTTAGCTTAATTTTTGTCGAAGTTGCGTCGAAGTTTGGTTGTAAAATCCCCGATATTTCCTCGACATTTCCACAAACTTCCATGTCCACACCTGTCTAAGTCAGCTCGAAGTCGAAGTTTTGTTCCATGGGCCCAAGAATACTTGGCCCATTAGAGTTTGAGTCCACTTGGAAGTGTCCCCCTCTCCTTTATATAGGAGTAGGGCTTTGTCTAATGGTATAAACTAATAAGCAGCTATCTTATTTTCTATAGAGGAACCCATGTCCAGCTTGTACATACAGATACTAAAAGATATTGTCACAATAATCAGCGACCTTTTTAAAAATCCTAGCGAACAGAGAAAAAAATGAAGTAAAGAGAAAAGATGAAATATTTCTAGTGATTTATCTTATTCAGGTATTGCTTTTGATGTGCGCTTCTACTTTATGTGTTACACTCTTGGAATCACTCAACTTGTCTGCCTACTTGTGTGCAATGTTTAAAATATTCATGAAACAAGCGGTTTTTTGGTGAAATTTCCGC
Source organism: Alisma plantago-aquatica (assembly GCA_963693085.1). Taxonomy (NCBI): domain Eukaryota; kingdom Viridiplantae; phylum Streptophyta; class Magnoliopsida; order Alismatales; family Alismataceae; genus Alisma; species Alisma plantago-aquatica. The sequence goes on from OY856411.1 coordinate 1,094,441,183, forward strand.
ATCGATGGCAATTGGATATAGAAATGCACTGTTGAAACACACTAACCATAGAAATTTTTTTGTATTATTTAATGTATTATATACTACCTAGATCATAATTCCTTTGTGCAGTTTTGTGTCATTAAGTCTATATATTGTCCTTGCAAACAGTAATGACTTAATTCATTCACATCACCATTGAAAATTGACATCAAAATCCCTATTGAAACAGTTCTGCTTCTTCACTCACACATGAGACCCCACACACACATCTGATATAAAATATTAATGCATATTTGAGTAGATCATTCTGGTAAATTTTCATTAATTCTTCATTCATTTGGCCATCAAAATGCCAGGAACGCATCTATCAAAATTTCCATCAAAATTTGTCAAAACATTTGTTTATTTGCCTACCGAAACAGCGTTGAAATCGGACAAATTCTTCCTTGCATAAAGCACACTTTTATATTGTGGAGATCTTCATCTGACTATGTTACCACCTATAGTTACAACAATCTCAACTTATAGTATGATCTGGTGATTTCCATGATTTACCACGTAGTTGATGTTTGATGAACTAAGCTAATAGTCTTTGGATGAGTAAAATTCAATTTCCGTAATAGAATGTTAAACTTGGTCTTTAAATGGCAAAAGAATAATTTTTTTGTTTGACTCTTAGTTTCATTGACTAGCTTAATTATTTAAAATGCATGTCGAGTTTAAGTAAACATAGATGTGCGAGAGACCCTAGTTTGAAATAATAGAGAAATAGATAGTAAAAGTTCATGCTTATAAGCTATGAAGCATTGATATGGATGCGGGTATGGTACGCGTACGGGGATACAAAAATTTATAAAAATATAGGATACGAGTATGACATGGATATGACAAGTTTTTAATGTTTATTTTAATTTTTTAGGAAACAATATATATTCCTGAAAATGAAAATGAAAACAGTCAAATGTCATTCACATAAACATATAGAAAAGCGATCACGGGGTTTATTTAAATTCAAACTGAGTTTATATGTATATCATAGCATTTTATTAGCACTCAAATTGATCAAGAATTTCAGATATAGTTTGAAATTGTGGTTAGGAGCCATACTATATTGTACAATTAGGACTGAAAGTGGACATTACATCAAAACAATTCACTAGAAGTATTTCAGAATCTATATACAAGTGTATGCAAACATCAAGAGAGTAAGACAAGTTGATAGAATTAGAAAAACAGATGGTGTAAAGGACAAGGCTGAGGAAAAAGGTTGAGGATGCAGCGCCTACCTTTAAAGGACATAAAATGGATATTGCCAAGATAGGAATCCAAAATAAATCACAATGGATGTAGTCAACTAAACAAGAGGTAGTTAGCCAACGTTACCAAATTGACACCTTTCAAAGAACGTGGAGGACATCAATGTGCATTAAATGTGCAGCTTAGCAAAGGAAAGCATCCACAAGTACCAAATGGTGAATGAACTGGTTTGCAATAAAGAACCAATAAAAATGCATTTTTAGGCAGGGAAATTCAGTTGAAAAGAGAAATCCCAAAAAAGGTGGAAGCAATAAAGAGAAGAAGGAAGATGGCAATTAGCAAGGGGAATGGTGGTTGTATTGACTTCAGCGGAGCAGTTGCAACGACCTTGTTGCTAGCTGCTATTAGTAAAGAGGGCTGAGAGAGGAGTTGGTTCCTTGGGTGCTAATTTCTTTTCATTTTTTTATTAGATGGATAAGGCTTAGAAGTATCTGATACTTATTCCAAAGTATCCACGAAGTATCGGTATGTATCTGGTACGGGTACGGCACCTATAATGGAGTATTGGTGCTTCACAGCTTATAAGTAATAAACATCATCATCATCATCATCATCATCTAAGCCTCAATCCCAACTATGTTGGGGTCAGCTACATGGATCCTTCGTTTCCATTCAGCTCTATCATGGGCCATATTCTGATTGAGATGTAGAGATTCAAAATCTCTCTTTATAAGCTCATCCCATGTTAATTTAGGCTTATAAGTAATGAACCTAGAATATTAATTAAGATGTATAGAACAATAGTTTAGAACCCCTGATTTGGTCTAATTAGGTTAAGCTCGTTATTCTAAGTACTTAATTTAGTTTCACCATGGCTAACTGCATTAATCGGCCGACTAATGGGAATAGTCAACCGATTAATCAGTACCAGGGGCACTACTAAGGCATTTTTGTAAGGGTTTCTTCTAGAGATCGTTTGAGAGAGCCACTACTATAGGAGCCCCTAGTTGGTCGATCTTTGGGGTAACCACACAACTACTAAGTAGCGAGGAGTCGCCACGCAATGTCAGGTTGATGATAGTGAGGCAAATAGTCAGCCGAATAATCATAAGTCAAACAGATTAATGCCCGCCAGACGGCCGGCTAACAAGGTTGACTAGCGACTGTTGGTAGCTATGTACAGCCACCAATAGTCGGGTCGCTACTAGCCACTAGTCGGCTGACTATTGGGTCAATGAAATGCTTTTTCCAACCAATCACAAAAATGTTAATTGTTTGAGATTTACAGATTATCCAAGTATAAATACAGAAACCTAACTTTGTTTATCAGTATACACATAAATCAAACCTTAGTTTTGAGCTCTGGTGAGTCAATAGCAATTTTGTGAAAAAAATGGGAAGAGTGTGTTCAAGAATAGCAAAGCCCTAGTTTGATCAACCAATGTAATTTAGATTTTGATCATTTCTGCTTCTTCTCTCTACCTAATCCAGTCATAAAATCAGTGGTAAGTGCTGATTTGATAATCTCACTTTCTTTTCCCATGCTTTTTTGCTCCAATAGGCCTAACCTACGTACATGACGAACATGTAGATAAACAATATAGGTGGTTTCAAGTTCTTTTCCCAAATCCAAGTTTTGAGAGCATAGATTCAAGTTAGTAGAAGAAATCCAACCAGGGTGAGTGGAATTCCTCTAACTAACCAAGATCTAACAGATAACAAGTATAACGTGGAGAAATATAAATGATCATACTCCGCCGTGTTTTATTGTATTAAGACTTAAATCCCTAGATTGAGATTTCTAGGCGTATGATTGATCATATCAGAAAAACAGTGATAAATTTGGTTGTTTTAAGCTTGGGAATGATTATGTATGGATTTCATAATAATCCAACACATTTGAGTTTGAGGCACTAGTATACCCTGGTTCGCCCGAAATTCATAGTTATAAGTTATCCCAGAAATCATAAATGTATTGCATGTTTATTTCTAGCTACAATCTCAAGTTAGTAATGTGTGGAACATTCTTTTCTATTCATATCTAGCATACGGTGTGGAATCCTATTTGTACTGTCTATACACAGAATACAAATATGAAACTGACTGAGCTAAGTACATATCTAGGCTAAGAAATGTAGACTAGATGCATAAACAATAAAATTTATGAGATCGATTGGATTCTAGATGTCCTAGACACCGTAGAATCCATCATTAAGGTATATAATGCGAAGGAGTAAATTTACATATCGATTGGCAGAGTCCATCGTAATGTTGGCGAAGACTAACATTGGCACATGGGGGATTAAGCCCAACAAGGACAATCTCTTTATTAAAGTTTGGTACCTAACAATAACCAAATATCCCGGCATACCTAGTTTGTAGTTCGTTCGGTTACTACTCAATGAGCCAACCATTAGGGAACCAATGATGTAGACAGCATAAGCTTAGTGTTTTGACTCGCCACTTGTGGACTAGGGGTTTACTAGAGAGTCAAATTTTATACAGCCAACAGATATAGCCGTCGAGACCAGACGTGGTGAGCCTCGTTGCAGGACGGCGAGCTAGTTCAGTAGAGTTAAGTTTCAGGTCTACTCTAAGTCTAGTACGGTAAAATTATAGCTTGATGTGATACTTTCATATGTTGTGTTACAGTTCATGTGAGTTCAGGGCATAATAAAAGGAATGAGAAATTAATCCATTATGACTCGTGCTTTACTTATTTCGATTATATTAGTAACTTGCCATAATGCATATTCTTCTAGAACTTAGTATTATAATTTAAGGTAGTATTAAAATTTAAGATGTGACTCCCATGCTTGTATCGGACCTGCATGTATATTACTTAACCAATCGAGTATCTAGATTTTTTATGGTAATTGAGCATCTAGATTATCATGGCTAGCTAGAAATTTCCACACACTGAGCCACACTTCACTGAAACTATTGTTCAGGTAGAAGTACTTATCAACACTGAGCCACACTTCACTGAAACTATTTTACGGGTAGAAGTACTTATCAACGGGTATATCCACAAGCCTGTTATCAGCATGAGTAAAGGAGCAGAGGTGTGTAGATGAGTAGTAGTTTAGTTTGGACTAGAAGGTCTCTTACTCCCTCTGGTCCCAGGTGTGTGTGAAGATGAGAGAAGTTTTGAAATATTTTATATGTGACGTAAATTATCTGACAGTTTTAGTAGTATTGGATTATCATTAGTTTACTTTTCGCTTCATTATGTTAAAATACTAGCAATATGAGCCATAGCCTTTGATTCAACTTCAGCACTAGAATGAGTAACAACCACTTGTTTCTTACTGTGCCATGTAACTAGGTTTCCCCAAACAATTTGTACAAGTCAAATCTTGATTTCATGTCAATCTTGCTACCATCATAATATGAATCAGAGTCCATGTAATACCACTATCATACATACAACAGCACTGCCCTTTTCTAAGACACTCTTAAGATATTGAAGAATATGGCAGATTGCATTCTAGTGACATAGTTGTGACTTGTCCTAGATACATGCCAACCAAACCAACAGTACTAGTGATATCTAGACAAGTTACGGTTAGATGTATAAGTTTACATATTGTTTTCTCTATATCTTGTTGTCAAGAAATAAGGGTGAAAAGTCTTCATCATCCCAAGGAACATTGACATCGAGAGGTGTGTCTGCTGGTTGATGCTAAGAGTACCAATGTCGTTGAGGAGGTCTAGTATGTGTATCCTTTCTGATCAGCTAAAAGAGGTGATACAATAAACTAAAAGTATCTCAGATTGTCAAGATCCTTGGTAACAAAATACTTGAACATATATTGTTTGATTACATGGATGCGGTCAGAGTTATTCCCAGGAAGAATTATATCATCAACATAATAGGAAGTAACTAGCATGAGATCTGTAGAAACCGGTTTTCAGAAGAATCTGGCTTAGTTTCTCAAACCAAGCTTTTGATTTAGGCCATATAGAGCTATAGACTTTAACGAAATCCCCTAGGCAACAAGCCTAGGATGTTTCTCCGTGAAGATTGTCTCTTCTATATATCGTATATGAAGGCATTCTTAACATCAAACTAAAAGAAAGGCTAGTCAAGATTTGCAGCAATAGAGATAAGAATGTGATAAAAGTGTGTGTGACTAGGGATAACATCTCAAAGTAATCCACTCCATAAATTTGAGTGGTAGCCTTCAACAAGTCTAGCTTTAAGGCTTTCAATTGTTCCATCAGGTTGATACTTCACAGTACAGACCCAACAACAGCCCACAGAAACACAAACAGAAGAAAGATCTACCATTTCCCATGGTTGTACTGGCATCTGCCTAGGCGGCCCCTTGTGTTCTAGAACTCAGGCGCTGAACCCAAGTAGGCCTTTTGGGCAGCCTATGCGACTTGGAAACCCGCCTAGGCACTTAGGCGGGCGGGCTGCCTAGGTGTGGTGGGCTGACTATGGGCCTGATCTTCTAACTTTGAATATAATATGTCCATTTATTATCTAGATATAAACAAAATAGCTATCTTAAACAAATGTGTTGCTGCCCTTTTTTATTTCTTCTTTCTCCTCCCACTATTCTACAAATTATTTTTCTTTTTCCTCCACCAAGCAGCAATGGTGCTACTATGCAGTGTTTTCTTTTCTTCTTTCTATTTTTGTTCTTTTTTCTTACCCCTCAATTTCTCTGTTTTGTTTTCTTTCTGCTCCAAGTAGAAACTTTGTTGCCCCGTTCTTCTTCTTCCTCCCATGTTTCCTACTATTTTGTCCTCCTTATGCTCCTTACGTATTCTATTATGTTTTCATTTTTCTATATTCCTTTCATTTTCTGTTACTATTTTACATTTTTTCCTTCTTTTGTCTGCCCCACCTTCATGTTGATGTGTTTTGCTTCTTTTCTGCATCCATCTCCTCCCACACTACTGCTTCATTCTTATTGTTCCTCCTTCCAAATTTCCTCCTCTTCCTAGTTCCTACCATAGTCACAAAATTCTCCAAATTTTTGAATTATTCTAGTATAATCACGAATTTTGCATGTGACAATGCAACGTACGAGTTACTCACAAATTTGATGAATTATCCCTGAATTTCATGAATTGATCCTGAAATTCAGAAATTGTATATATGTGAAATATGAACGTGTTATATGATTTGGCATTCTGGTTTAGAGAATTTTCTGGTTTAGTAAGCAAATCATGTGCGCATAGTATTGTTCGAATTTTATCCATTTTTTTCCTGAAGTGAACTTTACCGAATCTTTGTTGAATGTTATTCAAATTTTCCACAATCTTTTAATGTCAAAATTTTCAACCTCGCCGAATGAAATCTGAATCCCAATTCATGACTTCCTGCCGGATCATATATTGCTCATGAGTCAATATATATAACTATATGTGTGTGGACTAAAAATAACAAATAATAAATAAATAATATATAGAAAAAAAAACTAGGACGCCTAGTCTTCCGCCTAAGCCTCCTGGGCAGGGACAGGTAGACCGCCTAGACAAACTAGCCAAATCCCATGTACGTCATTCAAACAAGGCATTGAAGGCAATATGTTCTTCCATGGCCTTACGTCATCTAATGGAGTCTTTAGAATCCCAATAGCGGAGAAAGTAAAAGTAAAGCAAGAAAAAGAAGAGTTGAAACAGTCTTGGAAACAATATGTTGCAATGTCATATGTGGCACAAGAGTGCAGGCCTTTGAGATCAACAATAAATTTATCAAAATGAGAGACATTGACAATAAAATTATCTACACGAAGAAGTGTGAGGTATCCCTTCTTAATGACGTCTTTAGTGATGGTATACTTGTAGAGGCTTACTTTGGATGGGCAAATTCTCCACTTGAACATGCATGGGCAAGGGAACAAGAGATGGTGAGGTTGATATCTTAAGGGTCAAGAAATGCCTAGTATTTGAATAATACAGTGTAGTTTCAAAGGAATCACATCATAATTAAGAATCAATGTGTATCTGACCAGATCATAATGGTAATCATTCAGCTAAAAGGGATAGTTAAGAAAATGCATATCGTGGCACGGATAAAAAAATTATCATGGCCAAGGGTGAGAATTTTCGTAAAGCATGTACAACAAAAATTCTTGGTTGTAAAGGGAAGGAGTCACTTGTAGGATATAGGAAGAAGTGGATTTTGTTGTTTTAAACTGAAGTGGACATTTGATTTATTAGGAACCATGTGTTTAGAGCTTTAAGCCTAAATGTTTGGTAACATGGGAGTGGAACATGATAGTTCTAACCGTGGTATTAAATGTCGATGACATCGGACGAAAGGTCGACGATTTTGTGGTGTCGACGGCAGGCTAAGTCAATTCCAAGGAAACATCCCTATCCGTAAACATCCTCGACATATCAGGCCTTGTCGTTGACATCAGCATACTTTTCGATGAAGTCGGCCTAGACTCATTCAAAAATTCCTCAACTTCCCCAACATCAGTCGAAGTCAGCAACATTCGTCAATTGTTTTGCAGAGTGTTGTGTGAGGGGTGAAGTGAGCTTAACTTAAGGTAATTTTGATGTTATTTTTTATTAATCTAAGCTAATATTAGTAGATGTACCTCCTCTCTACTAAATATACCACAGATGTACACATTTTTTGTAGATATACTCATTAGTCATTACCACATTTCTCTTCTACTACCCCTCCCAAATTCATATTTGGGAGATGGCTACATCTTGTATATGCATATAACTGTGTTTTTCTGCATATATATAACTATGTGGATGGTTATATGTAAACATATGTGGTGCTTCTGAGCTAGATTTGATCAAATCTATCAGTTTTATCACAAATTCACTGTTTTTAGCTTTATTTTTGTTTAAGTTATGTTGAAGTTTGGTTGAAAAATCCTTGAAATTTCCTTGATGCTTCCACAAACTTCCGCTTCCACACATGTCAAAGTTGACTGGAAGCCGACGTAATGTTCCATGATTCTTACTTCTAACGACACCCAAAATGTGGTGGTTTTGCATTATGCATGTTAGAGAGTCTGTTTATTAGTTATTTATATTGTCCTTGTAATATGGGCCTCACTGTGTCTTGGCCCATTAGGGTTTAGTTGTGTCTTGTATGTTTCCCTATTTTCCTATATATAGGAGCAGGGTTGCCTCTTATCAATATAACGATTTGCTTTCTTTTATTATTTGACATGGTATCAGAGCAGCAATCTTGAGCCGTCGTCGTACGTGAGAGAGAGAAACAAGAGGGAGATGTAGCCGGCGGGCGGCCACCCTTCTTCCTTGTGGGTCGGCTGCCCGCAGGCTGTTCCATGGTTTCCGAGGCTATTTCTTTCATTTTTTGCTGCTCCGGGCGTCCTTTCCTTCAGCGCTACAGTACTGCTACAGTACTGCTGCGCCGCTACAGTGTGCCTGCTACAGTACGTCGCTACAATACATCTGCTACAGTACGCTGCTACAGTAGCGCCGCCCACCCCTCCGCAGCCCTCAATCCACCTCTAATCCCCTAATAACCTCTATCCTTGTGGCCTAATCCACCACAAGCCCCTCCGTCTAGCTCTGTTTCTCTTTCCGAAATCTCCGGACAGCCTCGATAACTTTCCAATTCTGGCACGTTGACGGAGTGACGGGATTCATCTTCTCTATCTGTCTGCGCCTCATGGTGGAGTGATTAATCATCCATGTTGGCGTAGATTTTTTTCTCTATCTGTTGCCCCTACGTGGGCTTTTCTAAGATCCATACGTGTTGTCGGTTGCCTCCTCCACCTATTTGCCTACAGAAAAACTTTACCTTTACCATTGTTTTTTGACTCTCCACACCAACCACTCCTTTACTCCTTCCGTGCTTGGTGTGAGGGGGAGAAATAGAGAAGAGATGAGATGAAGAAGAAGAATTTCATTCTGTTGTTCTATTTGGTATATTTTGCTGCTAGATTGTTTATTCATCATCTACATCGACTGCTGATGTGAAGTTGCATACTTGGACGTCATCTTTGCTACTTGTGCTATGATTAGCACACTTTACCTGCTGCTTTGTGCTTTTGCACTTTCTGCTGTCCGTGCTTTATTTGCACGTTGACTTTCCACTCTGTGGACCAGCACTCTCTGGATTTATGACGTCTACTACTGTGATGGATGTTTTATAAAGAGGGAAGATGATGAAGACATTTGTTGCTGACTTTACATGGAGCTTCGTCTACTGGAGTTATGTATTTGCTTGCTACTCTGCGATACTGGTCTTCTATCTGCCTACGTCGTCGACTCTCTACTGTTGTGCGCCAGCACTCTCTGGCATGTCTGTGCCTTGTTTGCACGTCGACTCTCTACTACTGTGTACCAGCACTATCTGGCTCGTCTGTGCTTTATTTCGCACGTTGACCCGTCTGTACTTTATTTGTACGTTGACCTCTACTGCCTGTGATCCAGCACTCTCTGGACTTTGCTGCCTGTGACCCAGCACTCTCTGGCTACTACGACGACGACGTTGATGAAGACCTTGGTGCCTATCAACTATTATATCTTTTGCTCCAGATGATTGTGTTGCTGCTTATTTCTGCTCCAGATGATCGAGAAGCTTCTGTGACCTGCTTGTCTTCTTGCCTGGAGTATCTACTTGAGGGGGAGTGTATGAGTATTTGTGTGCTTTATTGTAATATTGAGGGGGAGCAATTTCTTGTATGGGCTTGGTTTATCCTTTTATTTCTGTCTATTTGTTTTCTAGTTTGACTCTCTATCTGCAAGCTGATTTGGGATTCTCCCAACTTCAGCTTGAGGGGGAGTGTTAGAGAGTCTGTTTATTAGTTATTTATATTGTCCTTGTAATATGGGCCTCACTGTGTCTTGGCCCATTAGGGTTTAGTTGTGTCTTGTATGCTTCCCTGTTTTCCTATATATAGGAGCAGGGTTGCCTCTTATCAATACAACGATTTGCTTTCTTTTATTATTGAATGTCAAATAATAAAAGAAAGCAAATCGTTGTATTGATAAGAGGCAACCCTGCTCCTATATATAGGAAAACAGGGAAGCATACAAGACACAACTAAACCCTAATGGGCCAAGACACAGTGAGGCCCATATTACAAGGACAATATAAATAACTAATAAACAGACTCTCTAACAATGCAGTCCCATTTTATTGAGATCTGTAGGAACATGAGGTTTGATGATAGGTTCTTGGTCCCTCTACAAGTTGTTGAGGCGGCTAGGCGGCGCCTAGGCGGTCAGGCGCCCAAGGGTGGTTTGCTTAGGTTGTCGCCTACCTAAAATGGAAATTAGGCACTAGGGCGCGCCTAGGACCGCTTGGGAGACCGCCTAGGGGCGTTTGGGGCGCATGGACAGTTTTTTTCCTAGATTATTTTTTTTCAATGTCTTTTTTACATCTATTTCAAATGTGCAAGTATTTTTCATGTGTTTTTGAGTGTCACCTCACTTTTACATGACTATTTAGGGTGTAGAACGTTAAATATACACATGCAATACATTGAAATATGTTATGTTATTATGTGTGTGTGCGCGCGCACGCATTGGGGGGGGGGATAAGTAGCGCCTAGGTTGTCTAGGAATCCTAGGTGCCCAACTGGGCCAAAACATCTCCTGACCACCTTGACAACGGATCGTCAATTTGGACAAAATTTAGAGAATTGCGGCTCCAAAAAATTTTATGGGTGAGGTGAAATGAGTTTTGGTCTCAGCAAAAAAGGTTTTAATAATAGGCGAAACTTACAATCTAGAGAGGTGATTGGTTTGGTTTAGTCCCAAAAAAAAATATTAAACAATGATGTTATTTGGTTTGAGGGTGTAGTTAAACCAAACCAAACCAATATATTTTTTAATGTTAATATAATGTGATAAAGTATAAGAAGGTTGTCCGATATAATTGATTAGAGGATCCCCCTCTACATATAGGAGAAGGGGGAAGCGTACAAACTTTAGACTAAACCCTTATGGGCCAAGACACACTTGAGCTCATATACAAATACACTCAAATAACTTAATTAACTAAATTAACCAAATTCTCTAACAATATATACTCATCTAAACTTAATTATATAGTTACCGATAACTTTGTGTGTGTAGTCGGCAAAGAGTAGCTAAGTGGTAGCAGACATGGAATGAGGTTTCGTCGAAATCATCGAAATTTCGCTCGAAATTTCGATTTCGATGCTATGTGGTACCGAAACCTGCGACTGTTTCGATTTCGATGATTTCGATGAGTTTCGCCAAATTTCGACGATTTCGATGAATTTCGCCAAATTTCGATGAATTTCGCCAAATTTCGATGAAAATTTCGATAATTGCAATCCTTGTTGTTTTTGTTGATTTTTTAAGAGGAGCAAAGGGGGATTGGGGTCATTTCACCATTTAGTACTCATACATAGTATATAGTTATAGTATATCATAATTGCATTGCATTTCCCTAATATTTGCTATTCAAATTATTAAATACTTATGTGATGCATGCTATTTTAGTTTCTGCAATGTGGATGACATGTATCCTAGTGGTGATTTATTAGACAATGAGGGTGCTAGGAAGCCAACCACACCAACAAATGATGATTTAGCTTGGAAACATTGCACTAGTATTCTTGGGACCAATGAAATGGTTGACTATTGAGTCAATATCAGCAACAAACTATAAACCCAAGTAAAATGTGTGGGATGCCCTACATATCCAATATTTGATATTATAACACGAACAAATACATGCATGTATATAGCTCATACTTACAAAATTGCATAACTTAATTCCTACATTTTGTCATCGAAATCATTCATCGAAATCCTCAAGAAACAGGACAGTTCCCTTACCTCCCACATGAAGGACCCCCTCCCTAACCTACCCCCACATAAAATTTTATTGCATAAAACGATGCATTTAGGTGTAGAGATCACACCTGTAAAATTTCATAAATTAATTCATTCATTTTGGCGTCGAAACGGGCACAATTGCATTTATCGAAATTTCTGTCGAAATTTCCATAAATTTCGATTTCCATGCTGTCGAAACGGTATCGAAATCGGATACCTCGTTCCTTGGTAGCAGATAGGTAACCCCAATAAATGGACTTGGGATTAACCTCTAAAACAAATTAACCTCGTCATGTAGGTCGGCCCAGTGTGTGATTTAAACACCCCCTCTAATGTGTGAGTAGCTGAGAGGAGCGAGAGATCACTATGTTGGGATGGGTCCATTAATGGCCCTGTCCGAAGGAGGTTCTCTCGCATACCAAAAAAAAGGTTAAATAATGCTAATTATATATAACTAAGGTTTCAAGTAATAGAAAAGAAAGGAAGTTGTACACTATATACTGAAGTTGAAGTTGGATGGATTATATTGATGCAGAAATTTACAAATAGTTCTAATTTATGCATTGCTAAACTATATTTATTTGAGTTAGTTGTTTTTTATCTTGTTTATAGTTAAGGATGATGACTAATGGTGGTATTATCCATGAAATGTCTCAAACAACTTTGTAGTTTCTTACATAGTAGTTTGAAACAAAATTATATATAACCAAACTATAAAATCACTACTCAGCTTGGTTTGATTCTGGAATAGTTAATGGTTTGGTTCAATCTGAAAAGTCATAAACTAATATGTATAGTTTGGTTTGTAGTCTTAGTAGTAAGCCAAACGGATCCGAACATAGTTTTAGTAATAAACCAAACCGATCCAAATGTAGTTTTAGTAGTAAACCAAACATGTCTGAACTATGCCAACCGCTACTTGAGTGTATAGACGATGTTGTACACTCAAGTGGTATTTACATATCAAGGCCAAGTGGTGTTTACATATCAAGGCCATTCATTTGAAATATCCAAACTATTTATCTCCCTCCAATGACAAATATGAACTACACATACAATTTTAGGTCATCTGCAGACTTGTAAGTCGCTCATCCAAAAGATGAGGGCAGCGATGGACATAAATTTTAAAAGTGCATTTTTGTAGTCTTTGGATGCATGACCTATATGTGTCTAAATGAGTTCAAAGTACATCTCTGGGCCACTTATATGGCAAGACGGGTTGAGAAGCTCTAAGTAAGTCTTGTAAAGCATTCTAAAATGCTCTATAATGTAGAACGACTAAAACTTTTTTCCCTGCACTAGTTTTTGCCCAACTACTTTGCTCCTGTGCAGTTGAATTAAACAAAGTAAACAATGCATTGCTATGACCAAAGCATGCTCTGCAAAGTCGGAAAAGAAGTGGCAAAATGAGTCATACGAGATCTTTGTGTTTCTTTTACTCATCTTGATAAAATCATCACCCTCCTTGCCTTTGTGGTTATAGAAGCAAATTACATAACTCCCCTATGTCTTTCAGCATCAGATCCAAACAATGTGCAGCACATGGGTCCTAAACAGATGTCTATGTATTGTATCAACTTCTTACTTGCACTCGCATTATTAGTACCATTGTTTATAATGACTTGGACCACGTTTTTTGCCCCAATCCTATCTATTGCCTCATCAAGCGCAGATAACATATACCAAGCTGTATGAACTGCAGAAGTAACATCAATAGAATATAAATAGAAAGACGCTCCAGGGAATTCGCAAGGAAAATAATTAATCCTCTCCATCTACTATGAAATCAATCATCGGATGTTAAAGAGTACAACCATGAACTTTCCAACGTTCCTCATGTTCTCACTCTAATTCCTTTGTGGGTGGATAGTTCTCCAGTTTTTAGGATTTGCTCTGATATCATGTGGAAAAGGTGAATAGGGAAGGAAAACTATATGATCTACCAATGAAACCATGCTCCCATACAATTATAGGACTTGAACAATAGGGGCCACAGACTCAATCCCATGTTACACGAGAAATAATAGTTAACTAAACAGACTCTAACAACAAGAAATGCATTCTTGTGTAATTTACCTTTCCACTTTTCATTCAAAACTATATTAAGTTGAGGTTTCCAACAAAGGAGTTTAGTAATTCACCAAGAAAACAAAGGAATCTAGTCACTCATTTTCAACAGTTACATTTGATAAAATAAATAAGTATAAGAATCTAAATTATTAAACAATATGTTGACATATTATATCATGGATTGTAAATTTCACAAAGTCATCAACATAAAATCGTTGAAATTTTCCATTCCAACAAGTGGGACATACAAAATGCAACTTGACCTAACTGCGGGTTTGGGATTCAGTGGAAATTTATTTGATTTTGATGGAATCTCAAAAAAAGTTATATTTGTTTTGTCACAGTGTCGACTGAAACAATGAAATCTGCTAGGACATTTTATACATATGTTAGAGCACACTATGCTATATTGTTATACACATTAAGATTATCGTATGTGGTAACAACAAAAGTGTAAGCCAGAAAAAGGTATGCCTACTAAGATGGATTTCTCCTTCCCCTCATAGTTTTCAAGGCTGTCAGGCGGCTACTTTGGTTGAGCTCTCAAGGCTCCTTAGGAGCCCAAGCAATAAGTTTTTTCAATAATTACAATCTAATACATTTATTATATATAAGTATATATGAATATTACATTTGAAATTGTATAATACCAACCCAAATCCCCATAAATAAATTAAAATAGATGTAACTAGATGAGTTAAGATTAAATTAGAGGCAACAAGATCTTAAAATAATTCCATACTATAATACATATCTTATAACTCCAATAATTCTTAGAATTCTCTAACTAGATACTGAATTATTGAGAAATTACAGCGTGCAAATAATAAGAGATGTAGATGTACATTACCAATATAAATGATAAGAAATATGTGACACAATAAATGAAGAGAATGTATTTCAATCCACATATCCACTTCTATAGATAAAAACCTGACAGTTGTAGTTTTTAGTTGTAAACCCCACTTTCCTTACCCTAAATGATAAACGTAAATGTCAAAATGGTATGTTGTTGTACTACTTGGGCCTTGCATAGATATATTAAATTTGTAGGTTTGGGTCGTTTGGCCATGGTTATTTGGGCCCTTACATGGCCTGACCCAACAAAAAAAAGTGTGGTGGGCACCCGTCCAGGCGGTCTAGGTGCCTACTCGCCCATGCGCCCTGGGTGGCCGCCAATTTGGGCCCAATAATCAGGCTGCCAGCTAGGCGACCCCCCCCCTTGGGTGTTCGATCGACTAGGCGGCGCCTAAGTGGTTCCCAGGCGAACGCCTCAACGACTATGCTTCCACTCTACTATAATATGCATATTTAAGGTGGAATCATTCCAAAATAAGGGTTTTGCATACATCTCAATTTTTCTTGGATTTTGTGAACTCAACTATGTTTCAGATAACAGTATGCATCTAATCTTACCATATCTACATCTGTTAACTACATTCATGTCATATTTTGACAAGGTTGTAAGAATTGAACTTGTGAGCGAAACGGTGAGGCTCCCGGTTCTCGGTTCACTGGTTCAACCAGTGGTTGGACCGGTTCAGCCAGCGACATCAACATGACATTATAACTTGTTTTAGAATTATCTTATAATATTTTAAAAATCAAGGAAAGTTAAAACGTATCAAGGATAATACTTAATATAGCATATAAATGATAATAATTCAGATGAACACTACACTTCTTATGCCAAATTACAGTGGAATAGCAAAGAGAGATGAGAACATGGAAGGAGCAAGAGGGAATAAACATAAAATTGGGCCCGAGGGTCAAGGTATACACATGGCTAAGAACCACCTGGTAGGAGAAAACGGGGACTGGTTCAACCGGTCCGTTGACCCATTTTGGCCGACTTGATGTCATTTCCAGTTTGTCAGATAACCGAATCATCCTAGCCACCAGTTCCTGGTTCGACCGATTCAACTGGCCGGTTCAATTCGGTTCTGAAAACCATGTATCTGACTTATTTCTCCTGAGTTATTTCAATTTCTTATAATTTATATTTATCTTGATTTACACATTTAAAGTGAATCGTATTTCAAGTACAATAACATGCAATGCTACACAATAATCTACGTATATACTGACCAGTCAATTTGACAAGTTGAATCAGTAACTAGTGGAGGAAGTGGTCCAAGACATCCCTGGAACTCTTTAAAAGCTCGCTAGAGCATGAAAACCGATTGGTCAAATTGGTTTAATGATCACATTTTCCACAAACCGGCAAGTCTACTCTCAGTCATAGAATTGATCTTTCCCCTAAAGTATGAGAAAATTTTTGCAATTTGTTGTAAATGATGAGATTTGGATTGTTAAATGCTAATCATGATCATGCAATTGAGAAAATGTAATGCTTGATTGAGAAACTTCATGCTAGATCAACACCTTTTATAGTTTCTTAAGCTCCGTATAAATACCATTAAGAACGCTAACACAGATATTCAGTGTTTGTTGATAGCTTAAACAATTAGCGTAAAGGATTTTCCCTAATTTTATCTTATTTTCCATGTTATAACCTTATTTCTATCAGATAATTAATATTTACATGGTATTCCAAGTGTCATTGATTGAATTGGTTGGTCCAATTAGTGGAGAACCAACCGGTAGCCCATTCCGTTCAATTGTTTCAACCTTGATACTGATTGTATAAATGCTTGAATCATAAACATGTTTGTTTACTTTTACTCAGTGTAGTCGTGGGATTACATTTTGCCTTGATTTGACACTTCACCTGTAATTAGTGTTCGATTAATAACTACACCCTACAGATTGTTGTATCCTTCAGGTTTCATTGTTGTTGATTGCATTGTAAGAGAGTATTCCACTGACGTTGTAGATTGAGTATTCCACTAACGTTGTAGATTTATAGGTTGAAGATGTGTTTGTTTGTGTAACAATATTGTGTTGATCACCATGATTTGCATCGACAATTTCTAGTGCCTATTAAAATATTCAGCAAATTTCCTATTGACTAACTGGAATTTCTGGAGTATCCATGGCCAGGTGAAATGGTGGCAAAGTCGACCTCATGAATCCATGCATTATGTGTAGGTGAAAGATACAATGAAGACATACTTACATAGATACTAGTTCCCCACTTGGAATGTGAATCC
Source organism: Alisma plantago-aquatica (assembly GCA_963693085.1). Classification (NCBI taxonomy): domain Eukaryota; kingdom Viridiplantae; phylum Streptophyta; class Magnoliopsida; order Alismatales; family Alismataceae; genus Alisma; species Alisma plantago-aquatica. Next base: position 1,094,458,378 of record OY856411.1, read on the forward strand.
ATGAGGAAGCAAATTAAAGAAAAGCATTGAACTCAAAATAAAGGAAGTTAGAGAAGTTGTTCATGTAGTCTTTTCTTATTTGCTTTCTTTATTGGGTTCATTATGTAAATGTTCTCTCCTATATAATAAATGTTAACCTGCTACAGCAGCATATTGCTTTGGCGCATTACTTTCACATGGTATTAGACCAAGCCCTAGGGATTTAACCCTAGTTGTCGATGGCTTTGCTTCCCTCTCTCTCTCCCTCTTATTTCCACACAGTTGTCGCCTCTCTCTCCCATCGACGGGCGTCGTCGACCTCTCCATCCCCTCCATCTCCGCTACAGCATGGTGGTTGCTTGAAGGACTGTCATTGGGTGTATATTGTTAAACAGAAACCGAACGGATTTATTGATAGTTTGAAGGCTCGATTGGTGGCCAAAAGGTACACTCAAACACATGGAGTGGACTTGTTTGAGACGTTTTCTCTTGTTGCTCGACTGAATTATGTATGGATACTTCTCTCTGTTGCTACTCATTATGATTGGCCTCTTCTCCATATGGATGTCAAAAATGCATTTCTTCATGGTGATTGATCTTCTTGAAGAGGTGTACATGGAGCAACCTCCTGGGTATGCTGCTTAGGGAGTGTCAGAAAGTGTGCAAGCTGAAGAAATCCTTGTAAGGCTTGAAGCAATCACCACGTGTGGTTTGATAAATCGAGCATTGCACTTATATAGTTTGGGTTCAATCCGTCTTCTACTAGTCACTTTTTTGTGTGCAAATCCTCTCGTGGCACTTTTATTCTTGTTATATACGTGGATGTATTGTCATCACAAGTGATGATCTTACTGGCATTTCACAGGTCAAGGAGTGGCTACAAACACAATTTCAGATGAAAGATTTGGACAATCTTCATTATTTCCTTAGAATAGAGGTGTTGCGTTCCAAGAAAGACAAATCTTTCTCAGCAAAAATATGTTCTAGATCTGCTAGAGGCAGACATGACACAATGCAGACCAGTCTCCACGCCTATGGAGTATCACACCAAGGCGGCTATTTCTACTGACAGTGATTTTACGGATCCAGCAAAGTACATATGGATTGTGGATAAGATGATCTATTTGACGCTAACTCGTCCTGATATATCCTCTGCAGTGGGAGTTGTTAGCCAGTTCATGAGTGCACCCAAGATGTCATATTGGATGGCGGTCACCTGGATCTTACATTATATTTAAGGATCGCCATGGAAAGGTCTCATTTGTTTAACAAGGAAGGATCGCTTGTTCACTTCCTTGAAGCGTATTGGATATACTGATGTTGATTGGGCAGGCAATGTTAGAGATAGATGATCCACCTCAAGATACAGTGTGTTCCTTAGGTTACAATAAGTGACATGGAGGAGCAAGAAACAAAACGTGGTAGCATGGTCCAGCATAGAGGCTGAATATCAAGCAATGGCAAATGCTTGTTGTGAACTACATTGGGCTATGTCCATATTATCTGAAATGGGAGTGTCTGTTGAAACTCCGATAGCTCTCATGTGTGATAATCAGGCAGCCATTAACATTACTAGTAATCATGTGTTCAATGAGCAGACAAATCACATTGAGGTGGCGTAACGACCCCGTCTCCTGGTAACCCCCAATTAAGGGAGACCAGAAGGTCAGAGTCATTATCCCAATTAACAGGATCAAAGGTTCAACAAATAATCAATAACAATTATCAAATTTTACCAACTAAACTGAAAACTGGTATAAAATAAAACTTTACATACCTTTTTGAAAATTGGGATATCTACTTCTATCCGCATCAGGAGTCTACTCTAACTAATCCTCCTTTGTACTTTAACTCTTATTTAATTTCACATATGCCACTTTATTGTTTGTCCTTTTCAAACTTGTACCTAAAACGCCGACAAACAAAACGTCGGTCAACATATCGGAATATGCTGGTATGTGGGGACAACCAAAATTTTGCACATATGGATAACAATTTAATTAACACAATCACGTTAATTAACAAGCCAAATTACATTTTTCAGTATACATTCTCCACCGCTTTTGCCCTAACCCTGGCATACCCCCTTTCGGGTTTCACTTTTACCATTGACTTAAGGCCACCTTCTCAATCCCGAGCTTGGTGCCTGGGGTCACCACTCATGGTGCCCTCTAGTCATGCAATATCATAGGCCACCTTCTCAATCCCGAGCTTGGTGCCTGGGGTCACCACTCATGGTGCCCATGGGTCTTCCCTCCTAGGCTTGACCTCTTTGCATCATCCATCAGGGTGGCATGTAGGTGCAAGAATACATACTTCTATTATTAATGTGATAATCATAGTGACTTTATGATTTGCAGGTATGAACATCCAACTGATAATTTGCATTCAATGCGGTGAATCATTCGGGAAACTCTTCGGGAAACTAATGCGATTAACCATAATTAACCACATACCTGTTGGGTTGATTTAAGATAGAATTAATCCACACAAGTAAGAAATTCAAGTAAGCAAGCACACACATCAAGAACCTGAAACAATCATTCAATTGTCCTTTTATTACTCACGTCATCAAGATTTATTAAACCTAGCTCGCTTCCTAGGGTTTCTAGTCTACTTTTAGGGTTTCCTTTGCAATTAGGGTTTCCCTTCATCTTTTATTATTTTAAATCCTAATTACTCATAAACCCCAGTTATCCATCCATTCTTCACAAAAGATGTTAGGGTTATCCTTTAACAATATTTAACCTTATTTTCGGATAAAAAGCACCATTATCTATCAATTAAGTCCATTAAGCCCCTTTTCATTAGAGCTACCATTTTTATCCTTTTAATCCATGACAAGATCGTTATGCTCATTTATCATCAATTCATAGTTCATTATGGTATAAATCACATATGAACTCTATTTATCATTAATTCCATCTTTAACCATTAGAAAACCCTAATTTCTACATTAAGGGTATTTATCCACAAATAGGAACTTTTATACTTGAAATAGCTTGGAATTATCATCTCTCAACATAATTCATAATTTTGAATAATTAAAGCCATTAATAATCTCATTCACTAATATTAGGGTTTCAAGGCCCATTAAAGCTCATTCACTAATAATTACGTGCAAAATTCATCTTTTTTTATCTTAATGTATCTCTTTATGATTAACAGGCTAATATCAACTTTAATCATCCATTAAACCCTACTAATCACATTAATTATATCAAAAATAGGGTTTCTTAACCATTAATTCATTAAAGTTAATAACTTCCTTTACTTTTCGAATTGCAAGAGAAATTAGCTCCTAACAATAGTTTTATTAGATTCCTCTCATTTTTCTGAGCAAAATTCATGTATAATGCGCATCCATCCGAGCTACGGTTAAATAGATATGAAATTCGCAAAATTACTTACTTTGGGCCAATCAGAAGTTGCCACATCGCCTATCCCATGCAACGTTGTAGTTTTTGGAAACATAACGCAATTACGCGTTTACCCTTGTGTGAGTAATTGGTTCTTTAGCCCGCGGGAGGGCAAAACCGTCCAACGGCTCCTTCTCCATCAACCTCACGCAGCTCGACTGCGTTGCCCTAGCGGCCGACCTGCAGCCAAGTGCGGGCTGCCCCCTCTCCTCCAGGGACCGGCGACCATCAGGGACGATGTCCCCACCTTCGACGCCCCTCCCCGCGCTCAGGGCGCTCCTCATCTTGCGTCTAAGAGAGCTGGTTAGTGTTGGCCGTGTCCGCGACCACCAGCAGGCCTTGCAGCCATGCTGCCTTTGTCACGCTTAAGTTCGGGCATGGGAACGACGGCAGAGCTTCCCTTTGGCGTTGTGGAACCTCTCTCCTCGACCGTGGTGACCCCACGCGTCCTCGCTGCCCAGGGTTAGACGTGCTCTCCTCCATCCTAAGGTTTGCTTGTAAAGAAGAAGATGGGAAAGAAAAAAGGATGCTTGGGGTTCTCTGGAATTCGATCCAGGGGGTCTACCCCTTTTATAGGGGAGGATATCCTTGCCCTAGGATGCCCACCTAAGAGGAAACAAGTCCCCTCCTATTAGGAATCACATTCCTTCAAGGAGAAGTATTCTTCTCTCTCCTCATAACCCCTTTGATATCCTTTATTACTTGGATATTTAGGAATACGAAAATTCCTTCTCATTATTATCTTTATTCTTGGCTTTTAATTCATTGGCCATCGAAATTATATTTTCCTTGAGTAGGAAAATATCTCCCTTTTAATAATACCATGAAATTCATTCATTATGCATCACATTATCCTCTTATTTTGCTTTATTGGTATTTTCTCTTTCTTCCTCTTTATTGGGGCTCCTTGGACTCCAAGAAACTCTATGATTTCGAAATTCCTTTTTATTGGATATTCATTATTCTTCAAGATGCATCTTTATGCATTATTTCTCATTATCATGTTTATTTCTTATTAAAATATCTCTTTTTGAGGATTTCTCTGTATTTCTCTTTTATTTTCCTCATTAGTATTCCTTTTATCATTAGGAATCCTTGGGATACGAAATTCCACCAAGGATAACTCAATTATACCTCTTTCCACTTATTTTCCACATTTTACCATTGTTTTCAATTTCTTTCTCAATAAGGAAATACTTAATTGATCTTTTCTTTTCTTGTTATATTATCTATGCAATTTTGGACTCCTTGGAATCCAAGGAACCCAAGAGGCACAAAATCCCTCTTTGGATTTGCCTTCTAGAGGTTTCCACATATTTCTTTCCTTTATTTTCTTATTTACTCAATAATAGAGTTTCTTTTGTTCTTTCTTTGTTACTGGGCCCAATAGCCAATAAAGCCCATAAAACAAACATCAAGGATATTGTAAACGAAACTCATTTATTCAAAACAAATTATATCATCATTTGTTCCAATATCTTTAATATGAGAAATTACATTTCTCTCCACATGAACCCAAAATTGGGGTTGTAACAGGTGGACTGCCATTTTGTCTGTGATCTAGTGCTCTCAGAAGATTCAAACTCCTCATGTCCACACTGGACAACAAGTTGCAGATATCTTCATCAAACCCCATATATCTTCAGCTTTAGCCATATGAGTTCCAAGTTGGGTATGTGCAATGGGTACACTCCAGCTTGAGGGGGAGTATTTGAAAACAGAAACTATTCATGTAGTATTTTCTTTTTCTTTTTTCTTATTGGGTCTATTATGTAAATTTTCTCTGCCTGTATAATAAAGGTTAACCTGCTACAGCAGGGTATCGCTTTGGCTCATCACTTTCACAAAGGAAACATATATTTTCATCCATCTCAGAAATCACTACATCGACGCATTTGTGTAGATATGGATAGGCAGCACACATCCAACAACTAGACTGGAGAATCAACTATTATCAAAATGCCAAATCCACAAAGGAAACCATTTTATAACGCTGGATCCAACACACTTACTCAAAACTGAATGTCACACTTACAAAATTTACACCTTTACTCATCATCATCTAAGCCTCAATCTTAACCATGTTAGTTTCAATTATATGGATCAATCCTTTAGCTCTATTATAGATCTTGTTTGAATTGATGTCAAAAAAAGAGTGAAAAAGTTGTATTATTGATTGTACACCAACCCTCATCCTTGATACAATACTGGGACGGGATCATTTGCACAAGATGTACAAAACATAGGCGGAGTTAAATGATGTTTCATCATTGTATGTACTAGATCTTCCATTTGCAAATGTTTCTTGAGTTAAACGAGCAGCCATGATTTTCTTTTTCTCCTAGGATCAGTGTTAGGTCCTTAAAACCATAATATTCCAAAGTACGAATTGTTGCTACCAACCCTATAGTGCCATTACAACCCCAACTTAAGTAAGCAATTTGCTAACTGTCTGAAATCACTACCAATAAGTGAAGATAAGCATGTGCAATTTTAGAGAAAAATTTTAAAAAATGTTTGGCTCCACAAGGCTTACATGCCTAATCATCTCCCGCCTGTAGCAAAGACAATCCTGCATGTATTCCAACCCCATAGTATTTGTAAATCTGATTCTATTCGAAGAAACAACATCTGTAATAATGATGTTACCACATTTAAGATCAACAAAACCAAGTATAACAGAAACCAAGATAGCTAGATCAAGTGGTGGAATTTCGAAGGAGAAAAGAAATCAGCTTTTTATGATAAACTTATCAAGTAGGTCACTTGGAACTCGAAGTCTAATGTTAACAGTATGTGCATAATATGAGCTCCTACATAACAAAAATTGCCAAAGAGGTTTTAAGGAAATCCAAAGGGTGTGAGTCTCCACAACAAGAGGTTGGGTGGTGGAATGATGAAGTACAAAAGGCTAAATAACTCAAAAGGGAGATTTATATGAGCTGCACGAATATCAAGATGATGCAACTTTTCATAGATACAAGTAAACGAAGAAAGAAGCTATTGTTCAAGAGGCAAGGTCTAGATACTTTAAAGAGATTTATAATAAGATGGACACAAGAGAAGGGGAAATATATATATAAAATGGCTCGTATAAGAGAAAGGGAAGGAAGAGACTTGAGTCAAGTAAAATGCATCAAGAATGAATATGGTAGAGCATTGGTGAAGGATGATGATATCAAGAACAAATGGAGAAACTACTTCCATAGGCTTTTCAATGGAGACATTGTGAATAATATAAGAGACTTGAGTGACATGAAACAAGAAATATTATTTACAACAACGAGTTTCATTAATTGAGGTCAAGAATGCTTTAAAAAGATGAACTTGCAGACCAGACGGCATTCCTATTGATGTGTGGAAGAGTATGGGGATAAAGGAGCTATGTGGTTAAAGAATTTCTTTGGTAAGATTATAAAGAGCAAGAAGATGCTAGATAAGTGAGAAATAGTAGTATAGTCCCCATCTACAAGAACAAACGAGATGTTCAGAGCTACACAAACTACAAAAGCATTCAGTTAATGAGTCATACTATCAAGCTTTGGGAGAGGATTATTGAGAAAAGGCTAAGATCTATAACGCAATTATCAAATAACTAATTTGGTTTCATGCCTAGAAGATCAACAATAGATGTCGTTTTTCTGATAAAAAGGCTTCTGGAGAAGTATGGAAAAAGCAGAAAAGATCTTCATATGATTTTTATTTATTTTGAAGGCTTATGATTGAGTACCCAATGAAGTGGACAATTTGGAGGAAAAGGGTGTGCCAATCCAATAGATTGACTTGATTAATTGCAAATGTTAAGACTTGTGGCGGAGAGACGCCAACATTTCCTATCATAGTTGGGGTACATCAAGGATCAACACTCAGCCCATATTTATTCGTTCTTGTTATGAATGAGTTGAAAAAATGTGTTCAGGATGATATTCGCCTTGGTGTGCGTTATTCGTTGATGACATTTTGTTGATTGGCGAAACTAAAGATGGATTGAATGATGAAGTTAAACTTTGGAGAGTGCATTGAAATTTAATGGATTGATGATTAGTAGGAGCAAAACTAAGTATATACATTGCAATTTCAGTCAATCTAGAATTGTGAATGGTTAGGCCAAGTTGCGCAAAGTGGATGTACCAAACTGTAATAAATTTTGAAACTCGGGTTCTATTATTCAAATAGATGTGAATGTTCAAGACGATGTTTGTTACAAGATCACTATAAGACGGGTGAAATGGAGGAGTGCAACTAGAGTATTGTGTGATCAGAAGATCCCTCTCAAATTAGAAAATATAAGTTTTACAAAATAGTTATACGACCAGCCATTCTATATGGGAGTGAATGTTGGACGGCGAAAAATAAGGTTTCAAAAAGATGAATGTGGTCGAGATGTGTAAGCTGAGATTGATGTGTGGGAAAACAAGAAAAGATTGCTTGATATATGACTATATCAAAAACAAGGTGGTGGTGGCAAGCAATAAAGACAAGTTGCGCGAGGGACGACTGAAATGGAATGGACATGTACAACGCAGACGGACTGATGCGCCTATACGAAGCAATGCTATTGAGTCAAATACTATTAAAAGAAGAAGCGGGTAACGGAGGACCTAATGACTAAAGTCTAAGACTAATAAAGAAGATATAAACTAATCTAAAAGAACTAATCAAAAGGAATAATATTCATCAAAAGATTTCATTCATCAAATTTGTTTTTCTGAAAGCATTACAAAGACTATATATAGGTGTTTAAGCCCAACTCACTAGACAACTAGCCAATATGGGACCACATGCTTTACAAGACAAATTGGAAAAGTATCAAATAACTCCTAAAACACAAGGAAACTAATAAAACATTATAAAAACTACCAAAAAAATATTTAAAAGGCTATGCTCGTCCTACATCTGCTGGCCTAAATTAAACTAGGAAGAGCTTATAAAGAGAAATTTTGAATCTTTACATCTTGATCAGATATGATCAATAATGGAGCTACTTGGAAAAGGAAATACCATGGATCCAACCATAAAATGTAACTAGCAACCTCCTTGATATGGGGTACCCTTTTCATGTGCTTGATTCTCTAATGTGGTCTTCTTTCTTTGCATGTAAAGTGTCATTGTATAGCATGAACGAGCAAGTGTTGCAGTGCCCTAGCAGGAACTTAACATTGAACCTGATTCTTGAGAGCCCTGAGTCACTGAAAAGAACGTGCAAGTGTTGCAGTCTAGGAAGCACGGACACGGACACGAACGCGGGACACGACAATTTTCAAAAATATAGGGCACGGACACGGTGTTGGACGTGGCATACACGCATACATATACATACAAATATACATATACATATTGCATATTGCATATACATATACATACATATATATATATATATTTATAATTATACATATAGACATATACTTTAAGATATATATGTATAAGTATAAATATAGTTGTATACATATATAGACAAATATATATGTATACATATACATGTACATAAATACATACAATGTACACAAATATACATATACATACACATAACATGGAGTTAATACATATAATTTCCGTCTATCCAAATCTGTAAAGCAACTGATTACATGAGATTTAACAAAATAAACTTAAAAGAAATATAAATTAAACCCAAAATTCACTTACGATATGAATGCAGACTTTATAAGAAAGCACTCGTATGTTTCCATTATGAGATAATAAATGATCAACATAGATTAATCTAGAATACATTTGCAATATGAAATCAGGTATGAATGAAGAATGATGAATATAATGAATTTGTATGTCCAATTCCTAGAACACTCGTTATACAATGATGATTTATATATATAAGTATGATGTATAATAGATAAATACGTAATAATCATTAGGAAAAGGATGGGGAGGAGACATGGTAGTGTGTTGGAATAAGATGAGGGAGAGAGAAGATACATCTCTTTTATATAGGGAATTAGTTTGAGCCTGTCGTGTCCATGGCGTCTCAAAGCCGTGTCCATGACGTGTCCGAGCTTTAAAAAAAAGTGGACACTTCTAAACCGTGTCCACCCCGTGTCCGTGTCCGACACGTGTCTAGGATGGCCACGGCTACCTCAGGGAAGTGTTTGTGCTTCCTAGGTTGCAGTGCCCTAGCAGGAACTAACATTGAACATGATTCTGGAGAGCCTGAGTCACTAACATACTAGGTTTGTCTTAAAAATCTCAAGCCAACTCCTAACATGGGGCCTTAGGCTCTCAGCACCTACCACAACCACAACAGCCATGGCAATTGTTAACAAGAGAGAAGGGAGACGAACAATGTTGGCGGCTGCTAGGTGCAGCTGTTATGTGAGAGGGCAATAGCCGTCTCACTCCTTTTTATATATTAGGGTAAGATACAAGGTGGTACAAAGGAGAAAATCCAAGAAAAACAATAAAACAAGTGATATAATAAAAATAGAGACAAGAGGCAGATCGCCAGATTCCGCCTCTGACCTTCTGTCGATACCATCGACAGGTCTGTCGATGGTATCGACAGAATGATGTTCTGTTGCTGTGATAGTCTCGATACCATCGACCACCTGTCGATGGTATCGACCGGGAAGCAGGTTGTTTCACACTCCCCCTCAAGCTGGAGAGTACACATCGTGTATGCCCAACTTGCCACATAACCTCTGAAAAGTTGTCGGACCCAAAGGCTTTGTCAAGACATCCGCCAGTTGATCTTCAGACTTGACGTATGGCGTCACAATAGTGCCATCTTTGATTTGATCACGAATAAAATGGCAATCAATTTCTATATGCTTTGTACGCTCATGAAAGATAGGATCCCTGGCAATGTGTATAGCAGACTGGTTGTCACACTTGAGCTCCATAGAAGACATAATAGGGATTTTTAACTCAGAAAGAACAGATATTGTAGTTCACACCATGCATGGGCCATAGCACGATATTCAGCCTCAGTGCTGGATCTGGCTACCACATTCTGCTTTTTGCTTTTCCATGTAATCAAATGGTCACCTAGGAAAGTACAATAGCCTGATGTAGACCTTCTATCAGTATGATCACCAGCCCAATCTGCATCTGAATACCTAGTGAGAGTCAAAGTAGATGGAAGCACCTTGGGTTTAGAATATGTGATCCCTTTACCAGGAGCACTCTTCAGATATCTCAGAATCCGGCAAACTGTTGTCCAGTGTGACTGTCGTGGTGAGTGCATATGTTGACTCACAACTCCTACAGCAAAAGAGATGTCAGGTCGTGTAACAGTCAGATATATTAGCTTGCCAACTATTCTCCTGTAATATCCTGGATCTGAGTACTCAACATCATCAACCGTCTCCTTGATGTGATAATCCATAGGAGTAGATATCGGTTTAGATTCAGTCATGCCTGTCTCCTGTAGTAAGTCCAGCACATATTTCCTCTGAGATAGATTGATACCTGCATGAGATCTAAGCACCTCAATGCCCAGAAAATATCTCAGTTTACCCAGATCCTTCGTTTGGAAGTGTCTTTGCAACCCTTCCTTCACACGAGATATGCCTGTAGAATCACTGCCAGTAATTACTGTGTCATCAACATATACTGCCATAATGATAGAGCCACAGGAAGAGCTAGAGTAGAATAAAGAGTGATCAGTCATGGAGCGAGAGAAGTCCATCTGGAGTACAACCTCACTGAACTTGTCAAACCACGCTCGAGGAGACCGTTTCAAACCATATATGGCTTTCTTCAATTTACATACCTTCTGACACTCCCCCTGAGCAACAAACCCAGGAGGTTGCTCCATATATACCTCTTCCTGGAGGTCACCATGTAGAAAGGCATTCTTAACATCAAGATGAAATAGGGGCCAATCAAAGGTAGTAGCCAGAGAAATAATAATTCGCACAGATTTAGACGAGCTACTGGAGAAAAAGTCTCAAAGAAATCAACTCCATAGGTCTGTGTGTAGCCTTTTGCTACCAATCTGGCCTTCAACCTCTCAACAGATCCATCCGGATTATGTTTGATGGTGAAAACCCATCTGCAACCCACTGCTTTCTTCTCTGTAGGTAAGACAACAAGATCCCATGTGTCATTATGCAAAAAAGCTGACATCTCAAGCTGCATTGCCTGTTTCCAGCCATTGTCCTTCATAGCATCATAGTGATTCCTTGGTATATCAACAGAATCAATCCCAATAGCAAATGCGCGGGCCTTCTTAGATAAGTGGGACAGACAACACACATTTGTAATAGGATGTCTAATAGTACAAGAGCGAGTACCTTTCCTAACAGCAATTGGAAGATCAAGATCTGATGCTTCTATGGAATCCCATGAGTAGAAGACGAAGATGAAGGCTCAGAGACTGGTGTCGCTACCACTTCTGGATCATGTCTGCCTCGCCTACTATAAACATGTGGGTAATGCTCAATAACAGACTTGTCTGCTGCTTGCTCATCCGGAATAAAAGTATAATCAGGAATGATGGGTGGCGCTCCCTCACTCTGCACAGATGGTACCACTCTATCACTCTGAAAAATTGGTGGCACTCCCTCTCTCAATTGCTCCCCCTTACTTATAGCATCGGAGGAATATGGAGTGGTCTCATGGAAAGTAACATCCCGAGACACAAACATCCAACGAAGACTAGGACAGTAACACTTGTATCCTTTGCTAGTACTAGAGTAACCAAGGAACAAGGTTTTAACAGACCTAGGAGAAAGCTTGTCGGCCTTAGGGTCAACATTATGGACAAAGGAAGTGCAACCAAACACTCTAAGGGGGACAGAAAAGGGTTGATCCGTGGGTCGCAACACAGAGAAGGGAGTTTGTCCTTTAAGAACCGAAGATGGTTGTCTATTAATTAAGAAACAAGCAGTTAAAAGGGCTTCAGACCAGAATTTCTTAGGAACATTGGATTGAAACATAATAGATCGAGCAATATCAAGCAGATGGCGATTTTTCCGCTCAGCCACCCCATTCTGCTGAGGGGTGTAAGGACACGATGTGCGATGGATCATACTTACAGAGCTGCAAAAATCAGACATAGCCTTTTGAACATATTCTAAAGCATTATCAGATTGAAGAATTTTTATATTGCAGTCAAATTGGACTTTTATTTCAGTATGGAAATGTTTCACAATAGATAGCACAGACTCTCGACTTTTGAGAAGGTAGATCCATGTCATTCGAGAAAAATCATCCACAAAAGAAATAAAGTAACGAAAACCATTATAACTCTGGTCTTTAACAGGACCCCGCACATCACTGTGGACTAACTCAAAAGGACAAGAAGCCCATTTATTGACACGACTGGGATAAGATAACCTATGATGCTTTCCCAACTGACGTGACTGACACTCTAAAGATGACACTTGGGACAAGTCTGGTTCCAACTTGCGCAGGCTCTCTAAGGAAGGATGTCCATATTTGCAATGCCATAGTAAGGGGGAACCCACTCAACAGGACGGATGGAGCAGGAGCAGATACTTGGCGAGGCAGACTGTCACCATGAAAAAGGTAGAGATCACCTTTCCTAGGTCCCCCACCAATCGTCCTCATACTCTTGAGATCCTGTAATACAAAACAAGAAGGCCCAAATGTTACCGTACAGTTTACAGTGTCAATCAATTTTGCAACAGAAAGAAGATTAAAAGGAAACTCAGGCACAAAGTGTACAGATTTGAGATCAATCTTGGGTGTTAGAGGGACAGATCCACTAGCTAACACTCTCCTCACTGAACCATCTGCCAGTGTAACAGATTGGTGAGGGATATATGAGTCAATAGAGTGGAGCAATCTCCTCATACCAGTCATGTGTTGTGACGCGCCAGAATCAACCACCCAAGATGAAGTAGAGCCAGAAGCTATGAGAGATGTAGCCTGATTACCCGCAGTAGATGTCAGGTTTGATGACGATGATCCCATACTCATGTGTTGTGTAGCTTGAATAAACCGATCATACTCCTCTTGAGTAAGCGTGATACTGGTTCCAGAAGTAGTTCCCACAGCATAAGAAGAGGAATCTGTAGTAGTGGCATAATGTGATATCCCTACAGGTGGTGCAGCAGGTCTCCCATGTTTCTTCCAGCACTTCTCCACTGTATGTCCCAATTTGTCACAGAAAGTGCACTTAGGACGTGTCCCACGTCCTATGCCCATACTAGGTCGTCCTCCTCTCACCGCAGCAGCTACGGATGCATGAGACTCCCCAGAAGATATAGCAGGATCAGGAGTAGCAGACTCAAAGATAGATTGTTGTATTCTTGAATAGGCTTCCACAAAATTGGGTAATTTATCAGAAGCCAGAATGACACTCCGGACGGAACCGCACGAAGGGTTAAGCCCGGATACAAATTTAGCCGTAACTAGATCGTCCCTGTCCTTGATCTGTTCAGCAAGTGTCACTGGATGATAGTAGCTCAGCTCTTGAGCAAGTGCCTGAATAGCTCCAAAGTACTCCTCAAGAGATTTGTCACCCTGCCTCTCAGCAAACAAACGGTCATAGATCATTAATTGCCGAAGCGCATTTTTTTCTTGAGAATAATGTTGCTTCACTGCGTCCCATATCTCCTTAACTGTTGAATAGAACATGAACCTTGCCGCAATTGCAGGTTCCATGTTGTTCCACAACCAAGTCTTCACCAGACTATCATGACGCTTCCATTCAGCATATCCTTTGTCAGTAGAGGCCAGAGGACCTGAGTCAACATGTCCCGCCTTGTCACGAGACTCCAGGACAGTGTGAACAGCATTCATCCATAGAAGAAAATTCTTCTCGTCGAGCTTGATGGAGGCGATAGGAGACACCTCGTTGTAGATCATAGGCGTCTTGATGTCCCCCATTATAAAACGGGATTGTGTGACGGATTGATACACGCCACAAAGAAGAGTGAGGTGACGGAGAGATACACGTCACACAAGAAATAAAGAGAAATGTGTTACTGACGCATTCACAGCGTCCGGACGATTTTCCTAATCACACATGGAGGTTGTGTGACTAGGATAATAACCGTAGAGAGACTAGTCCTCTGGTTCAAATTTTAGATCGCCGTCGGATCACCCGAAGATCCTCAAAGCGGCGGATTACGGTTGCACGCCATGCGGCGGCTCAGCCGCAGTTGCTGCTGTCGGTGCCGCGGTGAGAAGATCCGGAGGGAGGAAGGAAGGAGAAGATCTGGCGGACAAGGAGGAAGAAGAAGGAAGAGGGAAGGACTGCCGGTGTAGAGAGACGGCGGCCTAGAGAAGACCTTGCTCTGATACCATGTTAACAAGAGAGAAGGGAGACGAACAATGTTGGCGGCTGCTAGGTGCAGTTGTTATGTGTGAGGGCAATAGCCGTCTCACTCCTTTTTATATATTAGGGTAAGATACATGGTGGTACAAAGGAGAAAATCCAAGAAAAACAATAAAACAAGTGATATAATAAAAATAGAGACAAGAGGCAGATCGCCAGATTCCGCCTCTGACCTTCTGTCGATACAATCGACAGGTTTGTCGATGGTATCGACAGAATGATGTTTTGTTGCTGTGATAGTCTCGATACCATCGACCGGGAAGCAGGTTGTTTCACAGCAATGATATAGGAAAGCAATGTTAAGGCCTCAAAGGGGTTCGGAGAAACAATAAAAGGAGGTAGGTGTTGGACTTGGAAGCCTGGATAAACATCATAATCTTTAGGTAAAGCATCTCATGCTATAATAGAAATGGAGACACTCACAGATTTATCAAGTAAGATAGCTAGGAACTGAATCAACTGCAATTCTTGTAGCTTCCTCTAAGTTATAGCTAAATCTATGTTGAGAGGATGATAAACTTCCAAGTTCCAACTCATCCCCAGGCTGATATAAATTGTGAAAAGTGATTTTCACTCTCTTCGCAGGGGGAAATGCATAGGGAAAAAAGAATTTGTGAGCTCATACACTTCTCCAAGATTCTACTTAGCAGATGCTAGACAATTGATCCCATACAATCTTTGCATAGGAGAGATGTATAAAAGTTTTTTTATTTGTTGTCTGAATCCCAGACATTACTATAGAATTACCAGAAATCTAGGTTTTGCAGGGGTGGGCGTGGTCTGGTCAAGTCTGGTCTGACCCTAAAACCATAGACCAGACCACATATAGTGGTCTGAAAATTTTCCAGACCAAACTTTTCTGCTAAGAGGGTCTAGATCAAACTTAACTCGACTGCTAAAACGTGGTCAAGTTCGGTCTAAAACCACTACTACATGTTATTTACCAATTGCACACTTAAATGAATATAAAAACATTCTGTAGTAATAATATTAAGTTGTGATGTTCGGTTGTTGATTCTCCTCCATAAACATCATACTTTTAAAAATTAACTAGTGTTATATTCAAAATATTAGATGGAATGTTTTGTATATTATATGCAATCAATAGATATGATATTCTTTACAAATATTATATATAAAGAAAATATAAACTACAACATTAATATTAAAGTCATTCTCAACACAAATAAAAAGAAAATGCTAAAGATCTTGTTTAATATTGTCTATGTGTCATATAAATCAAGACTAGAACAATTTACTTGTATACATATAGACACACAGACATGCACTTATATAGAGTTGGTCAAGTTCAGTTTGAATGGTTAACTAGCTGCCCAGACTGTAACCAGACCAGTTAAGGATGGTCTCAACACTTTTCAAACCAAACTTAACAACGATACTCATCTAGACCAGACTTAACCAAGCAGTTTGATCAAATTCGATTTGGTCTGATGGTCAAGTTTGGTTTCCTGTCCAGCCCTAAGGTTTTGTATTGATGCTTGACTTTACTGTAAGCATCATCACATGGCCTCTCACGTGAGTCATCAGTCAGATGGTGATATTGGCTTTGAGGCTTAATATCAATGAGGAATGATGAATTCCAGACAATATAATTTTTCCTAGTCTAATTTAACAAAATTAGCTTGTAGCCTGTCAATAGCGGGAAAGTAAACAGTAAGCAGGCAAGTATACAGGCAGACAAGCAAATATTTGTTTGGACTAAGAAAATATGTCCCACTAACAGAATCACAACCCATTTGAGTAGTACTCAAAATATTGCCTTAAGATGATCCAGCTAACCTTCCAAACAAATAGGTTACAGTGACTATCAATGCAGTAACAGTGACCTAAACAGTGTAGCACTATTATTGTCGACCTAAAATCAAGCAAGGGGTAGTCTTAGTGGCCGAACGGCAGCCAGAATTGTGACCTTTAGCCGGTGGTATCACAGTTCTACACCCTTTAATCTACTCTGGACAGCATGGAGAAGCGATGGCCGCAAATAGAGGAAAGGGAGGTGTTAAAGAGTCTATATTAGTCTATTTAGTTAATAGGTTAATTAGTTAGTGGGCCTTTAGTGTCTCGGCCCGTTTAGATTACTTGGGACACAAGTCTCAGGGTTTCTCCCTTGCTCCTATATATATAGGACAGGGGTGTCCAGTCTTGTAATCATCTAATCCCATTGCATTCAATACAATCTTATTCTTCACAGAAGGTAAATAGGAGGGATGGTGGAGAAATGAGAAGGGAGGACCAAATAGGTGGGGAGTGACCATAATCCAAGGTGTTCAATTGCTCTAATGGCGTAAAGAGGTGGGAAGAAGAGTCAAATGAATAATACATTGTATGGTGTAGTTCATGATACAGTATATCCCTATATATAGGACAAAAGACAAAAGACTAATATTAACTATAGGTTTTTTAACTCATACATGTAAGAGACTCCCCCTACAAATCCAATGCATGATATTATTCCATGAGTACATGTATTTATGTCTACAAATGTTTCTAACAAGTTTTGTGAGCTAATTCATTTTAACTTTCTATTTATGGATCTTTGAAACAATGTCAAAATTGAATACTTTCTTGTCTACATGCAGCATCATCTATTTCCAACTCAATATTAGTGGCGGGAGAGGAAGTTGACCTTCTATGCGATATATCGATATAACTATGTAGCATCATTAATTTCCAACTCAACATTAAGTAGTTAGGCTACTATACGATGTTTAAATATTGCATCAGTGGGCTTGCAATTGTACATAGGGACAAGTTCGGGATTCGGCAATTTTTCGGCCGGCTAGAAAATTCGGAATTCACAAAAAAATGAGAAAATTCGTAAAAAGAAATCGAGAAAATTCGTAAAAAAAGATAAATTTCAATCAAAGTTCGGTCAACTATTCAGAAATAATCGAGACTAAGTCGGCTATTATATAACTACATGTGTATATATACATATATATATAAATGGGATAAGGAGAGGCATTCTCTCCCCCTCTCCCACGCCCGTGACGGAGGCCGAAAGTCCGGGAGGGTGGTAAACCAAGGCGGCAGCTGGGATTCGAACCCGGGTCCCTTCGTGAGGAGACACCGTGTTTGACCACTTGAGCCACTCCTTGTCGGCCTACATATATATAAATGTATGTATGTATGTATGTATATACTTATCGATACATGTAACTATTAAGATCACAAGACATACAACCTTAGTAGGTGAAAAAGTAGGAAAAGAAGTAAAGAATAGTTGAGCAATAACAATGAACCTATCCGGAGGAGTGGGGGTTGGAGGTTCAGTATATAAAAGGAGTTTTATGTACATGGTTTGGCGAAAAAGGAGCAAGCGACTTAAAAGACAAAAAATCGTGAAAAGTCATGAAGAATTGTGAAAAATCATATTAATCGCAGAAAAGCAGTATAAACCGTGAAAAGTCGCAAAAAATCAATGACTGTGTATTAATCGTGATGAACATTCGGGAACCTTTAACATCGTGAAAAATTGCTAATTTTATGTAAGATTTGGAGACTTTTGTTACTATACAATTGTGTAGGTCTGTCAAAATTTGTCTGAACCCATGAACCTGATCATGTCCGACCCGAAAATATTCGGTTTTGATTTATTTTTCTATCTGGATCTTACATTGACCCATTTAGCATATTCTCTCCAGTTATCGGTTTCATTCTCCACATATTACACATCTCCATATCACAAAATCCTCTCAAATCCACCAATTCCTTTCCCACCCACCCATATCATGTGTGTATCCCTTTCCACAGTACGGGGAGTCATATATCCATTTCTCCACACCAAACACTCACTCTCGTCGTATTTGGTGTGCGGGGGGATAGAGAGGAGAGGAAGAGATGAGAAGAGAGAGAGAGGGAGTGAGAGAATATGTATGAGAGAGAGAGAGTATGAGAAGAGATGATATATGTATTTAGGCTATATATGTTCCAAGCTATGTATTTAGGCTATATATGTTCCAAGCTATTATCTTCATGGAGCTTTGCATTGTTCAGCACATCCGTTCTCTACTTCCAAACAGCAATGAAGGATCTTCATTCAACATCAACACCGAGCTATCCGTGTTCGTACCGCGTTATGTACGCCAGGTGTTGATGGTGTACTTCAGCTGCATTCACATGAGACAGAGGGTGCTTCAGATTGTGAGAAGCTCAGCAAGCCTGCTAATCTACTTCTGCAAGGTTGATTCATCCAATTTATCTTCACCGAGCTGCTTCATCACGTCTTCTCCGAGCCGCATCTGTTATTTCGACATCACCTGTTGCTGATCTACTTAAGACTTTCCTTGATGGATGATATCTCCTTTCCTATCAAGCCCCCAAGGTTCATGCGACAAAGTTATGGTACCTACATCGTATCACCAGCATATCGTCCGTTCATGTTCGTGTCACGTTATGCACGTCTTCTCAGACAATTTGAAAATTCCACTACTGCTACATCGACATTGGGCATCTGCGTTCGTGTCGCGTTAAGTATGTAATCCAATGAAGATGACGTAGTGATGGTGTTAAGGATCGTCTGCTCCAAGTGGTGAATGACTGTTGTAGTATCAGGTTCCATTCTTCAGATGCTCTTCATTCCAGATGCATTCCAAAGACCTTCTTCAAAGCTCGAGGATCTCCATCCTGCAGAATACAATTTCAAAGAAGAGAAGCATTGTCACCACATGGTTCAGGAGGAGTATTAATTAAGGGGGAGTATCAATTTTAGTATGGGGAGTGATATTTATCTTTTATCTTTCATTTATCATTCCTTTTATCGTTTTATCGAGTCTTGTAACCTCCAAGCTTTGGACATGTGTTTCACCCATGCTCCAGCTTGAGGGGGAGTGTTAGAGACTCTATATTAGCCTATTTAGTTAATAGGTTAATTAGTTATTGGGCTTTTGTATTTCAGCCCGTTTAGATTACTTGCGTCCTAAGTCTTAGGGCGTCTCCCCTCTCCTATATAAAGGAGAGGGCGTCCAGTCTTGTATTCATCCCATTCAATTCAATCCAATCTTATTTTTCACACAATCTAAGCTCAGGATGCACGGCTTAAAGGAAGCATGCCTATGGGCCAGCTCTGTCCTAGTCAAGTTCAGACATGTCCAATCATGTTGTTTTGCTCTATAGGTCAAAGAATAGATGCTCCTAACATGTCGTGTGTTGTTTCTATACAGGATAGGTGTTCAAGAGGGCCATGGCAGCTCGCCAAGTGTTTTTGTGCTTCCTAAGTTGTAGCCAAAGGTCATAGTCGGCAAAGTATTTAACTATTGCCATCTTGTCCATCAATGACCTTGTAATCCTCAATTTTTTTCCTTGTAATGCTATCTCTTGTGACTATAAACAGGGAGTAGGATTACAATAGCTAAAGACAAGGACGTGATATGGCAATCTCAGCACCAATGTTGTATAGAAAAATTAATGGGAATCCTAAAAGATCCTAGTGTGTTAATGGTAGCTTTAAAAGGAATTATGATGTCATGAAATTGCGGAAACTCGGAACAAAAGATGCATATTATGCATGAAACGAAGGATAGATACCTTCATAATAAACACATATTTAACCTATATTGTTTATAAAATGATCACATATAATAGGGTTAACAACAAGTTAAACTATTACCAAAGCATGAGGCGATATGTGCGTTGCAGGTACTTGAGTATTGATAGTTGAATGCCTAAGGCTAGTAATACACGATAAATTGTCAAATCAAAGGAACGCATACACTTAAAGTGACTATATTTGGACCGATCCATTCAGTGAGATTTCGACAATTTTGAAAAGCTTGTATTGGTTCGGTTGGTTTATACTAGGGCTGGCAAAACCTGACCCGACCCGACTAAACCAAGTCTGGGTCATGCATTTTTCGACCCGAAACGAAATGACCCAAACTCGAAAAACCCGAAATTAATTACAGGTCGAGTCCAGGTTTAATATTGTGGACCCCAACAACCCGATAGACCCGATATTGTTTCTAATATAATATCAGCAGTAGATGTCTGTTGTGTTGTGCAGCAGCGGACCAGAGAAAACCGGACTCGAACCATAGGAAAAAGAAGGGAAACCGACCCAGAAGCCAGAACCGGCAGCAAACCACTAGTCTAAACCTAATGTGCAATCCCATTCGCACACTACCCGGTCTATTGATTCGCATTCGTCATTGTTTGTATCGCGTCGCGCACACACAGTCGCCTCCAGGTCCTGGGTGCCGTTGTTCAGTTGCCCCCCACCCCCCGAGTCCCCGACTGGCGACTGCTATGATTAGCAGGCCCCAATCGCCGTCGCCAAAAGTCAGGTCCGCGCAGCCACTTATCTGCTCGGCACTCGACTGCTCCACGGAGATTCTAAACTGCAACGTGGTTGACCTGCTGGTGCTGGTGGTTTCTTTGCCGCTGTGCTGCTATGCTATTGTGTCACAGTGCTGCTACATGTTGTTGTGCCGCTGGACTTCACTGCATTCTCTCTTACAAGCTTTGCAATTCTGCAGGCAACTGATATCAGTCTTCTAATCGGCTTGATTAGCAAATGACAGACCAAGCTCTTGTCTGATTCCGAGAAGAAGTTGGATCCTTGGACATTGTGTACTCTTAAATACAAGTCAGAGGTCACCTTTTATTCTTCATCTCATTTAAGTTGATCTTATGGACATATTTGTTCCTTCCGTTCCAGCCCAAGCATCAAATTTGTAATATATGCCCTTCTTTCTCTTCAGCTTTCAATGCTTGTTTGGTCTTCTTCTTGAATACATTGCGGCAAAGGAGTCATTTTTATCTTCGTGGTTGTCGTGCCATTCTGAGATTCATGACTGTTGAGGTGCTAGGCTGGCTATTATTAAATATCTCTACAAAACAGGAAGCCCCAACTTTTTTATCTCCAGTTCTCCACGAACTGTAAGGTTTCTTTCTTCCTTTTAAATTTTTATCATGAATGTCAGTACAAATCTAGAACAAAAATTTCTTATTCAAACAGCACTTGTATGAGACTCAACTGTATATCTCTTATACATGTTTTAAAATTGTTTTCTAGATACAAAAATGGCTGGAAGGGGGAAAACACATAATATTGTCCCACTTGATTATGAAGATTCACATACTCAATTAAATGATGGTGAAAACCCAATTGAAGTTGACAATCAATCTGAGAATGAAGGTGTGGTTTTGAAAAAGAAGTGTGGACGTCAACGTAGCTCTCCTGTTTGGTCTCAATTTGTGCCAACTACTCCTGAACCTGAAACTGGTGATCAAAGGGCAAAGTGCCTCCAATGTAGCACAAAAATTATATCTAATAGTAGGCATGGGACTTCTGATTTCAAAAGGCATATGCTAGTTTGTAGGGTTGTTGGAAATCAGGACGTAGGGCAAATGTTGTTAGCAAAGTCACAAGGATCCGGGTCTTTGACTACAAAATGCGCTAAGCTTGATCAAACAACATTTCGCGAGCTACTTACAGTTGTTGTTATCAAACATGAGTTGCCTTTTCGCTTTATAGAATATGAAGCTATTAGAGAACTATTTTCTTATCTTTCTGAGGATGCTAAGATGATCACAAGAAATACACTAAAAAGTGATGTTTTGTCAAGATATCATAAGGAAAAGATAAAATTGAAATCTGAATTGAAATCTCAAACTGGGAGGATTAGCTTGACATCTGATTTGTGGACATCTATCACCACTGATGGCTATATTTGTTTGACCGCTCACTATATTGATGATGCTTGGGTGATGCATAAACGGGTGTTAAATTTCTCTGTCTTTGCTCCACCACATAGCGGATCTGCAATTGCTGAGAAGATTTTTTCTATGTTGGCTGATTGGAATATTGAACATAAATTGTTCTCATGCACATTAGATAATGCATCTGCCAACAAAGTCTTCATTGATAGCTTGAAAGATCATCTGAAGTTGACTAATTCCTTGTTGTGTGATGGAGATTTTTTTCACATTCGTTGTTGTGCTCACATTTTGAACTTGATAGTGACGGATGGTTTGAAGTGTCTAGATGATCCGGTAGGGAAAATACGAGAATCTGTGAAATGTGTTGTTAGAGGTTCACAAGCTAGAAAGATGAAATTTTTAGATTGTGTCAAATTTTACTATATGCTAACTTGTTGGGTTTGGGCGCCCTCTATGTGTGTTCTACTTTTGCAATGCAGGTGTTGATGAATTTAGCTTAGATGATGTTTTGCAAAATCATGATGAGGAACAGACAGTAGAGAGTTCAACAAAATCAAACTTTGCTTCAACTTCAAATGTATTTGCCTATTTGTATAGAATTTATTCTTTGAAACATGTTAATTGAAATAATAGCATTGTTACATACATATGGTTTCTATTGTAGGTTGATAGTTGAAGACATGAAGATTGACTTGGAGTATCTTGTGAGCGTGTTTGATAGTTGATAGTTGAAGACATGAAGATCTTCATTGATTTGTGTTGTGTGGTTAGAGAATTTAATATTAGTAGGTTTGGAAGTTTGTTATGTTCTTCGATTTGAACGTTTGTTATGTATTTGAAGAATTGATGTTATTCATTATGCTTTGAAATATTGGGCATGTCATGACTTGTGATTGGGATTGTAAACGAGAGTAAAGACTTGTTGCATGTTTATATATCTTGTTTTTTTTATGTTTGTGGCTGTATGAAAGGCAATGCTTGTGTTAGAGACATGTGCTTGGGATATTTGGTATACTTGTGTTAGAGAACAGAATATGGAGACATTACACATGTCACATGCTTTTGCAAGTGTATGAGATTCAATCATTCAAGAACGCAAGTGCATGTTTTGCACAAATGCTTATTTTTTATATAAGTGTTGAGATTCAAGAACGTAAGTGCATGTTTTGCACATATGCTTTTATTTTATGAGTGTTGAGATTCAAGAACGTAAGTGCATGCTTTGTAGTTTGTACATATACTTTTATAAGTATATGATGTCCATTTTGATAGGTCGTACAATCTTGCACGTCAATGCTATCATATATAGTATTTATTTACCAAATGGTGGCTAATAGAACATGATTTTCAGCAATTTCAGGTCTGTATTTTTGCAGCAATTTCGGGTCGAATTTTCGGGTTTTCGGGTCTAGACTTGCAAAAAAATGAATTTCGAGTGTTTCGGGTTTTTTTCGGGTTAGACCCACAAATCCTATTTTCGGGTTCGGGTCAGCTAAGGTGAACCTGCTATTAATTTCGGGTCGGGTTCGGGTCCACTGTTTTTGGCCTGATCGGAAATGACCCAAATTAGAACCCGCTCAACCCGGACCCGATTGTCAGCCCTAGTTTATACTTTGTAGACCCGACATTTCATTTAAATTTCAGCCTATCGGTGGAGATTTCCTATCTCGTCCTTTGTCTGAATTTTGATAATTTTGTGGAAGTTTCAATTATTGGGTCAAAGGACACGGTTACAAGGAAGTATAGTAATAATTTTTTGTATCTCACTTTCCACAATATGTAGTAACCAGTGTCCCTCGAGGGATCCGTACTAATGGTCATAGAAGCTACCAAAACATGGCACAGCTCATTTACTAATTGCATTGCACTAGTATCTCCACGGCAATATTAATTTTGTATGTTGTAAAACAACGACATATATATGAAGCACAGTTCGTCAATGTTGACCAAGCTGGCGAAGGAGGCATTAATGGTAGCCTTCTGGGCATGGAGTAGTCATTATTAAACATTTATAAAGTTTGAAGCACAACAAATACACCACCAATCACAAGTTGCAGATGGAAGATTACCTGGAACGAGTACTGGAGTCGAACGATAAAGGGATGAGTGATCTTGGTGAGTATATCCCTCTCTGCCCGCATATACTCAACCTGGTTTTTCTTTATGATCGCGTCCTTCCTCATCACCTTCATGGCAAATACATCCCCTTCCCCTTCTGCAATATCCCCTTTCCTCCGCACCAGAAACACTTTCCCAAAAGCCCCGCGCCCAACAAGCCTGAGGATCTCGAAATTCCCGGGACCGACCTTCCTATCCGGCTCCGCTTCCGCCTGCGACCCTGCCTCAGCCTCGTCTTCATCCTCCTCGCTCTCCTCCTCGGCAACACATGAGGCGAGCGTGAACGGGGAGGGGGAATGGGGGTACCGTGGAGAAGGTCCTACGAGTGAGTGGGATCGAGCAAGTATGATCTCAGGGAAGTGAGGCGCCCCACCGGACGAGGAAGGGGTGGGCGCCACCGGATTTGGGCCGAACACGTCGGCGAAGTCACAGTCTTGCCCCCCTTCTGCAGCGGCACCTGATGTCGCGGCGGAGGACAAGTGGTGAAGCGATGGGGGAGTGATGTGAAGGTTTTTCAACAGAAGCAGGGCCTTCCTCTTCGCATTCTGCGCGTTGTCTTCCATTTCCCGCTCGCGAATTGGTAACGGAAGCTTGGCTAACTGTCCGCTGGAAACCCATTGGACGCCCTCCCCGGATGTAGGCGTGTGGATTTAAATCAAGTTTGTTTCAGCAATAACGAGCTGCAAGTATTTGCACACAAAAAAATATGATCGGTGAGTATCTTTTACTGTCCACGTGCATCGCTATCATCGTCATCTCAGCATCAATCCCAACATAGTTGGGCTCGACTCTATGAAGATTTTTTTTCCAATCAGCTCTATTATGGGTCTCATCAAGATGTAAAGATTCAAAATCTTTCTTTATAACTGATTTTCAAGTCAATTTAGGCATGTTTCTGCTTCTTTCAATTGTGTTTGACTCAACAACCCCACTTCGAATATGTGTATTTACCGATCTTTGATGCACGTGTCCATACCATCTTAGACTACCTTAATGCTATTTGTCCTTAATGCTCACTAACCCCAGTTTGTTCTTTATATAGTCATTCCTCAAATGATATTTTCTTGTCTTCCCATACATCCATTTCAGCATGCGTATTTCGGTCACATTCATCTTGATTGAGACCTTAGTTCTTCACAGCCCGACATTAACTCTCATATAGCATGACATGTCGTATAGTTGTTCTACAAAACTTACTTTTTAATGTGATAGTGATCTTGAAGTCACATACTACTCCAGTTGCACTCCTCCACTTCAACCATCCTACTTTGATCTTGTGACAGACATCATCATGGACCACACCCTCCATTTGAATAATAGGACCCAAGTAATAAAATTTATAACATATGGGTACATCATTCCGTCCAACTTTACCCCACCATTCACGATTCTAGGATGGCTAAAATTGTAGTGTCTATATTCAATTTTGAATCTATTAAATATTTATATTCCAATACATTTCTCCAAAGTTCAACTTTATCATTTAGTATTTCTTTTCTTTCATCAATGCATACAATATCATCAGCAAATAACATGCACCAAGGGATATTATCTTCAACATGATTTGTCAACTCATACATCACAATAACAAATAGATCAGGGATGAGTGTCGATCATTGATATACCCCAACGGTGATAGGAAAAGTTTGTGTCCCGCCTCTAGGAATTCTAGCACTTGTAGTGGAGCCATCATACACGCCTTCAATCAGAAGGCACACCCTTTTATACAACACCCTCCATAACACTTCTCTAAGTACTCGATCATAGACCTTTCCATATTAATAAACATCATATCAAGATCTCTTTTGTCTTCTTTGTACTTCTCCATAAGCCTCCTTATAAAAAAATAGAATTTGTTATTAGTTTTTGTAACGACCCCACCCCTCAGCAACCCCCATATAAGGAAGGCTAAGAAGTTGATGGCGTTATCCTAAAATAGGATCAACTAGTTTTGCAAATAATAAAAAATAATTAGTAGATTTTACCACAACTAATCTTAAACAGGATGAAAATTTTCTTTTAACATACCTTTCAAAAAATAGGAGTTGGAACTTTACCCAAAGTAGAGTTCTATCTAACTAAATCCTTCGATCTTTAATTAGCTCTATTCTTTCAATGTCACTTTAAATGTTCATCCATTGTCATATATTCCTAAAACGCCGACAAACAAAATGTCGGTCAGTATAACAGATTATACTGGTATGTGGGGAAATCAAAATCTTACACATATATTGTAACAACATAACCACATCAAATATTTGTTACCAATCAAAGTTTACATTTTCATTATAACTTCCCAACCGCTTTTACCATCATGTGGTATACCCTCTCTTAGGGTTTAGTCCTTACAATGAACATTAGGCTACCTCCTCCATCCTGAGCTTGGTACCTTATGGGCCACCTCTCTAGGTGCCATGTAGTCTTCCCATCTAGGGCTTGACCACTTACGACCTTCCCTCCAGGCATTGGTCTTCATAAATCATAAATCATAAATCCAAAGGTGGTATGCAGGTTCGGGCAAGTCATAAGCAATTATATAGTGACAATCATAGTCAATTTATATATTGTAGGAAATAAAGTCATCCAAATATTTAATTTCAGGCAATCGGTAAATCCTCAGAAATCATCGTGAGACTAAAGCGGGTAATCATAAAGATAACCACATACCTGATTTGAAGTCTCAAATATGAGCCAGATATCCAATCCAATCAAGATGTCCAATCAAGCAAGTCAAGCAACCAATCAAGCAAATCTTTATCCTAAAAACATGTCTAGTGCATAACTATTACCATCATATCCCAAACAACTCCTTATTGACTTGGGATACCTTTCTAAATTTTCTAAGTCTCAATAGGATTCATCAGGGTTTCTTTACCTTTTTAGGTCAACAAATCCTAAAATAGCTTTCTACATCATAAGACCCTAATTAAAAAAGTTATCCACATTAATGGCTTCTTATTCTCACTTTGGCTTAAGATCATCTTATCTCTATCCTATTTATGTATTTTCAAAATAAAACTCATTAAAAGTCATATTTACTAAAATTAGGGCTTCTAAGCCCATTAATGCACTTTCATATACATGGAACCCTATATTAAGCCAATTATGCACAAAGATCATCCTTTTAGATCTAATTCTTCCTTTTATTAACAACAAGTTAATATTGTCTTAAATTATCCAAAGAACATCATTATTTCCATTTATCATTAAATCTTAGGGTTTTCCATTAATAGAATCATTTAAGGTGACAACTTTATATATTTTTCTAATTTCAAGTAGAATCAGGCTTCAATTATAATTTTATTGAATTATACATATTTTTCTGATCAACTTTCATATATAACATGTCATCATCGAATTATCCTATGATTTTCTATCATGTTCACAAATTAAACTAATTTGAACCAATAGAAAAGTGTCATGTCAGCGCAACAATGCTTACCTCTCGATTCGACGCGGGTTGCCTCTGCGAATCACTGTGCACCACGTACTTTGGGTCATCACGCGAGACGCGCACTCTAGACCAGGCGAGAAGACTCTTTTACCCCCTCAGTTCTTCTTCGACGCCAAGGGCAACGTCGTCTTTTCCTCCTTTTCCCCCTCGTCTTTCCTACGCACAAACAGTGGCGACATCGCGAATGGACCTCACCAGAGCGTGAGCAATCGAGTGAATGGGAGAGCAA
The DNA here is from genome assembly GCA_963693085.1 of Alisma plantago-aquatica. Classification (NCBI taxonomy): domain Eukaryota; kingdom Viridiplantae; phylum Streptophyta; class Magnoliopsida; order Alismatales; family Alismataceae; genus Alisma; species Alisma plantago-aquatica. Next base: position 1,094,486,517 of record OY856411.1, read on the forward strand.
TCAAGGAAAACAACTTGGAATTTACATCCACAGTGCTTGAACTAAGTTGAGGGGTGGCCTATTTATAGGTGTGGGGATCCAACCCTGGCTCCCCAACCTCGTCGCCAAAAGTAATCCCAATCAGAATTGGGCATTTTCCTTGACGTCCACAAAATCTAGCAAAACCTAGGTCACCTAGGTCCAGATTCTTCTCCCGAACTCGCTTATGTGATTTCCTCGCATGCACAACCTCTGAGTCTCATGAAAATTGGAGTCAAAGATCGGGATTTTCCTCTCCTTTTTCGATTCTGACTAGATCTAGACGATTTGTGTGCATCATTGGATTCCAAATCCAATGGCTCACGATGCACTCCCAACTCCTTATGTAAATCGAATAATGAATCAAATGTGCGACATATAACGATATCCTTCCACTTTATGGATTCTTACGAAAAATCATACTCTCAAACCACATGTCCAATTAATCCTAAAATTTAAAGGAAAGTCCATTATGACTTGATAAACATGCATGCAAAGTTTGAGACTCAAATTCGAAAGTATTAGAGACTTTTCTTCATATGCAAGTTATCACTTAATATGGCATATTTTATTCATATTTTCTCACTCTTACTCTTTTATTTCCTTTAATTGGATTCCATTTATCATCAGAAACCATGTGGATTCAAAATCTAATCCATGATGATCAATCATACAACTTTTTAGAGAATTTCACATATTTCTCGTCATTGTCTTACTTTCTTTTCCTTATTATGCATTATTTGATTTCTTTCAACTTTTCTTCCCTTTTTGTCATATTGGAATCACTAACTTATTAGGATCCACGAACTCACATATACAAAGGAAACATTGCAAAAGAAACCCATTTATTCAACATAAATTATATAATTTTCATACATATATATATTTTATTTGAGAAATTGCATTTCAATCAATATAAACCCAAACCTTGGTGTTGTAACATCCTTCCCCTCTTATAGGAATTTTGCCCTCAAAATTCCACTAGACATACCAACAAAACAGGATAAGACTTTTCTATGACCATCTTCAGCTCTCATGTGGTTTCATCCTCCCCATGGTGCTTCCAAAGAACCTATACCATCTCTATCCTTTACTCTTGAGCTCTCTCTCACCTTGGTATCATGTACCCTCATAGGTGACTCAGGGTAAGTCAACCTCCCTTGGAGTTCAATAGGTTCAATGCTCAACACATGGCTCGGGTACCTCACATAGTGCTCTAGATTGGACACACGAAACACATCAAGCATCATACTATCCTAAGGGGTAAGGCTAAACAAATGCAGCTCCACCAATCTGTTCCAAAATTTCAAATGGTCCATGTATTGGGTACTCAATTCCTCTATTCTTGGCTATAGCTCAGAGGGGTCAGATTTTTAAAAACACATGCTCACCCACAGTGAGCTGCAAGTCAGTCCGCTTCACATCAGCACATGACTCATGTGCGCCATGGGCTTTCTTCAGCCATCGCTCGACCAAAGTGACTTCATCAGCATACATTGTGGTTTCTCTGACCTCCACAAGGTCCTCTCACTGACATCATCCTAGTGAAGCGGTGATCGACACGACCTCCCATAAAGAGCTTCATACATCCCGATACTGGCTTTAGTAGTTGTTATAACAAACAAACTCATCTAGGGGCAGGAACTACTCCCGTGATCCACCCCAAACGAGCACATATGCTCTCATCAGACTTTCTAAAGTCTAGATCATACTTTCTTGATTGTCCATCAGTGAGGGGGTGATATGTTGTGTTAAACTTTAATCTAGTATCGAGTTCTTCGTGCACTTGCTTCCACAACATGGAAGTGAATTTAAGGCCTTTCTCAAGAATATTTGAACTCGGATCATCATGCAGTCAAACTAACTCTCTCACATGTGTTGTCTTGGTAAGGTGGTCTACCATAGCCCACATTGCATCATGACCTCTCTTCGTCCAGGGGAGACCCACCACAATATCCATGGTGATTTGCTCCCATTCCACTTGAGAACTCTTGATCGACTATAGATATATATTGGGTTATTGGTATTCAGCCTTCACCCTCTGGCACTCATGACATCTTGCCACATATATGCCTCTATATCCTTCTTCATCCCAGGCCACAAAAGTATCACGACAAACCTTCACCATCTTGGTAGTACTAGGGGGTACGGGGAATTTAGAATCATGAGCTTCTTGCATGACATGATTCTTCAAGGGCGAATCCTCAGAAACCCTAAAACACTCCAGTAGTGGATTTCTCCACCTACTTTCCTGAGAGGTGCGCTTGAGGTTCTCTTAACAAACCTTTCATCTCATCAAGATCTAGGCTAACCAGGCAATCAGTAACTCGACCAACAGGTCTGCTTGTATCTGGATGTTAGCCACACCAGTTTAGTCCTCCCAAAATCATAGGGTACACCTAGCAACCTCTTACAGTCTCTCCATTGGCTAAATAAGATAGTTGTACACATGCACTGTGTTTCGGCTAAGAGCACCCATTGCCACATTAGCTTCCTTGTATGCTAGATTATTGTGAAGACATAATCTTCCATATACTCCACTTGTTGTCCTTGTCCTGGGGTTTAGGTCTGTATGAGTTAGGTAAACTTCTAGCCCTTGAATCCATCATCTTAGTTACCAAAACCATTCTTTAACTCTTAAAATCCAAACTGCTCTTGACAAGTATGTCCTCATATGATGATGACCTTAGTTCATCTATGCTTTTATACCATCCATCCAATATACTTCCAAAAGGGTGTGATACTTCCTCTATCCTCAATCATCATATAGAGGTTTCAACTCATATCACCTTTATTCTTAGTATGCGGCATGCATTTTGTCCCGTCTCTCACACCCATAACAATATGAAATAAGCATTTGGCTGCAGTCCAAATATAGAGTTCATCCCATTCCAGGAGTAGATATGGTGCATCACACATCACCATTACACTTTCCAGTCTAAATTGAAACATACTTTTCATGACTCCACACCATGAACATCTCAAATATGTGTCTACACCCATGGCAAGACTTTTCCCATCACTCTTATGTACAATCCTTAGTCATTTCCTCAAGGTCTCTAGGGTGCTAGTACTTTGGAGGTGATCTTACCCTTATGCATCTAGGGAGTGCCTCTCACATTTACCCCTTAGGCCCCATGAACTCATGAAGGTGTCCAACCTCCTAACCCATGGGCCTCGGGCAAAGGTAGTTGTTACCTCCCGACCCTATGGTCTTATGCATTCAAGGAACAAACAACTCCTACTTCCATCGGTCTTATCCCTACTTGACCTTAGACTTAGGATTCAATCGTAACTCGTGGCTCCTTTGTTGATGGTCAAGCACACTTCATCCTTGAATCCTCACCTGAATCTCCATCACCTTTTTTGGGAACTCATGGTTAATCTTACATCCCTTCATATGAAACATGGCAACCTACCAATCTCAGTCTGGCCCCATACAGGTTACCTACATGTCAACTTACACTTATGCCCCTTCAAGATGGCCATACATTGGTCTATAGATTCATGCTCATACTATGTGCTCTTATACTTAGCTCATCAAGCTCTTATAAGTGACCTCTTAAGGTTACCTTAAACCTAAACAAGATTTGGTGCTCACTCCAACATGAAGGGTCCCTTCCCAGGATAGGAGAAAATTATCACTTGAAATAACAAAGGTCACCAAAATGTCCTAACATCCGATGCCTATATCATCATGTATATGCATAGCTCCTATATGGATACCTATGCACATGGCTAGAAAAAAGACAAACTATTAAACCATTCAAAGTTCATTAGTATGTTCTACTTGTTCATCATTCCTCAGGGCTGAACCAATATCACAGATGTATATGTCACCAACCTTTGTGAGTAGTTCATCAGTCATATATCCCAGTTCAAGTGGGATTCCCTTTCATTCCAACATATGGGGGTCATGCTTAAGTCCTATGAGCCCACTCAACCTTGTGAGCATTACGTGCACCAGGTACTAGTACTTCCCTTCTTTGGTCTAGGAACCCCAAGTTCACCTCTTATGCATCAGCTATATCTCAACTGCATGCTCAGCTGCTCAAACGTGAACCAAACCTATACAATATATGGCATATACTTCCTACTAGGAGGGTGATTCCTACAAGGTATGCTTGCCCCAACAACATGCAATCCTTAGGGATGTAGCTTAACGTGAAGGATTTCTTAGAACCATGTGGATTATACAAATTGCTTACCACTGTGGAAGAAACATACTTAGAGACAAGTCATGAATTTTTCAGAATCTCTAGAGAAGATGCAATACGCTTCAGGTACAATGACTCCACACATGTACTAGAGTCCTTCAACCTCAACAAGCTTTTTGCACCAACACCAGAGATTGCTCAAAATTTTTATGGGGGAAGATTTGACAAAAATGGGAAATGCAACTACGCCAAGATGTGGAAGATGTTGACTCAAGGTCAATTAGGTCAATGTTGACTCACGTCTAAATTGACTAAACCCTTGTTTTGATGATGACTAACCATTCCACATATTGGTGTCTAATGCTTCTACATTGAGTGATTTCAGATTAGGTTTAGACACACTCCAAATGCCCTAACTTGCGCATATCAAATTGGAGAAAAGACAAGTCAAAATAGCTATAAGTGTGCAATTTGGGATCTCTATGTAAATGACCTTAGAATTGCTTTGTAATCACTTGTAATGATTGTATGACTTGTAATTAAGCTTAGAAAAATTATTGGGACACAAAAATCCATCATTTGTACGGTTAAACGAAAATTCCAAAATACCCATAACAGGGATTTTGTCGGCCGAATTCCAAACTCGGCCGATCCATATATTCTGGGATTTTTGTTGGAATCGGCCGAGTTACAAACTCAGCCGATCCACCGTTCGGTCGAGTTCTAGCTAGGAAACTCGGCCGATCCACTGATCGGTCCAAGTCTGAAAATGGACCGATCGGTCGAGTTTCTCAAAGGAAACTCGGCCGACAGTCTAGCTTTCAGCCTTGTCTTTTAGTGGTTCGTCCGAGTTGCCTTTATTGAAACTCGGCCGATCAGACTGTACTAAAAAGTGTAGAAAAGTGATTCTAGCCGTTGTGGAGTTGCAACAAGTGAAAATAGATCCGTTGCAAGCCACAAAATGGCTAGTTTTCGTTCACAAGTGTTCCCAAAGGCTAAGAGGCATCCCCAACTATAAATAGGACCCCTTGGGCTTCATTCCAAGGTTGAGCATTCATTGCAAACTCTTTGTGAGGTTCCTATTCTATAGTTGAGTGCTTCCTACAGCCTCCTCTCTCTCTCTAAGCTTAATCACTTGCTACATCCATTAGAGTGAGTAGGAGATTTGTAAGAGAGCTAGTATTATTTGTATATCTTGTGAGGATCTCACTTCCACCACCTCCCCATCTCTCATTTCCTATCTTGAAGATGAAGGTTCTCTCTCTTGTCCAAGAGAGGTGAAGAAGAAAAAGGGAAGGAGTCCCTTGGTGAAGATCAAGGCTGAAGACTTGGAGCTAGAGTGGGTAAGCCCTTGGAGAAGGCAGAAGACTCAAGCTCAAGTGGGTAAGTCCTTGGTGGAAAGCTTCTCCGAGTGAAGGTGAAGTCAAAGGCGGAAGATCCAAGAAGAGTGGGTAATTCCTGCAAGGCCGAAGACTTGTGCAAGAGTGGGTAAGTCCTTGGAGAAGGTCGAAGACTCTTACAAAGTGGGTAAGTCCTTGGTAAGGTTGAAGACTCTTTGTATTGGATAGGTAAGTCCTTTGTTGGTCATGTATTGTATGTCTTATTAATGAATATAAGAGTGCAATTGGTTGAAGTCCTAGAGGTTGACCTCTCTAGGCAAGTGGACTGACACACTTCTAGTTTGAAGTGTGGAACCACTCTAAATAGCTTGTCTAATTGGTGCATGTTCAATCTCTCTTATCCTTGCTATGCATGATTTAGTTGCACTCAAATTACCTATTTAGCAATCTTATCTTGTCATATAATTTGAAGGTTTAATGAATTTTGTTTAAGTGCTTTCAGCTCTATTCACCCCCCCTCTAGAGCACCTAAGTCACCCATCTAGGATCCAACAATTGGTATCAGAGCGGGTCTTCTCCAAGCATACTTCAACAAGTAGGAGAAGATGGGTGACTACCTAGGAGGGAGACTCTCGACCAGCCTTCCAATCTTTGATGGGAGCAACTTCCTCTATTGGAGAAGAAGACTTCAATTCTTCATCCAAGGATCAAGTCTCGAGATGTGGCAAATGGTGAACAACCCATACATTCTACCAAAGACAAACATTGAAGAATGGGATGAAGCCACCTTGATGAAAGCAACCTTGAATGCTAGAGCCATGCACATCCTATATGCCTCCATGACCCCCACCGAGTTCAACCGGATTTCCTCTTGTGAGACGGCCTATGAGGTATGGAGAAAGCTTTGCATCACTTATGAAGGGACAGATCAAGTGAAGGAAAGCAAAGTCTACATGCTCAAAGGGTTGATTGAGAACTTCAAGATGGGAAAGGAAGAGAGCATAGCCAACATGTACTCAAGGCTCAACACCATCTTGAATGGTCTTGCTGTTCTAGGACATCCTATGTCTAGTGGAGAGATCAACTCAAAGATCCTTAGAACTCTCCCCAAGAGATGGGAATCCAAGGTGACTTCCATTGAAGAAGCAAGGTCGCTTAGGGATATTCCTATTGAAGAGCTCATTGGAAATCTACAAGCACATGAAGCCACACTTGACAAGAGGGAGGAAGTAGAAAGACAAGAGAAGAAAGAGCTAAAGAGAATGAAGAAGGCTGAAATGAAGGCTCAAATTGAAGCTATCATGGAACAAGTCTCTCCATCCTCTCAAGCTAAAGAAGATGCCATGTACTCCAAAGGTCGACTCTATAAAGGCAAGTCCTCCTCCATCCGGTGCTTCACATGTGGAAAGAAGGGTCACTACAAGGAAGATTGTCCACAAGGCAAAAAGACCCATCTTCACAAGAAGAAATGGCAATCAAGCTCAAGTGAAGGATCAAGCTCAAGCTCAAGTGATGAAGGAGAATGCCATTTTGCTCTTATAGCATCAACAAGTGAAGACTCAAGTGAGGTAAACCTAGACTCATTAGATAAAGAATCTTTAATTGCTATTATTCATGATATTTGTGCCTCTTATAAGTCTTCTAAAAAGAAAAAGAAAAAGCTTGCTAAAATTGTTGATAATTTGCATATAGAACTAGATGATCTTGAATATGCAAATTCTTGCTTGCTTATTGATAAAATGATTGTCTTAGCCAAGTAGACTCTCTTAAACTTGAAAATGCTAGTTTACTTGATAAGATTAAATCTCTAGAAGCTCAACCTCTCATGCCAAATTTTAATGAAGAGCATACTTTAATTGTTGATTCTCTCATGCATGACATTGATGTTCTTAAATCTGAAAACAAGGACAAAGATTTTGTTTTGCATGAATTAGAAATAGAAAATGCCTCCTTACTTGCTAAAATCAATGGGCAGCATGAATCTTGTTGTAATTCTAAAAATAGAGAGAATGATGTTGCTGCTCTTCATATTGATAGAGATTCCTTTTCAACTAAAACTCTTTGCTTAGAAAATGATCTTCTACATGCTAGAGATAACATTAATCAATTGTCTTCTACTATTGCTTCTCTTAAGCATGATAATGATAGTTTAAGATCTTCTTTGCAAAGATTCTTAGTTGGTAAAAAGAATCTTAATCAAATCCTAGACCATACTACTAAACAAATTGGTAGACATGGTTTAGGGTATGATAGTAGTCAAGGGAACAACAAAGATAAAGGACCTCCAATATTCCATGGAGAATCCTCTAGTTCCAAGACTATGGGCACATGCAACTATTGCAATGAATTAGGTCATTATTCTAATTGTTGTCCTTTTAGGAAAGCACCCAAGAGCAATAGGATTTGGGTTGCTAAACTAACTCCTCCGGACCCAAAAACATGATTGGGGACCATTTCATCTTTCTTCTTGTAGGTACTTGCAAATGGATTGACTTGAGCTATTGAATTGCAAATTGACTTCTCAATCCACATGAAAGAAGAAAGGTGAGATGTGTAGAGGGTGACAACAAGTAGAAAAGCAATGGTAAGCACAAAGGTATTGTTTTATTGCTTATAACCTTTTCTAACTCGTTTTTGTCAAGTTAGTGTGCACTATACATATGGTTTTTGAGTCAAAAGTGGAATTTTGTGTTTCTCTTCACACTCTTGCTCAAAAACTATTTCTAATGCTTCTATAGTGCATTACTAACTTGCTTAGACATGTTTGGATATGGTTTGTATTTTTTAGCATGCCTCTAGATATGTTTTATGAAAAATATGTGCTTTTTCTACAGTAGTTTTGTCGGCCGAGTTTTGTCCTGTCTAAAACTCGACCGATAGGCACCAATGGGTGTTGCCAACAGCTGCGATCGGCCGAGTTGCCAATACACAGAACTCGACCGAAAACACTGTTCACAGAGTATACAGTTGGCTTATTGAATGAGAATTTCCCTCTCAACTAGATTTTCTCAACCAATAGCCTTATTCTTTGGCACTCCATTTGGTACCTTTATATGCATATTGCCATGTTCTAAATTGCCTATCTTGCTTACAACTCTATCTCTCTAATTGCTCTAAATTGGTATATCTATATCTTGCAATTTCTTGCTTTGAGTTGTTTTGCAGGTTTTGATGATGATCTCTTTGGATCTCTTGGTTGTGTCTAAAATCGCTTCCGTTGTACTCTAACTTGCTACATCTATCTAGGTGTATATCTTGTTTTGATACAACCTTGAGGTTCATAGGGGTAATCATCTTATGGTAAGAATGCATATCTAGTGAGTTATATCCTCTCATGCTTCTAAATTTTCATATCTCTTTGTTTGGATATATCTCTAAATCTACTCATAGCTTGATCTTTATCTTGTGTATCTCTTGCTATGATCTAGATCCTACTAGTAGTCCTAACTTGTGATACCATCTACTAGTAGTTCATATACATGTAGTTCTAACCTTGTTTACAAAGTGCCATCTTTGATCATCTATATGTTATGCTTGTATCTTATCTCATACATGCTCAAGATTGCTCCTTAAATTGCATATCTACTATCTTGAATTGCTTGCATAACATTGTGATGCAGGGTGCATAGATCTACATGATATGTAGAAATTGGAGTTTTTGTGGATTTTTATGCAGCTTTTGCTCCAGTTTCAGTTTTTGCTGCAAGTATAGTGTTTTTTATGCAGAAACTACCTTCTGAGCAAGGCTCATGCCATGAGCCCTGATGGTTTTTGATCAAATTCCATCATCTTGAGGGTCAAAATTGCGATTTATTGTTTTTCTGCAGCACCCTATCTTGCATGTTTTGGGTTGTTCAAGTATATGCTTTAACTTGCTTTTCTTTCTATGCTTGGACAAGCCTCTATCTGTGCTCTTCTACTCTCCTTATATAACTTTTGTTATCTTCTTTCTCTTAACAAGTGGTGTTTCTTAGTTTCTTCATACCCCCACCTTTTTGAAATGACAAAGGGGGAGAAAGATATGTCTTCTTTTGACAACAGGGAGAAGGCATGTCTTACATGAAGCAAAGAAGCGTGTCCATGTAAAGGGGAGAAGGTAAATGGGAGAAGACATATATGTGTAGAACATATATGAGTAGAAGACATAGTTTCTATAAATGTTATGAAAGCTAACCATGCAGGAGAAATATCATCAATTGAGGGGGAGTATGAGAACTCCATGCGCATCAATTGAGGGGGAGCATATGAGCTCAATCCTATTGAAACCCCTAGGTTTCTCCGAAGGTATGATTTTACGTACAAGCTTTCAATACATTTATGGAATGGTTTGTCATCTTCAAAAAGGGGGAGAATGTTGACTCAAGGTCAATTAGGTCAATGTTGACTCACGTCTAAATTGACTAAACCCTTGTTTTGATGATGACTAACCATTCCACATATTGGTGTCTAATGCTTCTACATTGAGTGATTTCAGATTAGGTTTAGACACACTCCAAATGCCCTAACTTGCGCATATCAAATTGGAGAAAAGACAAGTCAAAATAGCTACAAGTGTGCAATTTGGGATCTCTATGTAAATGACCTTAGAATTGCTTTGTAATCACTTGTAATGATTGTATGACTTGTAATTAATCTTAGAAAAATTATTGGGACACAAAAATCCATCATTTGTACGGTTAAACGAAAATTCCAAAATACCCATAACAGGGATTTTGTCGGCCGAATTCCAAACTCGGCCGATCCATATATTCTGAGATTTTTGTTGGAATCGGCCGAGTTACAAACTCAGCCGATCCACCGTTCGGTCGAGTTCTATCTAGGAAACTCGGCCGATCCACTGATCGGTCCAAGTCTGGAAATGGACCGATCGGTCGAGTTTCTCAAAGGAAACTCGACCGACAGTCTAGCTTTCAGCCTTGTCTTTTAGTGGTTCGGCCGAGTTGCCTTTATTGAAACTCGGCCGATCAGACTGTACTAAAAAGTGCAGAAAAGTGATTCTAGCCGTTGTGGAGTTGCAACAAGTGAAAATAGATCCGTTGCAAGCCACAAAATGGCTAGTTTTCGTTCACAAGTGTTCCCAAAGGCTAAGAGGCATCCCCAGCTATAAATAGGACCCCTTGGGCTTCATTCCAAGGTTGAGCATTCATTGCAAACTCTTTGTGAGGTTCCTATTCTATAGTTGAGTGCTTCCTACAGCCTCCTCTCTCTCTCTAAGCTTAATCACTTGCTACATCCATTAGAGTGAGTAGGAGATTTGTAAGAGAGCTAGTATTATTTGTATATCTTGTGAGGCTTTCACTTCCACCACCTCCCCATCTCTCATTTCCTATCTTGAAGATGAAGGTTCTCTCTCTTGTCCAAGAGAGGTGAAGAAGAACAAGGGAAGGAGTCCCTTGGTGAAGATCAAGGCTGAAGACTTGGAGCTAGAGTGGGTAAGCCCTTGGAGAAGGCAGAAGACTCAAGCTCAAGTGGGTAAGTCCTTGGTGGAAAGCTTCTCCGAGTGAAGGTGAAGTCAAAGGCGGAAGATCCAAGAAGAGTGGGTAATTCCTGCAAGGCCGAAGACTTGTGCAAGAGTGGGTAAGTCCTTGGAGAAGGCCGAAGACTCTTGCAAAGTGGGTAAGTCCTTGGTAAGGTTGAAGACTCTTTGTATTGGATAGGTAAGTCCTTTGTTGGTCATGTATTGTATGTCTTATTAATGAATATAAGAGTGCAATTGGTTGAAGTCCTAGAGGTTGACCTCTCTAGGCAAGTGGACTGACACACTTCTAGTTTGAAGTGTGGAACCACTCTAAATAGCTTGTCTAATTGGTGCATGTTCAATCTCTCTTATCCTTGCTATGCATGATTTAGTTGCACTCAAATTACCTATTTAGCAATCTTATCTTGTCATATAATTTGAAGGTTTAATGAATTTTGTTTAAGTGCTTTCAGCTCTATTCACCCCCCCTCTAGAGCACCTAAGTCACCCATCTTGGATCCAACAGAAGACACTCACAGGAAAAAGCTCATTCATAGCGGGAAAGTAAAAAACAAGCAAGATTTTCAACCACTCCTTGAGATATATTTAGAATATACTCGCTAACTCCATCTTTGGCTGGTACGACAACCAAGGTTGTTATTCTCAAAAAGATTTGTTTGTGATATCAGTAATGGCAAGTCATGGTTATGTGAATCTTGGGATGATGATGATTGATCATTTAAAAACAATTCCATCCAAGACCAAGCTTCCCTTAATAATGGGAGGGATTGTGACCACCATAGCAAAAGCACTTTATTGATCTCCCCTAAAAAAGAACATCGTTGATTGTCAATAGGTATTCTCAGTCTAGTATCGTTATGATGAATTGGTCGACAAACTCAAAGCACGACTAGTTTCCAAAGGATTTAACCAAATGTTTGTCGTTGACTACTTTGAAACACATACCTTGATCACTAGGACCACTTATGTTCGTAATTTGATCTCCTTGGTTGCACATTTGGATTAGCCTCTTTTTAAACTAGACATCAGAAATGCCTTTATGTACAATGATTTTTTGGAGTAGGTGTATATGCAACAATATATGGGCTTTGCTACTGAGGGGGTATACTCAGTATGTCATCTTCATCACTCCTTATATGGTCTTTAACAATCTCCAAGAGCATGTTTTAATAAATTGAGCATCGTCCTCAAAAAATTGAGCTTTAAAAGAACAACTACCAATAATTGGTTATTCGATTTCTACTCATCTCAAGGTAACATCCTTCTCGTTATACATGTGGATGACATTGTCATCACTGCAAATGATAATGAGGGCATCTCGAGTCTGAAGCAATCTCCACAATCCCATTTTCATACTAAGGATATGGAAAATCTGCGGTATTTTCTCAACATTGAAGTTCTTCGCTCCAACACAAGAATCAGCTCATTCCCAAGACTATGTCTTGGACCTGCTAAAAGAGATTGTGATTACAAAAGCCAAATTGGCTTCCACTCTGATGGACTACTACACAAGAGCTCTAAGAGAGGGGGAGCTTTAATCCAGAGAAGTATCATTGTGTGGTTGGAAAACTGATTTATTTGACTATTCTCGACCAAATATCCCCTATGTCATTGGAGTAGTCAGTCAATGTATGATTATGAGTGTGCCTCTTCAAGCTTACTAGTGTTGTGTTCGAATACAATACCTTCAGGAGCCATTTGGGTGGCACGGTTGTCACTACTGCAGCAGTTAACAAGTAATGATATTTTGACTACCCAGTTAACAGATCATGCAAATCCATGTTCCTTGACCTAGAGAAAATTGTCTGAGATGCATGTGAGTTCACATATCATATATTGAATCACATGAGTATGCCCATACAATTCTCAGTCTCACTTATCAAGGGGCCCTAGATATCATACTCCTTTTAGGAGGGACAAATCCCATATCTATCACTCACAATCTATCCCCATGTGTCAAAGTCACCCAACCATCACCTTTATAACACATGTGTTTCAGGAATGTATTTGATGATGTCAAAGTGTACCCAACGACATGTGACAAGTGCAATGATTTCAGGTCTAATAACCACTATCACCACTATCACTACGAGAGATGATTGTGATTGCCATTCTATGGTATCCATGTATCACTCTCACGGTGGGTCTGTTTGATATACTGTTCTCTAACATATATCTGTGTACTTGGCTTGATATCATATATCATGACTAATGAGAACCCTGAGACTTATGTCCCAAGTAATCTAAATGGGCCGAGACACTAAAGGCCCACTAACTAATTAACCTATTAACTAAATAGGCTAATATAGACTCTTTAACACCTCCCTTTCCTCTATTTGCGGCCATCGCTTCTCTATGTTGTCCAGAGTAGATTAAAGGGTGTAGAGTTGTGATACCACCAGCTAAAGGTCACAATTATGGCTGTCGTTCAACCACTAAGAATGCCCCTTGCTTGATTTTAGGTCGACAATAATAGTGCTACACTGTTTAGGTCACTGTTATTGCATTGTTAATCACTGTAACATATTTGTTTGGAAGGTTAGCTGGATCATCTTAAGGAAATATTTTGAGTACTACTCAAATGGGTTGTGATTATGTTAGTTGGACATATTTTCTTAGTCCAAACAATTATTTGCTTGTTTGCCTGTATACCTGCCTGCTTACTATTTACTTTCCCGCTATTGATAGGCTACGAGTTAATTTTGTCAAATTAAACTAGGAAAAATTAAATTGTCTAGAATTCGTCATTCCTCATTGATATTAAGCCTCAAATCCAATATTACCATCTGAATGATGACTCACGTGAGAGGTCATGTGATGATGCTTACAGTAAAGTCAAGCAACAATACAAAACCTTAGGGCTGGACAGGAAACCAAACTTGACCATCAGACCAAATCAAATTTGAACAAACTGCTTGGTTAAGTCTGGTCTAGATGAGTATCGTTGTCAAGTTTAGTTTGAAAAGTGTTGAGACCATCCTTAACTGGTATGGTTACAGTCTGGGCAGCTAGTTAACCATTCAAACTGAACTTGAACAACTCTATATAAGTGCATGTTTGTGTGTCTATATGTATACAAGTAATTTGTTCTAGTCTTGATTTATATGACACATATACAATATTAAACAAGATCTTTAATATTTTCTATTTATTTGTGTTGAAAATGAACTTAATATTAATGTTGTAGTTTATATTTTCTTTTTATATAATATTTTTAAAGAATTTCATATCTATTGATTGCATGTAATATACAAAACATTCCATCTAATATTTTGAACATAACACTAGTTAATTTTTAAAAGTATGATGTTTATGGAAGAGAATCAACAACCGAACATCACAACTTAATATTATTACTACAGAACTTTTTTTATATTCATTTAAGTGTGCAATTGGTAAATAACATGTAGTAGTGATTTTAGACCGAACTTGACCACGTTTTAGCAGTCAAGTTAAGTTTGATCTAGGCCCTCTTAGCAGAAAAGTTTGTTCTGGAAAATTTTCAACCACTATATGTGGTATGGTCTATGGTTTTAGGGTCAGACCAGACTTGACCAAACCACGCCCACCCCTGCAAAACCTAGATTTATGGTAATTCTATAGTAATGTATGGGATTTAGACAACAAATAAAAAAAACTTTTATACATCTCTCCTATGTAAAGATTGTATGGGATCAATTGTCTAGCATCTGCTAAGTAGAATCTTGGAGAAGTGTATGAGCTCACAAATTCTTTTTTCCCTATGCATTTCCCCCTGCGAAGAGAGTGACAATCACTTTTCACAATTTATATCAGCCTGGGGATGAGTTGGAACTTGGAAGTTCATCACCCTCTCAACATAGATTTAGCTATAACTTAGAGGAAGCTACAAGAATTGTACTTGATTCAGTTCCTAGCTATCTTACTTGATAAATCTGTGAGCGTCTCCATTTCTATTATAGCATGAGAGACTTTACCTAAAGATTATGATGTTTATCTAGGCTTCCAAGTCCAACACCTACCCCCTTTTACTATTTCTCTGAACCCCTTTGAGGGCTCAACATTGCTTTCCTATATCATTTCCATGGTTGTTGTGGTTGTGGTAGGTGCTGAGAGCCTAAGGCCCCATGTTAGGAGCTAGCTTGAGATTTTTAAGATAGACCTAGTATGTCAGTGACTCAGGCTCTCAAGAATCATGTTCAATGTTAGTTCCTACTAGGGCACTGCAACCTAGGAAGCACAAACACTTCCCTGAGGCAACTGTGGCCATCATGGACACGTGTCAGACACAGACACGGGGTGGACACGGCTGGACACGCGGTGGACACGGTTCAGAAGTGTCCACTTTTTTTAAAGCTCGGACACATCATGGACACAGTTTGGACACGCCATGGACACGATAGGCTCAAACTAATTCCCTATATAAAAGAGATATATCTTCTCTCTCCCTCATTTTATTTCAACATACTACCATGTCTCCTCCCATCCTTTTCCTAATGATTATTACATATTTACCTATTATATATCATACTTATATATATAAATCATCATTGTATAATGAGTGTTCTAGGAATTGGACATACAAATTCATTATATTCATCATTCTTCATTCATACCTGATTTCATATTGCAAATGTATTCTAGATTAATCTATGTTGATCATTTATTATCTCATAATGGAAACATACGAGTGCTTTTTTATAAAGTCTGCATTCATATCGTAAGTGAATTTCGGGTTTAATTTATATTTCTTTTAAGTTTATTTTGTAAAATCTCATGTAATCGGTTGCTTTACAGATTTGGATAGATGGAAATTATATGTATTAACTCCATGTTATGTGTATGTATATGTATATTTGTGTACATGTATGTATTTATGTACATGCATATGTATACGTATATATTTGTCTATATATGTACACAACTATATTTATACTTATACATATATATCTTTAAGTATATGTCTATATGTATAATTATAAATATATATATATATGTATATGTATATGTATATGTATATGTATATGTATATGTATATGTATATGTATATGTATATGTATTTGTATATGTATATGTATATGCAATATGCAATATTCAATATGCAATATGTAGTATGAATATGTATATTTGTATGTATATGTATGTGGGTATGCCACATCCAACGCCGTGTCCATGCCCTATATTTTATAAAATTGTCGTGTCCCGCGTCCTTGTCTGTGTCCGTGCTTCCTAGACTGCAACACTTGCTCATTCTTTTCAGTGACTCAAGGCTCTCAAGAATAATGTTCAATGTTAAGTTCCTGCTAGGGCACTGCAACACTTGCTCGTTCTTTTGCTGAATCAAATAGTATTTTTCATGCTATACAATGACACTTTACATGCAAAGAAAGAATACCACATTAGAGAATCAAGCACATGAAAAGGGTACCCCATATCAAGGAGGTTGCTAGTTACATTTTATGGTTGGATCCATGGTATTTTCTTTTCCAAATAGCTCCATTATGGATCATATCTGATCAAGATGTAAAGATTCAAAATTTCTCTTTATAATCTCTTCCTAGTTTAATTTAGGTCCACTGATGTAGGACGAGCATAGCCTTTTAAATATTTTTTTGGTATTTTGATAATGTTTTATTATTTTCCTCGTGTTTTAGGAGTTATTTGATACTTTTCCAATTTGTCTTGTAAAGCATGTGGTCCCATATTGGCTAGTTGTTTAGTGAGTTGGGTTTAAACACCTATATATAGTCTTTGTAATGATTTCAAAAAAACAAACTTGATGAATGGAATCTTTTGATGAATATTATTCCTTTTGATTAGTTCTTTTATATTAGTTTATATCTTCTTTATTAGTCTTAGATTTTAGTCATTAGGTCCTCCATTACCCGCTTCTTCTTTTAATTGTATTTGACTTAATAGCATTGCTTTGTATATGCACATCACACCGTCTACGTTGTACATGTCCATTCCATTTCAGTCATCCCTCGCACAACTTGTCTTTATTTCTTGCCACCACCACCTTGTTTTTTATATAGTCATATGTCAAGAAATATTTTCTTGTTTTCCCACACATCAATCTTAGCTTACACATCTCAACCACAATCATCTGTTGAAACCTTGCTTTTTGTCGTCCAACATTCACTCCCATATAGAATGGCTGGTCGTATAACTATTTTGTAAAACTTATATTTTCTAATTTGAGAGGGATTTTCTGATCACACTATACTCTAGTTGCACTCCTCCATTTCAGCTGTCTTATAACAAACATCGTCTTGAACATTCACATCTATTTGAATAATAGAACCCGAGTTTCAAAATTTATTACAGTTTGGTACATCCACTTTGCGCAACTTGGCCTAACCATTCACAATTCTAGATTGGCTGAAATTGCAATGTATATACTTAGTTTTGCTCCTACTAATCATCAATCCATTAAATTTCAATGCACTCTCCAAAGTTTAACTTTATCATTCAATCCATCTTTAGTTTTGCCAATCAACAAAATATCATCAACGAATAACGCACACCAAGGAATATTGATATGGTCTAAACTCAGTGTTCTCCTGAGGGGTATTTAAGGGAACAACAACATGGCCATGCAACCTAAGCATGTAACTAACCTCAATATAAGGTTCATCATTAAAAACTTATGTCCATGATATCTTGATTACATGCTTTTTACTATTTGGTGAGGATTCATTAATCCTCAGTACTCTTAACCCTCAAACTCAGGAGGAGGTGAAGAGAGAGAAAACCCTAAGCACTTACAGTTTCTCTTTGAAAAGGGTAGAGAAGGGATGAAAATAGATGAGAAGACCTAGAGGTATCTTATGTCGAGTCAAATTCTCAGAGTTTGGCCAGGCAATCACGTGGATTCTGAGAGTCCTCATAAACTGACTAGCGGGGCAAAGGAAAATCTTGCCAGCCCCTGGATCATGATCCTTTTCTAGACACCTCCATCTTTGGAAAATTCCGCTAATAACTCCCTTGGGCTCTAAAGAATTTATAAAATTTAATAATTATTAGAGATTAGATGGAAAATCAGGCTTTGATACCAAATGGAATGACCCCACCCCTCCAACAACCCCCATTTAAGGAAGGCTAAGAAACTGGTATCGTTATCCCAAAATAGGATCAACTGGTTTTGCAAATAATAAAAAATAATTAATAAATTCTACAACAACTAAGCTTAAACAAGATGAAAAATTTCTTTTAACATACCTTTCAAAAAATAGGAGTCAAAACGTTACTTAAAGTAGAGTTCTTTCTAACTAAATCATCTAATCTTTAATTAGCTTTATTCTTCCAATGTCACTTTAAATGTTCATCCACTTTCATATATTCCTAAACGCTGACAAACAAAATGCTGGTCAATATAACATATTATATTGGTATGTGGGGAAATCAAAATCTTGCACATATATTGTAACAACATAACCACATAAAATATTTGTTACCACTCAAAGTTTACATTTTCAGTATAACTTCCCACCGAATTTTACCCATCCAGTGGTATAGCCTCTCTTAGATTTTAGTCCTAGCAATGGACATTAGGCTACCTTCTCCATCTTGAGCTTGGTACCTTGTGGGCCACCTCTGTAGGTGCCATGTAGTCTTTCCATCCAAGGCTTGACCACTTATGACCTTACCTCCAGGGCTTGGTCCTCATAAGTTATAAATCATAAATCCAGAGGTGTATGCAGGTTCAGGCAAGTCATAATAAATTATATTTTGACCATCATAGTCACTTTATAGATTGTAGGAAATAAAGTCATCCAAACATTTAATTTCAAGAAATCGATAAATCCTCAGAAATCATTGTGAAACTGAAGTGAGTAATCATAATGATAACCACCTACCTAATTTGAAGTCTCAAATATGAGCCAGATATCCAATCTAATCAAGATGTCCAATCAAGCAAGTCAAGCAACCAATCAAGCAAATCTTTATCCTAAAAACATGTATAGTGCCTAACTATTACCATCATATCCCAAACAACGCCTTATTGACTTGGGACACCTTTCTAAGGTTTCTAAGTCTCATTAAGATTCATTATGGTTTCTTTACCTTTTTAGGTCAACAAACCCTAAAACAGCTTTCTACATCATAAAACCCTAATTAAACAAGTTATCAACATTAATGACTTCTTATTCTCACTTCATCTTATCTATGTCCTATTTATGTATTTTCAAAATAAAACCCATTAAAAGTCCTATTTACTAAAATTAGGGTTTCTAAGCCCATTAATGCACTTTCATATACATGGAACCCTAAATTAAGCCAATTATGCACATAGATAATCCTTTTAGATCTAATTCTTCCTTTTATTAACAATAGGTTAATATTGGCTTAAATTATCCAAAGAGCATCATTAAATCCAATTATCATCAAATCTTAGGGTTTTTTAGTAATTGAATCATTTAGGCTACAACTTTATATTCTTTTCAAATTGTAAGTAAAATCAGGCTTCAATTATATTTTTATTGAACTCTACATATTTTTCTAATCAACTTTCATATATAACATGTCATCATTGGATTATCCTATGATTTTCTATCATTTTCACAAATTAAATTGATTTGAACCAATACAAAAGTGCCATGTCAACGCAGCGATACTTACCTCTCGATCCGACGTGGGTTGCCTTTGTGAATCACCGCGCGCCATGTCCTCTGGGTCGTCACACGAGTCATGAACTCTGGACCATGCGAGAAGACTCTTTTACCCTCCCGGGTCTTCTTCAACGCCAAGGGTAGCGTCGTCTTTTCCTCCTTTTCCCCTCATCTTTCTTATGCACAAACAGTAGCAGTGCCGCGATTGGACCTAGCTGGAGAATGAGAAATTGAGGAAATAGGAGGGTGATCAAGGACAACAACTTGTCATTTGCATCTGCAGTGCTCGAACGAAGTCGAGGGGTGGCCTATTTATAGGTATGGGGATCCAACCCTGGCTCCCCAACCTTGCCGTCAAAAGTAATCCCAATCGGAATCGGGCATTTTCCTTGATGTCCACAAAAAACCTAGCAAAACCTAGGTCACTTAGGTCCAGATTCTTCTCCCGAACTCGCCTATACAATTTCCTCGCATGCACAACCTCTGAGTCTCGTGAAAATTGGAGTCAAAGATCGGGCTTTTCCTCTCCTTTTCCGATTTTGGCTGGATCTAGACAATCCGTGTGCACCGTTGGATGCTAGATCCAATGGCTCACAATGCACGCCCAACTCCTTGTGTAAATCAAATGATGAATCAAATGTGTGACATTTAATGATATCCTTTCATTTTAGGGATTCTTACAAAAAATCATAACTCTCAAACCACATGTCCAATTAATCCCAAATTTTAAAGGAAAGTCCATTATGACTTTAACTACATGCATGAAAAGTGTGAGACTAAAATTCAAAAGTATGAGAGCCTTTTCTTCATATGCAAGTTATAACTTAATAAGGCATATTTTATTCATATTTTCTCTCTCTTACTCTTTTATTTCCTTTCTTTGGATTCATTTTACCATTAGAAACTATGTGGATTCGAAATCTAATCCATGATGATCAATCATACAACTTTTTAGAGAATTCCACATATTTCTCATCATTGTCTTAATTTCATTTCCTTGTTATGCATTATTTGATTTCTTTCAACATTTCTTTCCTTTTTATCATATTGGACTCACTAACTTATTAGGATCCACGAACTCACATATACAAAGGAAACATTAAAAAAGAAACCCATTTATTCAACATAAATCATACAATTTTCATACATGTATATTTTATTTGAGAAATTGCATTTCAATCAATATAAACCTAGAAATTGGGGTTGTAATAGTTTTCCTAGTACGAAAGTAAACTGGTTGTCTGATATATGTGTTATTGATCATATCCTTTTCTCAACAAGCTTCATAGTGAGTGACTCATTAACTTCATACCTATGTAGTTTTTGTACATCTAACCATCTTCTTTGTTCCTATAGATCAAAACTATGCTATTAGCTCTCCACTCATATGGCATCTTTGTTGTTTTCATAATCTTATTAAAGAAAATTTTGTCAACCATATAGCTCCTTCATCCCCCATACTCTTTCATACATCAACAGGAATACTATCTGGAGCACATGCCTTTCTCATTTTCAACTTTTAAAGCATCCTTGACCTCAGATAGTGAAACTCATCGTGTTTAAGTGATATCTCTTGCATTCATGTCACTTGAGTCCCTTACATTACTCTTAGTATCTCCATGGAAAAGCTTATGAAAGTAGTAACTCCATTGGGTTCTTTATATCATCATCCTTTACCAACCTGCCATTTTCATTCTTGATGTATGCTACTTTACTCAAGTCTCTTCCTTTCCTTTCTCTAATATGAGTCATTTTATAACTACCTTTTCCCTCTTCTCTAGAGTCTAACTTTTTATATATCTCATTGAAGTATATGGACCTTCTCTCATGATCTGCCTCCTTAGCATCTTTCTTAGCTTGTTTGCATATTTAGAAAGTTGCATCATCTCTAGATTTGGGCAAGCTCTTATAGATCTCCCTTTTGAGCTTAATAAACTTTTGTACTTCATCATTCCAAGTCTTTTTATATGGAGGCCCACACCCTTTGGGCTCTCAAAAAATATCTTTAACAATTTTTGCCATGTAGGAACTCATACTTTACCACATAGAGTTAACATCAGACTCCAAGTTCCAAGTTCTCTCCTTGATAAGTTTATCATAAAATGTCAATTTATTTTCTCCTTTAAGATTACACCACTTGATCCTTCTATCTTAGCTTTTGCTATGCTTACCTTTGTTGGTCTTCATGTTCACATACAAAACCACCAGCTTATGTTGGGTGGTGTGTTCTTCCCCATGGATTACTTTACAATCCTTGCATAATTTTTGATCTAGTCGTCTTTTAAGGAAGTAATAAATTTATCTACAATTGGGTCCACCCTTGAAAGTAATAATATTAGGATCTCTTTTCTAGAAATGTATATTTGTCAAGATTATATCATAAAAATTTGTAAAATCTAAAATCTTGTCTATTTATCCATTTTTGTTGCCATATCCTAAACCTCCATGAACTCTCTCATCCACATTACTACTCTCCACATGGCCATTTAATTCACTCCAATAATGGTATTCTACTTCATCGATATTCCTTGCATCAATACATCTATGTTATCCTATACACCTTTCTTTGTCTCCTCATTGAGGCAAACTTGGGGGGGGGCATAAATGCTAACAATATTAAAAATCTTTCCCCCATGAACAACCTTGATAGCTATGATTCTATAATCCAACCCTGTGATCTTGACGATATCATCCTTCAATGTCTTATCAACAATATTTTGTATGCCATTTTTATTCATGTCAATATATGTATACCAAATTTTGTACCTTGAGTCTCCAATCTCTCTACATCGTTCCCCCGCCCCTTTGGTTTCCTACAATAAAAAAGTGTTAGCTTTTCTTCCAATCATTGTATCCACTATCTACAAAGACTATCCCGTCAAAGAGCCAACATTCTAAGATCCCACTCTAATCCTTTTTTTCTAAACATGCTTTTTGTTGGATCCTAGATGGGTGATTAGATGCTCTAGAGGGGGGTGAATAGATCTGAAAGCACTTAAACAAAACTCATTAAACCTTCAAGATATATGACAAGATAAGGTTGCTAAATAGGTAATTTGAGTGAAACTAAAACATACATAGCAAGGGAGAGAGAGATTGAACATGCACCAATTAAACAAGCTATTTAGACTGGTTCTACACTTCAAACTAGAAGTGTGTCAGTCCACTTGCCTAGAGAGGTCAACCTCTAGGACTTCCAAACTATTGCACTCTTATATTCATTCATAAGACATACAATGCATGACCAAACAAAAGACTTACCTATCCAATACAAAGAGTCTTCAACCTTACCAAGGACTTACCCACTTTACAAGAGTCTTTGGCCTTCTCCAAGAACTTACCCACTCTTGTACAAGTCTTCAGCCTTGTAGGGATTACTCACTCTTCTTGGATCTTCAACTTTTGACTTCACCTTCACTCGGAGAAGCTTCCACCAAGGTCTTACCCACTTGAGCTTGAGTATTCTGCCTTCTCCAAGGGCTTACCCACTCTAGCTCCAAGTCTTCAGCCTTGATGTTCACCAAGGGATGCCTTCCCTTGTTCTTCTTCACCTCTCTTGGATAAGAGAGAGAACCTTCATCTTCATGATTGAAATGAGAGAAATGGAGGTGGTGGAAGTGAGAGCCTCACAAGATATACATGTAGGACTAGCTCTCTTACAGATTTCCTACTCACTCTAATGGATGTAGCAAGTGATTAAGCTTAGAGAGAGAGAGAGGAGGCTATAGGAAGCACTCAACTATAGAATAGGAACCTCACATAGAGTTTGAAATGAATGCTCAACCTTGGAATGAAGCCCAAGGGGTCCTATTTATAGCTGGGGATGCCTCTTAGCCTTTGGGAACACTTGAGAATGAAAACTAGTCATTTTGTGGCTTGCAACGGATCTATTTTCACTTGTTGCAACTCCACAACGGCTAGAAGCACTTTTCTACACTTTTCCGTACAGTGCAATCGGTCGAGTTTCTATAAGGGTAACTCGACCGATAGAGTAAAAGACAAAGCTGATATTCAGACCATCGGTCGAGTTTGTCCTGAGGAAACTCGACCGACCAATGAAAATCGATTTGGTCAGTTACTCCATCGGTCGAGTCCTGTGTAAACACAACTCGACCGATGCAATCTCCAGAAAATTGATCAAGGATGATCAGTCGAGTTTTCAGGCTGGGAAACTCAATCGACAAAGTGCCTGTAATTAATTTTAAAAGTTGCATCTAAAGTGCTCTAATATTCGATCTAAGTGCTCCTGATATTTTTCTAAGCTTAATTACCAGTCATACAATCATTACAAGTGATTTACAACATGATTCTAATGAATATACATCATATTACAAAAACGTGCACTTGTATGACTTTTTGACTTGTCTTTTCTCCAATTGAGATGCGCAAGTTAGGGCATTTGGAGTGTGTCTATACCTAATCTGAAAATACTCAAGTAGAGACATTAGACACCAAAATGTGGAATGGTTAGTCATCATCAAAACACGGGTTTAGTCAATTTAGACGTGAGTCAACATTGACCTAATTGACCTTGAGTCAACACTTTTTACATATCTCATTCAAAAATATTTCCCTTGCGCATTCCTCACTAATTCTAGGGAATGATGCAGCATGACTCTCTTTGATATCCACCCACCTCCAAGGTGTGGAAACCTTACTTTTCCATTAAAGCAACTGGGAGTCGTTGTCTTGAAACCCTTTCATATTTATCACTACACCCGGGTACCGATGTAGGATGGTGCTAGGTAAGGGTGTTCAATGAAATTTTGTAAGGATCCATGTCATAGAAAGAGACAAAGTTTTATAGTTGGTTGCCAACCTACCACCAACCCACGTGACATCCAAGAATGAAAAACAATTATGTTAGTAACTTCAAAGTAGCAACGACATATCATTGGCAACAAAGCAATACCTGACATCAAGTCGTTCTTGGATAATGAGTTAAGGTTTCTTTTAATGCGTGGTGAAAAAATGTATATGAAAAAGAGTAAAGGAAAGGATACAATGATGGGAAAGAAAAAAAATAATAGAAGGAGTTGTTTGGTAATATCTCATGGGAAAGGAATAGGATGCAGAAAACCTTAAAAAATATTATTTGTTACATAGATTGGGTATAGGGATGGTGAAATTATTTATAAAAAATCATACACAAGTATACATCATATATATTTGAAAGTTTTTACTACATATGTGTCTAAATAAGTAGCAGAGTCTTGAAGGAAGATTTTTTCTCTGTGATTTACCATGTTTTTCCATGGTGACAAAAACAGATCAAATTTCCCCATAGATCCCTATGGAATATTTCCATTTCCCCATCACTATGGCAATCAACATTTTTTTATTTCCCTATCGTTCCCCTCCCCATTTTTTACCATGTAACATACGCAACCCAAGGGCATGTTCGCTACATTGTATTCAAATGAAAAAGCGTGATTTAATTTATACCCTATTACACCCAACAAACTATCCCTAGGTGAAACTCTTAATGTTTGTGTATTTATTTCACTCAACTTCATGATGGGAAATGTCTTGAGAATACAAGTTAGAGCTTGGTGAATTAGGCCAGGTTGAAGGAGACCTTGAACCAGACTATTGATCAACTCCAACTCCTAAAACTTGAAATTTTTTTATTCCAACAATTTGGTTTGTCGGCATTATACCAGCATATTAGGGATATGCAATGCTTGTCATACATGGGTTTATATAGTGTCATATCCAATTGTATATTATGTGCAAGCTCTAATGAACCAGGTATGTTCCATAACTGCCACTAACAGTAAAGCAAAACACATTAATGTGTCATTTAGTGTTTAAATGTTCCTTCCAAAATGTATATTCATTTATGGGTAAAATGTTGTACCGACCTTCCATTTCTTGACTAAATGCATCAAGAAACCTTTTTATAATTGGAGGATTTTTTTTTTAAATTTGGTAGATGTTAGATATATACATATGAACCCCATGTAGCATGACAGTCTCGTAAAAGACAAATCATGCTAGTTTATTTATAGAATATGTTGTCTTCACATGGAAAAAGTGTGTTGTTGTAGTCGAGTACCCCTCATGACTAGTAATGTATTGTATCATTTAGACATTCTAGACAAACTTTTACACAAAACATGTTGCGATGTGATCCTACTTCCATTATAAAAAGATTTGACAATGTGCTTCATTGGATTGTGATACTCTATTATGATCTCATGATGGATATCAAAACCATGATGCAAACTAAGACACATTCCTATACACCATTCTCTACCATTCTAGCATGATGCATCACTTACATTGAGTAATGGGTCTTTTTAGGTTGCCACTCATTCCAGCCAAAGCCTAATTATTAAAGGTGGTCTTGAGGTTCGGTAAAAGCATTAATCTCAATACTCAAATCTCATTGAAAAATAGACGATTAGCGGATTTCAGGCATATAAAAGTCATTAAGAACATCATCTTATATTCCAGACCAACATTATATTCAAGTTCAACATTTGTCACATGAGTGATTTATAAAATTCCTTCATGGAATACTTAACATGTAGACATACACAAATGAATACTTACTTACATATCCGATTCTTCCATCAAAACACATTCACAAAATTCATCCATGAAACCCCCAATACATGAACTACTAAACACAACTAAATGTTTGAACTTCACATATGCAATTGTTTGACATATAGCTGAAGTTGTAGCATTGACATCTCAGCTTTAAAACTTAAACATTTCATCAGTGGTTGATTAACTAATGTCTAAATGAATAGATTAGTATAAGAGTATGTAAATATCATTTCACCCTCTTTTATCATATTAGGGTTGATACTACTCAAGTCAAACTTTAAGCATGTGGAACCCAAAATTAAACATTTACTTAATAAGAAGGGAATATACATACAATTGTAGGAACATAATATGCAAGAAATAATGTCATAATTGTTAGGGTTTAGGGAAGGGGGCGCAACAAAATACTCTCAGGGTTTAGGGAAGAGGGCGCAAAAAAATAACAAAAGTTTCTTCTCTTTCTACCCAACTCGCTGGATCCACTGTATGTATAAGATGGCGATGAATAAATGACACTTTTTATGCCGGTGAATATTTTGATCCTCTAGATCGGGATCTAGGACAGGCACTAAGAAGTCTGGATAGATAATAACAAGAAGATCTAGATTGGGCACCAAGCAGCAACTTGTTGTCGTCTTGTTGCACATGTTCTCCAAGCCACTGCATGTATGCCTTGGCCTCTACTTCATCCACACAGATGAGGGAGAATGTGGTGCACCACCTTAGCCACCAAGTTGAAGAGGAACAAAAGTTTTTGATGTGCTAGGCATCTGAGAACTCCCTTTCTTGTCCTATCTTCAGTAATAATCCTTAGTTGACTTCCTCTCTAAGAGAGATAAGTTTTGTGACATCCTGCTATCACACAGACAACGAGACGTCAAGAAAAAATGCATGGAACCACCATAAAACCACATATTACTGAAAACACGGGTTAATTAAAACCGATTGCGGAAAGCAAATAAAAGAGAACTATTACATCCAAATTCTTATCCTGTAAGGAAAAGATATTATGTAAATATTTACAAGCCTTGGTATTTGTCCACAACCTATAGGAACTGATTGTCCTGTCAGCACCATAGTTCATCACCTGTTTATATATACATAACGGGCCACATCAGGACAGCAGTAGGATATACAAAGCTACATCAACTATTCATAGTAAAACATCATCAAAACACCTCTGAGGACCTGAGAGTACAGGGATGACTCTAGGACTCTACTACAAAACAACCAAAATAGCAGCATATCCATCTCTTGCCTCCTACTACTCTTCTTATTGCTCGACCGCAACCTCACGACCACCACCACGTCTAGCACGATCACCTAAAAAGCTTGTAAACCAACGGGGTGAGACACACAATCCCAGCGAGAAACATAACTCCCCCCCCCGAAACTATAAAACTTCAGAAAAAGCAGGTAAAGCAAATAATTGATATCAACAGATCATAAGAGCAGCATCCTGAGCAGAACTTATTTTATTAACAATCTTACTAGGGTATCCAGGATGCATATGACCAGTTATTTTTTATGGAACATTATTGACAAGATCAGCATTATAAGAACTTATCATAAAATATAAGGATTGTACAAATAACTACAAGGTATAACTAGATCAACTATACAAGCAAGGTATCAATCAATGTTCCGTGTTTTGTCGTAAACAGTAGATACTATTCGGATGGATTACGTATTATCATGCCCTGAGGAAGTGAGTCGTACTGCTCAAATCCAACCATCGGCTGTGAAGCCCAAAGCCGGTGCCATACAAGGTCAATCGAAGAGTCGGACTCCACGACCTCACCACCTCGTGGTCAGTCTATGAGTGCTCAATAAGAAGGAACGCAGTCTCATGCTTAGGTGGCCGCAACCACACAGGGTCAGACTACCCTCTGCCTAGCCCACCTTGGTACAGGTATCGGTGCTAGTGATCCAAGCCACGGGCCTATTCACTATGCTCCATAATCATTGAGCCATGGGCCCATTCACCATGCTCTTATCACACATCCTGAGCCATGGGCATGTTCATCATGCTCTTTCATATTGAGCTACGGGCCTGAAACCGCGCTC
The DNA here is from genome assembly GCA_963693085.1 of Alisma plantago-aquatica. Classification (NCBI taxonomy): domain Eukaryota; kingdom Viridiplantae; phylum Streptophyta; class Magnoliopsida; order Alismatales; family Alismataceae; genus Alisma; species Alisma plantago-aquatica. The sequence goes on from OY856411.1 coordinate 1,094,514,727, forward strand.
TGGAGTCTACAACCGAAGTTGCACTCTAATTCTCCTATTTTTGGCTAGGAGTAACCACGCATATTCAACAATATGTGCTTCTGGGTTAACCCACAGGAGAACCCGTTTCACCATCACCAACTACTGACGATGATGGATCTATGGTCAGGGAAAACTACATGATATGTTCCATTATAATTAATTAGCATATTTTAAGTGGATTGTTGAGGCAACCAAGTTGTAAAACATAAACAACATTGAGTTGCATTATTACCATGGGACACAGAATGCCATTGCCTCTCAAGGCATAATTCACCATCATGGGATAGCAATACCTTATCTCAACATCAGAGGATAACACCTCAACTAGGCACTCAACCTTTATCAGGTCAACAGACCTTTCACATCATACGGGTGATACATGTTATCCCATCAATCAAGGATTATCATTATTCAGTGTTATTCAAAACCCATATACCTCATAGCTCTTACTTGGATATGAATTCATTTGATACACCTGCATGGTTAGTATGCATATTGAGAGAGATAAATGAATCACCAAACATAGATCTTTATGATTATCATGCTATTAGGGTTGAAGGTACATGATTGGATCAACATCCATGATTATAACTACATGAAGCACAAAGTTGTATCTTGTAAACAAATTACATTATTGTTATCAAACCATGAGAATCCACTATGCCTTTATCTTATGAACATAAACATGTATCTTATCATCTTACTTAGCAGCAACTTTAGGTATCAAACATATCACTGGTCACAACCTATCATTCATAACTCATCATACACAAAGGTGCGGGCACATGATAACAAACTCATCAACCTAAGTTTCCGAGCTAGGCATAACCCTCACCAAAGGTACCGTCTACCCTCACCAAAGGTGTGGCGGGTAGCGCCATTCCTCACCCAAGGAGGTATCGGGTAGGGTCATATCCCTCACCAAAGCTCTATCGGCTAGGGCATCAAAACCCTAAGGCACTAAGCGACCCATATCGGTCACCAGCATAACCTACGCCCATGCACAAGGGATATCTGGCAACCAGACATGATGCGTGTCGTGCAACCTGATCCAAGAACTGTGTCGTTCAGCCAAGGAGTTAGGGGTGTATCATGCAACTGGGTCCATAAGTGTATAGTGCACCCAAGTGCAGGGTGTATCGGGCAGCACAACAACCCTATCAGCCAAGACCCCTATCGCCCATAAGGGTTAGGGTCCTATGTCGGACAACCAACAAGGTCATGTCATCCACCACTATATCATCCAAGGCTATGACACCCAAGGTCACCACATATCGGTCAACACTAGGGCACCTAACTAGGGTTCCACCACCCAAGAACCATATCGGGCAACACCAAAACCAACCCATATCACCCAAAGTGCAAAACAGAGATGTCTACCACGCATCATGTCGGCCAAAGGCATAATGCCCACAAGCACCAACTAAGGCAGGAGTTCATATTGGGGAAAAGGGACAAAGAATGCTTCTTAGCATATCGCCTAATACTCAACCCTAGGAGAGGGGTATCGTGCAAAGCACCACAAAAGGGTATCGTGTAAGGCACAATGACCATATCAGTTTGGTCATTATCAACCTCAAGATCACCATCATCAAACCCTAATAGATCATGAGAGTTGGCTCACCTCTCAACAACCAAGAGAGAGGGGTTTTGCTCAACCTCCATCACATATCAGGCAACAAGATGGATCATCCCCTTATCGGTCAAGATTCCAACCTTCACTAGGTCAAAGTCCAACCAAGGCTCACCTCTCAAATCCATGGTGAGAGAAGGGTATTGCCCAAGAAACTAGAGCATAGACTCACCTCTCAACAACCAAGTGAGAGGGGTTTTGCCTACACCACTAGAGCTCGAACTCACTTCTCAAAACCAAATGGGAGAGAAAGGGGTTTTTCCCAAGGAACCCTAAACTCAAGGTTCGGCCACAAGGTCTAAGAACACATCAACAACATGACCACTACATATATAACAAGATAAAAGGGTACATACTAGGGCAAGAAACATATCTAACAAGATGCATGGCCGATCAAGATGACATATAAACATGCAACATGTAAAAGAAGTAGTATAGCTAGGGTTAGAAGTTATGTAACCTGCCTTAAGCAAGATCCAAGCTCCTAGCACCAAGCTTCCAAGCTCCAAGCACCACCTTCGGCCACCACAACAAGAAAAACAAATCTTATAACCACCATGGCCGAAGAACAAGCAAGAAGGAGAAGAAGGTGCCAAGGAAAGAGGGGGAGATGATCACCACAAGAAGAGAAGCAAGACACACTCTAGGGTTCGACTACCACTAGAGGAAGAAGAAGACTCCACCAAGGAGATCGGCCACCAAGCTCTACCAAGGAGAGGTATCGTACACCACGGAAAAAGGGAAGCAACTAAGGAACTATAGGGATCCTAAGCAAGAGAAAGGAAAGACATATATAAAAGAGGGTGAAGGGGAGACTAAGGCAAGGTGTCACCCAACCTAGGGACACTTGTCCATGGGACAAAGCCATCTATTATCTCGCCCACCACCACACGTCCAAAGATTTTGCCACATGTAAGCCACAAGCACCAAGTGTCCACAAGGGGGGTGACACAAACGATGCTAGGTCAAAGAAGGTCACTTGGCCGATACACCTCATGGGTGACACACCACTTGCCCGACAACCACCTGGCCGATACACCATGGCCAACACAAGGCACCAAGCTCACCCTTGCCCGATACAAGGCCCAACAAAGCTAGGCAAAGCCCAAACAAGGCTCAACAAGCCAAAACAAAGCCCAAAGCTACTCAAACAAAGAACCCAACCCATCCTCTCAACCCTAGAGGATGCAAGGAGAGAGAGAAACATCTCTCAAGGTGTCAAACTTGCACATCAACCCTAAAACTTGGGTTATTTGCTAGTTGCACCTCCAACTCTCAACAAAGCACAAACAAACCCTAATCACCATTTGAGGTGATTAGCAAGCATCTAAACATAAGATTTAGGCAAAGCAAACATGGTAAGCCCAAAACGAAGGTCAGGGTCCTTACAAGCCATAAACCTCTACAAAGGGATTTCGCCTCCGAAATTCAAAGAGAAAAGTGAGGGATACTTCCTTCTCATCTCTTCCTCAAGCTCCCACGTGGCTTCCTCAATGCCACGATGATGCCAAAGAACTTTCACAAGAACCAGGTCCTTTCACTCTCTTATCAAGAATCATCATTAGACCTTCCTCGTAGGTCACGTCTTCATCAAGCTCAACCTCAACTGGATGTATCAATGTCCCTGTGTCTGGATGACTTTTCTTCAACATATTGACATGGAACACCGGATGTAACCTGTACAACTCTAGTGGCAATTCTAACTTGTAAGCTACCTTGCAACCATGTGCTATTACCGCGTATGGCCCCATATAACTGGGTGCGAGCTTGCCTTTTTGGCCAAACCTCAGCACGCCTTTCCATGGTGAGACTTTGAGATACACCTTGTCTCCCACCTGGAACTCTAGAGGTCGTCGGCAATTATCTCTATATGACTTCTGTCTGTCATGTGCCGCTTTCAACTGTTGTTTATCACCTTGATCTTCTCTATTGTCTGTTGCACTAACTCAAGACCCAAAAGCTGATACTCGCCCAACTCATACCAGCATAAAGGAGATCTACACTTCCTGCCATATAAAGCCTCATAAGGAGCCATGTCGATGCTCCGCTGGTAACTATTGTTGTAGGCGAACTCTATCAAACTGAGATGCACATCCCAACTACCTAGGAACTGCAGTACACAAGCTCAGAGAAGATCTTCCAAAGTCTGAATAGTCCTTGCAGATTGTCCATCTGTCTGCATGTGGAAAACGGTACTGAACCTCAACTGCATTCCCAACGCTTTGTGCAACTATTCCCAAAAATGACTTGTGAACTGGGGACCTCTATCAGAGACTATCATTGCGGGCATACCGTGCAAATGCACTTTCTCATCCACATACATCTGAGCAAGCTTCTTTGATGTATACATTGTCTTTACAAGTATGAAATGGGCAAACTTTGTCAATCTGTCCACTATCACCCAGATGGAATTGTGATTCTTGGTTGTCCTCAGCAGACCAACTACGAAATCCATGGTTATATGATCCCATTTCCATTGTGGTATTGGCATGGGTCGCATGTTCATCTCACTCTGCGAGAAGATGTACTTCAAGTTCTTATGATCTATAAATATCTGACACACTTCCCCATAAAGATAGTGTCTCCAAATCTTTAACACATGGACCACCGCTGCTAGCTCCAAATCATGTGTCGGATAATTCTCCTCATGCTTCTTAAGCTATCGTGAAGCAAAAGAAACCACATGATCTTCCTGCATCAACACACATCCTAAGCCTTTCTTGGAAGCATCACAGAATACCACATAGCCTTTCCCAGGCTCTGGCAGTACCAACACTGGAGCACTAGTCAGCTTCTCCTTCAAACTTTGGAAAGCTTGCTGACAACGATTATCCCAGACAAAAGGTACATCCTTCTTGGTCAACTTTGTCAACGGCAACGCGATCATACTAGAGTTTCTTATAAACTTCCGGTAGTATCATGCTAAACCCAGAAAACTATGAACTTATGTTAGTGTCTTCAGTTGCTTCCAGTCTGTAACTGACTCCACCTTCTTGGGGTCCACTATGACTCCTTCTGCAGATATCACATGACCCAAGAAAGTCACTTCCTTCAACCAGAACTTGCACTTATTAAACTTGGCATACAACTCGTGTTGGCGAAGAAGAGTCAACACTTGTCGAAGATGTTGTTCATGCTCTCTACTATCCTGATTGTAGATCAAGATGTCTTTTATAAAAACTACAACAAACTGATCAAGAAATGGACGGAACACCCTGTTCATCAGATCCATGAAAGCATCAGGCACATTGGTTAGCCCAAACAGCATAACCACAAACTCAAAGTGACCATACCTCATCCTAAAAGCTGACTTTGGTATGTCCTCATCCTTAGTTCTTAACTGATGATATCCAAATCGTAGATCGATCTTTGAGAACACTATAGCACCATGCAACGGATCAAACAAATCGTCTATCCTCGGTAACGAGTACTTGTTCTTGATCGTAACTTTGTTCAACTGCCGGTAATCTATGCACAAATGCATCGATCCATCCTTCTTCTTTACGATCAGGACCGGAGCACCCCACAACGATGTGCTCGGTCTGATGAAACCTTTATCCAACAACTCATGTAACTACTTCTTCAACTCTGTCATCTCGGCTGGAGCCATCCTGTACATTTTCTGAGCAACTGGTTGTATTCCTGGCACCATATTGATCTCAAAGTCAATCTCTAAAGGTGGGGGAACACTGAGGAACTCATCGGGAAACACATCCACAAACTCTCGGATAACCGACACCTCCTCAAGGCTAGGACCTTTTGCCTTGGTATCCACAATGACAGCTAAGAATGACTTACATCCTTGCCGCAACAACTTCTTTGCCACGATAGCTGATACTAAACATGTCAGAAGGATCTTTCTATCTCCTTGGAAGATCCACTTCTCACTATCATAATCAAACATTGCTTGCTTGGAACCACAGTCCAACACAACCTTATACTTTTCTAAGGTATCCAGTCCAAGGATCATGTCGAATCAATGCATATCAAGTGGTATAAGATCCACTTGTATACTGTGTCCCGAAAAGTATGAGATGGATACTCCTCTCGAAGCAACGCGGGTCCAACAAAAGGGGTTTCTAACAACAGACTATCTCTCTTACAACTAACAGGAAAAAGACAACTATCAAGCATACTATGTGCGATAAAAGAGTGCGTACCACCCAGGTCAACCAGAACAGATATAAAGCAAGAAGAAAACAAATCAGAATGAAATAACTCCATCTGACCTGCCACCACGCGAGGGTTGACTATCGCCTCCGGCTGACTCATAACATAGAATCAAGTTGTTGCTTGCTGTCATCCATGTCCTTTGCTTCCTTGGGTAGATGATACTACTTGCGATGCTTGACCGCATCCTCTCCCTCTGTTACCACGAGACTGCTATCTATCTGACCCTTGCTGATTCTGCATCGGCTACTGTGTCACTTCAACATCTCTCTTTGGGCAATTTGTCCTAAAATGCCCAACCTGACCACAAAGATGACATGGCTGGTCTCTTTGTTGTGGCCTAGATAGCCCTGTCACTGCCATTGAAGCTGTACTGTGGGATTTAGATGGTGAAAATCCATGCCCTCTTCCCTTACTCAGAGACCACTGCGATGACGCATTGGAACTTTGTATCACAGAAGGAGCTGAAAACCTTGGCTTCTTGAAGCTATCAAACCTCTATCTCAAGAAATGAGCGTGCTTTTTCTTGGTCATGGACTCTCTCTTCTCCTTGACAGACCATTCTATCCTTCGGACAGACTCCATAAATGTGGCAAACCGCTCCCGGTTCTCCAAAGTAGCAGCAAGTGTTGTCAACTCAGCGCTCAAACCTTTTTCAAACCGTCTAATTCTCTCATCATCTGTCATCACCATGTGAGGACAAAACCTCAGTAGGTCCATAAACTTAGCTTCATACTCGGTGATGCTCATCGATCCTTGGCGCAGACGCTCAAACTGGTTGATCTTCTCGTCCAGATACGTCTTCGGGAAGTATCAACTCACGAACTCCCGTCGGAAGATGTCCCAACAGATCACCTCACCAGGTTGCTTCTCCTCCTCGATGGCCCACCAGTGGCCAACACTACCTTTCAAAAGGTAAATAGCGTGCTTAACCTTGTCTTCTTTGGGGATGTCGAGGATCTGGAAGGCCTTCTCGAGACCTGTCATCCACAGATCTACATCTGCTGCATCAGTCGTTCTAGCATAATCTAAAGCTCTGACTCGGCGAAGCCGCTCAAAGGTCTTCCCAATACCTGGAGTTTCACCATGGGGAGCCTGTGCTCTTGGCGGAGGCACTGTCAACCTTTCCACCATGAGATTCATCATAGCCATTAACTGCCCCATAAGCTGCTGATAGGCAGGGTTTTCAAGAATGGGTAGGTCAAGTTGGGGGACCTCAGGCACCCGATCTTCATGTGCCTGCACTCTTACTTCATCAACTGATGCAGCATCACTGCTCTCGACAACATGTTCTTCATGGCTTCCATACATCTTTAAGCTTTATCTTCCGCTGAGGGAAGAAGGTTATTGTAAGAAAATCTGGAAAACTCACAAGAACAGACACAACCCTAGTCCTAGATCCCTATAGACTCAGCAAACCTAGAGCTCTGATACCAAACTTATTGTGACATTCCGCTATCACACAGACAACGAGACGTCACGCAAAAATGTGTGAAACCACCATAAAACCACATATTACCGAAAACACGGGTTAATTAAAATCGATTGCAGAAAGCAGATAAAAGAGAACTATTACATCCAGATTCTTATCCTGCAAGGAAAAGATGCTATATAAATATTTACAAGCCTTGATATTTTTCCACAACTTATATGAACTAGCAGTCCTGTCAGCACCAGAGTTCATCACCTCTTTATACATACATAACGGGCCACATCAGGCCAACATCAGGATATATAAAGCTACATCAGCTATTCATCATAAAACATCGTCAAAACACCTCTGAGGACCTGAGAGTACATGGATGACTCTAGGACTCTACTACAAAACAACCAAAACAACAACATATCCATCTCTTGCCTCCTACTGCTCTTCTTGCTGCTCGGCCGCAACCTCACGACCACCACCACGTCTAACACAATCACCAAAAAAGTTATAAACCAATAGGGTGAGACACACAGTCCCAGTGAGAAACATAACTCCCTGTCGAAACTATGAAACTTCAGAAAAAGCAGGTAAAGTGGATAACTGATATCAACAGATCATAAGAGAAACATCCTGAGCATAACTTATTTTATCAACAATCTTATTAGGGTATCCAGGAGGCATATGACTAGATATTCTTTATGGAACATGATTGACAAGATAAGCTTTATAAGAACTTATCACAAAATATAAGGACCATACAAATAACTGCAAGGTATAACTAGATCAACTATACGAGCAAGGCCTCAATCAATGTTCCGTGTTTTCCCTAAGTAGTATATACTATTTGGCTATATTACGTATTATCATGCCCTAAGGAAGTGAGTTGTACCGCTCAAATACAACCATCGGCTGTGAAGCCCAAAGCCCACCAAGGTCAATGGAAGAGCTGGACTCCACGACCTCACCACCTCGTGGTCAGTGCACAAGTGCTCAACAAGCAGGACCACAGTCTCATGCTTAGGTGGCCGCAACCACACATGGTCAGGCTACCCTGTGCCTAGCCCACCTTGGTATAGGTATTAGAGCTAGTGAGCTGAGCCACAGGTCTGTTCACCGTGCTCCATAATCATTGAGCCATGGGCATGTTCACCATGCTCTTATCACACATCCTGAGCCATGGGCCTGTTCACCATGCTCTTTCATATTGCGATAAGGTCCTGAAACCATGCTCTGGAGTCTACAACCAAAATTGCACTCTAATCCTCCTATTTTTGTCTAGGAGCAACCACACATATTCAACAATATGCGCTTCCGGGTTAACCCGTAGGAGAACCCATTTCACCATCACCAACTACTGACGATGATGGATCTATGGCCAGGGCAAACTACATGATATGTTCCACTGTAATTAATTAGTATATTTTAAGTGGATTGTTGAGGCAACCAAGTTGTAAAACATAAACAACATTGAGTTGCATTATTACCATGGGATCTCAATCCCTCATCACAGAATGCCACTGCCTCTCAAGGCATACTTCACGATCATGGGATAGCAATCCCTTATCTTAACATCAGAGGATGACACCTCAACTAGGCACTCAGCCTTTATCAGGTCAACAGACCTTTCACATCATACAGGTGATACATGTTATCCCATCAATCAAGGATTATCATTATTCAGTGTTATTCAAAACACATATACCTCATAGCTCTTACCTGGCTATGAATTCATTTGATAAACCTGCGTGGTTAGTATGCATATTGAGAGAGAGAACTGAATCACCAAACATAGATATTTATGATTATCATGCTATTAGGGTTAAAGGTACATGATTGGATCAACATCCATGATTATAACTACATGAAGCACAAAGTTGTATCTTGTAAACAAATTACATTATTGTTATCAAAACATGAGCATCCACTATGCCTTTATCTTATGAACATAAACATGTATCTTATCATCTTACTTAGCACCAACTTTAGGTATCAAACATATCACTGGTCACAACCTATCATTCATAACTCATCATCCACAAAGGTGCAGGCACAAGATAACAAACTCATCAACCTAAGCTTCCGAGCTAAGCATAACTCTCACCAAAGGTACCGCCTACCCTCACCAAAGGTGTGGCGGGTAGCACCATTCCTCACCCAAGGAGGTATCGGGCAGGGCCATATCCCTCACCAAAGCTCTATCATCTAGGGCATCAAAACCCTAAGGCACTAAGACACCCATATCGGTCACCAGCATAACTTGCGCCCATACACAAGGGATATCGGGCAACCAGACATGATGTGTGTCGTGCAACCTGATCCAAGAGCTGTGTCGTTCAGCTAAGGAGCAAGGGGTGTATCGTGAAACTGGGTCCAGAAGTGTATCGTACACCCAAGTGCAGGGTGTATCGGGTAGCACAACAACCCTATCGGCCAAGACCCCTATCACCCATAAGGGTTAGGGTCCTATGTCGGGCAACTAGCAAGTTCATGTCGTCCACCACTATATCATCCAAGGCTATGATTCCCAAGGTCACCACATATTGGTCAACACTAGGGCACCTAACTAGGGTTCCACCACCCAAGCACCATATCGGGCAACACCAAAACCAATCCATATCACCCAAAGCACAAAACAGAGATGTCTACCATGCATCATTTCGGCCAAAGGCATAACGCCAACAAGCACCAACTAAGGCAGGAGTTCGTATCGGGCAAAAGGGACAAAGAACACTTCTTAGCATATCGCCCAAGACTCAACCCTGGGAGAGGGGTATCGTGCAAAGCACCACAAAAGGGTATCGTGCAAGGCACAAGGACCATTTCAGTTTGGTCATCATCAACCTCAAGATCACCATCATCAAACCATAATAGATCAAGAGAGTTGGCTCACCTCTCAACAACTAAGAGAGAGGGGTTTTGCACAACCTCCATCACATATCAGGCAACAAGGTGGATCATCCCCTTATCGATCAAGATTCCAACCTTCACTAGGTCAACGTCCAACCAAGGTTCACCTCTCAAATCCATGGTGAGAGAAGGGTATTGCCCAAGCAACTTGAGCATAGACTCACCTCTCAACAACCAAGTGAGAGGGGTTTTGCCTACACCACTAGAGCTCGAACTCATTTCTCAAAACCAAATGGGAGAGAAAGGGTTTTTTCCCAAGGAACCCTAAACTCAAGGTTCGGCCACAAGGTCTAAGAACACATTAACAACATGACCACTATATATATAACAAGATAAAAGGGTACATACTAGGGCAAGAAACATATCTAACAAGATGCATGGTCGATCAAGATGACATATAAACATGCAACATGAAAAAGAAGTAGTATAGCTAGGGTTAGGATTTATGTAACCCGCCTTAAGCAAGCTCCAAGCTCCTAGCACCAAGCTTTCAAGCTCCAAGCACCACCTTCGGCCACCACAAGAAGAAAAACAAAGCTTATAACCACCATGGTTGAAGAACAAGCAAGAAGGAGAAGAAGGTGCCAAGGAAAGAGGGGGAGTTGTTCACCACAAGAAGAGAAGCAAGACACACTCTAGGGTTTGGCCACTACTAGAGGAAAAAGAAGACTCCACCAAGGATATCGACCACCAAGCTCTACCAAGGAGAGGTATCGTCCACCAAGGAAAAAGGGAAGCAACTAAGGAACTAACGAGATCCTAAGTAAGAGATAGGAGAGATATATATAGAAGAGGGTGAAGGGGAGACTAAGGAAAGTTTTCGCCCAACCTAGGGACACTTATCCATGGGGCAAAGCCACCTATTATCTCGCCCACCACCACACGTCCAAAGCTTTTGCCACATGCAAGCAACAAGCACCAAGTTTCCACAAGGGGGGTGACACAAATGATGCTAGGTCAAAGAAGGTCACTTGGCCGATACACCTCATGGGCGACACACCACTTTCCCGACACAACCACCTGGCCGATACACCATGGTCGACACAAGGCACCAAGATCACCCTTACCCGATACAATGCCCAACAAAGCTAGGCAAAGCCTAAACAAGGCTCAACAAGGCAAAATAAAACCCAAAGATACTCAAACAATGATCCCAACCCATCCTCTCAACCCTAGAGGATGCAAGGAGAGAGAGAAACATCTCTCTAGGTGTCAAACTTGCACATTAACCCTAAAACTTGGGTTATTTGCAAGTTGCACCTCCAACTCTCAACAAAGCACAAACAAACCCTAATCACCATTTGAGGTGATTAGCAAGCATCTAAACACAAGGTTTAGGCAAAGCATATAGGGTAAGTCCAAAACGAAGGTCATGGTCCTTACAAGCCATAAACCTCTACAAAGGGATTTCACCCCCGAAATTCGAAGAGAAAAGTGAGGGATACTTCCTCCTCATCTCTTCCTCGAGCTCCCATGTGGCTTCCTCAATGCCACGATGATGCCAAAGAACCTTCACAAGCACCATGTCCTTCCTTTTCAACTTCTTCACTCTCTTGTCAAGAATCATCATTGGACCTTCCTTGTAGGTCACGTCTTCATCAAGCTCAACCTCAACTTGTTGTATCACCGTCCCTGTGTCTGGATGACGTTTCTTCAACATACTGACATGGAGCACCAGATGTAACCTGTACAACTCTGGCAGCAGTTCTAACTTGTAAGCTACCTTGCCAACACGTGCTATTACCGGGTATGGCCCCATATACCTAGGTGAGAGCTTGCCTTTCTGGCCAAACCTCAGCCTGACTTTCCATGGTGAGACTTTGAGATACACCTTATCTCCCACCTGGAACTCTAGAGATCGTCGGCAATTATCTATATATGACTTCTGTCTATCTTGTGCTGCTTTCAACTGTTGTTGTATCACCTTGATCTTCTCTATTGTCTGTTGCACTAACTCAGGACCCAAAAGCTGATACTCGCCCGACTCATACCAACATAAAGGAGATCTACACTTCCTGCCATATAAAGCCTCATAAGGAGCCATGTCGATGCTCCGCTGGTAACTATTGTTGTAGGCGAACTCTGTCAAACTGAGATGCACGTCCCAACTACCTAGGAACTACAGTACATAAGCTCGGAGAAGATCTTCCAAAGTCTGAATAGTCCTTTCAGACTATCCATCTGTCTACAGGTGGAAAGCAGTATTGAACCTCAATTGCATTCCCAACGTTTTGTGCAACTATTCCCAAAAATAACTTGTGAACGGGGGACCTCTATCAGAGACTATCATTGCGGGCACACCGTGCAAACACACTATCTCATCCACATACACCTGAGCAAGCTTCTTTGATGTATATGTTGTCTTCACAGGTATGAAATGAGCAAACTTTTTCAATCTGTCCACTATCACCCAGATGGAATCATGATTCTTAGCTGTCCTCGGCAGACCAACTACGAAATCCATGGTTATATGATCCCATTTCCACTATGGTATCGACATGGGTTGCAACGTACCTGCCGTCTTCTAATGCTCAGCCTTGACTTTCTGGCATACCGCACACCTAGCCACAAGCTCGGCTACATCTCTCTTTAAGCCAAGCCACCAATACAGGTCCTTGAGATTATGATACATCTTGGTGACACCTAGATGCATAGCATACATTGACGTGTGCACTTCCTCGAGTACTAGCTTTCTCAGATCATCAACATCGGGGACCACCATCCTACCATGATAGCAAACTAGTCAATCCTTGAACTCATGGAACCTATCACACTTTTTGCTGCCAAACTCTGATTTGATTAACTGAACTAAAGCATCTGCTTGTTGTGTGTCTTTGATCTGCTGCCTCAACGTAGGTTTTACTTGCATTTGTGCCAACATTCCTGCCAACAAGGAGACTTCCAACTGTACATTCATATGTCATAAAGAGACGGACCTATCCCGCCTATGGCATACCAAGGAACTCAACCGTGCCTTCTTCATAGGAAGAGAGGAAGACTTTCTGCTAAGCGCATCAGCTACCACGTTCGCCTTACCAGGATGATACTCAATGGTGCAATCATAATCATTGATTAGCTCCATCCAACGACACTATCACATGTTCATCTCACTCTGAGAGAAGATGTACTTCAAGTTCTTATGATCTGTAAAGATCTGACACACTTCCCCATAAAGATAGTGTATCCAAATCTTTAACGCATGGACCACCGCTGCTAGCTCCAAATCATGTGTCGGATAATTCTCCTCATGCTTCTTAAGTTATTGTGAAGCAAAAGAAACCACATGATCTTCCTGCATCAGCACACATCCAAAGCCTTTCTTGGAAGCATCGTAGAATACCACATAGCCTTTCCCAGGCTCTAGCAGTACCAACACAGGAGCACTAGTCAGCTTCTCCTTCAAACTTTGGAGCTTGCTGACAACGATCATCCCAGACAAACGGTACATCCTTCCTGGTCAACTTTGTCAACGGCAACACGATCATACTAAAGTTTCTTATAAACTTCCGATAGTATCCTGCTAAACCCAGAAAACTACGAAATTATGTTAGCATCTTTGGTTGCTCCCAACCTATAACTAACTCCACCTTCTTGGGGTCCACTATGACTCCTTCTGCAGATATCACATAACCCAAGAAAGTCACTTCCTTCAACCAGAACTTGCACTTATTAAACTTGGCATACAACTCGTGTTGGCGAAGAAGAGTCAACGCTTGTCGAAGATGTTGTTCATGCTCTCTACTATCCCGACTGTAGATCAAGATGTCTTCTATAAAAACTACAACAAACTGATCAAGAAATGGACGGAACACCCTGTTCATCAGATCCATGAAAGCATCAGGCGCATTGGTTAGCCCAAACAGCATAACCACGAACTCAAAGTGACCATACCTCATCCTAAAAGCTGACTTTGGTATGTCCTCATCCTTAATTCTTAACTGATGATATCCAAATCGTAGATCGATCTTTGAGAACACTATAGCGCCATGCAATGGATCAAACAAATCGTCTATCCTCAGTAACGAGTACTTGTTCTTGATCGTAACTTTGTTCAACTGTCAGTAATCTATGCACAAATGCATCGATCCATCCTTCTTCTTTATGATCAGGACCGGAGCACCCCACAACGATGTGCTCGGTCTGATGAAACCTTTATCCAACAACTCATGTAACTACTTCTTCAACTCTGTCATCTCGGCTGGAGCCATCCTGTACATTGTCTGAGCAACTGGTTGTGTTCCTGGCACCATATTGATCTCAAAGTCAATCTCTCGAGGTTGGGGAACACCGAGGAACTCATTGGGAAACACATCCGCAAACTCTCAGATAACCGACACCTCCTCAAGGATAGGACATTTTGCCTTGGTATCCACAACGTGAGCTAAGAATGACTTACATCCTTGCCGCAACAACTTCTCTACCACCATAGATGATACTAAACATGACAGAAGGATCTTTCTATCTCCCTGGAAGATCCACTTCTCACTATCATCATCAAACACTGCTTTCTTGGAACCACAGTCCAACACAACCTTATACTTTTCTAAGGTATCCATTCCAAGGATCATGTCGAATCCATGCATATCAAGTGGTATAAGATCCACTTGTATACTGTGTCCCGAAAAGGATAAAACACAAGATGGACACTCCTCTCGAAGCAACGCGGGTCCAATAAAAGGGGTTTCTAACAACATACTATCTCTCTTACAGCTAACAGGCAAAAGACAACTATCAAGTGTACTACGTGCGATAAAAGAGTGTTTAGCACCCGGGTCAACCAAAACAGATATAAAGCAAGAAGAAAACAAATCAGAATGAAATAACTCCATCTGACATGCCACCACTCGCGGGTTGACTATCGCCTCCGGCTGACTCATGGCATAGAATCAAGTCGTTGCTTGTTGTCGTCCACGTCCTATGCTTCCTTGGGCAGACGATCCTACTTGTGATGCTTGACCACGTCCTCGCCCTTTGTTACCACTAGACTGCTATCTATCTGGCCCTTACTGATTTTGCCTCGGCTATTGTGTCACTTCAACATCTCTCTTTGGGCAATTTGTCCTGAAATGCCCAACCTGACCACAAAGATGACATGACTGGTCTCTCTGTTGTGGCCTAGACAACCCTGTCACTGCCACTGAAGCTGTACTATGGGATTTAGATGGAGAAAATCCATGCCCTCTTCCCTTACTCGGAGACCACTGTGACGATGCACTGGAACCTTGTATCACAGAAGGTGCTGAAAACCTTGGCTTCTTGAAGCCATCAAACCTCTGTCTCGAGAACTGAGTAGGCCTTTTCTTGGTCATGCACTCTCTCTTCTCCTTAACGGACCGTTCTATCCTTCGAACAGACTCCACAAACATGGTGAACCACTCCAGGTTCTCCAAAGCAGCAGTAGATATTGTCAACTCAGCGCTCAAACCTTTCTCAAACCGTCTAATTCTCTCGTTATCTGTCATCACCATGTGAGGATAAAACCTCAGCAGGTCCATAAACTTATCTTCATACTCGGTGATGCTCATCGATCCTTGGCGTAGATGCTCAAACTGGTTGATATTCTCGTCCAGATACGTCTTTAGGAAGTATCAGCTCATGAACTCCCGCCGAAAGATGTCCCAACAGATCACCTCACCGGGTCACTTCTCCTCCTCGATGGCCCACCAGTGGCCAACACTACCTTTCAGAAGGTAGACATCGTGCTTAACTTTGTCTTCTTTGGGGATGTTGAGGATCCGGAAAGCCTTCTCGAGACCTGTCAGCCACAGATCTACATCCGTTGGATCAGTCGTTCTAGCATAATCTGAAGCTCTGACTCGGCGAAGCCGCTCAAAGGTCTTTCCAATACCCGGTGTTTCACCATGGGGAGCCTGTGCTCTTGGCAGAGGCACTGGCAACCTTTCCACCATGAGATTCATCGTAGCCATTAACTGCCCCATAAGTTGTTGATAGGCAGGGTTTTCAAGAATGGTTGGGTCAAGTTGGGGGACCTCAAACACCCGATCTTCATGTGCCTGTACTCTTACTCCATAAATTGATGCAGCATTACTGCTCTCGGCAGCATGTTCTTCATGGTTTTCAGACATCTTTAAGCTTTATCTTCTGCTGAGGGCAGAAGGTTATTGTAAGAAAATCTGGAAAACTCACAAGAACAGACACAACCCTAGTCCTAGATCCCTGTAGACTCAGCGAACCTAGAGCTCTGATACCAAACTTATTGTGACATCTCGCTATCACATAAACAACGAGACGCCACGTGGAAATGCGTGAAACCACCATAAAACCACATATTACCGAAAACATAGGTTAATTAAAATTGATTGCAGAAAGCAGATAAAAGAGAACTATTACATCCATATTCTTATCATATAAGGAAAAGATGTTATATAAATATTTACAAGCCTTGATATTTGTCCACAGCCTATAGGAACCAGCTATCCTGTCAGCACCAGAGTTCATCACCTATTTATACATACATAACGGGCCACATCAGGCCAACATCTGGATATACAAAGCTACACCAACTATTCATCATAAAACATCATCAAAACACCTCCGAGGACCTAAGAGTACATGGATGACTCTAGGAGTCTACTACAAAACAACCAAAACAACAACATATCCATATCTTACCTCCTATTGCTCTTCTTGCTACTCGGTTGCAACCTCACGACCACCACCACGTCTAACACGATCACCTAAAAAGGTTGTAAACCAACGGGGTGAGACACACAGTCTCAACGAAAAACATAACTCCCCGCCGAAACTATAAAACTTTAGAAAAAGTAGGTAAAGCAGATAACTGATCTCAGCAGATCATAAGAGCAGCATCCTTAGCAGAACTTATTTTATTAACAATCTTACTAGGGTATCCAGGAGGCATATGACCAGATATTCTTTATGGAACATGATTGATAAGATAAGCTTTATCAGAACTTATCACAAAATATAAGGATCATACAAATAACTGCAAGGTATAACTAGATCAACTATACAAGCAAGGCCTCAATCAATGTTCTGTGTTTTGCCCTAAGCATATATATATACTATTTGGCTGGATTACATATTATCATGCCCTAATGAAGTGAGTTGTACCGCTCAAATCCAACCATCGGCTGCGAAGCCCAAAGCCCACCAAGGTCAATGGAAGAGCCGGACTCCACGACCTCACCACCTCGTGGTCAGTGCACGAGTGCTCAACAAGTAGGACCGCAATCTCATGCTTATGTGGCCGCAACCACACATGGTCAGGCTACCCTCTGCCTAGCCCACCTTGGTACATGTATCAGAGCTAGTGATCCAAGCCACCGGCCTGTTCAGCGTACTCTATAATCATTGAGCCATGGGCCTGTTCACCATGCTCTTATCACACATCCTGAACCATGGGCCTATTCACCATTCTCTTTCATTTTGAGCTACGGTCCTGAAACCGCGTTCTGGAGTCTACAACTGAAGTTGCACTCTAATACTCCTATTTTTGGCTAGGAGCAACCACACATATTCAACAATATGCGCTTCTGGGTTAACTCACAGGAGAACCCGTTTCACCATAACCAACTACTGACGATGATGGATCTATGGCCAGGGCAAACTACATGATATGTTCCACTGCAATTAATTAGTATATTTTAAGTGGATTGTTGAGGAAACCAAGTTGTAAAACATAAACAACATTGAGTTGCATTATTACCATGGGATCTCAATCCCTCATCACAGAATGCCACTGCCTCTCAAGGCATACTTCACGATCATGGGATAGCAATCCCTTATCTCAACATCAGAGGATAACACCTCAACTAGGCACTCAGCCTTTATCAGATCAACAGACCTTTCACATCATACGGGTGATACATGTTATCCCATCAATCAAGGATTATCATTATTCAGTGTTATTCAAAACACATATACCTCATAGCTCTTACCTGGCTATGAATTCATTTGATAAACCTGCACGGTTAGTATGCATATTGAGAGAGATAATTGAATCACCAAACATAGATCTTTATGATTATCATGCTATTAGGGGTACATGATTGGATCAACATCCATGATTATAACTACATGAATCACAAAGTTGTATCTTGTAAACAAATTACATTATTGTTATCAAACCATGAGCATCCATTATGCCTTTATCTTATGAACATAAACATGTATCTTATCATCTTACTTAGCGCCAACTTTAGGTATCAAACATATCACTGGTCACAACCTATCATTCATAACTCATCATCCACAAAGGTGCGGGCACAAGATAACAAACTCATCAACCTAAGCTTCCGAGCTAGGCATAACCCTCACCAAAGGTACCGCCTACCCTCACTAAAGGTGTGGAGGGTAGCGCCATTCCTCACCCAAGGAAGTATTGGGTAGAGTCATATCCCTCACCAAAGCTATATTGGCTAGGGCATCAAAACCCTAAGGCACTAAGCGACCCATATCGGTCACCAGCATAACCTGCGCCCATGCACAAGGGATATCGGGCAACCAGACCTGATGTGTGTCGTGCAACCTATTCCAAGATCTGTGTCGTTCAGCCAAGGAGCAAGGGGTGTATCGTGCAACTGGGTCTAGAAGTGTATCGTATACCCAAGTGCAGGGTGTATCGGGCAGCACAACAGCCATATCGACCAAGACCGCTATCGCCCATAAGGATTAGGGTCATATGTCGGGCAACCAGCAAGGTCATGTCGTCCACCACTATATCAGCCAAGGCTATGAAGCCCAAGGTCACCACATATCAGTCAACACTAGGGCACCTAACTAGGGTTCCACCACCCAAGCACCGTATCGAGCAACACTAAAACCAACCCATATCGCCCAAAGTGCAAAACAGAGATGTCTACCACGCATCCTGTCGACCAAAGGCATAACGCCCACAAGCACCAACTAAGGTAGGAGTTCATATCAGGCAAAAGGGACAAAGAACGCTTCTTAGCATATCGCCCAAGACTCAACCCAAGGAGAGGGGTATCGTGCAAAGCACGACAAAAGGGTATCGTGCAAGGCACAAGGACCATATCGGTTTGGTCATCATCAACCTCAAGATCACCATCATCAAACCCTAATAGATCAAGAGAGTTGGCTCATCTCTCAACAACCAAGAGAGAGGGGTTTTGCACAACCTCCATTACATATCGGGCAACAAGGTGGATCATCCCCTTATCGGTCAAGATTCCAACCTTCACTAGGTCAACGTCCAACCAAGGCTCACCTCTCAAATCCATGGTGAGAGAAGGGTATTGCCCAAGCAACTAGAGCATAGACTCACCTCTCAACAACCAAGTGAGAGGGGTTTTGCCTACACCACTAGAGCTCAAACTCACTTCTCAAAACCAAATGGGAGAGAAAGGGGTTTTTCCCAAGGAACCCTAAACTCAAGGTTCGTCCATAAGGTCTAAGAACACATCAACAACATGACCACTATATATAATAAGATAAAAGGGTACATACTAGGGCAAGAAACATATCTAACAAGATGCATGTCCAATCAAGATGACATATAAACATGCAACATGAAAAAGAAGTAGTATAGCTAGGGCTAGGAGTTATGTAACTTGCCTTAAGCAAGCTCCAAGCTCCTAGCACCAAGATTCCAAGCTCCAAGCACCACCTTCGACCACCATAAGAAGAAAAACAAAGCTTATAACCACCATGGCCGAAGAACAAGCAAGAAGGAGAAGAAGATGCCAAGGTAAGAGGGGGAGATGCTCACCACAAGAAGAGAAGCAAGACAAGCAACAAAGCTTATGGTTCGACCACGACTAGAGGAAGAATAAGACTCCACCAAGGATATCGGCCACCAAGCTCTACCAAGGAAAAATGGAAGCAACTAAGGAACTAAAAGGGATCCTAAGCAAGAGAAATAAGAGACATATATAGAAGAGGGTGAAGGGGAGACTAAGGCAAGGTGTTGCCCAAGCTAGGGACACTTCTCCATGGGGTAAAGCCACCTATTATCTCGCCCACCACCACACGTCCAAAGCTTTTGCCACATGCAAGCAACAAGCACCAAGTGTCCACAAGGGGGGTGACACAAACGATGTTAGGTCAAATTAAAGAAAGTCACTTGGCCGATACACCTCATGGGTGACACACCACTTGTCCGACACAACCACTTGGCCGATACACCATGGCCGAAACAAGGCACCAAGCTCACCCTTGCCCGATACAAGGCCCAACAAAGCTAGGAAAACCCCAAACAAGGCTCAACAAGGCAAAACAAAGCCCAAATCTAGTCAAACAACGAGCCAAACCCATCCTCTCAACCCTAGAGGATGCAAGGAGAGAGAGAAACATCTTTCAAGGTATCAAACTTGCACATCAACCCTAAAACTTGGGTTATTTGCAAGTTGCACCTCCAACTCTCAACAAAGCACAAACAAACCCGAATCACCATTTGAGGTGATTAGCAAGCATCTAAATATAAGGTTTAGGCAAAGCAAACAAGGTAAGCCCAAAATGAAGGTCAGGGTCCTTACAAGTTTGATAGTGAACTTGCCTCCCAAGTTGTCTCAAAATAGTTATGTTACCCTTTGAGACCTGGCCCCATTGTATGGGAGAGTCATGGTCCTGGTAGATATTTTAATTCCAATCCCTTTCCTAAGGCTCCAATTGGTTTGTTGTAACTAGTCCAAAAACTTTATGAACTGGAGTTCCTAAAGTAGTTATTCACGATTGGTTTATAGTAAGTATTGGAACTTGAGTTCTGTGACTTTCGTTGAGTTACACTATTACATACAAAATAGGATTCCTAAGTTCCCTCTTAATAAGAGCGTAACACGAGTTACACAACAATTGATAACATTTCCTGTATAATTGTATTTTTCATTCTTCATAAATGACACATAAAATATTTATGACTAGGAATGTTAGTATTGTGGATTTGGTTTATTTTCAAAATTATAACATAATATGACAAAATACTATACACTATAAGTGCGCCATGTAAAATATTTTACACTACAACTACCATTATCACTATGGTCTATAAAATAAAAAAATATGAACTTTGTGAAAAAGTAATCACAGTGCACCATGTGACAAAACAATTAATTTATATAACATATTTTTATTCTTCATGTTTAAGCAATATGATGTGAAAAATGATAATTATCTATAACCGCATGTGAAGAATATACTTAAAATTAATGTAGTACATTTAGTTTAGTAATGATAATTTAAAAATTATATTTACAAAAACATGAAATGTAGATATTAATACAATATTTTGTACATACAAAGTGAAATAAAAATATTGTAATGCGATTTAAACCACAATTTTTTTATTAAATTATAACTTGTACCATACTAAAAATATTTTTAAAGGAGCAAATCCACATCATGATGGCTTGTTGAAGTTATTATGGTTAAAAATATTATAATTATTTATGGATATGATTCTTTCTTTACTTGTTTACCATCCTTACTTATAATATATTACATAGTAAAAATCAATAATATTATTTAATTGATTTCCATGTTTACACTTACAACAAACCAATCACATGGAAGTGAATAGAACTTAAGTTCTAGAAATTGAACTAGAGTTCCTAGAAAGTGAGTTACAAATAACTTGTGACTTACATCAAACCAATCGGAGCCTAATCACAATCCAAAAATAGTTTAATGCTAAAAAAACTTGGACATGATTGAGATTGCCCAATCTATTTTGCAAATCGCCCAATCTCATTCTTTGATCACTCAATCTTAGAAGCTAATCACCCAATTACGAGATTTCATATCTAGATCTAAAATCATAACTTTTCTTGTAGAATTGAGATCGTCCAATCTCAGAAGTTGATCACCCGATCTCTAAAATCTAGTGGAAAATGCAGTCAATCAATTGACAATTAATTAATCTTTTGATCCAAACATTTGATTGGCTAATCAAACATTGTGATTGCCCAGTTTGAGAGCTGATCATCGTGTTCATGATTAAGAATCATTCTAACCATATGTTTGATTGTGAATTTCAATTCTTGTATGCATCCTTATGTGTGTGGCCCGATAGGTTCCTAATTATGTTGGTAGTGATTTTCAAAATAACACAAGAAAAGATTGGTGTCTAGTCACACATCATTGCCACCCAGGTAATAGGAATGAGTTGGAGGACAACTACAACTTGTAACATGATAAATGTTACCATGACCGTATAATCCTTTAGTCAGAGATATATATATTGAACTCGAGAAATGGAATGTCATCATCATGACATTCAATCTATGTTTTGTGAATTAGAGTAGACTATTCGAGACATTGTGATCCTAATATCATATATTGGATCACATGTCAATGGTCATACATTTCATAGTCTCACTTATCAAGTGTCCCATTATATCACTCCTAAGGAGGGGACAAATTCCATCTACATCACTTACAACATGCCCCATGTGTTACATTGTACCCAATCATCACCTTTTTGGAAATTCGTGTTGCAGAGCATGTTGGGCTAGTGTCAAAGTACACATAACTACATCTGTTACTGCAATAACTTCATATCTAAGGATCACAATCATCACTATCACATTGAGCTATGACTCTTACATGTCACTACATGACTTCTATGTGTAAATCTCAAGGTGAGTCTGTTCAGTACAACTGTTACGACCCCACCTCGCGATAACCCCCAATTAAGGGAGACCGAGAGGTCGAAGCCGCACCCATGACTTCCGGATCAAAGGTTCGTCAATTAACCAAGAATAATTATCAAATTTTAACATACTATACTGAAAGCTGTAAGAAAATAAATTTTTGCATACCTTTTGAAAACTTGGATCTCTAAACTTCTATCCACACCGCTACTAATCTATCTAATCCTCCTTTGCACTTTAATTCTCATTTAGTATCACATGTGCCACTTTACTGTTTGTTCTTTTCATTGTACCTAAAACGCCGACAAACAAAACGTCGGTCAGTCGAAGCTGGTATGTGGGGGAAACAATAAACATGCAACTATGATAACAATGTAATCATTCAATTACTTATTTAACAACCAATATTACGTTTTAGATATAACTCCGCGATCCAAGAGTACTCTATCCTCTGTGTTTTCCCCATTAAACCCCTCATGATCCACCTATAAGTGAACCGGTTTCTAGGGTTGAGCCACATGGCACTACTCGTAAGTAGACCACTCCTTAACTCGGGATATGCTAAAGAGTCTCATGGCACTACACGTAGGTAGCCCAATTTCTAACTCACGGTAACCTAGACCTTACTCTAGGATTACCCCTTTTTAGCCTTTTCAAAGTAACAGAGGTGGACCCGAATCTAGCCAGTTATATATGCACATTTATGGTGATAATCACAGTCACTTTATAGTGGCATGAAATAAATAAACATTCAACAGTTTAGTTGCATTCAATGCGATTAAACATCCAGGAATCCATCAGGAAACTATAGCGGTTATACATAATCGTAACCACATACCTGATCCATAGTAACTTGATGTCCATGCATTAACATTCAACACAATTAACAAGCAATCAACAATATCCTGAAAATAATGCATAACATTCAAATGTCATTGTTTTATTCAAAACATCCTCAAGATCAACTTGGATTCCACCTTATGATTTCTAGGCTAACTTTAGGGTTTTATTAGGGTTTTAGCCTTCATTATGCATTTATCACTTTTAATGCTCTTTTAGTTCACAAACCTTAATTTCTGCATCATAGGCACAATTGAATGTCAATTAAGTTTAATATGTTTCTTTTACACTAAAACTATTATCTTTATCCTTTTAGGTCATATCCAAAACATTAAGGCTAATTATCATCTTCGGTTTCTTTCAAATTGACAAATCATATTTCATTATAGTTCAACTCACACATATGAACCTTATTTATCACTATTTCCACTTTTATACACTAGGAAACACTAATTATCTAAATAATTCACATTAAATATCTTTGGTACTCAATTTATCTTCGAATCATCATATCTCTATTTTTTTCTTCGATTTGTACAATTAAATCCATTAGAATTCATATCAACATAAATTAGGGTTTCTAATCCCATTAAGGCATATTCATGTACGAAACCCTTCATTAAGTCAATTACACATAAATACCATCTCTTTAGATATAAAACATTATTTTTATCATTAACATGTTAATATTCGTTCAAACATTCATAGAACCTCTTTATATCCAATTATCATCAATTCTAAGGGTTTTCCATTAATTAAACCATAAAAGATGATAACTTTATACACTTTTCAAATTGCAAGAATATTTAGGTCTCAAATATATTTTTGTTGTACTCCTTGCATTTTTCTAATCAACTTTTATATATAACATGTCCAGATATGATTTACCGATAATTAATTAGGATTTTGCAAAATAAAAACTAATAGGACCAATCCTAACCTGACACGTCATCAGATTCTTTTCCTTGCTCAACGGGTCGACGGCTCTTCAAATAAGTATTTGAATGACCCTTTTGCCCTTCCTAATTGGTCCTGATCTGTAGGCACGCAAGGGCAGGTTTATCCTTCTCCCTTTCCTTCTTCTACCTCGCAACACTGATCGGTGTTTGCTGCGGCGAGCGCCCCCCTGCGCGGCTGACCCCTCCCTGGGTGGAGCAAGTTGGGTCGACTCCTTTTGGGCTCTGATGAAATCAACCAGACTGTCGTCCTGGCCAAAGCCAGTTGGAGATGACAGATCCAGTGACCAGGCTCTGTTGCTGGTTCTCGGTCTCACCTCCAGGTCGCTCCCTGCTGCAACTCACAGCTGTGATTCCCTCCTCGGAACCAGCACTGCCCGCAACCTTCTCGTCAACTACAATCATTCTGTGGGAGAGCGCCACTCAACACGGCACAACCCCGGCAACCAGCAACACCTTGTTCTTCTCGGCAGCGTCAACGGTCATGTCATTACCCGGATAAGCCAACTCGGCGTTGCATTGACTCCGATGAATCCCCTCACATCCCAATTGGCAGTCTCTTATACCAACCCGTAAGACATGGGTGGTCGTGGGACCTTGTTACCTGCTGTATCTAAGGCACCATCATGTAGAACGTCTACAGGTAGGCAAAGTTACAAGGACGACGACCAGGGATGGGCTTCCTTTAGACAGTCGTGGTTGTCTCTCATGTCTCCCGATAGAGGAGGATCCTTGGGTCCTTTTGTATCCATAAACTAGGAGGAACCCTAAAGGCTAATACATAGTTATCCATCGGTATCCATCATTACTCACAAGGCACATGCACCCTTCCATCCCTGTATTAAACTCTTTTATTATTATTCTCTTGATTTGGTGATCAACACAAGAAGTCACCTCTTTCCTAATCAGATTTTGCAACTAAAAGCATTTAAGGAAAGTCTAATAAACTTGGATTCCTTGAATCTAAAACATTCCCTAATTTCTTAGAATGTTCTCTCTCTTTCTTTCTTTCTTTGTTTCTATTTTCATTATTTCTTTTATTTTGCAATTTTGGTATTTTCTCTTTCTTTCCTCTTTATTGGGACTCCTTGGATCCCAAGAAACTATTATTTTGAAATTCTTTTTTATTGGATACTTATCATCCTTCTAGATGCATCATTATGCATTATTTCACATTATCTCGTTTATTTCTCATTAAAATAACTCTTTTTGAGCTTTTCTCCTTATTTCTCTTTTATTTTCGTCATTGACATTCCTTTTAATATTAGCAACCTCATGGATACGAATTATCACCAAGAAAACTCATGTATGCCTCTTTCCACTCATTTTCCACATTTTATCATCATTTTCAATTTCTTTCTTAATAAAGAAATACTTAATCAACCTTTTATTTTCTAATTACCTTCTTTTTGCAACCTTGGTCTCCTTGGTACCCAAGGAACCCAAGAGGCACGAAAACCTCTTTGGATTTGCCTTTTAGAGGTTTCTATATATTTTTTTTCTTGAAAATTCAATTATCCATTTACTATTTGAATTTCCTTGTTATTGGGCCCAATAGCCAATACAGCCCACAAAGCAACCAATTAAGGCTATTGTGAAAGGAATCCATTTATTCAAAACAAATCATATCATTATTTGCTCAATTATCTTTAATATGAGAAATCACATTTCTCACTAATTGTACCCAAAAATTGGGGTTATAACATCCTTCCCCTCTTATAGGAATTTTGTCCTCAAAATTCAAACAAGCAAACAACCAATTCAGGACAAGACTTTTCCATGTCCATCATTGGCCCCTATGTGGCCTTGCCGTACTCATGGCATTTTCAAAGAACCTTTATCATCACATATCCTTTTCTCTGAGTTCTTTCATCTTGGCGTCTATAAACTACACAGGTGACTCAGGCCATTTTAGCCTCCCTTGGGGCTCACTAGGTTCATTGCTTAGCACATGGTCGGGGTACGTCACATAGCGCTCTAAATTGGACACATGGAAAACATCTCCCATTACTCTATCCTGAGGGGTAGGGTCAAACCTAACCTTCTCCACCCATCCATCTCTAATGGACCCATGTATCGGGGACTCAGCTCTCTTAGTTATAACTTAGAGGGGTCGGATTTTCATGTCACATTTTCTCCCACAGTAACTTGTATGTCAGTATACTTTGCATCTGCTCACGACTCTCATCGTCTCTAGGCTCCTTTCAACCCTTGCACAATCAAAGTGACTTCATCTACACGCACTGGGGTCCCTTTTCCTAACCATCATGTGGTACTTTTCTAACCATCATGTGGTCCTTTCACCAACATCACCTTACTGAAGTGGTGACCGACACATCCTCCCTTATAGAGCTTTATATAAAACCCGATACTGGCTATGGTGGTCATTGTCACATCTTTCATAGGACAAGAATTGTCTCTAGATATCACCCTGAACGAGCACACATGCCCTTATCAGACCCTTTAGTCTGGATCATACTAACCATAGTTAAGGGTGGTAAACTATACTAACATAGAGTTCTCAATGTACCTACTTCCACCTTTTGGAAGGGAACCTTTAGTTCAAACTCAAGAACCTTTGAACTCGCTTCATGGTGTAATTGAACCATCTCTCTCACGGGTAGTTCAACTAGATTTGTCCCTTGACAGAACTCTTTCTTTCTTATGTCATCTAGGTACTGCGATCTACCATAACCCATATTGCATCTCAACCTTCCTTGGTCCTGAGGATACCTACAACATCCATAGAGATGAACTCCCCTTCCCCTTTCGGGGACTCTTTATTCTTTATACCAGTGCACTGGGTTACCGATGCTCATCCTTCTCCTCCTATCATGCATGGCAACATACTACGTGCAGCCTCATCTTAGGCATCTAAAGTACTATTGTCACTTATTATCTTGGTAGTACCACGGTGTATGGTGATCTTCAATCATGATTTCCTATATGTCATGTTTCCTCAAGTTTGATTCCTTAGAAACCCTAAACCACTCTAGTTGGGTTTTCATCAACTTCTTTTCCAAAGAAGTGCAGAGGTTCTACCACCATTCTTTCATTGTATCAAGGACTAGACTGACTAACCAAACAACCCTTAACTTTTCAACGTGCCTTGTTACATCTGAGTGTTATCTAAACACCGCTCCTTTCCAAACTTAGGGTTAGCCAAACAACCTCTTCTAGCTTCTAGTAAAACAAGTCAGATACATTTCAACCAGAACGTCCATTACCACTTCACATCCTTAGGTATTAGGTAACATACACTTCCATGTATTTTACTTATCATCTCACCTCAAACTCTATGTCTATCTTCATTAAAAACACTCTCTGATTTCATCATCATGGTGATCAAACTCGACCTGGTATAACTTGTAAGTTCCACATAGCTCATGATAAACACATCCTCATAAGGTGACTACCTCATTCCTCTTAGTGTTTGCAAACCATCCATGTATCATTCACTTTACCAGGATAGCTTATCTTCTCTATCCCCGTTACTTGTGGCAACGTTCCAACCTACATCATCTCTTATCCTTGGTGTATGGCATACGTAATGTCCTATCTCTCACCCCCATAACAAGAGGAAATAAGCATTTGGCTGCAGTCCAAATACAGAGTTCTTCCTGTTCCAAGAGTAGAGATGGTACATCCCACCTTGCCAATACACCTTTACATCTAAGTTGCAACGTGCCACATATGTCTCTACAACACAGACATCATGATGTCAAGGTTACCTCCATGGAAAACTAGTCTTGAACCTACTGAGGTTTATACCCTTGGTCATCTCCTCTAGGTCTATAGGGTACCGACTCTTTTGGGGTCATCCCTCTTCCCTCATGCATCAAGAGAGTGCCCTACTCATCTGCCCTTTGGGTCCCATGAGTTCATGAAGGTGATCAATCTCCTAACCCATGGCCCTCAGAGAATGATAGTTGTTACCTCCCGACCCTATGGTCATGTGCAACTAGGGAATTAGGCAACTCATACTTTCACCGGTCTTATCCCTACCTGACCCTAGGATAGACTTAGGATTCTCCATCATAGTACATGTTCACT
This sequence comes from Alisma plantago-aquatica, assembly GCA_963693085.1. Classification (NCBI taxonomy): domain Eukaryota; kingdom Viridiplantae; phylum Streptophyta; class Magnoliopsida; order Alismatales; family Alismataceae; genus Alisma; species Alisma plantago-aquatica. The sequence goes on from OY856411.1 coordinate 1,094,543,326, forward strand.
TAGAACCTTACCCAAGCCTTCATCATCTCTCTTTCTACATTCATGGGCTGACTTTCATCCTTTCATCGGGATCATGGCAACCTTCCTACCTTGGTCAAGCCCTATACCAGTTACCTCCATGGTAACACATCAGCATGCAATTAGAGATGGATATCTACGGGTCTGTAGATTCATGCTCATACCATGTACCTTTCACTTAGCTTCTCAAGATCCTATGAGACCTCTTTAGGTTACCTTGAACCACCAAAACTGATATACACCCTTCCAAAGGGGTCCCTCTCCCAGGATGGGAGGAAAACTATCTCTAAGGTCACAAAAGCTCTTAGGTCTAGGGTTTACATCCACACGAGCCTACTTAACCCTAGAAAGTCATTAAGGCACAAGAAGATCACTTACTGTACCATGCTAGGTCATACTTGTCCTCTTTCCTCAATGTTGGATCATGATCATACCTTTCTTTATCATCAACCTAGATGTGAGGGGTTCATCAAACACATGAGGATCACCATGCTCGCTTCTATAGGAACGCAACTTCTCATCATGAGCATTAGGTATACCACTTCCCCTCTTAGGCCTAGGAACCCTAAGTTCACTTTTAGGGGTCAAACTGTATACTCTAACTCTTAACTACGAACCAAACATGCAAAAGGCATGACATGCACTTCTTGTCATCCTTCAACTCGAGCAACACTTAGGGTTGGGTCCTCCCTAAGGACAACCATCAAGGTACAAGGCCTCATAACCTGCTACAAAACCTTTCTAAGTCTAAGGAACTCTTCTTCCTACCTCAGAAGGTAAACACCTATACCGTAGGCACATAGGCACCATATGCTTCATCTTCATTCTCTAGGGTTGGTCCCTCTAAAGGCAACCAAGATATCATCAACTTTTAGGGATTGATTATGAGGCAACCACTATCATCCATTATTCAGGGTTTTAGGCTTTTGACCTCCTTGTTGGGTTTCCTGCTCTCTCTAGAGCTAACCCCACATCCAACCTCACCATTAGAGGTCCTTTCTTCATGAAGGATCAACCTCAAAGGCATGCTCCACATGGTGAAGCCTAGGTTCGAACTTATGGTTGCTCAAGATCATCCATAACCCTTTATGCTCCATCATAATTCTTTATCCAAGGTTTCATCCTATCGTTAGCACTATGACATGCCCTAGGTGCCAGCTATGCCCTACTTGCCCAAGCCCATAGGGTTTCTATGGTCCTTCACTAACATCATCATCCAAGGAGATATCCTTTACCCTAACATGCACGACCCTTCCCAGGGTTGGGTTGCCAAAGGTGCTAGGTCACCCATGGATCGTATGGCATCCAAAAGGCATGTCCCTCCAAAAACTGGGTCCAACTCATCTCTCTCTCTGACCTTCACTTAGGGTTAGGGTTAGCATCATCCTTAGAGGATGTGCTAGGTCTCTACTTGCAATGGAGATCTTTATCTCCAAAACTAACTTATCCTCCTGACAAGAAGGTCTAGCCTCAGGTCTTTTCTGAGTACATGACAACTTATGTCATACGACCTAAGCATGTATCTATTCTTTAATTTGCGCTTACTCTATTAAGCTTATGTCCATGACATCTTATTTACATGCATTTCCTTTAATGTGGTGGAGGATCCCTTAAACCTTATCAACCTTACCCATACCTCAAGAGGGTGAGGAGAAGAAAGGGAACCCTAATCCTTTAGGTCCTTATCAGAATTTCGTGATGAGAAGGGATGAATAAGATGAGAAGTCCTAAAGGTATCTTATTTCGATTCATACCCTAAGACTTTGGCCAGGCGGTCACACGGGTCCGGGAATCCTCGTATTCCGACTAGCGGTGCGGAGGAAAATCTTGCCAGCCCCCGGTCGTGATCCCTTTCTAGACACCTGCGTCTTTCAGATACTCCTCTAATAACTCCCTTGGGTTCTATGGAGTTTGTAAAATTTAATGATTATTAATGGTTAACTGAGAAACCTAGGCTCTGATACCAAATGTTACGACCCCACCTCCCGATAACCCCCAATTAAGGGAGACCGAGAGGTCGAAGCCGCACCCATGACTTTCGGATCAAAGGTTCGTCAATTAACCAAGAAAAATTATCAAATTTTAACATACTATACTGAAAGATGTAAGAAAATAAAATTTTGCATACCTTTTGAAAACTTTGATCTCTAAACTTCTATCCACACTGCTACTAATCTATATAATCCTCCTTTGCACTTTAATTCTCATTTAGTATCACATGTGCCACTTTACTGTTTGTTCTTTTCATTGTACCTAAAATGCTGACAAACAAAACATCAGTCAGCCGAAGCTGGTATGTGGGGGAAACAATAAACATGCAACTATGATAACAATGTAATCATTCAATTACTTATTTAACAACCAATATTACATTTTAGATATAATTCTGCGATCCAAGAGTACTCTATCCTCTGTGTTGTCCCCATTAAACCCCTCATGATCCACCTATTAGTGAACCAGTTTCCAGGGTTGAGCCACATGGCACTACTCGTAAGTAGACCACTCCTTAACTCGGGATATGCTAAAGAGTCTCATGGCACTACACGTAGGTAGCCCAATTTCTAACTCACGGTAACCTAGACCTTACTCTAGGATTACCCCTTTTTAGCCTTTTCAAAGTAACAGAGGTGGACCCGGATCTAGCCAGTTATATATGCACATTTATGGTGATAATCATAGTCACTTTATAGTGGCATGAAATAAATAAACATTCAACAGTTTAGTTGCATTCAATGCGATTAAACATCCGGGAATCCATCGGGAAACTATAGCAGTTATTCATAATCGTAACCACATACCTGATCCATAGTAACTTGATGTCCATGCATTAACATTCAACACAATTAACAAGCAATCACCAATATCCTGAAAATAATGCATAACATTCAAGTGTCATTGTTTTATTCAAAACATCCTCAAGATCAACTTGGATTCCACCTTATGATTTCTAGGCAAACTTTAGGGTTTTATTAGGGTTTTAGCCTTCATTATGCATTTATCACTTTTAATGCTCTTTTAGTTCACAAACCTTAATTTCTGCATCATAGGCACAATTGAATGTCAATTAAGTCTCATATGTTTCTTTTACACTAAAACTATTATCTTTATCCTTTTAGGTCATATCCAAAACATTAAGGCTAATTATCATCTTCGGTTTCTTTCAAATTGACAAATCATATTTCATTATAGTTCAACTCACACATATGAACCTTATTTATCACTATTTCCACTTTTATACACTAGGAAACACTAATTATCCAAATAATTCACATTAAAGATCTTTGGTACTCAATTTATCTTCGAATCATCATATCTCTATTTTATTCTTCGATTTGTACAATTAAAACCATTAGAATACATATCAACATAAATTAGGGTTTCTAATCCCATTAAGGCATATTCATGTACGAAACCCTTCATTAAGTCAATTACACATAAATACCATCTCTTTAGATATAAAACATTATTTTTATCATTAACATGTTAATATTCGTTCAAACATTCATAGAACCTCTTTATATCCAATTATCATCAATTCTAAGGGTTTTCCATTAATTAAACCATAAAAGATGATAACTTTATACACTTTTCAAATTGCAAGAATATTTAGGCCTCAAATATATTTTTTTTGTACTCCTTGCATTTTTCTAATCAACTTTCATATATAACACATCCAGATCCGAGTTACCGATAATTAATTAGGATTTTGCAAAATAAAAACTAATAGGACCAATCCTAACCTGACACGTCATCAGATTCTTTTCCTTGCTCAACGGGCCGACGGCTCTTCAAATAAGTATTCGAATGACCCTTTTGCCCTTCCTAATTGGTCCTGATCTATAGGCACGCAAGGGCAGGTTTGTCCTTCTCCCTTTCCTTCTTCTACCTCGCAACACCGATCGGTGTTTGCTGCGGCGAGCGCCCCCCTGCGCGGCTGACCCCTCCCTGGGTGGAGCAAGTTGGGTCGACTCCTTTTAGGCTCCGAAGAAATCAACCAGACTACCGTCCTGGCCAAAGCCAGTTGGAGATGACAGATCCAGTGACCAGGCTCTGTTGTTGGTTCTCGGTCTCACCTCCAGGTCGCTCCCTACTGCAACTCACAACTGTGATTCCCTCCTCAGAACCAGCACTACCCGCAGCCTTCTCGTCGGCTACGGTCGTCCTGTGGGAGAGCGCCACTCAACACGGCACAACCCCGGCAGGCAGTAGCACCTTCTTCTTCTCGACAGCGTCAACGGTCATGCCATTACCAAGATAGGCCAACTCGGCGTTGCGTTGACTCCGATGAATCCCCTCACATCCCAATTCGCAGTCTCTTATACCAACCCGTAACACATGGGTGGTCGTGGAACCTTGTTACCTGCTGTATCTAAGGCACCATCATGTAGAACATCTACAGGTAGGTAAAGTTACAAGGACGATGACCAGGGATGGGCTTCCTTTAGACAGTCGTGGTTGTCTCTCATGTCTCCCGATAGAGGAGGATCCTTGGGTCCTTTTATATCCATAAACTAGGAGGAACCCTAAAGGCTAATACATAGTTATCCATCGGTATCCGTCGTTACTCACAAGGCACAGGCGCCCTTCCATCCCTGTATTAAACTCTTTTATTATTATTATCTTGATTTGGCGATCAACACAAGAAGTCACCTCTTTCCTAATCAGATTTTGCAACTAAAGGCATTTAAGGAAAGTCTAATAAACTTGGATTCCTTGAATCTAAAACATTCCCTAATTTCTTAGAATGTTCTCTCTCTTTCTTTCTTTGTTTCTATTTTCATTATTTCTTTTATTTTGCAATTTTGGTATTTTCTCTTTCTTTCCTCTTTATTGGGACTCCTTGGATCCCAAGAAACTATTATTTTGAAATTCTTTTTTATTGGATACTTATCATCCTTCTAGATGCATCATTATGCATTATTTCACATTATCTCGTTTATTTCTCATTAAAATAACTCTTTTTGAGCTTTTCTCCTTATTTCTCTTTTATTTTTGTCATTGACATTCCTTTTAATATTAGTAACCTCATGGATACGAATTATCACCAAGAAAACTCATGTATGCCTCTTTCCACTCATTTTCCACATTTTATCATCATTTTCAATTTCTTTCTTAATAAAGAAATATTGAATCAACCTTTTCTTTTCTAATTACCTTCTTTTTGCAACCTTGGTCTCCTTGGTACCCAAGGAACCCAAGAGGCACGAAACCCTCTTTGGATTTGCCTTTTAGAGGTTTCTATATATTTCTTTTCTCGAAAATTCAATTATCCATTTACTATTTGAATTTCCTTGTTATTGGGCCCAATAGCCAATACAACCCACAAAGCAACCAATCAAGGATATTGTGAAAGGAATCCATTTATTTAAAACAAATCATATCATTATTTGCTCAATTATCTTTAATATGAGAAATCACATTTCTCACTAGTTGTACCCAAAAATTGGGGTTATAACAACAACTTTATCTCTAACAAGTACGATGCATGTGAGTTGATATCCAATGTCATGACTAGATAGACATAGTCATCACTCACCGTACATGCTAGTCTTGTGAACTATTTTTGTCCTATACTATTCACAATAACAATTGACTAGGGATATAACAAGAACGAGAACTCTTATTATATATATGATCTCATGTACATGTTATGTCATCGAGTTAAAGCATTCTTAGGACATTATTAAGTTTATTCATTATCTAAATATTAAGCAAACACGATAAGTGGAATTACCTTTTATTAATAATAAAAGCAAGTACAAAATAGCCCCTTATAATCATAATATGATGGCTCTCTGAGCATATAACCAACAACAATAACATTGAAAAAGAATTTTGTAATATAAGGTAACATTCTATCAAATAAAAGAAACATTACATTAAGGGTAGGACCATCATTAACAACCTATAAATAACACAGTTGGTCCACTTTATCCCATTGTCGTGAAACCACTTGACTTGTACCTAGCTAAGTAGAAGTTGTCATGATTCTCTCACATTCACTACTCAATGTCCATGCCTTACGGTTTATCCTCCCACCCAAAGACACCTATCACATCCCAAGTCTACCACAAGGCTATTTAGGAGACTATCACTTTGTTACTACTCATTCCCACATCTTGGTACAAGGTCGAGGCATACCACAACAAATATCCCATAAGCCACATGTCATACTTTTATTAGTTTACAATCCACATCATTCTCACAATATAACATATATTATGATCTTTTGTTAGTTTACAATCCACATCATTATCACAATATAACATATATTATGATCTCTATCCCCTAAGTCTTCATTCGAGACTCAGTTAAGAGAGTTAGGTTCTCACTTCTACTTCAATAGTTACTATTGAACGCACACGTGCACATGCACGAGACATACAATTTTTTTTGGAATTGCAATAGAAAAATACTATAAGGTTGATATTGATATATTGTTGAAATTGCAACAAAAAAATACTATAATGTTAATATTGTTAAATAAAAAAAACTTAATTTATAAATTTATGTTGTATAGACAATTTGTTTTGAAAATAATAAAAATACATTTTCATTTTTTTAACTAAAATTTCATTATTTGACAATAATATACAGGTAAGACGAGGCGTTTGTTTTCCCATAAAATATTGATGTTTAATGAGCTCATCCTCATACAATGTATCAAAGTGAGGTGGATACCTGATTGAAAAAAAAATTCAATTTAATAATTTACTAAAAATCATGAAATAAATAAACAACAAGTAAAATACAATAATATCTCACTTTTTGTCAATGCACATGCTCACATTTTGGTGTTTTAATCCTAAATATTTTATAATTTAATTTCAAACCTCACATACAAAAAATTAATTAGTGTGAATATTCAAATTTTAATAATATAATCATTGTTGGAGTCAAATTACTTATGTTTCTAGTGACCATTTTGGCAAAATGTTGTGTTTAATTGAGATTATTGATAATTTTGTATTTGTTTCCACATGAAGCTTTGGAATGACTTTTGTTGTAATATACAAAATATAAATCATAAAAAGATGAAATCATAAAACACATCTATGAATATAATTAAAAGAAAAACATAAGTAGCAATTCAAAATTTAGGACAGATATTAAAAAACATCAAAAAGTAATTCTATTGTCAATATCAAATAAAATACTCATACATTCTTGCTTAATATCTAAAGGAACTACATCTAAGACTTTAGCCATTTTCTTCATTGTTGTTGGTGTCCCTTGTGCTTTAAGTACAAATGGTTGGGCGTCTTGTACTTTGACATGAAAAATCACCTGATTCCATTTCACCTTAGATAGTATGACATCCACCATTTCTTCACCATTTTCCTATATTATTAGACCAATTTTATTTTATTTATTACAAATATAAAGACCATGAATTGTCTATATATTTGTAAAAAGAATAAAGTACATGTGTGTAGATATTGTTTAACTCTACAATAGTATAACCCGAAAGATGGTGTGTAGCTGTGTCAAATAATGTTAATCGAATGGAATAAAAAATGTCCACGACTTCAGCTTTCATAATGTGCCTATAATCAACAAAATGCAATATTAACTTACAAGCAAATTAATATAGATGTATTAGGTAGTAAAAGAAGGTAAAATTGCCTGAGGATCCTATCTTTTGCTCCACATGTGATGCAAACTTTGCCTGGACCATTTCCATCATATACTTCCTTGCTACACCTCACACAAACATAAGGGTTTGATCATCATTTGAATCTCCTCAACAATAGTAATCATTTCAATGATATTTGCAAGTAGCATAGAAAATAATATGAACATTATAAAATGCTAACATAAAATGAAAATAAAGTAGAATTACTTGTAAGAGATGTCTTCTTATCTTGAAGATCCTGAAAGTCATCAAACTCGGTAACCTGGAATGAGTACATATGTATTTTTTTAGAATCTTCAGATGTTTCAGAAACCACACATTTTTGGTTAATTATGCACTCTTCATTCCTATTTATATTTCTATAGTCATTGTAGAATTCTTTGACGCAGACATTATCCATATATAACACTTTCCTTCTTCAAAAGTATTACTGAATTGGTTTACCACACCATCAACTAAACTGACTTCCATCCTCTCTCCCTTAGAAGAAAAAGTCAATATTGAAGCATTACATAAGCACACAAACACATGGGCACATAAATGTATTTTAAGTAAGAACAAATTAAAAATTATAATTTAATATACCTCTTCATCCATAGACAACAATTTCTGCTTCTTTCTTCCCCTTGATATTTCATGTGCTTTCCATATAAAGGCCAAGCAAACCTTTAATTTATAATTGTTTTTGAATCGATGTACATATCGAAAGGGGGGATTAATTGTCTTTTGTCATCATGTTATCACATGTAAATATGTTAGTTTAGCAAAGTAGTATTTACAAGTAATAAACATAAGATACTAAAGATAGAAGGTTACCATTAATAAATCTTAATACTTCTTTGTATACAATATTTTTTGTAAATGTTCCACCATGGAACTTCTTCTCTCCCAGTTTAACCAGAACCTTCATTGTATTTTGGGATATTCCTCTTGATAGTGCTACATACAACTGTTCGTGAGAGATTACAGGATGGGGCAAATAAATTTAGACATTGGAAATAGTTTGACCTTGTGACTTATTTATTGTCATTGCAAAACTCAAACGCAATGGAAATTGCTTCTTTTTAAAAGCAAATGGAAGACCATCATTATCAGGTGTGATAAGAGGTATTCTGGGTATGAAAACTCGTTTTTCTTGTGCTCGACCAACCGTAACCTCTGCATCAATTATATTTTTTTGAAACCCTTTACAAACTAGTTGTGTACCATTGCATAACCCATTTGTCGGATCAACATTTCACAACAACATTATATGACAATTTTTCTTTAGCCTCAATACATGAGAGGGCAAACCGTTTGGAACCAACGAATTAAGGAATTCTTCAGCGTAGTTATGATTTTCATCATCAACAACATTATAAAAACTATAATAGGTAATTTCCTTCTCGAGAAATTGTTGTATGAGATCATTATTCATTTCATCAACATACTCATTCTTTATGCATAATATTGCATGACTCATCATGTAGTCAGTCGGCGTTGCGTTATCACCACATGTTGTATGAGTCTTTTCTTAGAGGTCGCGTCATCTATGTACTCAAGAACCATTTTGTGTGGGAGGCGAATGTAATCGTCATCGGTTACTGGTTCTGTTCCTTGTCCTATACATAGTAGAAAATTTAAGAAGGATGAATCTGATAAAGCTCTCATATTTTGCTTCAGTTTCAATTTGTGCATTTTCTACCAAAGAAATTACTTTATTAGACTTGCATCAATTGCCTCACCTCTAGTTTCGCGTCGAATAATAGGAAAAACTTGTCTAAAATCACCACCAAAAATTATCACTTCCCACCTAAATGGTAGGCTTGATCCTATGATCTCTTGCAAAGTGTGATATAAGGCTTCAAAGGCTTGTCTCCTTATCATTGATGCCTCATCCCATATAATTAGTTTTGACGATCTAAGGAGTTTTGCTAGACTACTTTGTTTTCTCACATTATAAGTTGAATTATTTTCAACTTTAATAGAAATTTTGAATCTACTATGAACAGTTTTCCCCCTAGGTAAGATCGATGATGCAACACCAGACGCTGATGTTGCAATTACTATGAAACCCATTGACCTTACTTTTACTAACAATGCCTTGTATAGAAATGTCTTTCCAGTTCTACCTGGACCATCAAAAAAGATATGCCAGGCTGGTTCCCAATTATACAAATAAATATCTTATTGAATGCATATTGTTGATCGTTGTCTAGTGATGAAATTAAAGATAGACCCTCTTCACTTGTATATTCATCTTTTTAGCAATTTCACGTGACATGTTTTCTCCAGTATTTATTGAAAATTCTTCATCAACCATTGGCAAGTCATAATCCTCTATTTTTCCCCATGCTCTCAAGAATCGATTTAATACTCTATAGCACTCTCTACTCCCACTGATGCTCATCGGTAGTTCCATACCTACATAAATCTTCTACCATATCATTGAGGTTTGCATCCCACAAAGCTATTACATTTGTTGGTTCACAATACACTAATATTGTAGCAAATAAACTCCCTAGTGAAACTACAAATTCAAAATTTGTTGCTTCACTTAAACATTCAAAAATTGCATCATCACTTTCAATGAGACCTCGATGTTTAGTTGAAAGTTTAATGTTGGTTGGATAACACCATTAATGGTCCTTAAAATCTCAAATGAAGTTGAACCCTTAACATGATTTAGTAACATCCTCAAATAATACCTCTCACCTTCAACAAGATTTACAGTAACGATACGACTGAAAACCTCTCTTTGCTTTCTTTTCTTCCAAATTTTACCAGAGTTATTCCACACATAATGCTCAATGAATTGTTTGTATAGATATTGATGAGATTCTTCATCATTTGAGTTCGTAGAAAAATACTAAGTGAGATTATCCTGCAAACACCATCTCGTTCCATAACATCGTGCAAGTTATCATCTTCTAAGAATGTGATACTACGCATGTTAGGTAGATGCAGTTGTAAGGACACTGTTGATGGCTGGATCTCACTAACTTGAACTCAAATATCCTACACATTGACTCCGGTGGAGATATTCATCGATCATCTCAAAATTGATTCACTTCATTGACCAACTGGTCTATAATATCTGGATCCATGTTGACTGAAGCCTTATCATGCCCTTATATATATATATATATATATATATATATATATATATATATATATATATATACTTGAAGAGGTATTTCATTGCTTTGATGCTCGAACATACCTCTATGTTGATATGACATCTATATCTCTGTAACAAATATGAATTATTTGGTGTCACCCACCTATTATCTAGTGTGGGTCCTCTTACATCAATAGTGACTCCATTGTCACTTCTCCTATAAATTGGATATGAATCTTTGCCTTGCATAGTATTGGAAAAAAAGTTCCTTGGATATCTGAAATGGCACTCCTTATTTACCATGCAAGCATTTTTAGGGGTTTAGGACACCACACGGTCCATGCAACATGTGTTTGACAACCAATGCATGTAATATGGGGTATCATTTAGGATTTGGGATTTCAACACAAACTATGCGATCATACTGATCTGGATTGACGATCTTATAGTCAGGTTTAATGGTGATCAGAATGTGTGCATGTGGAAGTCCTCTTTTCTGAAATTTGATAACATGAGCACGTGCCACTACGATGCCAAAAACATTTTTCTTAAATATTTGATCCTTTAGATCCTTTGATTTTGCTTTGAAAACCCTAGATGTTAAATCAGGTCTCTTTTGAGCAAGTTGTCTAGGAAATAACTCTGATTTTATCTCATCCCAATCTAAATTACATGTCATTGTTGAAAAGATATCAGGATTACCATATATTTGTACCAATGACATGGCATCCATATATCTACAGGGTGTATCATGTGGTCCTCCAATAAAGGATGAAGGTAACACAATTCTTTTACCTACCATGCTGCTATGAACTTCTTCAGACCTAATGCTATCAGTGATTCCTTGCTACAAGTCAACACATATTCACTTTTGCTCGTTTGTGATATAGTTTAAACATATTGATTCTATCTTGATGTACATGTCAACAACATAGACGACCAGCATGCAATAAGATTGATTTGTCAACCACACAAATTTGTAGCTTATAACAGTAGCATTCTCCCACAGATATCTTGTTCCTATTTCCACCATCTAAAAATCATAAGAAAATTGACGTTAAATACAATTTTTATCATATTGGTACATAATTTATTAATTTATGAATATATATATATATATATATATATATACTACTACTACTAACCTGCCACATTCGAGCCCATCACATCTTCAATAGAATGTGATGAGTTATGTAGAATGGAATCCCATGGCACACCAACTTTGGGGAGGTGTGGATGCCAACCAAATTCACCACTAGGAAACACCAAGGGATATGATAGAGGATCATAACATCCTAAATATGATTGCACTATACATGGTTCACCTGAATTGACATAAACATCTATGCTTCGTTGTTGTGCGCCACTGGCATCATTGCCCTCAATCCAGATACTCGCAACTTGTGAAGCAGTTGGAGAATTATATGTCCTCTGATCTAGACATGCATCTTTATTGATGGACACATTAAAGTTATCTGACATTGGAATATCCATGAGGCTCCTAAATAATTGGGCATATGGATTTATTGACAATACATGCATAAGTTTAGTAACTAATTCACTATTTAGTGAAGGATTTGCCTTCATTATGTTATGTACCTCACATCTGATTGGTAGATCAAACATTGTGATCACCCAGTTTGAGAGTTAATCATCATGTTCATGATTAAGAATCATTCTGACCATATGTTTGATTGCAAACTTCAATTCTTGTATGCATCTTATGTGTGTGGCCCGATTGATTCCTAATAATGTTGGTAGTGATTTTCAAAACAACACAAGCAAAGATTGACGTCTATTCACACATCATTGCCACCCAAGTAATAGGAATATGTGGGAGGACAACTACAACTTGTAACATGATAAATGTTACCATGATCGTATAATTCTTTAGTCATATATATATATATATATATATATATATATATATATATATATATATATAGTCAGGCTAGAATACACTCAAGTGTGTTTGCATATCAAGACTATTTTTTGCAAAATGTAAACCGTTGATCTTCACCGTCATACTATAACTAGGCTATATACAAATTTTGAGCCCATTTGGATGAGTGTAAGTCACTCATCCAAGGGCAACAAAATGGACTCACGAAACTAATTTGAAATGCATAATTTTTGCGGTCTTCATAACATGAGCTATACATATCCAAATGTGCTCAAATTTTGCGTATGAGATGTTCATGAGACGTTTAAGAAGATCAACGGATTAGATTTTCGAAAAAAATATTGCATCATGAAAAACTACTTGAGTGTATTCCGCTCCGGATACACTCGAGTGTATTCTAGCCTGACTATCTCTCTCTCTCTCTCTCTCTCTCTCTCTATATATATATATATATATATATATATATATATATATATATATATATATATATATATATATATATATATATATATATATATAGAACTCGAGGCATGGAATGTCATCGTCATGGCATTCAATCTATGTTCCTTGAATTAGAGTAGACTATTCGAGATATTGTGATCTCAATATCATATATTGACCCACATGACAATAGCCATGCATTTCATAGTCTCGCTTATCAAGTGTCCCAAGGTATCACTCCTAAGGAGGGGACAAATTCCATCTACATCACTCACAACATGCCCCATGTGTCACATTGTACCCAATCATCACCTTTTTGGCAATTCGTATTGTAGAGCATGTTGGGCTAGTGTCAAAGTACACAGAACTACATGTGTTACTACAATGACTTCATATCTAAGGATCACAGTCAGCACAATCACATCGAACTATGACTCTTACATGTCATTACATGACTACTATGTGTAAATCTCAAGGTGAGTCTGTCCAATACAACTTGTTCTCTAACAAGTACAATGAACGTGAGTAGATATCCAACGTCATGACTAAAGAGACATAGTCATCACTCACTATACATGCTAGTCTTGTATACTATTGTTGTCCTATACTATTCCCAATAACAATGGACTAGGGACATAACAAGAATGAGAACTCTTATTATATATATGACGTCATGTACATTTTATGTCATCGAGTGAAAGCATTCTTAGGACATTATTAAGTTTATTCATTATCTCAATTTTAAGCAAACACGATAAATGGAATAACCTTCTATTAATAATCAAATCAAGTACAAAATATCCCTTTACAATCATCCATGATGGCTCTCTGAGCATATAACCAACAATAACATTGAAAAAGAATTTAGTAATATAAGGTAACATTCTATCAAATAAAAGAAACATTACATTAAGGGTAGGGCCATCATTAACAACCTATAAATAACACAGTTGGTTTGTCCACTTTATCCCTTTGTCATGAAACTAGTTGACTTGTACCTAGCCAAGTAGAAGTTGTCACGGTTCTCTCACATTCACTACTCAATGCCCATGCCTTACGGTTTAGCCTGCCACCCAAAGACACCTATCACATCCCAAGTCTTACACAAAGCTATTTAGGAGCCTATAGCTTTGTTACTTCTCATTCCACATCTTGGTACAAGGTTGAGGCATACCACACCAAATATCCCATAATCCACATGTCATATTTTTATTAGTTTACAATCCACATCATTCTCACAATATAACATATATTATGATCTCTATCCCCTAAGTCTTCATTCTGGACACAATTAAGAGAGTTGGGTTCTCACTCCCACTTCAATAGTTACTAGTGAACGCACATGTGCGCATGCATGCGACATACAAAATTTGTTGGAATTGCAATAGAAAAATACTATAATGTTAATATTGACATACAAAATTGGTTGGAATTGCAATAGAAAAATACTATAATGTTAACAATGACATACAAATTTTGTTGGAATTGCAATAGAAAAATACTATAATGTTAATATTGTTAAATAATAAAAATTGAATTTCTAAATGTATGTTATGTGTAGACAATTTGTTTTGAAAATAATGAAAATAAATTTTCATTTTGTAACTTAAAATTTCATTATTTGACAATACTCTATAGGTGATGCAAGGCATTTGTTTTCGCATCTAGTATTGAAGTTTAATGAGCTCATCTTCATACGATGTATCAAAGTGGGGTGGATACCTGATTGAAGAAGAAAATTTCAATTTAATAATTTACTAAAAAAATCATGAAATAAATAAATAACAAGTAAAATACTACAATATCTCACTTTTTATCAATGCACATGCTCACTTGGTGGTTTAATCCTAAATATTTTATAATTTGATTTCAGAACTTTCACATATGAAAAAATATAATTAGCGTGAATATTCAAAGGAACTACATAATATAATCATAGTTGGAGTCAAATTACATATGGTTGTAGTGACCATTTTGGCAAAATGTTGTGTTTCAATTGTAGTTATTGACAATTTTGTATTTGTTGCCACACAAAGCTTTGGAATGACTTTCTTGTAATATATAAAAATATCAATCATAAAAATATGGTATCATAAAACACATCAATGAATATAATTATAAGGAAAACAAAAGTAGCAATTCAAAATTTAGGACAAATATTAAAAAACATTAAAAAGTAATTTCATTGTCAATATCAAATAAAAGACTCATACATTCTTGCTTAATATCTAAATGAACTACATCTAAGACTTTAGCCATTTGCTTCATTGTTGTTGGTGTCCCTTGTGCTTCAAGTACAAATGGTTGGGCATCTTGTGCTTTGACACAAAAAATCATCTGATTCCATTTCACCTTAGATAGTATGACATCCACCATTTCTTCACCATTTTCCTATATTATTAGACCAATTTAATTTTATTATTACAAATATAAAGACCATGAATTATCTATATATTTGTAAAAAGAATAAAGTACCTATGTGTAGATATTATTTAGCTATACAACAGTATAACCCAGGAGATGGTGTGTAGATGTGTCAAATAATGTTAATCGAATGGAATAAAAAACGTCCACAGCTTCAAATTTCATAATGTACATATAATCAACAAAATGCAATATTAACTTACAAGCAAATTATAAAATATAGATGTATTAGATAATGTCAGAAGATAAAATTGTCTGTGGATACTATCTTTTGCTCCATATTTGGTACAGACTTTGCCTTGACCATTTCTATCATCTACTTTCTTACTACACCTCACACAAGAATTGTACCAAAGGGTTCGGTCACAATAATCCATACAATTGTTGCCTTAATTTCATAAACATGGTCCTAAAAATTTTCAACATGTTATTCTGATAATTTATATTTAAGTATTTGTATAAGTTACAAACTACCATTACTTACTCTGTGTAGTATCCCACTCTCTAAGGATTCATGCAAGATGGAAACATTGATCCTTATCGACTCCATATTATGTTTATACATGGACACATTCATAGGTGATGTCAAACTATCACCACTGCCAGACAACCTATTAAAATTAAAGATGTTAGTTTGGAAAAAAATATAAATGAACTACTATTTAAATGTCTAATGTATGGAAAAGACTACCTTATCTTAATTTCCTCAGTTCGTGGCAATGGGGGACCAAAGAGAAGTCTTTTTGTGTAAGTTCTTAAAGGTACAAACCTATAATTAAAATAAAAAATAACTCTATAAAAAATAATGATAAAATTATTAATAATATCTTATCTTGGAAGCATAAAACTTGTGATCCAGTAATTACAACTATATTCCTCATCTCAAAGTTTTCTTTTAAGTTGTCATATGACATGACAACTATTTCTCCGCACAATGTACACTTATCTATAGTACACCTAATTACCAAGGATAAATATAAGTTTTAGAAAATAAATACTTTTAGTCATTGAGTAATTAAAATTATCTTTATTAATTACATTTCATTTTGCAATGTGATATCACACTTGGCAACATGTTGACCTGGTTTCTTCATAATGATTTGAATCTCATCAACATTAATAATCATTCCAATGATATTTGTAATTAGCATAGAAAATAATATGAATATTATAAATGCTAATATAAAATGAAAATAAAGTAGAATTACCTATAAGAAATGTCTTCTTATCTTGAAGACCCTGAAAGTCATCAAACTCAATAAACTAGAATGAGTACATAAGTATTTTTTCACAAACTTTAGATGTTTCAGCAACCACACATTTTTTGTTGATTATGCACTCTTCATTCCTCTTTGCATTTATATAGTCATTGTATAATTCTTTGATGCAGACATTATCCAATATATAATATTTTCCTTCTTCAAAAGTATTATTGAATTAGTTTACTACATCTTCGACTAAACTGGCTTCCATCCTGTCTCGCTTAGAAGAAAAAGTCAATATTGAGGCATTACATAAACACACAAGCATATGGACACATAAATGTATTTGAAGTAAGAACAAATTAACAATTATAATTTAAAATACCTCTTCATCGATAAACAACACATTTCTGCTTCTTTCTTCCCCTTGATATTTCATGTGCTTTCCATTTAAAGGCCAAGCGAACCTTTGATTTCCAATTGTTTTTTAATCGATGTACATATCGAAAGGGGGGGTAATTATCTTTTATCATCCTGTTATCACATGTAAAAATGTTAGTTTAGCATAGCACTATTTACAAATAATCAACATGAGATACTAAAGATAGAAGGTTACCATCAATAAAGGTTAATACTTCTTTGTATACAATATTTTTTTATAAATGTTCCACCATTGAACTTCTTCTCTCCTTGTTTAACCAGGACCTTTGTTGTATTTTGGGATGTTCCTCTTGATAGTGCTTCATATAATTGTCCATGAGAGAATATAGGATGGGGCAAATAAATTCAACATTGGGAATAGTTTGACCTTGTGACTCATTTATTGTCATTAATTCAAAACTCAAACACACTAGAAATTGTTTCCTTTTAAAAGCAAATGGAAGACGAATGTAATTGTCATCAGTCACATACCCATCTTGGATGATAGACAAAAATAAGACATAGAAAAAAGTAAAGACTCAACAAGATAGCTTCTAACTTAGGATATTCTCTCCCGAAGACTTTGGCATCTTTGACTAGGAAGATTCCCATGACATTGATAAACATTGAACCTTTGAGACATTTACTCTTGGACTAGGTTGGATCTTGTATCATGGAGTATGTAAAAGGAACATAATAAGATCATCTAAGTCTGGAACCGAGTTGTGATTTTCATTGAATTAGTTTTTAGAATAATACCACCATGTGGTCCCTTGATAGGCACTTTGCCATAGGAAGACTAGGTTGTAGCAGCCGATTGACATGCTTGACAGGGCACGAACAAACAAAGAGGAAACATTTATGATATATCCGACTGAATGATCTTCTACAAAGGATAGGTGTGTCTTACTAGCACACAACCAAATGTGCAAATAATCAAATATGCTCCAGTGATAGAAGATAGAAGTATTACTAGAGTAGAATGGCTAAGACATGAGCAATGAAGAAGCATATTCTCCTAATGTAGACAGTCGATGATATCCAATTATCTGAATAATCATCTTCTTCATCTAGTGAAGATGTGAGAAAATGAATTATAAATGATGGATCAATGTTTGGCAACTCAAAATTTGAATGGCAAGGATGGACACTGGCCTTGACTAGATAGTAAGACATGGACAACATTTTAAGTGAAAAAAAACTCCATATGTAGACAATGCTCTTTTTTTCTTCTAAGCTTTGAACTGTACACCTCAACTCTTCTCCTCAGCCTCCTCTTCTAATATCCTTTATTTATCGCCCACACACCAACCACAAAGAGACAAAAAATGTGGTTGAGGTGGACAAAGACAAAGAGAAAATCCCAAGTGTAAAGACTTCAATAGAAGTAGGGGGCATGGAATGGAGATGGGATAAGTGACTTGAGAAGGATTTTCTTGATATTAAGAAGTGATATGTTTGACTGCTTAATGGGTTTGAGACAACTTGACCTCATGCTTTAAAAATATTGACATTACTTGTAAGGGATGAATCTTGACACATGAAAGAGGTTGATCTTGTACCTAAGAGTGAATTGCATTACACATATGAGTATAGGACTTCATGTTGGGGACTCATAAAGGTTGTTTTGGTGAGCAAGCTACAATAGACGAATTTATAACCATATTCCCATGTAGTATCCAACTAGATGATAACATCTAGAGAAGAAAACAAATATATCTATGTGAAATTGTAAGAAGGAGATCTGTCTAGGCCTTAGGCCAACAAATCTAGGGGGTAAAATGAACTAGGTTGAACAATACATCTGATCAAAGATTAAAAAAGACTAATATTTTGAAACTAGATACGTCTTGGGAGTGGATGACATGCCATGTGAAGACTTGTTGGGAGCTTATGACTTTAGATATGACATGTGGAATTACATACATCATATGTTTCAAGATGCCTAGAAGAACTCATATGTGACAAAATGTTTTTGACATATGACACAATGTGTCCACTACCGCTAGAAAATTAGAAATCCTAATGGCAACACTTCATGTCTAAACAATGACACATTGTGTGTATGCTACCTCCTGGTGTTTTGGGAACCCTAACATTGACAATCTGTTTTGGACACCAACATGGGGTTGTTGATTGTTGAGGAAGACAAACCCCACTACAAATGAGGTTACATGGCATGTAAAATTCTTTTTGGATGAAAAGTCACTGATGTGAATAGCAGTACACATCATTTTGACTTTGTTACATGGCTGTGACATGTTGTCATGAAATATTTGACCTCTAATCTTGAAGATCAATGATCTTTGGATTTATGCAGACAGAGTAGGTAGACAAAAATATTAGCTGGTGCATATGACTTCTACCATGGAAAAGATCACAATGGGATTGCTGATGTTGGATAGAACTACCACTCGTAAGTCAGATTGACCTTGATTGGTGAAGACTATGCAAGAAGGGTGACAAATGGGTGGTTGCATCTAGACTTTAAACTTGGGGAAGACAAACTCAAGGAATATGTACCCAAGGAAGATGAATTATAGAATGAAGGATACACGGGGGATATTAGATGATGATGAAGATGATGGCATGATGAATATTGTAGATTCAAGAATGGAGATGATGACAACCCTTAAGAGAGAGGGTGCGACAAATATGGTCCTACAAAGAGGATGATGGATATAGCCATGTGGATAGCCAGCCTAGATCAGACAGAAGATACTATTCTCTTCTAGGGTTTGAATCCATGCTCTAATACCATGTAGAAGGGAAATATTATAGATGACATATTGACAATGCATTGATTGTGTGTTGAATACAATACAACTCCTTTGCGTTATATAGGATAAGGTGGACATGACTCTAGCGAAATCTAGACATGACTAGACTTTGAATGGGCCTATAGAAAGCAGGCCATATATCATATGATATGATATGCTTTTTTACTTATAACAAACATTCTACTCATGTATCTCTCTTTCTTCATTTTTAATTTAAAATGTGCAATGTATAACCATGTGTGACATTGACTGTACCATGAAATTTCTTCACTTTATGCTTCAAGAACTACTCTATGTTGTTGTTGTTATTATAGAAATGATCTTGAAACCTCCCAAAAGTAGCGATGATAGGTGTTGTTAGTGTACCTTAGTTATTGTTTTTGTGTAATCTTTGAGGTTGAGGGATCCAATACAGTGGTGTCACACAACATCCCCTTCACCAATAAGTATTGTAAGGGTGGTTATTAGAACTAAGAACCAGGTGGGAGTACATAAGGGAGGTTTCTTGGGAGGGATCAAGGTGTTGTGTGTGGCTATTAACAGAAGTTGTGTATTGGGATAAAATGTCGAAGGGTTAATATTATCATATATATTAATGAGTGATTGTTATTGATGATATTTTTCCATATAATAAGCATTTTTTTAGGCATTATGTGTAAAGGCTTAACAAGTATGTATGTATATATGCTTCCTCCCCTACAAATAAAATTGGTAAGTGAGTGAAGAGTAAACATGAAATGATAAAAAACATTACCCTTGTACTTAACCTATAAGGTATGGATAAAGGGTAAATGGGCATACAATTACACATCGGCATCCCTAGGTGTTTAGGTTACAGTCTATGTGGCTTAGTGAATGAAGTGGATTTTTGCATTGTTCTCATCCTAATTATTATTTTCCCTATTCATGATGTTTACTCTCAACTTCACTTCATTATTTCATCAATTTTTGGTCAATCACAACACTCAGTTTTAGAATATAATGTCCAATTCAAATAATATGTGATTTGCAAAACTGATGCAATTTGAATAATTATCATTCTCACATGCTTTCTTTTAAGGATTTTTGTGCACTTATTATTCTTTTTTATATCAATTGTGAATTATTTAGTATTATTATCATGCAACACTTAATTGCATCAAATAATTGTTATTTTTATTGTATTGAATGATCTATCATTATTTTGGAGCTTATGTTCGTTTTGATCATATTTCATGTGATTTTATCATAAACGACACAGCTCAGTACTACCGACTTGACTGTTTGTGGTACCAACATTTGAGGAAAAGGAATAGACTGACTCAATGAAAACTTGGTAGTACCGATAGAGGATTCAATACTAATGACATATCAGTGGAGAGCGTTCAAGAGAAGAATCAGTACTACCGTCGGTCAGTTCGGTGGTATCGACTCGCAACAAAAAATCAACAGGTTGATTCGAAGAAAATCTCGGTACTACTGACGATCAACTCGGTAGTAACAACAACTATAATGGATCACAAATAATCGAAGGCATTGATACTACCGACAAGATGGGATCAGGCCAGATTAAAGATCATCGTTAATTTGACGGCTGGGACTTAATGACGCCCTAAGTTGCGTCTATGACTTAGTGGGAGTTAGGCCAAACCTAATTATCATGCCATGTTGAATTGTATGACAGAGGAGAGTGTAGAAGAGAGAAAGAGAGGAGAAAGCAATATTCTAAGCGGTTTGTGCATGGTGGTCCGATTTACAGTCGGAAGACGACAAATCACATAATTCGTCAGAATGAACCATCCATATCATCTTTTTCCAGGGATTTTTCCTTGTTCTTGATGTTTTCATCATTCTTTTCTTCTTCTTCTTCTATGTGTAAAACAACTGAAATCGTGTGGGGCTAATCTCCTTAGTCCTTAGGACTAGGGAGTAGCCCAATTTTGCATTGTAATTGACTACTATAATTTAATATACATATCTCTCTTAATTTCTAGACATATTTCAACGAGAGCATCATGAGTTATATATGCTTGATAACGATAGGTAGTTGTTTGGAATGTTAATTACTTTGAGAGAGGGATTAAGGATTCTAAAACTCACAGACATACACATTTTATGTCACTCCTTGAGAGATGGCTTATGAATGTGAAGAGAATAGCCCAACAATTTTGGTAAAGCACCGAACTAATAACACAATTGCTACGAGAGTGGGATTGGTGTTAGGTTAGGTAGTGAATTATGCTGCGAGAGTGGGTAATTCTTACTGTATGTCCCTTTGTCCAGGGTTAGGAGAGATTTATATTAATGAAATTATGTTAATTACAATGTGAGCCATGGTGAAACCACAATCCTAAGGAATTCATTCCACTTGTGATCACAACCACTAATATTAGTTTTAATTCTTGCAATGTCGTCATTAAATCTACCAAATCACTCTTTTTCTTAGGTCTAGCTGATTGGGTCATTGTTAGTAGTAGTTTCCAGGTACACATTTTCCTCGTGTTCGATATCCAGGCCTCTTTAGGTCTATATTACATTGATACGTGCACTTGCATTTTTTACGTGTAGTATGCGTACATTAAGTTTTTGACACCGTTGCTGGGAAAAACGGTGTATCCAACATTAGGAGTGTTGTGACTGGCCACTCTAGGCCACAATTTTTACTTTTATTTTATCATTTCTAAACTGAATTCCAAATATTGATTCAATCACTACTACCATGTTCTCACACAAATTTTATTATTTTTCAGGTACTAGTGCATGGTGCAGATGAGAAGCATCAATTACGGAGGGTCAACTCCATAGAGTGTGTTTCATAAAGATTTCCTACACTGAGCACATGAGTACGGTAACCCTGCACTTAGGTTGATTCAAAATCTACCACCTGAAACTCCACCATCTCCAACAGAACAACCTGAACCAGCAGAGTTGGGTGAGACAAAAGCAGAAGAACAGACCATCTGGGAGAAGATCAAGGCGACATCAACAACAGCTCAGTTGGGCCTGATAAAAAGGTAGCCTATCAATGTGGACAGCTACAAGATAGACCCAGGCTTGGTGGCACTGGTTAAGTCACAAGCATTCCATGGCCACACCAACGATGCATATCAACTATTTCATCAAGAGTTGTTATATGGTAAAAATTGATAGGGTTCCAACAACAATCATCTACTTGAATTTGTTCCCTTCTTCTCTGGCAGACAATGCAAAATCCTAGTTCCTTAACCTCCCGCTTGAGTCAATAGAAACATGGGAGGGCATGATAGACATTTTCTTTTAGTGTTATTTCCCACCACAGAAGATGAATGAGTTGGTTAGGTAGACTTACAATTTCAAACAATAGGAAGAAGAGTCATATTCTGAGGCATGGGAGAGGTTCAAAACATGCTAAGGAAGTTTCCTCATCATGGGATCGATCTTTATGGCCAAGCAAAGATCTTCTATTACGGGTAGCATCAAGGAGAAAGGACAACACTCGATAGTATAGGAACATGATTCTTCCTCAACAAGAAGCCATCCAGGTGTCACGAAATTCTGAAGAGTATGGTGAACAATCAGTCATGGGAAGAATAAAAATAGTGTTTAATAGCTATTACAAGTGTTGGAGAGTCCAAAGCCATCACGACATTGAATGAGAAGTTTGACCTCATAGCCAAGAAACTATATTAGAAGGATGGAAATTCCTTAAGAGGTGAGGTAGAAGAATGCATGTTTGCACGGCTTCAGAACTACAAGGGCAATATTTACTATTGGAGGAAGGATCTTAAGTTTTCTTGGATGGATCCCAATAACTTTTTGTAGGACCCCTCCCAAGCACAACAAGCCAAGCCATAGCGGTTGGTGCACAACAACATGACAAGGCCCCCAGCAAAATAGACTATATTGAAGACATGCTAGGCAAGTTGGCCAGTCAAAATGAGATGATCATTGGCCAGACCTAGAGAGAATTGTAGAAATAAGGAGCATTGATCCGCAGTATACAGAACTAGATCTCTCAAATAGTTGCAGAAGTGACTTCCTTGAAGAAACCCATTCAACAAGGATTTCCAAGAAATACTGACATAGCTTCCAACAATCATCGGGTGAAGCCAGTGTTACTTCGTAGTGGGAAGAAAGTGTTGAATGAAAAGAGGACAATTCTAGAGGCAAAGGATAATGCAGGTGACACAGGACCAACGGTGACTACAGATCCATTTAAACTGGATATTACAACTCAGGACATAAAGCTGAAGAAGAAATTGATGAACCAAGAGAGAAAAGAAAGGAAGCATATGTCCCACCTCACCAAAGGAAGTTGGTGATTCCAGTACCCTTTTCAAATAGCTTGGAGGCTAAGAAGGTTGACCAACAGTTTCATAAGTTTCTAGATTCTTTCAGATAATTGCATGTCAACATTACTCTCATTGATGTAGTCAAACAAATTCCTTCTTACAGAAATTTTTTGAAGGATATAATAAAAAAAAAGGAGGATAGACAACTCATATGTGGTGGTCTTGAAGGAGCAAGTTAGTGCTTTCATTCTGGGAAAATTGCCACCAAAAATGCAAGATCCAGGTTGCTTCAACATATCATGCTACATTGGGAAGACCAAGTTTGGGGAGGCTCTGTGCGACTCAAGGGCAAGTGTCAATCTTATGCCCTTGACTACCTTCAAGAATTTGGGTTTCACAGAATCCATAAAGAGCAACATGACTATACATCTAGCAGACAATTATGTGGTTAGGCCATATGGTATTTGTGAGGATGTTCTTGTCAAGGTGGATAGATTTGCGTTTCTAGTAGATTTTGTGGTTATGGAAATGCAAGATGATCATGGAAATGTTGGATCAAGGGCTCTAGAGGGGGGTGAATAGAGCTTCATAAATCTCACAACACAAATTAGGCCACCAAATTCTAATAAGTGCAGAAACTTAAACATATAGCCAATTTGAAGTCCTAACTAGCATGCATAGTAAGGGTGAGAGACAAGGAAGAACATACACTTGGATAAAGTGGTTTAGAGTGGTTCCACACTTCAAACTAGAAGTGAGTCAGTCCACTACCTAGATGTGGTTAGGCTCTAGGACTTTGCAATCTTGATGCTCTTATATTCATTCATAAGATTACAAGACAACAACCACATTCATCCAAGGACTTAATACCTCAGCAAGGATCTTCAACCTACCGAATGAACTTACCCACTTGAACCATGGAGTCTTCAGCCTTCAACAAGGACTTACCCACTCTTTCAAGTCTTTGACCTTCAAGGAATTACCTATCCTTCTTCAACGTCTGCCTTGCCTATCTCCTTCACTTGGAGATCTGGAACACCATGCTTTCTTCAACCTAGAAGAGCAACAACTCCTTCTCCTTCACTCAGAGAAGATCTTCATCCTTTTCTTCAATAGGAAAGGGGGTAGGAAGAAGGAAGTGGAGAGCTTTACATGGATATAAGGGGTAGCTCTCTTACAACAGAACCTATCTCACTCATACTCATGGATTTTATTTGAAGGTAGAGAGAGAAAGGGGCTCAAAAGGTGTGCAACACTCTCAACTAAGCAAGAACCAAGTATATATGGAATGAGCAACCTTAAAATGAACTCCAAGAGGTCCTATTTATAGATGAGGGTGCCCCTTTGAATTGGGGTACACTTAGGGTCAAAAAATAGTCATTTTTGCCCAAGGTAATGGATCTATTTTTGCCCAAATAACTCACCAACAGTCACAATCACTTTTTCTGTAATTTCAATACAGTGCAATCAGTAGAGTTTTAATAAAGGTAACTCGACCGATAGGGTAAAAGACAAACCCAAATTTGAAACCATTGGTCGAGTTTGTCTTGAGGAAACTCGACCGACCAATGAAAGTTGTGTTTGGTCAGTAACCCCATCGGTCAAGTTATGTGAAAACACAACTCGAACTATGCACTCTTCAAAGAATTGATCCTAGTGGATCGATCGAGATTGTAATTCGACCGATTGACTACCTGTGATCAATTTTCTAAAGTGCATCAAAAGTGATTAGAACTCAGTTCTAAGTGTCCCAATCAATTTTCTCATCTTAGTTACAAGCCAATACATCAATACAAGTGATTACAAAAATCTTCTAAAGGTTGTTTACATGGATTTCCTAAATTACACACTTGTATAGCTTTTGACTTGAACTTGAGAAAATTAGGGCTTGTGAATTTTGATCCTTTTCATGTACCTAACACATGAAATCAATCTTGAATACACATATTAGATGCATATGAATGGAATGGTTAAGTCATTATCAAAATATGGACAATGTATAACCTCTAGGTCAACATTCTCCCTCTTTTTTACAATGACAAACCATTCCTCAAACATATTGAAAATGATATAGAAGTTATATCTTTTCCTTATGAATTAGAGGGATTCAAGATGTGAACATTGTGAATTGCTCCCCCTCAATGTATGATTACTTTAACCTGCATATTTAGTCTATCTACACAACGCAATTATAGCATACATGTACTATATGGTCCTTTGCAAGTCACATGATAGAACATTAAATGAACAAGGAAAGGATCTCATAAGCAATAAACAGTAGTATGACAAAGAAAACAATATGATTGAGTTTCAAGACATTGAAATTTCTCTCCCCCTTTTGACATTATAAAAAAGAAGGGGGGTAGAAGAGTATATATCCAGGTCTTATCCAAACATAATCAAACATATGATCATACATGCAATCTCATATCATATAACAACCAGAGATAAAAGAAACACACAATCTCAATCATAATCAAAATATGGTGAAATATGGCACCAACTCATAAGATATATCAGAGCAAAGAGCTAGAGTGCACATAACATATATAACAACTCAGAAACATGTTCTCATGAGTAAGAATCGATGAAAATTGAAGATAAAATAGTACATCTATGATAATGTTCCTATATGTTTGTTATACAAAATAGCCTAGAAAGATATATATGATCAGCAAACTAGACTAAAAACTAAGAAACAAGTTAGACATCTAGACTATCTATGCCCATAGCATCATCATCATCATCTTTAGGCTTGTAGTCCTCATCTCCATCTGAAGGTGCAGTTGTAGCTTCATCACCAGAATCAGCACCAGAACCATCACCATCATCAGAAGCATCCTCACCATCACCATCATCGTCATCAGCAGCCTCGGTATCATCATCCTGATCAGGCATCTCCCTCGTCTGCAGAAGGACTGAAACCATGATTGAGCCAATGAGCATTCTTCTCATCCCAAGTCATACCAAGAGCATAGAGCTCATTGGCCTGAGGAAAGGATGGAGCAGAATCGCCAAGACTAGCAAGTAGGGTGGCTAAGGGGCCAATAGGCAATGACAGATAGGAAGGAGTAGGACCACTGACAGTTAAGTGTGGAGGAGCAGCATCAGCGGAAGGCTCGAGGGTAGGGTAGTAATGTTTGTATGCATAGGAAGTATAATCACTACCAAGGAAAGGTTGGTAGGTAGGGTAGGGGTGTGCACAAGATATGTTCATGGTAGACATGATTGAACATAGATCCTGATGCAGGTGCTCCTAGACCTATTGCTTGTATGCATGTTGGTGCATCATGTAGCCCATAAGGGTTTCATTGGATACATGAAATACGGCACGGCTAGGTCGAGGTGGCTGAGGAGGTGGAGCTTAGGAAGAGGAGGTAGGGGATACAGAGGCTGAGGCTGAGGCTGAGGGTGAAGCACCAGGTGTGGTAGAGGCAAAAATAGGCACAAACTTCTAAATTGTGGTTTCACTAATACACACACCCTTTCTGGCTAGCTTGTAATGATAGTCAGAGAAGAATGATTTCTCAGTAGCAAACTGAAACAAATCACAAATTAGGGCAGGATAGGGTGGATGGGTTCCTCGAGTGTTCTTACCGGGATCAAAATAGGTCATATGGTGAAGAATGTATCTTGACCATTTGATTCCAATATTCTCAAGGAGGCAATACATGATAACCGTAGTGTTCTATGCAATATCTATTTGATTTTTCTTCGGATGGATGTTGCACTTGACCACTAAGGCTAAGATGTGCTTCCTTAGATCGAGGGAGGAGAAGGGTAGGGTGCTCTTCTTCTTATATGGAACATCGGGTTTCTTCAAGTAGCAATGAATGTCAAGGAGGGTGAGCTCATTCTACTTGTAGAAACCTTCAAGATCCAAAAGATCGAAGTACTTGCCATAATCCTTGCACCAAGAGTCATTCTCATTATCTCCGAAAAAGAAGACATTTAAAATATCCTCGGAGATTTGAAAACGCTTCCCGACGATCATGGAGGTTAGGATTACTTGAGTATTCGGTGGGGGTACAAGGGTGTCATAATTCCAATGCAAGTTAGCATAGAATCCATGAACTGCTTTTGTGTTTGTCATGGAATTATAAAAGTAGTCACATTCGACATCCAGGGCAGAGAAGTGATGGACGGATAACAACTTAGCACTTGGTCTATAACCGCTTGACGCATAGGGCTAGGCTCAAACAAAGCTCTAAAAGGGAAAGGATTCCTAGGAAGAAGATCATTATACCTATTTACAGCTTCTATTGAGACAAACGAGGTGTCATTAAAAGGAATCAAGTGGTTAGACGAAGAAGACAATGGAACATTGCTAGGGGTGGGTCTCTTTCTCCTATGGGAAGCCATGGAGGAAAAAAGAAGGAGGATAAGAGATCAAACACACAAAGCAAACTGTTAAAAATGTCCAAACACCAACAAAGAGCACAAGGGGAGGCCTAGGGCTACTTATCTAGGTCGGGAAAGGGCTAGGATGGGGAAGGTAAGGGCTAGGGTAGAGAGCTTAGGGCTAGAATAAGGGGATCAATTGGCTATTCTCTAGTTGAGAGGGAGAATAGTCGGACAAACCCAACTTAAGTTGGCTTCAGCCCGTTGATCAGTCGAATTCTGAGAGTCAGAAACTCGACTGATTGGTCCATTTTAGAACAACTCTCAGCCACAGATCGGTCGAGTTTGTCATGGGGAAACTCGATCAATGGTCAACCTGACCTAAAACCATCAAACTCAATTTCAAACCATATGAATGCTGATTAAATTCATTTTTCGAGTCTATTATATATTTTGAACATACTTAGGCACATATCACTCATCATTGGGTACTATTTAGCGATAAAACCAAGAATTTCGAGAAAGCCCAAAAAATAAGTGAAACGAAGCATATCAACAAGCAAATTTTGCAAATTTAGTAATTTTAGGCAAGCAAGGTGAGTAAAGCATGAACAAGACATATAGGATAAAAGCAACTAACTAGATAACATGTCAATATCATCTGAAGCAACAATGAGTAGTTCAGATCTAATAAAATTAAATTGCTCTCTAGCTAGAGGTTTAGTGAAAATGTCCGCCAACTGATTTTCTGTGTCCACATGCGTGATATAAATATCCTTCTTGGTAATGTGATCATGAAGAAAATGATGGCAAACCTCTATATATTTAGATCTACTATGCAATATAGGATTATAAGAAAGATTGATTGCACTAGTATTATTACAATTTATAGGAGAAACATCAAAATGTATGTTAAAGTCTTGGAGCATTTGCTTCATCCATAGGACCTGGGCACAACAACTCTCAACTGCAATGTACTCAGCCTCAGTAGTTGATAATGCCACAATGCTCTCTTTCTTGGAAAACCAAGACACCAAGCATGGTCCTAGAAGGAAGCAAGTGCCACTTGTGCACTTTCTATCAACCAAAAATCCCGCGTAATCAACATCACTATATGCTATAAGAGTAAAGTCCCTTGACTTAGGGTACCATAGACCAAAGTTTTGAGTTTTGGCTAAGTATCTCAAAATCCTCTTAACAGTAAGAAATCCTTGGTTTGCTTGATTTGGAAGCCAGGGAAGAAAGTAAGCTCACACATTATTCTCATCTCTAACTCACTCTATATAAGAGAACTAAACTCCTTGCAAAGATCAAGATTAGTTCCGCCAAAAATGATATCATCAACATAAATTTGAATGATAAGAAAATGGCTAGAAATGTGTTTTAGAAATAAGGTAGAATCAACTTTGCCCATGACATAACCATTGTCTATAAAAAATTTCTTTAATTTCTCATACCAAGCTCGAGGTGCTTATTTGAATCCATAGAGAGCTTTTTGTAACAAATAATCATGATTAGGTAGCTTGTCATTTTCAAAACCCAGAGGTTGAGCAACAAATACTTCCTCCTCGATTGTACCATTTAAAAGCCCAGAGGTTGAGCAACAAATAATTCCTCCTCGATTGTACCATTAAAAAATGCACTTTTAACATCCATTTGATATAGCAAGGAATTTTTATAACTAGCAAAGGCAAGTAGCATTCTAATAGATTCAAATCTAGCAATATGAGCATAAGTTTCATCAAAATCAATACCTTCCTGTTGATTGTAACCTTGTGCCACTAACCTTTCTTTGTTCCTTACCACCTTGCCATTTTCATCAAGCTTGTTGCGGTAGACCGGTTTGGTGCCAATGATTTTTCTATCACTTGGTCTTGGCACTAGGGTCCACAGTTAGTTCTTCTCAAATTTCTCTAGTTCCTCTTGCATGGCTAGGATCCACTAATCATCTCCAAGAGCTTCCTTGATGTTCTTTGGCTCCAACTGTGAGATGAAGGCACTGTCTTCTTATTCTTTGTTGTAGGCAGCTTGTGACTTCACTCTCTCAAATGGGTTGCCAATGATTATCTTTTTGGGATGATTCTTTGTGAAGCGAGGAGTGGGATCCTTCTTCTCTTCATTTCCTGCTTCAACCACCTACTTACCTTTGTTGTCGATGTTGAGGTTTTTCAAGATAGGAATTAAGTCATTTACAACATCATTATCAACAACATTCTTGCAACCAATGGGGTTAGTTTCAATAAACTTGACATTAATGGATTCTTCAATTTTAGACAATTCAATATTGAAAACTCTATAAGCCCTACTTGTAGTGATATAGCCTAGGAAGAAAGCCTTGTAAGATTTCGGATCAAACTTGTCGAGAGAATCCTTTGTGTTTAAAACAAAACAAGGACATTTGAAAATGTGAAAGAAGTCGATGGATGTCTTTCTACCACGCCATAACTCATAGGGGGTTTTCTTCAAAGAAGGATGCGTAAAAACTCAGTTCTGCATAAAGCAAGAGGTGCTAATGGCTTTGGCCCAAAACTTCTTAGGAATGTCATATTCAAGAAGCATGGTCCTAGCCATCTCCTGTAGCGACATCTTCTTTCTCTCTACTACCCATTTTGTTGAGGTGTACGAGGAGAAGAGAAATTGTGTGAGTAACTAGATTTTTCACAAAAATGCTCAAAAAGATCATTTTCAAATTCCCCCCCATGGTTATACGGATAGAAACAATCTGGAAATAAGCTTCATTTTCAACTTATTTACAAAAGCTCGAGAAAACATCTAGAGTATCACTTTTAGAAATGAGAAAGAAGGTCCAAGTATAGTGAGAGAAATCATCGACAATCATAAGACAATACTTGGAACCATGAAGCATTTGAGTTCTCATAGGTCCAAATAGATCAATGTGGAGAAACTCAAGAGCTCTTTTGGTACTAAGGACTCCTTTAGATTTGAAGGAGGACTTGGCTTGCTTGCCTTGTGTACAAGGTTGGCATTCCTCATCCTTTTCAAAATCCAATTTGGGAAGTCCCTGAACCAATTCCTTTTTGCTCAATTTCTTCATTTGATGCATATTCACATGACCCAATCGACGATGTCAAAGAGAAACATCATATTTATCCATGACTAAGCATCTATCAAGTACGGGCTTTAGAGCATCAAGCACAATAACATAAAGATTACCATTTCTAGTTCCCTTATATGACATTGTAAGTGAGGGAATCTAGAAGCTAACATTCTAAAGAAGTAAATAGAACAAGATATCCATTATCACAAAGTTGGCTTACACTTATCAAATTGTGATGTAGGCCATCAACAAGCAAAACATTTTTAATACTTAGCTCATTGCCTACATCACCCTCACCTATTACCTTACCCTTTTTGTTGTCCCCGAAGGTCACCGATCCTCCTTTCTTTTTCATGAATTTGTTGAAATGGATGATTTCAACTGTCATATGTTTTGAGCATCCACTATCAACAATCCACCTTCTTTTGACCTGCATGAAAGAAGGATATCGGTACCCAACTCAAACTTTGGGATCTGGGGTTAGCTTGGGGACCCATTTCATCTTTGGGTTGGTCCCCTTTGGCTTGTAAGGACAATAGGTAGAGTAATGATCATCACATTTATAATGAACACATACCATTGGGTTCTTAGAGCCGAAAGTCTCTCCATGGAAGATAGGAGGTTCCACACTCTTCTTATTACCCTTACTCTTGTTCTTGTTCTTACCCTTTGGAGCAATCCCATCATATCCTAAACCACTAATACCAATTTGTTTGGTAGAGTGTTCTAGGACAACATTAAGGGATTTCTTTCTTGTAAATTTTTTTTGCAAAGAAGCTCTTAACTTAGCATTATCATCACTAAGATTAATGATAGTAGAAGATAAACTAGCAAGATCATCTCTAGCATGCAATGGGTCAGCCTCTAAACAGAGGGCTTTAGCATGAAAAGAATCACATTCTAAAGCAGTGCTAGCTACCTCATTACTTTGTAAAATAGGTCTAGATGAGAGATCACTAACTTGAGCAAGAAACTTGGCATTTTCAGATTTAATCAAAAGAATTTCCTTTTGATAGGCATGAGTTTCTTGCGCCCTAGCTTCATCAATGAAATTAAGTTCTACATTTTCAGTTTTAAGAACATATATCTCATCTAGGCATTTTTGGTTTTCTTCCTTAAGAGTAGTAATGGTCTTAAGGTAGACACCATTCTCAACTTCAACTCCATTTTATTGGAGCTTAAGATCGAGAATTTGCCCTTGCAAAGTATCAATACTATCAAGGTGCAACTTTTCATTTTGATCAAGAATCTCAATCTTAGCATAAAGATCATCTATAATCTTTCCTAACCTTTTCTTTTTAGATTTGCATTTAGTAAAAGATGACCGGCAAGCATTAAGCATATCAATAAGAGTTTATTTAGACAACTCATGCAAATTGACTTCACTTACCTCACTTACATCACCTACATCTTCACTTGTAGAGGCCATGAGAGCAAGGTGGCATTCTCAATCTTTGAAGCTTGAAGACCTTGAGGAAGACTCCTCCCAATCTGCATGAGCTGCATCTTTGCTTCTTCTTTCTTTCTTCTCCTTTCTCTTGTATTTGCCTTCTCTCTTGTACTCCTTGTCCTTCTTGTGGCTGCTCTTGTGATGGTTCCTCTTGGCCTTGGGGCAGTCACTCTTGTAATAGCCTTTTGTGGCCACATTCATAGCATCTAGGAGTTGATGAAGAAGGCTTCTTCTTGAAGTGTTTTCCCTTAGAGTAGTTAGCTTCATGCTCATTTGGGCCTTCATCTTCACTTGAGGAAGGAGTAGGGGACTTGAGTGCAAGTTGTTGCTGCTGAACCATCTCTTCAATTTGAGCTTTGAAGGTTGTGTCCTTAATCTTCTTGGACTCCTTCTCTTCTCTCTTTTCTTCTTCTTCTTGCTTATCAAGCCTTGTCTCATGAGCTTGAAGGTTGCCAACCAGCTCCTCGATTGACAATTCACTAAGCTTGTACACTTCTTCAATGGATGTCACCTTGGGCTCCCATCTCTTTGGAAGAGATCTTAAGATCTTGGAGTTGATTGTGCCTTTGTCCATCACACTACCAAGGGTTGTCAATCCATTGATGATCACATTAAGCCTTGTGTACATGTCTGCCACTCTTTCATTCTTACCCATCTTGAAGTTCTTAAGTAGACCACCAAGCATGTAGATCTTGGCTTCCTTCACTTGCTCCATTCCTTCATAGGTGACACATAACTTGTTCCAAATTTCATGTGTGGTGTCCCAAGAGGAGATCTGATTGAATTCGGATGGGGGTGAAGGCTGCATAGATGACGCTCACGGATTTGGCATTGAGCTGAGCTTGCTTCATTTGGGCTTCCGTCCATGTGGAGATTCCCCCCTTTGGATCTTCATACTTTAGATGCACCACCTTCCACATCTCATAACTTACTCCTTGGAGATAGAACTGCATTCTTCTCTTCCAATAGAGGAAGTTGGTGCCATTGAAGATTGGATGTCGCATGGAGAAGCTTCCCTCCAAGTTGAGAGATTCAAGTGTTAAATCACCCATCTTCTCCTACTTGTGGAAGTATCTTGGAGAAGACCTGGTCTGATACCACTTGTTGGATCAAGGGCTCTAGAGGGGGGGTGAATAGAACTTCACAAATCTCACAAAACAAATTAGACCACAAAATTATATTAACTGCAGAAACTTAAACATACAAACAATTTGAAGTCCTAACTAGCATGCATAGCAAGGGTGAGAGACAAGGAAGAACATATACTTGGATAAAGTGGTTTAGATTGGTTCCACACTTCAAACTAGAAGTGATTCAGTCCACTACCTAGAGGTGGTTAGGCTCTAGGACTATACAATCTTGATGCCCTTATATTCATTCATATGATTACAAGACAACAACCACATTCATCCAAGGACTTAATACCTCAAGCAAGGATCTTCAACCTACCAAAGGAACTTACCCACTTGAACCATGGAGTCTTCAGCCTTCAATAAGGACTTACCCACTCCTTCTTCAAGTCTTTGGCCTTCAAGGAATTACCTATCCTTCTTGAACGTCTTCCTTGCCTATCTCCTTCACTTGGAGATCTGGAACACCATGCTTTCTTCAACCTTGAAGAACAACAACTCCTTCTCATTCACTCAGAGAAGATCTTCAATCTTTTCTTCAATAGAAAAGGGGATATGAAGAAGGAAGTGGAGAGCTTTACATGGATACAAGGGGTAGCTCTCTTACAGTAAAACCTATCTCACTCATACTCATAGATTTGACTTGAAGGTAGAGAGAGAAAGGGGCTCAAAAGGTGTGCAACACTCTCAACTAAGTAAGAACCAAGTATATATGGAATGAGAAACCTTAGAATGAACTCCAAGAGGTCATGTTTATAGTTGAGGGTGACCCTTTGAGTTGGGGTACACTTAGGGTCGAAAAATAGCCATTTTGCCCAAGGAAACATATCAATTTTTGCCCAAATAACTCACCAACGGTCATCACTTTTTCTACAATTTTCGTACAGTGCAATCGGTCGAGTTTCAATAAAGGTAACTCGACCGATAGGGTAAAAGACAAACCCAAATTTCAAACCATCGGTCGAGTTTGTCCTGAGGAAACTCGACCGACCAATAAAAGTTGTGTTTAGTCAGTAACCCCATCGATCGAGTTCTGTGAAAACACAACTCAAACGATGCACTATTCAAAGAATTGATCCTAGTGGATCGGTTAAGATTGTAACCTGATCGATTGACTGCCTGTGATCAATTTTCTAAAGTGCATAAAAAGTGATTAGAACTTGGTTCTAAGTGTCCCAATCAATTTTCTCATCTTAGTTACAAGCCAATACATCAATACAAGTGATTACAAAAATCTTCTAAAGGCATTTACATGGATTTCCTAAATTACACACTTGTATAGCTTTTGACTTGAACTTGAGAAAATTAGGGCTTGTGAATTTTGATCCTTTTCATGTACCTAACACCTAAAATCAATCTTGAATACACATATTAGATACATATGAATGGAATGGTTAAATCATTATCAAAATATGGACAATGTATAACCTCTAGGTCAGCAGGAAATACACTACTATTAGGGAGTCCATTTCAAGCCACATCAGATATGATCTTAGAGATGGAAAGAGGAAGACTGACACTGGCTATCGAAGAAGACCACTTTTAAATCAATATGCCCGAGTCTACACAAACGACTGAGGGAAAGGCACAATGTCACATGTTGCACCGGCTCCAAAGAAAGGTGTCATATATTTCTAGGGAAGCCATTCCTAGATTGTGATATCCCGGAGAATACTAAGGAGATTTCATTAGCCAAGGTGGTTCAATACCCTGATGATGAAGAGGTGGAAGATTTCCCAACAATAATTGAAGAAGCAACTTCCTCCATGCTTGTTCACGCATATCCACCGTTACCTCTATAGACATACATTATGGATTTGGCAGAAAATGAGAAGCTTTCGGTCATTATCTCAACCTCCTTGAGCATCCAGGAGGAGGAACAATTGATTGTGGTGTTGAAGAACTACTGGGTAACATTTGGGTGGTCACTTACAGATATCAAGGGGATCTCCCCTAGCTTTTTCTAGCATAAAATCTGCATAGAAGAAGGAGCCAAGCCAATAGTCTAGCCTCAACGACGTCTTAATCTCATCATGACTGAGGTGGTGAAGAAAGAGATGGTTAAACTTTTGTCGGTAGGTATAATCTATGCTATCTCTGACTCTCATTGGGTAAGTCCTACTCAAGTGGTTCCGAAGAAAGGGGGATAACCAACACCACAAATTCAGCTAGTGAATTCATATCTATTATGTTGATGACCAGGTGGCAAGTTTGCATTGAATATCACTATTTAAACACCGCTACGTTTAAGGATCATTCCTTCTTCCTATCATTGACCAGATTCTTGGGCAGCTTGCCAGCCGCTTCCATTTCTTTTTTCTGGATGTGTATTTTGGGTACAATCAGATTTCCATCAATCCACAAGATCAAGAGAAATCTACTTTCACTTGTCCATATGGAACTTTCACTTACCTTCAAATGTATTTTGGTTTGTGTAATGCACCGATGACTTTCCAGAGATATATGCCTACCATTTTTTCTGATATGGTAAAGTGTTGTCTTGAAGTTTTCATGGACAATTTTTCAGTGTACAAAGAGTCATTTGAGGAGTCCCTTGATAGTCTTGACAAAGTCTTACAAAGATGAGAGGACACTCACTTGGTTTTAATTGGGAGAAGTGTCACATGATGGTAAGTTAGGGAATAGTCTTGGGACACAAGGTGTCCCATGGAGGTATGGAGATCGATCCATCATTTTACTGTTTTGAATGATTTATCATTATTTTGGAGCTTCTATTCATCTTTATCATATTTTAGGTGATTTCATAAGAAATGACACAGCTCAGTAATACCGACTTGATTGTCGGTGGTACCAACATCTAAGGAAAAGGAACAAGACGACTTGAGGAAAACTTGGTAGTATCGATAGAGGAATTGGTACTACCGATAGATCAATAGAGAGCATTTGAGAGAAGAATCAGTACTACCGACAGTCATTTCGGTGGTACTGACTCACTATGAAAATTAAATAGGTTGATTCAGAGAAAATCTCATTACTACCAACATTCAACTAAGTAGTACTGACATCTATAATGGATCACAAATAATTGAAGGCGTTGATACTACTGAAACCTAGTCGGTAGTACCGACAAGACGAGGTCAGACTAGATTAAAGATCATCACTAATCTGATGGTTGGGACTTAATGACACCCTAAGTCACGTCTATGACTTAGGGGGATTTCATCTAGACCTAGTTATCATGCCATATTTAGTTGTACGACAGAAGAGAGCAGAGAATAGAGAAAGGAGAGGAGAAAGAAACATTTTGGGCAGTTTGTGCACTTTCTGGTGGCCCAATTTATAGTCGAAAGATGGCAAATCACATCATTCGTCAAAAGGAACCATCCATACCATCTTTCTCCAGGGGTTGTTCCTTGTTCTTGTAGTTTTCATCATTCATTTCTTCTTCTTCTTCTATGTGTAAAGAAAATGAAATTATGTGGGGCTAATCCCCTTATTCCTTAGGACCGGGGAGTAGCCCGATTTTGCATTATAATTGATGATTATGATTTAGTATACATGTTTCTCTTAATTTTTAGACATATTTCATGAGAGCATCATAAATTATTTGTGATTGATCACCATAGGTAGTTATTTGGACCATTAATTGCTTCAAGAGTAAGGGTTGGAAAACTCATAGATTTAGACATTTTATGTCGCTCCTCAAGAGAGGACTTAAGAATGGGAAGAGAATAACCCAGAGATTTTAGTAAAACACCTAACTAATAACACAATTGCTACGAGAGTGGGATTAGTATTAGGTTAGGTAGTGAATTATGCTGCGACAATGGGTAATTATTAATACAAGTCTCTTTGTCCAGGGTTAGGAGAGGTTACTATTAATGAAATGATGTTAATTGCAATGTGTGCCATGGTGAAATCACAATCCTAAGGAATTCATTCCACTTGTGATCACAACCAGTAATCTTAGTTTTAGTTCTTGCACATTAGTGGTTAAATAAACTAAATCACTCTTTTTCTCAGACCTAACTGATTGTGTGTAAGAGAGTGAAATCACCCCTTTATTAAAAATGTGAAGAATTGACATCCATTCCAAACACTCTTAGAGGTATGTTGGAATGGGCATAAATTTTCCAAACTTATTAAACATTGGTATACAAAAGACCATTAGAAAGCAGAAAAATAAAAAAATAACTGACTATATTCAATTTCATAAATGGTTTACAAAAATACATCAAATTCTCCCATGAGGGTTTACATCAAGACACACAATCAGGATCTCGATAGAGGGAAGTCTACTACAATCTTGTCTCCAAGTAACATCTCCATCAACCGAGTCCAAGCCAAAAGCTAAGATCTTTCTTGTCTTATCTATCACCTTGCTCAACACCTGGGTGGTTGGGAAGGCACCCAGCAAAAAGGGAAAGGGAAGAAAAGTATGTGTCACAAAACTAGTCTAGGATATCAAGATAAGTAAAGCAAATAAAAATAGGCTAGGGTTCATCATATAATGAAGATAACAAGATTATGAGGCTATATACCAAAGAAGCTTGCCATTAACAATTATATCAAAAAGGATTTGCATGTAAGATAATTATGCCTACCGAACTAAGTAAGGTTGAGGCACCTACCAGACCTCTAACCTTAGGTGAGGGGAGATAAGACATTCCCAGTCACCTACAATATTATGGGGAGAATAAGACATTCCCCAGGGTGATTATTTACATGCCCTCTGTGGATGGTTATACATAAGTACCACTACTTTAATTTAAATATAATATAAATCCACATGCTAGAAAAGTAGTCATGGCAAGAGTAGTCATAATATTCAATAAGCATGGCAGTGGGGTATAAGACCCAAACAAGAAGAAATTATAATCTAATTGAGGCATGAACAACATTAGGATTTAAGAATAGAATATTTAGGGTTCATTTAAGCCTCATTAGGGAAATATAGGGTTGGGATGCAATTATCCCAACATAGGGTGTAAGGAATGCACATACATAAATAGGGATTGCACATACACAACACATACCTTTCATTATGATTCATATTGCCCACTTTCATCACTTGATTGAGTCCATGATCAATTTTTCCTATTTTCAATTTGTATACATGTATTAGAATGATATATATGCATTAAGGTAGAGAAAACCCATATTTTTACTTTTTATAGCAAAATCTCGATTTAGACTATGAAAACATCACCATAGACTTAGTTAGGTTCTTCTGATTAAGAAAACATATAATTTTGCATATTTTGGAGTTACGGTGATTAGTGTATTTGTGGTGATTTTTAAGTGATTAAATCATTTTCTAGAAAACCACCATCGACAAAACTCAAAAACAATACTTGGAAATATTATTATTGAAAATAAAATGTTTTTATGAGTTTAGGACGTATTTTACTTTAGTTTTTGGACAAAGGAATCAAAAGTTATGAATTATTGAAATTCGGCCAATCAGAAACCGACACATCATCAAACCAAATGAGATAAGCAAAGAGAGAGAGAGGGAGGGAAAACACCATTAAACCTAATAGCATGGTTTTAGATTAATAGTTATCCAAACTAGATCTTCTAAAGAAGGTAAACCGGTAAGAAACCAAAACCCTAGATGAACATGGTAAATAGAGATGGAAATCATCGATTTTAAACATAGATGCATGAATTTTAAGCATGTAGCAAGCAATATATGAGAAGTGGGTTATGAAAATCGCCTCTAGGGAAGATAAGAAGGTCCAAACAGAAAGGATCCAAGCTTTTAAGGTCTGGTTGATCCAAGCCAAGCTCCTTTCTTGGACAAAGATCACCTTCTCAACTTAGAGGTGATAAACCCTAGCAAAAGAGCATAGAGATGAGGTGTTTTAGGGTTCTAGGTGGGGTTTCACCATGGAATTCCATGGTTACGACCTGTAATAGGGTGTAAGGAAGACTAAAAGTATGAAAATAGGGAAGGAAGGGAGGCAACTTACTAGTTTTGGTCGAATTCACCAAGGAGGAGCTTTAGAAACCCTAATAGAGCAATTTGGAAGCCTTATGAGCCTTCTTCACCAAGGTAGGCTCCCTCTATTACCTTGGGGCAGCAAATTCGTGGACAAATACAGAAGGAAATATTATCTAAGCTAGAGGAAATAAAAGGAGAGCAAGAGTTTTCGAATTGTGAGTTGGGAAGGGGTATACATGACTATATAAAGAGAGAGGTGAAGCATGAGGTGTCTTAAGGGACTTTCCATGTGTCTTTAGCCTAGGGCTTGATGGCCATGCAAGAGGACAGCTCATAGAGGCTTCATGCATATCAAAACTCGGTCCTAAGAGCCCATAGATCCTTCTAGGCCATCCCCACCGTTTTTCAAGAAAGAAATAACCTCATTGGTTGATAGCTTTTAAGGATAAGTATCTTTATAAAGAGGGTAATCCCTATAATGCCCTTGGAAAGAAATACCATCAAACCAAGGTGAAACTAGGTTCTCCAGTGGTTTAAAATCTCTTTAATGGTAAGGGAATATCTAAGGATTAAAATTCAGTTGATAATTTGCAAAGAAAACCTCCCAATTGGGTAAATTGCATAAAAGTCCAGAAT
Organism: Alisma plantago-aquatica; assembly: GCA_963693085.1. NCBI lineage: Eukaryota > Viridiplantae > Streptophyta > Magnoliopsida > Alismatales > Alismataceae > Alisma > Alisma plantago-aquatica. Next base: position 1,094,584,023 of record OY856411.1, read on the forward strand.
GTACCTAAAATTGCATAACTTGCACAAACAACATCCAAATCAAACCAAATTTGAAACTTAGGCTCATTTTATGTTTTCAAATCATATCAAAAAGTTATATTGAGGTTTAGATAACTTTATTATGGAAATTAAGCTTTCACTGAGGTATTTGTGCATAAACCCTTATATTGGTACAATTAGTGAATACATGTTCACTAAACCACTATAAATTCCACTAATAAAATAGAAAGGACAATAATGATAGAAATGAAAGGAAAAGATGGAAAAGAGGGTCAAAAGACAAAATTCTAGAATTCAGTATGTTACAACACTCCACCCCTTAAAGAGGATTTCGTCCCCAAAATCACAAGCAAGAAGGGAAGGGTGAGTGTGCAACATCTCATCACAAAACTTCAGGTTATTTCTCCAACCTTAACTTCCACCAAACAAATCATCAACATATACTCCAAAAGCATCTTGACATAGGTCAGGTTCTTAAGGATCACCTAGGTTCCATTATTTAGATATTCTTTTTAGGAGATTTAACATTATTTACATTTTTGGCTCGTTAACATTATATTCATTATGATATCACATTATCACGATTATTTTAATTACGTCGTGTCATAATCACTTTATTACAAATGAGTTATATTTCATTATCATCCATGAAACATCGTGTGTATATATATATATATATATATATATATATATATATATATATATATATATATATATATATATATATATATATATATATATATATATATATTCTCATTTATCTTACTAAGAATTATAGCAAAATTATGGGTTACACGATTCCCTCAATATACTTGATCATTATCCTTAATATTTTGAACTTCGACTTCATTATCCTTATACTATCACCACATTTATAACGAATTATTTTGCATGAATTATTCAATTTGTCATTAAATCTTCATTCAATCCAAATTATATCACATCAATTACATATATTTATATTAAACATTATCTCATTGCCACATTATCTTTATTGCTTACATTAATGTCATCATTAATCATTTTTCTCATATTTATTTATATTATTTATTTGCACATTTATGTGAATCGAATCACTCATATTCATATTGAATCCATTCCATGTATTTTAATGATCAAGGTGAGGCATATTACAGATTGATTCACATTAAGTGACTAATCGTGTGTGTATTCGATAACAAGGTAGCATACCATGCATTTCATATTGATGACTTGATTAATATGTGATTAGATGATTATATATATCATTTATGTGTATCAAAGTATGTTAACTGATTATGGCACCTAATGTCATTAATGTATCATGAAAGGCATTAAGGATGTATATGTTAAGGTTAGATGATTACAACTTAGGGTTCATGTTAATATGATCACTAGATTTTAGTTAGCATGTATTAAGTCCAAGATTAGGTTACAATTATCTTGCATATCATATCATTAGGGTTTATTGGTTTATGACATGGGAAACATCATGCTTATCCACAATTAGTATAAAAATGTGAGTTACTCTTATTATGTGCATTAGATATTCATTAGGATTCAAACAAATGAACTATTCATTAGATGTTCATTATATGTTCTTTTGGATACCAAGAAACATGTGATTATAACTATAATTTGTTTGGTCAAAACTAAGGATTCAAGCACACTAACTTCCTAATTATGGAGTCAGGGTTTCTAAAGTCAGAGTAGCTAGATTTTACATGACTCCATCACCTTGGAAAGGATTTCATCGTCAAAATCTAACTGCCCAAACATCATAAAACCAAATATTCTCCACCCCTTAAAGGTTTGACCTACCAAGGAAAACTAATCTAGAGGTAAAAGGGTGAGTCTAACTAAACCATATACAAGATCCGTCACGCTTCACTATGCACTCTGATTGCTTACTGCTAAACAACAAACTTCAAAGTCTAGGTTCTAGGGATAACTATCTAAACATGTGGTTCAATGGGTCATAAGAAAACTATATTGGGTATCCATCCACAATAAGTCATTACACCTAGTAGACTACATAAATATATTAGGGTCCCTAAAGGTAAATCATATAGATGTCTAAGGCTACTATTGCCTAAAAGTGTGCTATTTTGAAATGTTCATATCAGCTCAGGCCAGGCATGTTCATATGGATCTGGGAGTCCTCGTAAACCAAGCAAGTGGCGTGGAGGAAAATATTGTCAGCCCCAGAACCTGATACTTTCTACACACCTTTGCTTCAACTTCATACCCTAATAGTTGCCTAAAGGCAATCCTAAACAACAGTAAGTTATGCATATTTTAGTTATGAGTATTTTAGATTTTATTCATCATGATACTAATGTGGAACTATAGGGTCCTAAATCAACCTTTCATCATTTATGGATCAATTATAGGGCAACCATATCACCTAAAGGAACTATGTAAGGCAGGGATTCTAATTAGGGAGACAAAACTGAAATAGCCAGATTCCGACTACCATGGGCTCTGATACCATGTTGTAAGAGAGTGAAATCACCCCTTTACTAAAAATTTGAAGAATTGACATCCATTCCAAACACTCTTAGAGGTATGATGGAATGGGAATAAATTTTCCAAACTTATTAAGCATTGGTATACAAAAGACCATTAGAAAGCAGCGGAATAAAAAATAACTGACTATATTCAATTTCATAAAAGGTTTACAAAAATACATCAAATTCTCCCATGAGGGTTTACATCAAGACACACAATTAGGATCTAGATAGAGGGAAGTCTAGACTACTATAATCTTGTCTCCAAGTAACATCTCCATCAACCGAGTCCAAGCCAAAAGCTAAGATCTTTCTTGTCTTATCCATCACCTTGCTCAACACTTGGGTGGTTGGGAAGGCACCCAGCAAAAAGGGAAAGGGAAGAAAAGTATGTGTCACAAATCTAGTCTAGGATAACAAGATAAGTAAAGCAAATAAAAACAGGCTAGGGTTCATCATATGATGAAGATAACAAGAGTATGAGGCTATATACCAAAGAAGCTTGCCATTAACAATTATATCAAAAAGGATTTGCATGTAAGATAATTATACCTACCTAACTAAGTAGGGTTGAGGCACCTACCCGACCTCTAACCTTAGGTGAGGGGAGAATAAGACATTCCCAACCACCTACAATATTATGGGGAGAATAAGACATTCCCCAGGGCGATTATTTACATGCCCTCTGTGGATGGTTGTACATAAGTACCACTACTTTAAATTAAATAGAACATAAATCCACATGCTAGAAAAGTAGTCATGGTAAGAGTAGTCATAATATTCAATAAGCATGGCAGTGGGGTATAAGACCCAAACAAGAAGAAATTATAATCTAATTTGAGGTATGAACAACATTAGGATTTAAGAATAGAATATTTAGGGTTCATTTAAGCCTCATTAGGGAAATATAGGGTTGGGATGCAATTATCCCAACATAGGGTGTAAGGAATGCACATACATAAATAGAGATTGCACTTACACATCACATACCTTTCATTATGATTCATATAACCCACTTTCAACACTTGATTGAGTCCATGATCAATTTTTCCTATTTTCAATTTGTATACATGTATTAGAATGATATATATTCATTAAGGTAGAGAAAACCCATATTTTTACTTTTTATAGAAAAACCTCAATTTAGACTATGAAAACATCACCATAGACTTAGTTAGATTCCTCTGATTAAGAAAACATATATTTTTGCATATTTTGGAGTTACGATGATTAGAGTGTATTTTTGGTGATTTTTATGTGATTAAATCATTTTGTAGAAAACCACCATTGACAAAACACAAAACCAATACTTGGAAATATTATTATTGAAAATAAAATGTTTTTCTGAGTTTAGGACATATTTTACTTTAGTTTTTGGACAAAGGAATCAAAAGTTATGAATTATTGAAATTCGGCCAATCAGAAACCGACACATCATCAAACCAAATGAGATAAGCAAAGAGAGAGAGAGAGAGGGAGGAAAAACACCATTCGACCTAATATCATGGTTTTAGATTAATAGTTATCCAAACTAGATCTTCTAGAGAAGGTAAACGGGTAAGAAACTAAAACCCTAGATGAACATGGTAAATAGAGATGGAAATCATCGATTTTAAACATAGATGCATGAATTTTAAGCATGTAGCAAGAAATATATGAGAAGTGGGTTTTAAAACTCGCCTCTAGGGAAGATAAGAAGGTCCAAACAGTAAGGATCCGAGCTTATAAGGTCTGGTTGCTCCAAGCCTAGCTCCTTTCTTAGACAAAGATGACCTTCTCAACTTAGAGGTAGGGGTGAGCAAATAATGGTCCAGACCGCAAAACCGGACCGGACTTGTGGGGACACATCCTGCTATCATACAGATAACGAAGTACCATACAAAAACGTGCGGAAAACACCATAAACCATTATTACCAAAAATACGGGGTAGTTAAAACCGATTTCAGAAAGCAGATAAACCAAGAAACTATTACATCCAGATCCTCATTCTGCAAGAACATAGGTTATAAAAACATCTACAAGCCTTGATACATGTCTACAACTTAGAAGGTCAGTTGTCCTGTCCACACATGAGTTCATCACCTGTTTATACACAACGGGCCATATCCGGCTGGCAGTAGGAGATACAGGGCTTCATCATCTATACATCGTAAAACATTGTCAAAACACCTCCGAGGACCTAAGAGTACGTGGATGACTCTAGGACTCTACTACAAAACAACCAAAATAGCAGAGCATCCATCTCTTGCCTTCTACTGCTCTTCTTGCTGCTCGGCCACAACCCCGCGACCACCACCACGTCTAGCGCGAACACCTAAAAAGGGTGTAAACCAACGAGGCGAGACACACAGTCCCAACGAGAAACATAACTCCCCACCGAAACCATAAAACCTCAAAAAGTTAAAGTAATAACAGTAGGTAACTGATAAAGCATAGAATAAGAGCAACATATTGAGCAAGGTGTACGGAAGGCATATAACCAAGCATATCTTTATGGAACATGATTGACAAGATAAGATTTATAAGATCTTACCACATAACATAAGGAACGTATAAGTAAATGCAAGGTATAACAAGATCAACTACACAAGTAGGGTCTCAACCAATGTTCTGTGTTTTGCCTTAAGCAATAAATACTATTCGGCTGGATTACGTATTGTTATGCCCTGAGGAAGTGAGCCACACCACTCAGATCCAACCGACGGGTGCGAAACCTGGAGTCGGTGCCATACAAGGTCAGTGGAAGAGCCGGACTCCACGACCTCACCACCTCATGGTCATTGTATGAGAACCAAAGCAGGACCGCAGTCTCATGCTTAAGTGGCTTCAGCCACAGGGTCAGCTCCGTAAGCTACCCATAACTCTAGCCTGCCTTGGTACAGGTCTCAGTGCTAGTATATTTGAGCCACGGGCCAAATCATCGTGCTCTGAGCCATGAATGCATTCATGCTCTATCACATCTCCTGAGCCATGGGCCTATTCACCATGCTCCATCTATCCCGAGTCTGCAACCGCAGCTGCACTCGAATCCTCTATATTTTAGGCTAGGAGAAACCTCGCATATTCAACAATATGCGCTCCAGGTTAACCCACAGGAGAACCCATTTCACCATCACCAGCTACTGACGATGATGGGTCTATGGCCAGGGCAAACTACATAATATGTTCCACTGTAATTAGTTAGTATATTTTAAGTGGATTGTTGGGGCAACCAGGTTGTAACACATACATAACATTTAGTTATATTATTATTACCACCATCACATATCCTGGGATCTCAATCCCCCATCATAAGAAACCACTACCTCTTAAGGCATTTTCATCATTTGGGATAACAATCCCTGATTTCATCATCAGAGGATAACACCTCAACTAGGCACTTTTAGCCAAACTCAGGTCCTCAGACCTAAACACATCAAACTGGTGGTGCAGGTTATCTCATCAACAAGAGTGACCATCAATGCAGTGATATTCAAACATATATATACCTCATAGCCCTTTACCTATCTATAAATCCGCATGAAATACTCACATGGTTAGTATACACATTCATAGAGATAACTGAAGCCATCATGGATTAAAGGAAGATAATGCTATCAAATATAGGGCAACATTGGTGATTATACACTTTATCATTCATGCCTCAAACCTGTGACCATAGACATGGGTCACATCATCATGTGAAGCAACTCATATACTTCCAAGATTATCATTTACTCATCATTATATATACATGATTCAAGATGGTCATTAACACATGTAATATCATTAATAACATGGAACCATCATCTATATGCAACCTGGGTTATCAGAACCTTTACTAAAACTCTCACAACCCTCACAAAAAGAGGTGGCGGGTAGCGTGTCCCTCACCACAACTTGTGACGGGTAGGGTAGCATCCCTTACCAAAAGCATACTGGCCTACACTCATATCGGCCAACCACAGCAGGTAATGACCATCACTGTCACGCCCCAATCTCACATTAACCACAAATCACGAAATTAGGGCATGACAGGTGGGATTTACATACAACCCAACCACTCTTCACTTTTTAAAACATTTTAAAGATATTAATAGAAAAATCTGATTTATGCTGTAAAATGAAACTAAACAAACTACGGAAGCATCTTTAATAAATTGACTAGCAATATAAACAGAGTCTACAGCATATTACATTGTCCGACATAAAATAAAGCATAACAGTTAATTTACATCTCTGTACACATTCTCTCTCTCATTCACACCTTGTCCCGAAGATCGAGGGGAATGGACTAAGAGACCTCTAACTACTAACTACATATACCTTCTACAGACTAAGCGATAGGATGAAAGGATCCTTCAGATTTCCTGCTGTTGATAATAACCTGAAAATGTTTTGAGTAGAGGTATGAGCCTACTCGCTCAGTGAATAGCATTTCACTTAGCTATCACTAAACAACTCATAAGGTTTATAAATTGAAATTAAACATAAATGCAGAACTAGGCAAGGCAGTTCTAATAACATAACAGATTTGCAGAATATAATCACATTTCCATGCAGTAGCACATAATTTGAACAGATAATCAGATATAAAGAAATAGCACACAAGTTCGAATACTTTAAATTTACTGTGATCCTATATGATTTCATATTTATTTTATTATGCTCTAATCATATGCAGTGTACTCTGCATATAAAGATCTGCAGCAAGTTCATGCTACGATCCCACCGTACAAGACTTAGCGACACACCCGGGAAATGCTAAGTCTGACGCCAGCCCTGCTCTGCTACAGGAACCCTGGCTCTCCGGCCAGAAACATAGGCTCTACGGCCTCAAGGCACTACTCTGAGTGCTCCAGACTCCTCCTTTAACCTGAGTACACCGGCGGAGAGTCTCACAGGGTTACCTTCGTGACACAAGCACGAATGGTGTTAGATAACCAAGTTTTCTTTTTTTTTTCCCCAGTGCCATCGTGACACACGCACGATTGTTGTTAGACACTGCCTCTCTTTCCTCGTTTGTCCGTGACACAAGCACGGATGATGTTGCAACACGAGTTTCACCCCTAAGTAACAGACCTTCCTTTAGGGGTTCTACGGTGTTAGGGCACTTAGGTCTATTAATTGATTAACAAATAAACATTTAAACAGGAATATCACATTTCATGCATATTGCACAATCTGAATACTACATGAAGCAAATATATATTCATTATCATCATTAAACATGATTCAATATCATTTATCCACTTTCGATGCTAAACATCTATTTTTAAATCAGCAAATACATTGCAACTATAATACAAGAAATTTCATCATTTTCACTAAGCATATTAAGTATTTCAAGTTCCAATGAAACTAACATACTCTATTGTATGTACTACACTGTTTAGAAGTTATACTAACTGATACAGAAGCAATTAAACATTTAAATTGAGTTAAATAATGATTACTGAATGAACTACTACTCACTCTTCTGGAACTCGGCCGACCAAACTGGGAACTCGGCCGATCGGCTGACAACTCGGCCGATCCACCCGCAACTCGGTCGATCCAAACCCTGATTGATTTCCTATAAAGGGAAACTCGGCCGAATCATGCCCAATTCGGCCGATCAAAACACTGTTCGTTAATCCTAATAAAGAAACTCGGCCGAATCATATGCAACTCAGCCGAACGACGCACTGACTGGAAACTAAAACGAACCTGTTGCAAAGGAACGGTTGAAGGAGAGGGTTCTACTTGGTTCTAGACGCAGCTAGGGCTACGGGTCCCTGATCTGGACCTCCAGACGTGTCCGACGGCATCACTTTGGAGTGCTAGCTCGCGCCCTTGATGCTCCTGGTCGGACCTGCTGCTGCAAGCAGCATCTCCCTCACGTACAGATAGGAGAGGGAAGCTTGCTAGGTGCTGCTCTAGGGCTTGATGGCGGCGGATTGCTGCTAGGACCTCAAGGACGACCTCGACGCCGTTGATTAGAGAAGTTGGCCGCACCAAAAGACCTCTGGTCGGCGCTCTATTGCTTGGCCGCGGCTCTACAGGTCGGCGCCCTAGCTGGAGGTTGGGGCGCAGGTGGTTGGGCGAGGAAGGAGGAAGGAGAAGGGTTGCTGATCGGAGCTCTCTCTCTCACAAGCCCTAGGTCGCGTCGCCCCCTTTTCCTCCTTGGCTGGCCGATCGAGCTAGTAGCTGAGCGCCGCTTCTGCGGCTCTGTTCTATCGGGTAGCCGATTGAGAAGAAGGAGATAAGGAGAAACAGAATAGCCGACTCACTTAAAACAAAATCTATTAATGGTAAAATTGCATCCAAGTCTAAGAAAACTAAAAAGGCTATAACTTCTTCCTCGAGGGTCCGATTCAAATGATTCTTCTTGCAAACTCTCAAGCACGAAATTCTCTATAACCTCAAAGTACAAAACATGCTGAAAGGACTATTTCACTGGATCAAAGCTCTAATTACAACTGTGATTACTTGATTCAACTTAATGTACTAAATAATCAACATTGACATTATTAATTGCCTCAGGTGATTCAATCTTAACTATTAATTCGCATCTTAGCTTATTTTGATTATCCATGATGTTTAATTTGATACTCAACACTAATTGAGGTGTTTTATGTAATTCGAGGTATTTATTAGTTAATCATGGAGTGGGTCATAACAACCTTTTCCCCTTAAAAGAATTTCGTCCCGAAATTCCTAAAAGAGAAAGGAAACGTGTTATGCATCTCAAACTCAAGTTCCCACGTGGCTTCTTCTAAGTTATAGTTCCTTCATAAAACCCTCACTAATGGTATCTCACAATTCGTGAGTTTCTTGATCCTCTGATCAACCATCTGTATAGGTCCCTCAACCTAGGACACATCTGATCTGATTCCAGATCAACCCACAAAACATTGTCTTTCCAGAACTGTTATAGCAGTATCTCACTTTATGGTAATTACCAAGAAATTATTATACTATTCATGCAAACAAACTAAAATTCTTAAATAAACAGAATGCATGTCTATTTGGTACTAAAATTAAATCATGCAATTTAACTGTTAAATATCACTACATATCATACTGAGAATTGATATCAAAATACTTGATTCATCGTACACCCTATCCTTAGGGTTTCATTTGCCTTGTTCATTCATCACATGCCAACACCCTACTCTTAGGGTTATCTCATTCACTAATCACATGGCAACACCCTACTCTTAGGGTTTCCATTATCTCATCTGTTTGATTGCAATTCAAATCACAATACGGTATCATTCTGGAACTGGCAGAGCAGTATATTTCAAATCATTATAATTACTGAGTAATGTTAATATCATGCATGCAGACAGATTAAAAATTCATAAATATTCCAAACTCAAATCAATTTTGGCACATACATACTGAATTTCATGTAATTGAACATCCTATGACACCAATAAAAGTAATTTTCTCCACTAATAAGAAACCATCTGTAATATTTATCAATTATCTGAAATTTCTCGAAGTACGTGCATATTAACCAAATTCCTGGTTTATGCACCACATAACTCAATTAAGAGTTATTTACGTATCATATCACAAATATTTAATAGTACTTGAGAATTTCTGATAATATCTCAGAGAAATGTGCCAATTCATGTAAATGTCAGGTTACACACATTAACATAACAGGAAGCATGCATTTAGGTTTATTTACATATTTTATTGCTGTCTTGCTAGCTTGAAATCATACATCTAATGATTTACCAAATCTGTGTTTTCTGGGTTCATACTCAAACCGTACCATTATCAGTTGTGTATTTCTAAACTCAATATGATATGATTGAAACTGGATTACCAAGCAACCTAATTATTTTATCCATGTATATCTTAGTCAAGTCTCAAGACATCAAAGGTCGACTTAATATGAAGAAAGCGAGCAGACTAAATTAATCTATCCACAATCATTCATATCAAATCACAACCTCTAGGTGTCCTGGGTAATCTTACCACAAAATCCATTGTGATAAATTCCCATTCCCATTCAGGCATAGAAAAAGATTACAAGGTAGCTATAGATTTCTAGGGTTCAGCCCTAACCTACTGGTACACACTACTTCTAACCATGTACTCTGCTACATTCTTCTGCATATCTGAGCATCCATTTCAACTTCTTGAGATTCATATACATCTTAGTGTTTCCTGAAAGCATAGCATACATCAATACATACACTTCCATAAAAAAAAATCTTTTCTTTCAGCCTTTTCCCCTTAAAAGAATTTTACACTATCTCGAGGTACACACAACATGTCATACATAGTCTGGTTTAATTCACTATCACCCTATAGTAGTTCCTTAATCTGATCATAAGAAGTAGGCTTAACTTACATCTGTACAATCAAATCACTTTGTGTTGTCACCCCTAAGCCTAAGTTCAACTTCCACATTTCTACTAACAGGTCTCTATTGAAACCTGCCATAGAGAATGCATTAACTGTTGAACTTGACTTTCTGTTGAAAGCATCATTCATCACATTCTCTTTACCAGGGTGATAATCTATTGTCACATCATAAAGATAGTGACACCATGTCTTAAAAACATGAACTTCATCAGCTATCTTCATATCATATATCGGGTAATACTCTGCTTTCTATGCTACTTTCTTATAATTACATTTTAGGTTTATGTTTTACTATTTTCTCTAAGTCATTTCATGTTGTTCATGTACCGTTCAGATTAACTACCTTAAAACCCTAGATCACTATCACTACCAGATTACATTACATAGAACAAATCTCAAGGTCTTATTTTACAAGGTTACTAGTATTCAAGGTTACATCACTAATGATATCCCTTAAACTACTACAACTTTAATCATTCTAGGGTTTTGGTCTATTTCAGTAACATAGCTTTATTGTGTGTATGTGTGATCGATCATATAGATCAATTTGAGTTGCTTGGGTCAATAGCATATTAACCCAACACTCAACTTTAATTATATTAGCTGAAAATTCAGTTTTCACAATAGTTTCTGTAATTCGTTTATTAAAAGGCTAACAGAAGCTTCAAAAATTTTGGAAATTTTATATGTTATACCTAATGAAGTTCCAGACCTCCAGTAAAAATTTCAGATCATTTTAAGTTACCAATAATTAATTAAAAATGAAACAGTGCACTGCTATATTGCAGTCTGCAGCAGGTTCGGCTGAGTTACAAACTCGGCCGACACCCTTACTGTAGAGGTCAAAAGTCATCCAAAAATTTCACCAATTTAACAGAGTGTCTAAAATTGTATTTTTCAAGCACATTTAAAATTTGAGATCAATTGGATATACCAATAAAAAGATAAAATTCAATTACCACACTGCTATATTATTCAGAAAATGTGATCGGTCGAGTTTGAAACTCGGCCGATAAACAGGTCAGAACATTCTTCAAAAATTCTAATATTTTCCAAATGTTGCTCACATTATATATATCCAACTCATATCCCAATTTTAGCCAAATCAAAGTTACACATAAAATACTAAAAATCATTTACTGAGACACTTTACTTATCAAATTTTGTATTTATGTATCATCAAAACCCTATTTTGGGCCGATTAGGGTCTATGCTTCTCAAACCCTAATTCTCAAGAACAAATAACATATAAACTTCTTATCGTAGTTAAAACATCCTAATGTATATATATTATCACTATGTTACGGGTCTAAATCATCCAGAGTCTATTCTTATTTTACTGTTAATAGGAGTCATTAGATCCCAGTAACGCATCCTGCCAGCCGGACCAGGCCGAACCTGTAGTCCTGAAGCCAAGAGCTACTCGGGATTAATCAACCCCTATTAATCTTAAACATGTGGAAAGAATATTCACTCAGAGCAAACTCATTTAAACAAAATTTCGGGTCTACTTTAATACAAAGAAAATAAACATTAAACAATTCACTTCATGTCATAACAATATAAAAGAATCATATTTGCTACAAACTGAACAATTTAATTTCATGCATATAAGAGCATTTCTAGTGATCTTTATGTCAAATAAGCAAAATCAAGTAAGAGTTATGTCGCATCCTATATGTAATCTCTTGTTCCTATATAAATTTCTTATTTCATAACCCTAAGATTTCTAGGGTTTTTCTCTAGCCTATCCTTCCTCTGTATACCTGGCCAGGGCATCCAGAGAAGAACAGACAGAGTAGCTTGATACTGGTCAATCTAAGTATTCAGACACCTGGCCAGGGTATCTAAACACTCAGACCTTCCAGAGCTAAAACTCATCATTTATTATTCGCCTTACTTATAACTTTATCTTTTGACCCTAATGATTCTTAACGACTCATCTTAAGCTCATTACTTGATTCTCGTGACCACATCCTCTTCCTGCTAGCTGCAATAGTATAACAGAACACTTCCTGTTAGAAAATTACAGATAAAAGAAAGACACCTAAACCTTAATCCTATTGGTCTCTTATCGTCCCCTGACCTTGAGTAACTATGTACTCAAACCAAAGCTCTGATACCAAAATTGTCATGCCCCAATCTCACATTAACCACAAATCACAAAAATTAGGGCATGACAGGTGGGATTTACATACAACCCAACCACTCTTCACTTTTTAAAACATTTTAAAGATATTAATAGAAAAATCTGATTTATGTTGTAAAATGAAACTAAACAAACTACGGAAGCATCTTTAATAAATTGACTAGCAATATAAACAGAGTCTACAGCATATTACATTGTCCGACATAAAATAAAGCATAACAGTTAATTTACATCTCTGTACACATTCTCTCTCTCATTCACACCTTGTCCCGAAGATCGAGGGGAATGGACTAAGAGACCTCTAACTACTAACTACATATACCTTCTACAGACTAAGCGATAGGATGAAAGGATCCTTCATATTTCCTGCTGCTGATAATAACCTGAAAATGTTTTGAGTAGAGGTATGAGCCTACTCGCTCAGTGAATAGCATTTCACTTAGCTATCACTAAACAACTCATAAGGTTTATAAATTGAAATTAAACATAAATGCAGAACTAGGCAAGGCAGTTCTAATAACATAACAGATTTGCAGAATATAATCACATTTCCATGCAGTAGCACATAATTTGAACAGATAATCAGATATAAAGAAATAGCACACAAGTTCGAATACTTTAAATTTACTGTGATCCTATATGATTTCATATTTATTTTATTATGCCCTAATCATATGCAGTGTACTCTGCATATAAAGATCCACAGCAAGTTCATGCTACAATCCCACCGTACAAGACTTAGCGACACACCCGGGAAATGCTAAGTCTGACGCCAGCCCTGCTCTGCTACAGGACCCCTGGCTCTCCGGCCAGAAACATAGGCTCTACGGTCTCAAGGCACTACTCTGAGTGCTCCAGACTCCTCCTTTAACCTGAGTACACCGGCGGAGAGTCTCACAGGGTTACCTTCGTGACACAAGCACGAATGGTGTTAGATAACCAAGTTTTCTTTTTTTTTTCCCCAGTGCCATCGTGACACACACACGATTGTTGTTAGACACTGCCTCTCTTTCCTCGTTTATCCGTGACACTAGCACGGATGATGTTGCAACACGAGTTTCACCCCTAAGTAACAGACCTTCCTTTAGGGGTTCTACGGTGTTAGGGCACTTAGGTCTATTAATTGATTAACAAATAAACATTTAAACAGGAATATCACATTTCATGCATATTGCACAATCTGAATACTACATGAAGCAAATATATATTCATTATCATCATTAAACATGATTCAGTATCATTTATCCACTTTCGATGCTAAACATCTATTTTTAAATCAGCAAATACATTGCAACTATAATACAGGAAATTTCATCATTTTCACTAAGCATATTAAGTATTTCAAGTTCCAATGAAACTAACATACTCTATTGTATGTACTACACTGTTTAGAAGTTATACTAACTGATACAGAAGCAATTAAACATTTAAATTGAGTTAAATAATGATTACTGAATGAACTACTACTCACTCTTCTGGAACTCGGCCGACCAAACTGGGAACTCGGCCGATCGGCTGACAACTCGGCCGATCCACCCGCAACTCGGCCGATCCAAACCCTGATTGATTTCCTATAAAGGGAAACTCGGCCGATCAAAACACTGTTCGTTAATCCTAATAAAGAAACTCGGCCGAACGACGCACTGACTGGAAACTAAAACGAACCTGTTGCAAAGGAACGGTTGAAGGAGAGGGTTCTACTTGGTTCTAGACGCAGCTAGGGCTACGGGTCCCTGATCTGGACCTCCAGACGTGTCCGACGGCATCACTTTTGAGTGCTAGCTCGCGCCCTTGATGCTCCTGGTCGGACCTGCTGCTGCAAGCAGCATCTCCCTCACGTACAGATAGGAGAGGGAAGCTTGCTAGGTGCTGCTCTAGGGCTTGATGGCGGCGGATTGCTGCTAGGACCTCAAGGACGACCTCAACGCCGTTGATTAGAGAAGCTGGCCGCACCAAAAGACCTCTGGTCGGCGCTCTATTGCTTGGTCACAGCTCTACAGGTCGGCGCCCTAGCTGGAGGTTGGGGCGCAGGTGGTTGGGTGAGGAAGGAGGAAGGAGAAGGGTTGTTGATCAGAGCTCTCTCTCTCACAAGCCCTAGGTCGCGTCGCCCCCTTTTCCTCCTTGGCTGGCCGATCGAGCTAGTAGCTGAGCGCCGCTTTTGCGGCTCTGTTCTATCGGGTAGCCGATTGAGAAGAAGGAGATAAGGAGAAACAGAATAGCCGACTCACTTAAAACAAAATCTATTAATGGTAAAATTGCATCCAAGTCCAAGAAAACTAAAAAGGCTATAACTTCTTCCTCGAGGGTCCGATTCAAATGATTCTTCTTGCAAACTCTCAAGCACGAAATTCTCTATAACCTCAAAGTACAAAACATGCTGAAAGGACTATTTCACTGGATCAAAGCTCTAATTACAACTGTGATTACTTGATTCAACTTAATGTACTAAATAATCAACATTGACATTATTAATTGCCTCAGGTGATTCAATCTTAACTATTAATTCGCATCTTAGCTTATTTTGATTATCCATGATGTTTAATTTGATACTCAACACTAATTGATGTGTTTTATGTAATTCGAGGTATTTATTAGTTAATCATGGATTGGGTCATAACAATCACCCAAGGGTGTCGTGCATCTAGATACCAAGATATATCGTGCACAAGGCATAACTTACAGCTAGGTCTATGAGGCATGTCGTGCATCCAAGGTGACAACATTCTACTGAACCGGACAAATCCTTATCAGCCTACCCCCTATATGGTTAGGGCCATATCGGGCAACATCTACCATATCGGCTAGAGCCATGGTGCCCAGGCCAACCCTATAACGCCCACTAGAGTACACATCTTTCTTCGATACAAGGGCACCAAGGGAAAGCCTATCGTCCAACTAAGCTAGCCTCATCCTATCGGCCAACACACAAGGCAAAGATCAAGGTGTATCGTCCAAACCCAACATCATCATATCAACCCAGAACTCTAGTCCAAGAGAGGTATCATGCAGCACCATCCCCAAGCCATGTCGTGCAAGATACAACCCAAAAAGATCGTCATCAACCTCAAGCACAAGGGCACCAAACCCTAATTGATCAAGAAGATTGGCTCACCTCTCAACAACCAAGAGAGAGGGGTCTTGCACAACCTTTATCACAAATCGGGCAACCACAAGGATCAACCTTGACATAGGTTTACATCTACCAAAAAGCTCACCTCTCAAATCCATGGTGAGAGGAGGGTGTTTCTCAAGCAACTAGAACACAAGCTCACCTCTCAACTTAAACAAGAGAGGGGTATTGCTCACATTACTAGAGCTCAAGCTCACTTCTCTAGACTAAGGAGGGAAAGGAGTGTTTCTCAACAAGGAAACTCTAAAGCATGGTTTGGCCAACTAGGTGCAACTAAGCAAGAAACTTATCTTAGAACATACATGGCCGATATGATCATATGAAAGCATACAAGAATATAGAGGAAAGTATTATGGTTAGGGTTAGGAGTTATGTAACCCGCTTTAAGCAAGCTCCAAGCTCAAGCACCACCACACGAAGAAGAGCAAGGCACTCTAGGGTTCGCCCACCACTAGAAGAAGAAGAAAACTCCAAGGGGAAGGATCGGCCACCAAGCTTTGTAAAGGAAGAGTGTCGTCCACCAAGGAAGAGAGAAACCAAGTAACTAAAGAGATCCTTAGCAAGAGAAAGAAGGTACATATATAGGAGAGGGTGGAGGATAAACCAAGGTAAGACAAAGCAAGGTGTCACCCACCTAGGGACACTTGTCCATGGGCAATGCCACCTCCTTAACTCACCTTAAACACGTGTCCAAGGCCATTTCCACATGCAAGAATCATGCGCCAAGTGTCCATTAGTGGTGACACAAATGAGGTCAAAGGGTCAAAGGGGTCCATGGCCGATACACCCCATCACCATGCTTGACACACCTTCCTGGGCGACACACCTATGGCCGACACAACCATGGTCGGCACACCTATGGCTGACACATGGTCCAACAAGGTTAAGCAAGGCTCGAACAAGGCATAACAAGGCTCATCAAAGCCCAAAGCAACAAGCCCAACCCTTTCTCTCAATACTAGTAGAAGCAAGGAGAGAGAAGAACACTTCTCAAGGTGACAACTTGCCCATAAACCCTAGACTTGGGTCAACACTCAACAAACACAAACAAACCCTAATCACCACTAAAGGTGATTAGCAAGCAAATAAACACAAGGGTTAGGCAAAGCAAATAGGTTAAGCCCAAAACGGAGGTCAGGGTCCTTACATGACTGCTCAGTTCGGTCTGATTCGGTCTGGTCCATTTTGAGTCTGGTTCGGTCTGCAGTCTAGGAATTTTGATGAGTTCGGTCTTCGGTCTGGTCCGGTCTGGACCGGAGATTGACTTTTATATAAAATTCATATATATTTGAAGGTTTATTCTATAATAATTACAAAAAAAGTACATATATAATCACTACTAGTATAAATGTTTGATACTAAAGTTATATAATTGTTAGAAGTGTCTAAGATTATCAACTTTGTACAATTAAATAAGTTGTAAAACATGTAAAAAAGGCTGATTACGGTCCAAACGGTCCGGTCCTAGCACAAAACGGTCTGATCCTACCTCAAAACGGTCTGATCTGTGGTCCATATATTTGTTAAAATTCGGTTTGCAGTCCGGTCCGGTCCGATTCGGTTTTGCACCGATGCTCAACCCTACTTAGAGGTGATGAACCCTAGCAAAAGAGCATAGAGAATAGGTGTTTTAGGGTTCTAGGTGGGGTTTCACCATGGAATTCATTGGTTACGACCTGAAATAGGGTGAAAGGAAGACTAACAGTATGAAAATAGGGAAGGAAGGGAGGCAACTTACTAGTTTTGGTCGAATTCACCAAGGAGGAGCTTTAGAAACCCTAATAGAACAATTTGGAAGCCTTATGAGCCTTCTTCACCAAGGTAGGCTCCCTCTATTACCTTGGGGCAGCAACTTCGTGGACAAATATAGAAGGAACTATTATCTAAGCTATAGGAAAGAAAAGGAGAGCAAGAGTTTTCGAATTGTGAGTTGGGAAGGGGTATACATGGCTATATAAAGAGAGAGGTGAAGCATGAGGTGTCTTAAGGGACTTTCCATGTGTCTTTAGCCTAGGGCTTGATGGCCATGCAAGAGGACAACTCATAGAGGCTTCATGCATATAAAAACTCGGTCCTAAGAGCCCATAGATCCTTCTAGGCCATCCCCACCGTTTTTCAAGAAAGAAATAACCTCATTGGTTGATAGCTTTTAAGGATAATCATCTTTATAAAGAGGGTAATCCATGTAATGCCCTTGGAAAGAAATACCATCAAACCAAGGTGAAACTAGGTTCTCCAATGGTTTACAATCTCATTAATGGTAAGGGAATATCTAAGGATTAAAATTCAGTTGATAATTTGCAAAGAAAACCTCCCAATTGGATAAATTGCATAAAAGTCCAGAATGTACCTAAAATTGCATAACTTGCACAAACAACATCCTAATCGAACCAAATTTGAAACTTAGGCTCATTTTATGTTTTAAAATAATATCAAAAAGTTATATTAAGGTTTAGAGAACTTAATTATGGTAATTAAGCTTTCACTGAGGTGTTTGTGCATAAACCCTTATATTGGTACAATTAGTGAATAAATGTTCACTAAACCACTATAAATTCCACTAATAAAATAGAAAGGACAATAATGATAGAAATGAAAGGAAAAGATGGAAAAGAGGGTCAAAAGACAAAATTCTAGAATTCGGTATGTTACCTTGGGTCATTATTAGCAGTAGTTTCTGGATATACGTTTTCCCTGTATTTGATATCTAAGCCTCTTTAGGCCTATATTACGTTGATACGTGCACTAGCTTTTTTGACGTGTAGTATATGCACATTAGTAACCAATACTTAGTGTGATGTCCTTTGCCACACAAAGTGAGATTACTCAAAACAAAATGCAGGATTATCACTAACAATCATATTACCATAAATTAGGGTAAATTAAAACCATTCTCAACACAGTTTATCAATGGATATATATCATGTACAAGCCTCAACTCAGGCCACCTGTATTTCATATAAGCCAAAAGAAATTATATCTCATGTTCAAAGGCTATGAAGCCAACACCGTTACATATTACAACCTGTTTATATGTACATGCCATTTCTATATACTAATGTGATAAGGGCAAAATCTATGTGTTGATATACAAAATAACAAAATTCTCCCCAAAGACCTAAAGTACATGGACAAAATACAGGACTCTACCACAAAACTTTAGAAGCATATCCAACCTCCAACAATTACTTCTCTCCTTGTTGCTCAACACCTACACCACAACCTCTACCTCCTCATTGTGGAACCCTCGAGGTGAGACCAGACGTCCCAGTGAGAGATATAACTCTTTGCCAATGTCTATTATAAGAACAATAACATAATAAGATAATTAAATAGAGAAAGTATTACTATTTGAGCAGTTTAAGCAGCTACAACTGAGCAATAGACCATCTTGTGTTTTTAAAGAAATATGAAGAACATGTATAATTGTTATAAACTAAAAATTATAAGAAATAAGGTATGGGGTCATCCTATGCGATTCATATTTGACCTTAAGCAAATATACTACATGAATGTATTATCACTTTTATTATTATTATGCCCTAAGGATTTGAGGCATACCACTCAAACCCAATTGACCACTATTAAGTCAAAATTAGTTCCATACAAGATCTATGGAAGAACCAGACTCCATGATCATCACCAGTACTACTGGATCAGTTCGAGTCTACAATGTAGTGACATAATAGTCAAATTGCTAAACAACAACTTATAGTCAAAGCTATTGTCTTGTAGACAACAACTCATAGTCAAAGCTATGGTCATGTGAAACAACTAGTATGCCTTGGGACAGGGCACATCACTAGAGAATAGGCTCACACATGGATATTCCATAATAAAGCATCATACCATTATATCAACAATTGAAGGATACAAGGAGATATCTCCACTAGTACTTCACAAAGTCAATAATATGCGCTTCGAGTTTCCTGTAGGAGTTACTCATTTCACCATCCAGCTAGATATTGACGCTGAAGATGGATCTATGGTATAGGGAAACTACATGATTAGGGTTTCATTTGATTAGATATTCCAATTGGGTATGTTTTAATGCATCTATCAAGTTACAACACATAAACCCTAAACAAATTCTACAAAATTAAGGATAAGATACAACTCCATAAGATATAAAACATACAAGGTGAGAACTTGTCTCATCATCACATGATTCTTTTATTACTACCTCTCACATGGTCATTAACAATATCACATCACTATGGAATATCAATCCCTCAATTACATCACTAGAGGATTTCACTTCAAACTATGCACAAGGAACTTACTAGGTCATTAGACCCATTCACATAATTCCTACACATTCAATGTCACATTATATCTAGACAATGCTTATAATCACCACCATGTAATATACAAGGTTCACCATAGCACTCACATAGCCATTCCATTCATCTCACCTACAATGTTAGAGTTACATAAATAGGAAAGAGAAAATAAATCTTCAAGTAGAGTGAGCACATATATCACATTGTCACATTTTCACAAGATTAGGGTTAGGGTTCATATATAGTCGATTAGTGTAAGGATCCTGACCTCCGTTTTGGGCTTAACCTATTTTCTTTGCCTAACCCTGGTGTTTAGTTGCTTGCTAATCACCTTTAGTGGTGATTAGGGTTTGTTTGTGCTTGTTGAGTGTTGGAGGTGCTACTTGCAATTTACCCAAGTCTAGGGTTTATGGGCAAGTTGTCACCTTAAGAATTGTTCTTATCTCTCCTTGCTTCCTCTAGTGTTGAGAGGAAGGGTTGGGCTCGTTGCTTTGGGCTTTGATGAGCCTTGTTATGCCTTGTTCGAGCCGTGCTTAACCTTGTTGGACCGTGTGTCGGCCATAGGTGTGTCGGCCATGGTTGTGTCGGCCATAGGTGTGCCGCCCAGGAAGGTGTGTCGGGCATGGTGATGGGGTGTATCGGCCATGGACCCCTTTAACCCTTTGACCTCGTTTGTGTCACCACTAGTGGACACTTGGCGCATGATGCTTGCATGTGGCAATGGCCTTGGACATGTGTTTAAGGTGAGTTAAGGAGGTGGCATTGCCCAAGGACAAGTGTCCCTAGGTGGGCGACACCTTGCTTTGTCTTACCTTGGTTTCTCCTCCACACTCTTCTATATATGTACCTTCTTTCTCTTGCTAAGGATATCTTTAGTTCCTTGGTTTCTCTCTTCCTTGGTGGATGACATTCTTCCTTTGCAAAGCTTGGTGGCTGATCCTTCTCTTTGGAGTTTTCTTCTTCTTCTTCTTCTTCTAGTGGTGGGTGAACCCTAGAGTGCCTTGCTCTTCTTCGTGTGGTGGTGCTTGAGCTTGGAAGCTTGGTGCTAGGAGCTTGGAGCTTGCTTAAGGCGGGTTACATAACTCCTAACCCTAACCATAATACTTTCCTCTATATTCTTGTATGTTTTCATATGATCATATCGACCATGTATGTTCTATGATAAGTTTCTTCCTTAGTTGCACCTAGTTGGTCGAACCATGGTTTAGAGTTTCCTTGTTGAGCAACACTCCTTTCCCTCCTTGGTCTAGATAAGTGAGCTTGAGCTCTAGTAATGTGAGCAATACCCCTCTCTTGTTTAAGTTGAGAGGTGAGCTTGTGTTCTAGTTGCTTGAGCAACACCCTCCTCTCACCATGGATTCGAGAGGTGAGATTTTTGGTAGATGTAGACCTATGTCAAGGTTGATCCTTGTGGTTGCCCGATTTGTGATAGAGGTTTTGTAAGACCCCTCTCTCTTGGTTGTTGAGAGGTGATCCGATCTTCTTGACCAATTAGGGTTTGGTGCCCTTGTGCTTGAGGTTGATGACGATCTTGTTGGGTTGTATCTTACACGATATGGCTTGGGGATGGTGCTGCCTGATACCTCTCTTGGACTAGAGTTCTGGGTTGATATGATGATGTTGGGTTTGGACGATACACCTTGGTCTTTGCCTTGTGTGTTGGCTGATAGGACGAGGCTAGTTTGGTTGGACGATAGGCTTTCCCTTGGTTCCCCTGTATCGAAGAAAGATGTGTGCCCTAGTGGGCGTTATAGGGTTGTCCTGGGCTCCATGGCTCTAGCTGATATGGTAGTTGTTGCTCGATATGGCCCTAACCATATAGGGGGTAGGCCGATAAGGCTTTGTCCGGTTCAGTAGAATGTTGTCACCTTGGATGCACGACATGCCTCATAGACCTAGCTGCATGTTATGCCTTGTGCACGATATGTCTTGGTCTCTAGCTGCACGACACCCTTGGGTGATGGTCGTTACCTGTTGTTGTTGGCTGATATGAGTGTAGGCCGGTATGCTTTTGGTAAGGGATGCTACCCTACCTGTCACAAGTTGTGGTGAGGGACACACTACCTGCCACCTCTTTTTGTGAGGGTTGTGAGAGTTTTAGTAAGGGTTTTGATAACCCAGGTTGCATATAGATGATGGTTCCATGTTATTAATGATATTACATGTGTTTATGACCATCTTGAATCATGTATATGTAATGATGAGTAAATGATAAGCTTGGAAGTATATGAGTTGCTTCACATGATGATGTGACCCATGTCTATGGTCACAGGTTTGAGGCATGAATGATAAAGCGTATAATCATCAATGTTGCCCTATATTTGATAGCATGATCTTCCTTTAATCCATGATGGCTTCAGTTATCTCTATGAATGTGTATACTAACCATGCAGGTATTTCATGCGGATTCATAGCTAGGTAAAGGGCTATGAGTTATATATATGTTTGAATAACACTGCATTGATGGTCACTCTTGTTGATGAGATAACCTGCAGCACCAGTTTGATGTGTTTAGGTCTGAGGACCTGAGTTTGGCTAAAAGTGCCTAGTTGAGGTGTTATCCTCTGATGATGAAATCAGAGATTGTTATCCCAAATGATGAAAATGCCTTAAGAGGCAGTGGTTTCTTGTGATGAGGGATTAAGATCCCAGGATATGTCATGGTGGTAATAATAATATAACTTAATGTTATGTATGTGTTACAACCTGGTTGCCCCAACAATCCACTTAAAATATACTAACTAATTACAGTGGAACATATTATGTAGTTTGCCCTGGCCATAGACCCATCATCGTCAGCAGCTGGTGATGGTGAAATGGGTTCTCCTACGGGTTAACCCGGAGCACATATTGTTGAATATGCAAGGTTTCTCCTAGCCTAAAATAGAGAGGATTCGAGTGTAGTTGTGGTTGCAGACTCGAGATAGATGGAGCATGGTGAATAGGCCCATGGCTCAGGAGATGTGATAGAGCATGAATGTGTTCATGGCTCAAAGCACGGTGATTTGGCCCGTGGCTCAGATATACTAGCGCTGAGACCTGTACCAAGGCGGGCTAGAGTTATGGGTAGCTTGCAGAGCTGACCCTGTGGCTGAAGCCACTTAAGCATGTG
Organism: Alisma plantago-aquatica; assembly: GCA_963693085.1. Classification (NCBI taxonomy): domain Eukaryota; kingdom Viridiplantae; phylum Streptophyta; class Magnoliopsida; order Alismatales; family Alismataceae; genus Alisma; species Alisma plantago-aquatica. The sequence goes on from OY856411.1 coordinate 1,094,607,533, forward strand.
ACTGTGGTCCTACTTTGGTTCTCGTGCACTGACCATGAGGTGGTGAGTTCGTGGAGTCCGGCTCTTCCATTAACCTTGTATGGCACCGGCTCCGGGTTTCACAGCCGTCGGTTGGATCTGAGTGGTGCGTCTCACTTCCTCAGGGCAGAACAATACGTAATCCAGCCGGATAGTATTTATTGCTTAAGGCAAAACACGGAACATTGGTTGAGACTCTACTTGTGTAGTTGATCTTGTTATACCTTGCAGTTAATTATACGTTCCTTATGTTATGTGGTAAGATCTTATAAATCTTATCTTGTCAATCATGTTCCATAAAGATATGCTTGGTTATATGCCTTCCGTACACCTTGCTCAATATGCTGCTCTTATTCTATGCTTTATCAGTTACCTACTGTTATTGCTTTAACTTTCTGAGGTTTTATGGTTTCGGCGGGGAGTTATGTTTCTCTCTGGGACTATGTGTCTCACCCCATTGGTTTACACCCTTTTTAGGTGTTCGCACTAGACGTGGTGGTGGTCGTGAGGTTGCGGACGAGCAGCAAGAAGAGCAGTAGAAGGTAAGAGATGGATGCGCTGCTGTTTTGGTTGTTTTGTAGTAGAGTCCTAGAGTCATCCTTGTACTCTCAGGCCCTCAAAGGTGTTTTGAGAATGTTTTACGATGTATAGCTGATGAAGCCTTGTATATCCTGCTGCCAGCTGGATATGGCCCGTTGTGTATAAACAAGTGATGAACTCATGTGTGGACAGGACAGCTGACCTTCTAAGCTGTGGACATGTATCAAGGCTTGTAAATGTTTTTATAGCCTATGATCTTGCAGGATGAGGATCTGGATGTGATAGTTTTTTGGTTTATCTGCTTTCTGAAATCAGTTTTAACTACCCCGTGTTTTTGGTAATAAATGGTTTATGGTGTTTTCCGCATGTTTTCGTGTGGCAATTCATTATCTGTATGATAGCGGAATGTGTCCCCACAAGCTTGGTATTAGAGCTCTAGGTTCGCTGAGTCTACAGGGATTTATGACTAGGTTGTGTCTGTCTCGTGAGTTTTCCAGATTTTCTTACAATTATCTTCTACCCTCAGCGGAAGGAAAAGCCAAGATGTCTGGAAATCATGAAGAATATGTTGCCGAGAGTAGCAGTACTGCATCAGTTGATGGAGCAGGAGGGCAGGCACATGGAGATCGGGTGCCTGAGGTCCCCCAACTTGACCCAACCATTCTCGAAACCCTACCTACCAGCATCTTATGGGGCAGATGATGGCTACGATGAATCTCATGGTAGAGAGATTGCCAGTGCCTCCACCGAGAGCACATGCTCGCAATGGTGAAACATTGGGTATTGGGAAGACCTTTGAGCGGCTTTGCCGAGTCGGAACTTTGGACTATGCTGGGACGGCTGATCCAATGAATGCAGATTTGTGGCTGACAGGTCTTGAGAAGGCCTTCCGGATCCTCGACGTCCCTGAAGCAGACAAAGTCAAGCATGTTGTCTACCTTCTGAAGGGTAGTGTTGGCCACTGGTGGGCCATCGAGAAGGAAAAGCAACCCGGTGAGGTGATCGGTTGAGAGGTTTTTCGGTGAGAGTTCGTCAACAGATACTTTCCGAAAACTTATCTGGACGAGAAAATCAGCCAGTTTGAGCGCCTCCTCTAAGGAATGATGAACATCACCGAGTATGAAGCCAAGTTCATGGACATGTTCAGGTTTTGCCCTCACATGGCAACAACGGATGATGAACGGATCAGACGGTTTGAGAAAGGCCTGAGGGCTGATCTGAAAACACATGATTCTCCTCTGGAGAACAGATAACGGTTTTTTACATTCGTGGAATTTGTCCGGAGGATCAAACGGTCAGTTAGGGAAAAGAGAGAGGCCATGACCTATAAGAGGCCTGCTCAGTTTCAGGGACAGAGGTCTGGTGGCTTCAAGAAGCCAAGGTTTTCAACACCTTCCATGATGAGAGGTTCCAGTGTACCGTCACAGTGGTCCCCGAGTAAGGGAAGTGGATATGGTTTTTCACCGTCAAAGGCACATAGTATAGCTTCTGAGCAGTGACATGGCCATTTAGGTCACAATTTGAGGATAGGGCATGCTATATCTGCAGACAGACATGGCATTTTAAGTCAAACTGCCCAAGGAAAGATGTTGAAGTGACACAACAACCAAGGCAGAATCAGCAAGGGGCAGATAGACAACAACCCAGTAGTAGCAGAGGGCGGGGACGCGGCCAAGCGTCGTAAGCAGGATCGACTGCTCAAGGAAGCAGAGGACGTAGACAACAAGCAACAACTCGATTCTACGCTATGAGTCAGCCAGAGGCAATAGTCAACCCACGAGTGGTGGCAGGTCAGATGGAGTTATTTCATTCTGATTTGTCTTCTTCTTGCTTTATATCTGTTCTGGTTGACCCGGGTGCGACACACTCTTTTATCGCCCATAGTATGCTTGAAAACTGTCTTTTACATGTTAGCTGTAAGAAAGATAGCTTGTTGTTAGAAACCCCTCTTGGCGGTTCGTTGATGCTTCGAGAAGTGTGTCCATCATGTGTTCTATCATTTTCGGGGCATAGGATACAAGTGGATCTCCTACCACTTGATATACATGGATTCGATGTGATCCTTAGGATAGATACCTTAGAGAAGTATAAGGTTGTGTTGGACTCTGGTTCCAAGCAGGCAATGTTTGTTGATGGTGGAGAGAAGTGGATCTTCTAGGGAGATAGGAAGATTCTTCCGACGTGTCTAGTATCAGCTATGGTGGCAGAAAAGTTGTTATGACAAGGATGTAAGGCGTTCTTAGCTCACATTATGGATACCAAGGCAAAGGGTCCTAGCCTTGAGGAGGTGATGGTTGTCCAAGAGTTTGCAGATGTGTTTCCTGATGAGTTCCCCGGTGTTCCTCCACCTCGAGAGATTGATTTGAGACCAGTCTGGTTCCAGGAACACAACCAGTTGCACAGACACCGTATAGGATGGCTCCAGCAGAGATGGCAGAGTTGAAGAAACAATTACAAGAGTTGTTGGAGAAATGTTTCATCCGACCAAGTACGTCACCTTGGGGTGCTCCAGTGTTGTTCGTTAAGAAAAAGGACGGATTGATGTGGCTATGCATAGACTATCGACAGTTGAACAAGGTCACGATCAAGAACAAGTACCCGTTGCCAAGGATAGATGATATGTTCGATCAGTTGCGTGGTGCTACAGTGTTTTCAAAGATCGATCTACGGTCTGAATATCATCAGTTGAGGATTAAGGTGGATGACATACCAAAGTCAGCTTTTAGGACGAGGTATGGTCACTTCGAGTTTGTGGTTATGCCGTTTGGGCTGGCCAATGCACCTGCTACTTTCATGGATTTGATGAACAGGGTGTTTCGTTCGTTTCTATATCAGTTTGTTGTAGTCTTTATAGATGACATCTTGATCTACAGTCAGGACAGTCGAAAGCATGAACAACATCTTTGACAAGCGTTGACTCTCCTTTGCCAGCACCGGTTGTATGCCAAGTTTAGTAAGTGTGAGTTCTGGTTAAAAGAAGTAACTTTATTGGGTCATGTGATATCTGCAGAAGGAGTCAAAGTGGACCCCAGGAAGGTGGAGTCAGTTGCAGAATGGGAACGGCCGAAGACGTCGACTGAAGTTTGTAGTTTCCTGGGATTAGCAGGATACTATCGGAGGTTTATCAAGGACTTCGGTGTGATCGCGTTGTCGATGACAAAGTTGACTAGAAAGGATGTACCTTTTGTCTGGGATGATCGTTGCCAGCAAGCTTTCCAAAGTCTGAAGAAGAAGCTAACTAGTACTCCAGTGTTAGTACTGCCAGAGCCTGGGAAGGGCTATGTTATTTTCTACGATGCTTCCAAGAAGGGCTTAGGATGCGTGCTGATGCAGGAAGACCATGTAGTTTCTTTTGCTTCACGACAACTTAAGAAACATGAGGAGAACTATCCGACTCATGATTTAGAGTTGACAACAGTGGTTCATGCATTAAAGATTTGGAGACATTATCTTTATGGAGAAGTGTGTCAAATCTTTATAGACCATAAGAATATGAAGTACATCTTCTCACAGAATGAGCTAAACATGTGACAACATCGCTGGATGGAGCTAATCAACGATTATGACTACACCATTGAGTATCACCCTGGTAAGGCAAATGTGGTAGCTAGCGCGCTTAGTCGAAAGTCTTCTTCTCTCTCCATAAAGGAGGCACAGTTGAGTTCCTTGGTATGCCATAGACGGGATATGTTGTATCCTTGCGGCATATGAATGTGCAGTTGGAAGTTTCCTTATTAGCAGGACTTTTCGCAGAGATGCAAGTCAATCCCACATTGAGATAGCAAATCAAAGACGCACACCAAACAAATGATACAGTGCAGTTGATCAGGTCAGAGCTCGGCAGCGAAAGGCGTGATGGGTTCCTTGAGTCTGAGGATGGATTAGTTTGCTATCATGGTAGGATGGTGGTCCCCAATATTGATAATCTAAGGAAACTAGTGCTCGAGGAAGCACACACATCGATGTATGCTATGCATCCAGGGGTCACCAAGATGTATCACAATCTGAAGGACCTGTATTGGTGGCCTGGCTTGAAGAAGGATGTAGCTGAGTTTATGGCTAGGTGTGCGGTATGCCATCAAGTCAAGGCTGAGCATCAGAAGACGGCAGGTACGTTGCAACCCCTGCCAATACCACAGTGGAAATGGGATCATATAACCATGGATTTTGTGGTTGGCCTGCCAAGGACAACAAGGAATCATGATTCCATTTGGGTGATAGTGGATAGATTGATGAAGTCTGCCCATTTCATACATGTGAAGACAATGTATACAGCCGAGAAGCTCACTCAGGTATATGTAGATGAGATAGTATGCCTACACGGTGTGCCAGCAACGATAGTTTCCGACAGAGGTCCTCAGTTCCTGAGTCGTTTCTGGGAATATTTACACAAAGCGTTGGGAACACAGTTGAGGTTCAGCACCACTTTCTACCCGCAGACATATGGACAGTCTGAGAGGACTATTCAGACCTTGGAGGATCTTCTTCGGGCTTGTGTTTTGCAGTTCCTAGGCAATTGGGATGTACATCTCAGTTTGATAGAGTTTGCCTACAATAATAGTTACCAACGGAGCATTGACATGGCTCCTTATGAGGCCTTATATGGCATGAAGTGCAGATCTCCTTTATGTTTGTATGAGTCTAGTGAGTATTAGCTTTTGGGTCCTGAGTTAGTACAACAGACAATAGAAAATATCAAAGTGATACAACAACAGTTGAAAGCAGAACATGATAGGCAGAAGTCTTATGCAGACAATCGCCGATGACCTTTAGAGTTCCAGGTGGGAGACAAAGTGTATCTTAAAGTCTCACCATGGAAAGGTGTGCTAAGGTTTGGCCAGGAGGGTAAGATAGCACCCAGATATATGGGGCCATACCCGGTCATAGCACGTATGGGCAAGGTAGCTTATGAGTTAGAGTTGTCGCCAGAGTTGCACAGGTTGCATCCAGTATTCTATGTCAGTATGCTGAAGAAAAATCATCCAGATACAGGAACAGTGATACATCCAGTTGAGGTCGAGCTTGATGAAGACGTGACTTACGAGGAAGGTCATGTGACAATCCTTGACAGAGGCGTTAAGAAGTTGAAAAGGAAGGACCTGGTTCTTGTAAAAGTTCTTTGGCATCATCGTGGCGTTAAGGAAGCCATGTGGGATCTTGAGGAAGAGATGAGGAGGAATCATCCCTCACTTTTCTCTTTGGATTTCGGGGACGAAATCCCTTTGTAGAGGGTTATAGCTTGTAAGGACCTTGACCTCCGTTTTGGGCTTAACCTGTTTTCTTTGCCTAACCCTGGTGTTTAGTTGCTTGCTAATCACCTTTAGTGGTGATTAGGGTTTGTTTGTGCTTGTTGAGTGTTGGAGGTGCTACTTGCAATTTACCCAAGTCTAGGGTTTATGGGCAAGTTGTCACCTTAAGAAGTGTTCTTCTCTCTCCTTGCTTCCTCTAGTGTTGAGAGGAAGGGTTCGACTCATTTCTTTGGGCTTTGATGAGCCTTGTTATGCCTTGTTCAAGCCTTACTTAACCTTGTTGGACCGTGTGTCGGCCATAGGTGTGCCGACCATGGTTGTGTCGGCCATAGGTGTGTCGCCCAGGAAGGTGTGTCGGGCATGGTGATGGGGTGTATCGGCCATGGACCCCTTTGACCCTTTGACCTCATTTGTGTCACCACTAGTGGACACTTGGTGCATGATGCTTGCATGTGGCAATGGCCTTGGACATGTGTTTAAGGCGAGTTAAGGAGGTGGCATTGCCCATGGACAAGTGTCCCTAGGTAGGCGACACCTTGCTTTGTCTTACCTTGGTTTCTCCTCCACCCTATCCTATATATGTACCTTCTTTCTCTTGCTAAGGATCTCTTTAGTTCCTTGGTTTCTCTCTTCCTTGGTGGACGACATTCTTCCTTTACAAAGCTTGGTGGCCGATCCTTCTCTTTGGAGTTTTCTTCTTCTTCTTCTAGTGGTGGCCGAACCCTAGAGTGCCTTGCTCTTCTTTGTGTGGTGGTGCTTGATCTTGGAATCTTGGTTCTAGGAGCTTGGAGCTTGCTTAAGGCGGGTTACATAACTCCTATCCCTAACCATAATACTTTCCTCTATATTCTTGTATGTTTTCATATGATCATATCGGCCATGTATGTTCTAAGATAAGTTTCTTGCTTAGTTGCACCTAGTTGGATGAACCATGGTTTAGAGTTTCCTTGTTGAGCAACACTCCTTTCCCTCCTTGGTCTAGAGAAATTAGCTTGAGCTCTAGTAATGTGAGCAATACCCCTCTCTCGTTTAAGTTGAGAGGTGAGCTTGTATTCTAGTTACTTGAGCAACACCCTCCTCTCACCATGGATTCGAGAGGTGAGCATTTTGGTAGATGTAGACCTATGTCAAGGTTGATCCTTGTGGTTGCCCAATTTGTGATAGAGGTTGTGCAAGACCCCTCTCTCTTGGTTGTTGAGAGGTGAGCCGATCTTCTTGATCAATTAGGGTTTGGTGCCCTTGTGCTTGAGGTTGATGACGATCTTGTTGGGTTGTATCTTGCACGATATGGCTTGGGGATGGTGCTGCCTGATACCTCTCTTGGACTAGAGTTCCGGGTTGATATGATGATGTTGGGTTTGGACGATACACCTTGGTCTTTGCCTTGTGTGTTGGCCGATAGGATGAGGCTAGCTTGGTTGGATGATAGGATTTCCCTTGGTGCCCTTGTATCGAAGAAAGATGTGTACTCTAGTGGGCGTTATAGGGTTGGCCTGGGCGCCATGGCCGATATGGTAGTTGTTGCCCGATATGGCCCTAACCATGCAGGGGGTAGGCCGATAAGGCTTTGTCCGGTTCAGTAGAATGTTGTCACCTTGGATGCACGACATGCCTCATAGACCTAGTTGCACATTATGCCTTGTGCACGATATGTCTTGGTCTCTAGTTGCACGACACCCTTGGGTGATGGTCGTTACCTACTGTGGTTGGCCGATATGAGTGTAGGCCGGTATGCTTTTAGTAAGGGATGCTACCCTACCCGTCACAAGTTGTGGTGAGGGACACGCTACCCGCCACCTCTTTTTGTGAGGGTTGTGAGAGTTTTAGTTAGGGTTTTGATAAACCCAGGTTGCATATAGATGATGGTTCCATGTTATTAATGATATTACATGTGTTTATGACCATCTTGAATCATGTATATATAATGATGAGTAAATGATAAGCTTGGAAGTATATGAGTTGCTTCACATGATTATGTGACCCATGTCTATGGTCACAGGTTTGAGGCATGAATGATAAAGTGTATAATCATCAATGTTGCCCTATATTTAATAGCATGATCTTCCTTTAATCCATGATGGCTTCAGTTATCTCTATGAATGTATATACTAACCATGCATGTATTTCATGCGGATTCATAGCCATGTAAAGGACTATGAGGTATATATATGTTTGAATAACACTGCATTGATGGTCAATCTTGTTAATGAGATAACCTGCAACACCAGTTTGATGTGTTTAGGTCTGAGGACCTGAGTTTGGCTAAAAGTGCCTAGTTGAGGTGTTATCCTCTGATGATGAAATCAGGGATTGTTATCCCAAATGATGAAAATGCCTTAAGAGGCATTGGTTTCTTTTGATGAGGGATTGAAATCCCAGGATATGTGATGGTGGTAATAATAATATAACTTAATGTTATGTATGTGTTACAACCTGGTTGCCCCAACAATCTACTTAAAATATACTAACTAATTACAGTGGAACATATTATGTAGTTTGCCCTGGCCATAGACCCATCATCGTCAGCAGCTGGTGATGGTGAAACGAGTTCTCCTGGTAGTTAACCCGAAGCGCATATTGTTGAATATGCGAGGTTTCCCCTAGCCTAAAATATAGAGGATTCGAGTGCAGCTGCGGTTGCAGACTCGGGATAGATGGAGCATGGTGAATAGGCCCATGGCTCAGGAGATGTGATAGAGCATGAATGCGTTCATGGCTCAGAGCACGGTGATTTGGCCCGCGGCTCAGATATACTAGCGCTGAGACCTGTACCAAGGCAGACTAGAGTTATGGGTAGTTGTGGAGCTGACCCTGTGGCTGAAGCCACTTAAGCATGAGACTGTGGTCCTACTTTAGTTCTCGTGTACTGACCACGAGGTGGTGAGGTCGTGGAGTCCGGCTCTTCCATTGACCTTGTATGGCACTGGCTCCAGGTTTCGCAGCTGTCGGTTGGATCTGAGTGGTGCGGCTCACTTCCTCAGGGCATAACAATACGTAATCCAACCGAATAGTATTTATTGCTTAAGGCAAAAAATGAAACATTGGTTGAGACCCTACTTGTGTAGTTGATCTTGTTATACCTTGCAGTTACTTATACGTTCCTTATGTTATGTGGTAAGATCTTATAAATCTTATCTTGTCAATCATGTTCCATAAAGATATGCTTGGTTATATGCCTTCCGTACACCTTGCTCAATATGCTACTCTTATTCTATGCTTTATCCATTACATGTTGTTATTGCTTTAACGTTCTGAGGTTTTATGGTTTCAGTGGGGAGTTATGTTTCTTGCTGGGACTATGTGTCTCACCCCGTTAGTTTACACCCTTTTTAGGTGTTCGCGCTAGACGTGGTGGTGGTCGCGGGGTTGCGGCCGAGCAGCAAGAAGAGCAGTAGAAGGCAAGAGATGGATGCGCTGTTGTTTTGGTTATTTTGTAGTAGAGTCCTAGAGTCATCCCTGTACTCTCAGGTCCTCGGAGGTGTTTTGACGATGTTTTATGATGTATAGTTGATGAAGCCTTGTATATCCTGCTGCCAGCCGGATATGGCCTGTTGTGTATAGACAGGTGATGAACTCATGTGTGGACATGACAACTGACCTTCTAAGCTGTGGATACGTATCAAGGCTTATAAATGTTTTTATAACCTATGTTCTTGCAGGATGAGGATCTGGATGTAATAGTTTCTTGGTTTATATGCTTTCTGAAATCGGTTTTAACTACCCCATGTTTTTGGTAATAAATGGTTTATGGTGTTTTCCGTACGTTTTCACGTGACACTTCGTTATCTGTATGATAGCGGGATGTGTCCCCACAATTAGGGTCTCATAATAATATTCCACCACTAAACCCTAATTACAATACCTCCCACATGTTTGGAGAGCACTAGGGTTAAGCACTATTGTTAATGATTAGCCATTCATAATCACATCATCTTATATAGAACATTACACTATGTATTAATCATGTATGTGCATATGTGTGACGATCTTGCTTACTCATACACATGTAGTGATCATATACTCATGTATGTGTATCAACCCATACCATCAACATGTGTCATGACCAACCATTACACATATGTCTCGACCCCTCACACAACAAGTGTCATAACCGAGACACTTCCACATGGTCACGACCAAAACTTCGACATCATTTACAGGAGGACCACAATATATGAAACAAATTTTTCATGATGCAATGACTTTATGTGCATGGGCATGTTCACCTGATCTATTCATAATCCAAAAGTGGCCTGAAATACATGAATATATCCAACATTTTGGTGGAAAATCAAGTGAAGATCGACCAAATATTGTATCTAGAATTTTAATATTAAGCAAAAACAATTAAAATATGATATCATCAAGAAGAAACTATTTGGAAAGCTAATTGCAGGTATACATATTTATAGTCATTATTTTATTTATATAATATAATAAATGGTTTTTTTTTATTTAGATCTTTCAGTTATAGAGTTCCAGAAATGAGGACTACCACACATACATTTGTTGATCACTCTTGATCATCACCGTAAAATTAGATTTGCTGAACATGTAGACCACATTATTTCAACTGAGATACCTAATATTCATGTTGACTCTTTGGCATGTGAAACTATTTGTAGATGTATAGTTCATGGTCCTTGTGGTGTTTACAATGAAAACTCTCCTTGTATGTTTAAAAAAAGATGTAGTAAATACTATTCAAGAAAATTTAACGAAACAACTACTTTCGATTCAGATGGTTATATAATATGCCGAAGAAGAAATAACGAGAGACAATTCACTTTGAACTCAATAAGTATAGATAATCGTTGGATTGTACTTCATAATATTTAGTTGTTAAATAAATATGATACACATATAAATGTAGAAATATGTAATCAGGCATAAGCTATTAAGTATCTACACAAGTACTTACATAAAGACCACGATAGGGCTACCACTGCTGTACAAAATGGGAATAACACAAGTGTTGATGAGATAGCTGGCTATCTAAATTGTCAATATATATCTGCTTCTGAAGCATCATAGAGAATATATGATTTCTATATCCATCACTGTAGTCCTTCTATCTTATGTTTAGATATATATTTGTCGAATGAAAATCATGTAACCTTCATAGATGATGAACCAATTAAAAGTGTAATGAAACAACCATTTGTTGAAAAGACTATGTTGACTGAATGGTTCCAAACAAATACAAAAACAAATATTTCTAGAAATTTGACATATGTAGAATCTCCACAACAATGTACATGGGATAGTAATAAAAAAATTTGGTCAATACGTAAAGGTGCTTTTTCAATTGACTGACTACCCCATGTTAGTCCATGTGTTGGTGAATTATATTACTTAAGATTGTTACTGTGTAAAGTTCCTGGTGCAAAAAATTATACAGAATTAAAAATAGTGAATGGTCATCTATGTAATAATTTTAAAGAAGCATGTCATGAGATAGGTTTGCTACCAGATGTGTTTGAATGGGAATATGCTTTCATTGATGCTATTACATGGGCCACATCTTAGCAACTACGCCATTTATTTTGTTCTCTACTACTATGCACTGAAATAAGCAATCCAAAAAAGATATGGAATGATTACTGGAAAATTTTAACTGATAATTTTAGAAATAGAATTCCTATTGATTCTAATATGCCAAAACAAATAGATGATGAATCAGATTTGAAAAACAAAGGGTTACTACACATTGAAGAAATATTGAATAAAAACAGAAGGTCTTTAAAAGACTTTGTTGGGTTTCCATTGCCAATACTCTTAGATGAAAGATTATCAGATAATAGACTAATTCGTGAAGAGTTGATGTATGATCGTATAAATTTATGTGCTGAATTTAATGAAAGATATAAGAAGTTAAACACAAAACAACTTATAATTTTCAATGATATCATCCGAACATGATACTCTCCTATTGGTTCATTTTTCTTTATGAGTGGCAGTGGAGGTATAGGGAAAACATTTTTATGGAATACATTGGCAGCAAAATTGTGAAGCGGTGGAGAAATAGTTTTAGTTGTTGCTTCGTCAGGAATTGCAGCATTATTATTGCCAGGTGGACGCACAACTCATTCTAGATTTAAAATACCCTTAGAATTGGTTGAAAACTCAACATGTGTTATACCATTGAAGCCAGATTTGGCTAAGTTGATTAAAAAACAATGTAATAATTTAGGACGAAGCACCTATGATGAGTAGATATGCATTTGAAGCATTAGATAGAACTTTAAAAGATATTATGCATCCTATAAAAGAAAATTCAAAAGATCATTTAGTTGGAGGCAAACCTGTTGTTTTAAGTGGTGATTTCAGACAAAATTTACATGTTATACCTAAAGGAGGACGATCTGATATTACCAATGCAACTATTAGTCAATCCAAACTTTGAAATCAATGTCATATTTATGCACTGTCAACAAATATGCGTCTTGAACATGCAAGTACAAACTTTAATGATGATAGAAAAAAGGTTTATTGAATGGTTACTAAAAGTAGGTGACAATAACATTCCATATGTACACGTAAATGATAAATATCATGATAATTGGATTGAATTACCTCAAGAACTATTGCTGAATGAGCCAACCACTATACAAACTTTAATTGAAAATATTTATCTAAATTTTGATGTGAAGCATACAGATCCAAACTACTTCAAAATGTGTGCTATACTTGCACCTAGATATGATGAAGTTGATGATTTAAATTGCTTGTTGTTAGGCAGTTTACCATATATTTCATCCTTATATTATAGTTTTTATACCACAGAGACACTTGATAATAGCAAAACAATTGATCGTACTTTATATTCTGATGAATATTTACATTATTTGAAATTTTCAAGTATTCCAAATCACGCTCTATCATTAAAGGTCGGAGCTCCAATTATGCTTATTCGAAACATAGATCAATCAATATGATTCTGTAATGGAACTAGATTAATAGTAAGAATGATTATCCTTCATGTTTTAGATGCTGAAATTATTACAGGAAGTCATATCGGTGATCATGTTTATATCCCCCGTATTACTTTCATGGAAAAGAAAACTGGAGCACCATTTATTTTTAAAAGAAGACAATTTCCTATTAGATTAGCTTTTGCTATGACTATAAATAAAAGTCAAGGACAAACCTTACAATCTATTGGACTATATTTAAAAACACCTATTTTTTCTCATGGACAACTATATGTTGCCGTTTCTTGAGTTACATCAAGAGAAGGTTTGAAAGTTATGACATGCAATTGCGATGGAATTCCAAAAAATCTTACAAAAAATATAGTCTACAAAGAAATATTGCAAATTGTAACAGAAAGATATACAATTACATGAAGTTTATCCATAATATAATATATGTAATCATATCATATTAAATTATATCATTTTTATTATAGATTATGAAATTATTTATTTTGTTATATATTATCAAACTTTTGTCAGTCACACATCCAACTAAAAAGTTCCTTTTTAAATGTATTATTCTTATCTCCGATTTTATTCTATCCATAGGAGATTCACATTAAAGTATGGATGATAAACACACTTTCAAAGTAGATGATGATACTTTAGAAGGTAAAAAACTCTACATTCATCATTCAAATTTTGGATTACTTACTTTTTTCTTTATATCATTCTAATCTCTACTTTTTTTCTCTACATGTGATGAAATACAAACTATGAGTGATTTCAAAATCAAGCAATCAACTTATGATACTCCAAAAGGTAAGATAACACACAACATCAACGAAAAGCAAATGGCATATGATAAAAAATACAATCAATTTATTTTTACAACAAAATTAGTTTGACAAGACATTCTTATATTTATATTATAAAACAATTTCTAGATGAACTCTTATCCATGCTTCTATTTCTCCTGGTATGTGTACATCAGGTGCAAGTCAAGTTACTAACAAACAACTTGGTAGTAAAAGTACTATAGAACATAAGTTCAATATTATTAACCTATACATTAATAGTATCAATCACATTTTATGTTAAAATAAAATCAAAAGAATCGTACATCTTATTCATTTTTACCTACTTTGTAAATAATTTTTTAAACAATAATTTGTAGGTACAGAGAGTTCCAATCTCAAAGAAATTAGTCCCAAAACACCAGCAAAAGAAATGGTTCTATTTAAAAGAATTGCAGAATTTTAAAGTGATAAACCAAGTGGAGATATTAAAAAACTGAAACTTTCATCTGATCAGTCTTCTTCAATAACTTCAAAAAAGACTTCTATGCCTCCAAAAGATGGTACAATATATTATCATCATTTTGGTTAGTTATTACAAATAAAATAATGATCTTATATGTAAATGATCTTACATATAAAAATTTATATAGAAGAGATCAATAAATCATTACTTGTTGTCTTACAAGGACGCAAGCCATCTTTATTTCGTATGATACATCCAATTCGATAGGAAGTGGTACTTTTTGTTCGTGTTGCAAACAAATGGAGACGTATAATTGACAAACCAACTGGAAAAATGGAGTCATTTGTAGTTACTCTCACAGATTCTGAGGTATTTTTAATTTACTTTGCATTATGTTATTTTAAAATTACCTATATATTTTTAAAGAAAATTTGAATTTCTCTAGAGTGATGAAATGCAAGCAAGATTTTTTCATTCAAATCCAACTAAATGAGATCAGTTGCTTACTATAGGTAATAGTGTAGTGTTGAAATCTATAAGCATTAGAAAACTCCAATTTGGTTTTCAGATTGTGCCTCATAATTTTATCATATTAATCAATGACGGCTTAATTGATGTTGAGGTGCAAGATGATCAAACAATATCATATCCTAAATACCACATCACACCATTAGATGAAATAAGCTCATTAAAACCTGAAAATCGAGCTTTAATTGGTAAGTTATTAAATTATAACAATGTTTGATGCTTATTGTATACAAACTTAACTATTTTCTTTACTAGATGTGGTTGGAATTATCTAGAAATTAGAATCAAGAACTATGTCAAGCAACTCCCGTATCAGTCTCCATATTGTAGATCAAAGGTGATTTATAATGATTACCTAGAATAAATATGTGTTTCTAATGTAAATAATGTGTATTCATTTGTGACATAGTAATTGCTGCATCCGATTGACTATGTGGAATGAACTTGCAAAAAAAATATGATGATGACTTGGTCATTGCTGCAAAGAATAATGTTGTTCTTCTTGCAATGAAAGTTAAAATTGATACATACAATGGTACATAACAACATATAACTCTATTTTCATTCTAATAAATGCATTCCTAACAAAATTTCCCTTCATAGATGAGTAATGCATTGCAAGCACTGATTATTCAGATCTCTATATAGAACCAACTGGTCTTAATGAAATTGAAAAACTGAAAAAGTGGTTAGTATTGGCTGATGATGTCAAACAAACACTCATATTTCAAAAACAAAGAACATAATATAATTTATGGTGCCTTTCTAATTATTTTACACATTATAGGATTTTCTAAGGATAAATTGAAGGGCAAATTTTCAACATCAATCCGTATATATAGCAACAAACAAGTGGAGAGAAGCACTCAATTTGTGACTATTCGTGACGTTGTTCTCCATGCACAATCTATCATTGATAAGGTAATTATATAATTTAGTAAAAATGTTATTTTGAACTCCTATATTCATATCGTAGACTCATAGATTGAATTTATTTTTATTTTTTAATTACAACCTCTTTACTTCACAATAAAAGGCACAATTGCAAATGTATCTACTGAAGATGAAATATTTTATGATTGCTGCCAATCATGCTCAAAGAAGTACAAGTTAGCAGCAGACAGTACACGATGCTATCACTATGGTGTTATTGATTGCATTCCAATAATAAGGTAATGTCGTTAATGTACACTAAATTGACATATAACGTTCTAACAAACACATATAGTTATAAAAAATGTTTCATATGAGGTTGAAAATAAAAGCCAATATTCTTGATGAAAGTGGAGACGCATACATTACCCTATTTGGAGAAAATGCAAATTCATTTCTATGTGTCACCACTGAAGACTGTTGCAACTCTTCACTGAGGTTAATCGATAGTTTAGCATAATAACATCTACACAAGTAATTATTGTGAAACCTTGAGCTAAATTGAATAATAAATGTTACTAATGAATATTTTGTTAGGATGAAAACCAAAATGTTATTGAAAAAATATTTGAGGAACCAATTAGAAAAACATTTACTTTTCAATTACAATTGAGTAGAGAGAACCAACGCTACACAATGAATAAGGACTTTACAGTCACTTCTTTTGATCAAGGGAAAAACAAATGACACTCTAGACAAGGTAAAACATGCTAAATAATTGCTTTTCAGTTTATAAAATACTCATTTTTAAAGAACAATTGACATGATGAAAGGTAAAACATATTCTCATGTCATTATTGCTTTATTATGCATGAATAATTACTTTCATAATGTACATATATGTATATATGTATGTGTGCATATATAGCTATGGAAAAGCTCATCCTACATGAAAATGTTGTTTTTGGTCATCTAAAGGGAGCCCATATGAAAAAGATATTGTCTTAAGGTATGCTTTTTAATTTTAAAATTTTATTTCTATTGTTATAATCGTTTTAGGCACTTTTTTCTATATAATTGTCTTAGAAGATTGTATCTGCAAAATATTCATTGTTTTTTCAATTACTAAGTAGTCATTCTTTAAGCACAATTTGCAAACTTCATATGAGATATAAATTCTAAAATTCATATACATTTTTCTCCTTAATTTAGTTCTATCTAATTAGCCAATCACTGATACATGCTTTTCTTAAAAAAACTCACAAAAATATCTACAAACAATCAACTAAAATTTTATTTAAATCTTCATACTTCCATTATCTTTTCAAAGTATCTCTTGTTCCAAACTTCTAGTTCACACATGATGAAAAACTTTATTTTTATCAGGAAGAATGGACACATCTAATGCAGCTAGCCACATTTAGTATTTTTGAAAACTAAATTATGTTTGCCCTATATATAGTCCTAACTAATTTCCTTTCCTTAACAGTATTGTATTACAACTAGAGAATATTCATATCAGTCCTTACAACCAACTAGCTTTGCTGAAATTTAGATGTTAAAGAGTTGGCAAGTAATGATGTCATACAAACATTCATACTAAGAAAATGAAAATATAACATATGGCACGAAATTTTCATGTTTGTTACAGTTTCTCTAGCAATCAATGATGTTGGTTTTCATGAACATGTCTTAATTAAGAACATATTCCACAACACTTGACTTCCGTACTAAAGAGAACTCTATAAAAAGATGTATATGTTTTTACAACAAATATTTCATCTTATGCCTTACATTAAGAATGTTTCATTCATATGCAATGAAATGATAATGATTATTGATGTTTCACCTCTCTCCTTTATACTACCACTTCTCTCAAAAAAATTGTGGGAGGATAAAATAGAATCTTAAAACTCTTTATTATTCACCCCATCTTTTTCCTATACGCTAAAATGAAACCAATACAAATATACATCATTCTACTCACAACATTATCACTCTTTTGATTGTAGATCTTTTTTTATATAAACATTTAAATGTAGCTAAATCTATACTATAAACTTATAAAAAACAATCTTTATATTAAAGCATGTAGATTAACCGTACATCATTAAGAACATAATACCAAAACATATACATCTATGACCTCAAACAAATAAATTTATCAAAAGCTATTGTTTAGCATCATAATGTTTAATATGAAAAACTCAGAACAATGTATATATAACTTATAATTAACATTAATTTAACTTACAAATGATCTTCATTTTTGGATCGAAGGCATGACTCTATTTTGATAAGTTAATATAAAAAAGTCAATCTACCTTTTGGAAGAAACCTACTGGAGTAAATTTTGTATGGTACATGTTCTTTTTCCTATATCATTATTCACTGTTAGTAAACCATCATCTACTTAGTTAGAAATCACGGGGAGCTTTCGTCTACCGCTCGGCTTCTCTGGCGATCGCCCTTGCGATCTAGGGTTAGCGTCGGCGGGCCTTGGGCTTGGGGGGTGGGGGCGGCCGCGGCTGGTGTTTTTCTCCCCCTACGCCCCCCCTGATCTTCTTCCTTGCCGCGACCTGTTTCAACCATGCTGTCGTTCAAAGCGTCGGCTGGGTTTGCTTCTCACCGTCACCGTACGACGGGCTCCCGGGGTGGCGGTGGTGCTGGAACGGGCGTGTTCTAGGGAGGCCTTTCGCATGGCGGGGGACTTCACCCTCTGCGCCCTGTGCTTGGCGCCGCTGACCTCGGCAGGCTTCTACCGCGTCGGGCTGGGTGACGATCGGTTCTAAGGAGCCGTGGCTTTTCTTTCCCCTTCCTGCTCTTTCTCTGTTCCGTTTGGTTTTTTGTTTTGTTTCCTTTTGTCTCGTGTCTGGTGATTCAGTTGGTGTTTGTGTTATCTTCATCTTTTTGTCTACGGTTTGTGGTTCTTCTAGTTCGTCTCTTCTTCGTGGGAGCAAGGAGCCCTTGTTTTGTTGGTGTTCCTACTTTGCTGGGGTTCCTTTTATCTCATACATGTTCCTTTCCTGTGGTGGTCGTTTGTTGGTCATGGTGTGCCTCGGGTCCCTTCTTGGGCGGACGGTGAGCTCGGGCGCCCCCTTGGTGCTTCAGGCAGAGGAGGAGAAAGCTGGGTGTGTGCTTCGTGCGGGTCTTCCGCCCCCTATTCGCAGTGGTGGTCGGGAGTGGTGGTGGAGTTCCCGGCACCCTCTACTTCCCGCCCTTGTATCCACATGAGCCATCCTTCCTTTGTATCTGCATCGCTGGGGCTTGCCCTCCATCTCGGGTCTCCTAGTTGGTGCAACCTTAGTGCTCGTCGCGGGTAGTTGTGGTTCTCGTCCTTTTTGTGGGCGTTGTGTCTGTGTTGTTAGGTTTGTGTCGTTGCTTTGGGGTCGGGCTCTTTGTCTGGTAATCCTTCGTTGTCTTCATGATGGTTATCTCTGTCAGCAACCTTGCGAGCTCCTCTCCAGATGTACTCATAGGTTCTTACAGATTGATGAATTCCATCCCAGATAGCTGTTTTAGATAGCCACTACAAGAGGTGGACGGTGCAGAAGCGTACCTATCGCATCCTAATTTGAGCCTTGTGTTATGTCTTTCCACAGAAGGAGTTGCTCTTTGGTTACTTGCCGAGAGATGTCTATCTTGTAGATGTCGTATGGCTTACTTTTAATGATATTGAGCTATTTAAAAAAAAATAAACACTGTAGTATATAGTATATATTCTGTTTTTATGTTCAGTTAAAATATCAATAAAGAAGTACATATTACGTTATCAACCAACACTCTGCTACTAACTATGTTTTATGGTGACAAAGAGTTCATGATAGTTGCAATACAATTCATTTTTATTTATTGCTTAGTCCAGTACTTTGTTACATTTGGCGTTTCACTATGTTGCTGGTTAGTCGTTCATGAGTTAGAATAATATTTTCAGCATACAACAAACATGTACATAACAATGCCTTTTCACCATCTACAACGATTTCTTATATCACGCATCGAAAAGTTGCACATTACAAAAGACTCATGCTGGTGAATATGAAAATCATCATCACCAACTATCTTGCTAAGCCTAAAACACAAAAACTATTGTTTAAAATCATAATGTTTAATATGAAAAATTCAGAACAATCTATATATACTTTATTATTAACATTAATTTAACTTACAAATGATCTTCATTTTCAGATCAAAGGCATGACTCTATTTTGATAAGTTAATATAGGAGAGTCAAGCTACCTTTTACAAGAAACCTACTGGAGTAAATTTTGTCTGGTACATGTTCTTTTTCCTATATCATTAAACACTATAGTATATAGTATATATTATATTTTTACGTTCAGTTAAAATATCAATAAAAAGCACATATTACATTACCAACCAATACTCTACTGCTAACTACATTTTATGGTGACAAATAGTTCATGATAGTTGCAATACAATTCGTTTTTATTTATTACTTAGTATGACAAGTTGAGAACCGGTCAAATGACAGAGTCAGGCAGAAGAAAAATGAAGAATACAAGGTAGTTTAGACGGGCTAATTTGCTAAGACGTAGTTGGATATAGTTTGGTGTAAAGAAAAATAATACGAGTATAACTATAACTTTTAAACTGCTCTGACTAAAACCTCTATTTATGAAAATATTGTGTAAATA
This sequence comes from Alisma plantago-aquatica, assembly GCA_963693085.1. Taxonomy (NCBI): domain Eukaryota; kingdom Viridiplantae; phylum Streptophyta; class Magnoliopsida; order Alismatales; family Alismataceae; genus Alisma; species Alisma plantago-aquatica. The sequence continues at coordinate 1,094,627,579 of OY856411.1, forward strand.
TCCCAATTAGTTATTGGTGTTAACCAAAACAACATTTGATATCTAAATTACCAAGATTGGTAATGACCCAATCTCTAATTAGGCCTCATGTGATTCTAAACATGTTTGTCGGAACTTTGCATGCACAATATTGCATCTGGTATGTCGCTTGAATATTGGAACATCTCGGAACATTATTTTTTGCTTGTGGACTCATTATTGAAATTTCCTACAAGTGGCTTTATGACTTCAACAACCCCCATAACATTTAAGTAAGATAGATGATAGTTCACTCTCAGCAGCGTATAATAATGATTATGTTGACAACTAATGATGGAATATAAGAAAATAGGTGGTTTACAAACTCACGACTAAGTCCCAACACATTCACCACAAAAACACATGCGTCTAAATAGAATTCAATATGAAACTCTGCAAAATGAAACCAAAAAACATACCAAGGATGCAACAATAACTCAAAACTTTGTCATTCCCATTGAGATAAACATCTAGATACATATAGATCGTCATCAATTAATTAATAGTTGATATTTGATGCAACTACTTATGTGTAAGATATCAATTTTAGATGCTGGAATTCGACAAATAGTTCAATGAGGCTCCATTACAGACACACAAATATTTAGTGATGGAGACGGTACTCTGTCTATTGGATAGCAAAAACTCTTTATTTTGTGCTAATGTTCACTTTTATTTAGAGGGTACGCTGAGAATACATGGACAGAGGCCGAACAAATTGGCCTAATCGGTTAACTTCTAAAGAGAGTATTAGATTTGTCAATAAAGTATTGTGCCTCCAAGAACTTGGCGTTGCTAACAGCTGATTTTTGCTAGGCTTATCACAAAACTCAGTCAACATGCATTTTCATTCTAAAGTAATGAAAATTAGGTTGCAGTATCCACTGTAACTGCACTTGGTGTATCACCTCACCCATGTTGGGTAGCAGAACATCATCATACTAAGGGTTCTCATGACATAAGAACTATGCATAAAAAAACATGACCATATCATGGGTCCCAATGACAAAAGAACTATTGGACATGAGAACATGATCATAGAAACATGATGTAAAATTCTTTTAACTCAAACATGCTTTGGATACTTGCAGCTATTAGGCATTAAAGTGGTAAGAGAGCATAGGAAGGGTCCCGATGACATAATAACTGATTTACTGAAAAGACACTCTTAATTAATATTTAAGTTGTAACCCAATAAAAATATGACTGATAAGACGATGTCAAGTTTTGATGTCTGGGTAAAACAACTGGCTTGACATTTGACTGACAAAAATTTGAAAATCATAGATCTTTATCAATCTCAGATCTTAATTATATATACAATTTTTACTGCCAAATGACAGACAAATCCAGAATATTGAAGACAGAACACCAACTATCCATCACTTGTTTGATTTTTTTTCTTTTCTATTTTTGATTTTGACATCCTCTCTTCTCTTTGTAGTAGAGCCATCCTGGTGAGCTAATTGTATAGTCTCAATCTGCTCTCATCAGTTAGCACCCAGTTTTCCAAACCTGCGAACTTGACATGCAACCTGGAGTACTCGCCAATGACTACTCTTTACAATTGCTCGCCCAGCTCTTTTCTTGCCTCATTTCTTGAAGTGTTGCTGCCACTTGCTAGAGGTCCTTCACCGTTCAATAATAAATAACTTAATCTATATGCAGATTGGAAAATTTTCTTCTACGAAATTCTCTGCCAGTATATGTCTCTAATCACTAGAACTTTTTGGATATATGCACTCAAGACTCTTGGGAGGGGCTTCAAGTTCGTTTTAAGGGAAAACGTATAAAGATAGGTAAGGGAAATTGATAAAATAGATTGTCATATGTAAGAAAAAATAACAGTAGCTAAAAAAAGTAAAAACAGATAACATCAAGCCACGAATCAATACGCTCCTTGCATCTCGATCTTCTTTTCTACCTAAGTAATAATTTTGATGCACGCGATAGCTACTGTTATTACTCTGAACTTGGGGCCGAATCGCCCATATCTGGAGACTCTCAATGCATAGCTCCAGCAGCTGCTATTATTCCTCACGCTGCTCCACTGTACAGTCGAACCATCGACCTTCTTCAGTTGGTTCCATGGGGTCATCTTCAAATGATAGAAGAGTTCCATCCACACACATCTTCATGCCCTTTCTTAAAACCACCACTTTAAATATTCTGAAATTTAAATATATCAAATATATGTTGTTATTTTCTAACAAATTTAGTACCGTTGGATCTGGACAGTTACTCCATTCAATTGTTTATTCTATGCTATGCATCTATATAGTTTTGGATATGTATTAATCCGTAACTTCATTTTCTTAGGATTTTACATTACATAACTTTATCTTCTGACGTACATATGTTACTGATATTTTTTTTTTCTGATTTCTACATTTTCTATTTTAGGAAAAAGAACTCGAGGATCATAACTCTTCAGTAATTTGGCAAACTTGTGACGTCTACACCAACAGATAACTGTAGTCATGTCTGTTTTTGTAAAGAAAAACTAAGGAAGACACGACAAGACAATCTCTTGAATATGTTACAATCAATCAACACAAATCAGCAATAACTACTACTTATATTAAGCCCTGCTGTATATAAGAAGTGTTCCTTTTTGTTGTAAAGAAAGGCTCTTACAAAGCCATGTTACCTCACCTTAGTTGTAAAAATAACTATACTTTTATATATATATATATATATATATATATATATATATATATATATATATATATATATATATATATATATATATATATATATACATACATACATACTATGTCTTCTTTTGTTCATTTCAAACTTTCCGTTTTGACCATGCAATTTGTTCATTTCAAACTTTCCATTTTGACTATATATTGTATGCTATCCGTATGTAATTTATTCTGAATTGAAAGCATAAATTTAATTTTATTCTTCTTTTCCTTCCGTTTAAACTAAAATTTATGTGTGATTCTCCAGCCCGTGCATAGCACGGGTTTCTGCCTAGTGTCAATTTGAGGCGATATGTAATAAGATAAGCCCTGGTTGTAGGCACATGAACAAAACGGGAGCGGAAAGCGGAAAGCGGAAAGGTTCAACGCGATCGCGGACGGAGTCTTGACGTATCCGGCCTCTGTCCGGTGACGACGAGAGCAAGTAAGGTATCCCGCCTCTAATTGTGGAGACAACGAAAGCAAGTTGCCGACGCGGCGAGCTATGGGTTCCACCGTGCGGTGGAACGCTTGCTGGGTTGTGGGGATTGCGGCGGTTGCAATGGCCCTGTGCTTCCTCTGCACCGGAGCTGAAAAGTTAGAGAGTGAATGGCAGGGACGGGGCCTCATCAGCTTGAAGGAGGCGCAAGGAAACACCTCCTATGAGTGTTCTCCGTCGGGGCACTGTGCCCGATGCCAGTACTCCGAAAAGGTGAGGCAGATCTTATCGCCCAATCAGATCGCTGACTGGGAGGTTTCTTGTTTCCCGGGCGACGGCAAATGAAGAGCTAGGATCCTCCGGGGCGTCTTTCAAACGGATTGTTGATTCTACGGGTGATTCCTCTTTTAGATCAATGCACCACGATACCTTCTTGCAGTGGAAATGGTCCTGAGCAAACACTGGGTGAAAATTTTATGGCGTGGTGTCACATGTAGCCTTTTCTATTGTGGAGTAGCCTTTTCTATCTTTAAACAAGATGAATATTTTTGTAAAACACACCGAATGATTTTGCTCTGAGTGCAATTGCAGTTCCTACTCTGAGGGGCCTGTTTAGTCGGATGACAAATTGTAAGCTGGATGTGTATTTTTACACAGCAAACTCGCAGTTTGGAGCCAGACTACACCCTACCGAAATAACTTTGGCTGCTCACGACGGCGCTGTGGATTAATCTTGTTCGAATTAGTGAACAGATACAACTAATTGGAGCAGTAATCATCTCTGAGATAAAAGCATTGATTATATCTTAATAAACCAACCCCTTCTTTACTTCAACATCCAGCAATTGCCGTGAATTCAACATGTGTTAATCTCTCCATTCTCGCTAAAGAGAATAAAAGTAGAGCCGCCTTTTTGTTGGATATTTGCTGCTGGAATGGTTTGTAACTTTCTATATACAATTCTTGTAGAATGATGGGAAATACAGATGCAGTGAAACTGGTTACCGCATGCCTTTCAAGTGCGTAGAAAACCGGGACAGAGCAAGTGATGGTAACGACAATCTCCAGAGAAGGTTACTCCCTTTTGACGGTTCTAATAAACTATTAAAGATATCCATATGTGTGCTAGGAAAGTGGGCTCACCATATCATCTTCGAACTCCTTACGAACTATGTATTCTGGATTGCAGAAATTTGCTGGATGGTTCTTCGGAATCACAGGATAGTAAGCCAAGTTACATCACCTATAGGAGCTGTCTGCCTCTGGAACCTGAAGAGAGACTGTCTGTCTTTGGTTTTGAGGTATTTTTCTTGAACACTATCCTTTTCATGCTTGCTCAGAGCATCAGAACGCTGTAGACAATTGTTAACTGCACGTTGAAAATTTCATGTTATATTTATACAAAGATCAGTATTGGAAGATATGCATATTGTGCAACCATATGGTACATTGCTATTGTCAATTATAAATTCGATTTGGTGTCATTCCGTGTGTTGATTCCTTGAAATTGATTCCCTGGTAAATCTTTTCACACCAATATGCTGATCAAATTCCCCAAAACATATGAAATCTGGACAATTTTCTGCTAAATTTCTTATTTAAGTATTGTTGCATAGCTTGAATTCCATCAGCATCGGATTACATTGGTTTTATATGAGTGAAGTTTGGATATGAATCATATGATGTATTTCTTACATGTCGCTTTCAATGTGGCAGCAAAGTTCTGTAGTTAGCTCTTAGGATTTATATATGTTTCTAGATTACTTTAGATAACAGAAAGGTTTAAGATTTTTCAAGCTAATGTAATTGACAAATAGAATTGTGCTATCCTAGAGACACTTTGTATTTCTTAAACATAAGAGGATTGACTAAGAAAACATAAAATGAGAGCTCGAAAAATAAGCACCAGTTCTCTTTGTACTTGGTGGTACTTCAATTGGTGAAATTGAAAGAATGCTGGATGTTTCTTCAAACTACATGACAAGGTGCTTAAACTAATGCAATCTTGCGGCCACCTACAAGGGATACCCCTTCAAATCTATTCCAGATCTTCTAATAACCTGATAAGGAAGCTAATCTATGGACTTTGATGACCATTTCTTGCAAATGTGGCATTTCTCCTCTATACATACACCGTCAGTTCATTATATACATAAATTCAAGATTAGAAGCATAACATCAATAGTCTACTATCACAAGATAATTTGAAGTTGTGTGATTTATCGTTTGTATTCATTATCATTAAACACACAATATCACAAATCATGACGCTAATGTTCTTTTTGAATGTGAGAACCTTTGTCATGTAGACAGCCAACTCCTTCTTGGCGATCTTATCTGAATATAAATATCAAAAGGATGCTTCAATGCAGTCAAATCGCGATGTTTTTCTCATTGTTCAGATTAAAACTTTGTAGAAGTGTTAAGAATTTAGATAGTAAGCGGCCCAGTTAAGGTGACAACGTAATCTTCTTTAGGATTTAGAAGTAATGGCATGGTTAAATGACTTTTAGGAGACCTCAACTCCCTTATATTTGTAATTGTCTCATTTTTTTTGACGGTTTGTAATGGTCTCATTTCATTTTATTTTTATAGTCAATTATACACAAATCCGATTAGAGGCATCACGATCAACAATCCTGAATAAATGGAACAAACTTGTAAAGGCTTTCATATCAAATGACTTGATTCCAAAAAGTAGGAGCTTGGATAGTGGCTCAGGCACTATCCCCTATGTTGCTCTTCGACCACTTATATTGGCTCCATTCATCTGTAGAGAACAAAAACCTCATAAACTCTATAATGTCAAAAAAGTAGCAAAATTCTAGGTCTATGAATCTCCACCTCTTAAATGAATCCGCACGCCAACTCTTTAGTGAATTTGCACATAAAACTCAAGGTTTTAGTCATTGTTTAGAAAAGTGGTAGTAGTATATGCATGTTTGAATTTTTTTAACAAATAATTAAATATAACCATAAAATCATATATTGAACTTATAAAAATGTCTAGTTACAATGTGATATGCAATTATATGTATATCTAAATGTAAGCATTCTAATATAGATGTATAATATGTTTGTATATGTGTATGTGGTATATTTGGAACGTTTGGTTACTATATGTATGAATTATGATATGTATACATATAAATGTACTAATGTATGTCTGAGCGTGTAGTTGTGTGAAAAATTCAAAACGTATGCATAAATGTACACATATACGTGTCAAATGTGTATGTATATGTAGATAAATTATACATGTATGTATACATATGAATATTAGCAAAAGGTATACCTATAAATATACAAATATGTGCGTGGTAATCTTCTATATATATAAAATTGTATACATATAAATATATGGCTAAAATGTACATATATATTATGTATATATGTTTTTATGTATGTATGTAGTGGACTTTTCAAAAAGCTTTTGTAAGGAAGATAAAGAGATATGTTGTTTATGTGTTTTACTCTACTTGTGTTTTTTTCCCATATTGCTTAGCTTTGCTTATTGTTTTATTCTCTTGTCCTATAGAAGAAAATGTATTGTAAACTCTTTGACTCACCAAATACAATTCTTCTCATTATTCTATATGGTATTACGAGCGGTTCGGTTCCCCTGCAAGTTCCCACCCTAATCTCCCCATGCCCCAGCCACCCCCTCCCTACCCTAACCCTTCTCCCTCTACCCGTCACCGCCCCACCCGCCACCCACCCCTGCCCTCTCTCTCTTCTCCTTCCCGCTGCTCCTACCTCACCGCCCAACCACCATGCCCTTCCTCTCTCCCTCCGCCGCCGCCAACAACCCCCACAACCCCCTTCTTCACCGCCACCAATTATTACCTCTAGTCGGCCTTCTTCATCCTATATGTCAAAATGCAAGACCGTTATTCTCATATCACCACCGACCCTCTACCTGCACCTGATGCCGTGGCGGATGAAAAAACCAAGCAAGCTTATGCACAATGGAGTAAAGATGACTCTGGTGTTATGTCTTGGCTAGTTAATAGCACCGAGCCACATATCAACCAATTATTGCTCTGCCTTCATGATGCTAAGGCAATGTGGGATAAATTGTCTCACGTCTACTCCCATCAGTAAAATCCAAAGAAAGACTTTGAGATATTCAAAAACCTGGCCAAGAAGGATTTTTTCTCTGACACCTCCGTTGAAGATTACTATAACCAATGCTCTGCTCTCTGGAACGAATACGAGATTTATCACCCATTGTCAGCTGACATCAAGGAAGCCCAGAGACAGTGTAATGAACTGCAACTTGTCCAATTCCTTGTTGGTCTCCCATCCTCCTTTTCTAGGGTCGTCGACCAGATTCTATCCGGTGATCCCTTTTCTACTCTTGGGGATGTCCTTAAACATGTTCAACATTTACCTTCAGTAACTTCTACTCCTACAGTGGAACATCCCGCTCTTGCTGTTCGCTTCGCACTACTAATTATAATTTTGACCGTGGACGTGGTCGTGGTCGTGACCGTGGTGGTCACCATCCTACTACCGCTGACCGCACATCTTCTACTGCAACAAGTCAGGGGCAACCTGTTGGTCCTCATTTCTGTAATTTTTGTGGACGAGACAATCATGGCTGTATAGGCGGCTAGGCGACCAGGCGTTGCCTGGGGACGCCCAAGCCGCCTAGGCGCCCAGGCGTTTATATATATATATATATATATATATATATATATATATATATATATATATATAGATTAATTTAATGGATACATGTAAAATTTATGAAAAATAAAGTTAAATCAGTATATGGTTAAATAATATCAAAATCAGTACATAAATAAACACAAATCAGTAGATAACTAAATAAAAATAGTAGCTAAATAAATACAAATAAGTAGATGAGTAAATACAACTAAGTAGATAAATAAATACAAATCAGTTGATCAATAAAGTTACATCAGTAGATGATTATATAATTTCAAAATCAGTGCACAAATAAATTCAAATGAGTAGATAACTAAAGAAAAAACAGTAGACGAATAAATTCAGTAGATGAATAAATACAAATAAGTAGATGAATAAATACAAATCAGTTGATAAACTAATATAAATCAGTAGATGATTGAATAATACCTAAATCAGCACACAAAAAATACAAATAGTAGATGAATAAATACATTAAATACAAATCAGTTGATAAACTATTATAAATCAGTAGATGATTAAATAATTCCTAAATTAGCACATAAATAAATACACATAGTAGATGAATAAAATACAATAAATACAAATCAGTTGATAAATAAAGTTAAATCAGTAGATGATTAAATAATATCAAAATTAGTACATAAATAAACACAAATCAATAGATAACTAAATAAAAATAGTAATAAATAAAAACAAATAAGTAGATGAATAAATACATAAGTGGAAAAGTAAATACGAATCAGTTGATAAATAAAGTTACATCAGTAGATTCTTATATAATTTCAGAAGTATAAATAAATTCAAATGAGTAGATAGCTAAATAAAAAACAGTAGATGAATAAATACAAATAAGTAGATGAATAAATACAAATCATATCAAAACATATAAGTAGATGGGCATCCAGGCTGCCAAAGCATATCTAAAACAACACTTTGTCACCAAGGATCTCGGCAAGCTGAGATATTTTTTGGGTATTGAAGTATCCAGATATCAAACAACCAATTTGGTTTCATGCCTGGAAGATCAACAACAGATGCTATCTTTCTGATAAGGAGGCTTATGGAGAAGTATAGAGAAAGCAAAAGAGATCTCCATATGGTGTTTATTGATTTGGAGAAGGCTTATGATCGAGTACCCAGAGAAGTGTTGTAGATGGTTTTGAAGAAAAAGTGTGTGCCAATCCAATACATTGAATTGATCAAAGACATGTCTGATAGCTCTACTGCAAGTGTGAAGACTCCTGGAGGAGGGACACCAACTTTTCCTATCAAATCTACTTGTGTTTTATCCCATATTGCTTAGCTTTGCTTAGTGTCTTATTCTCTTGTCCTATAAAAGAGAATGTATTGTAAACTCTTTGACTCACCGTATAAAATTCTTCTCATTATTCTATAGAAGAAAAACACAAATGGCCCAAACGAGCATGCCCCAACCAAACTTCGTTAGATTTGTCATGTAGAGCAGCTTGAAGAGGCAGAGCACTAGAAACCTTTCTAGGTATCTTGTAGAGACGATCAGTTTCCAAACTTTGATTCCATATATATTACCAATTCATCCACATCTAGCTATGGCCATCTTTGCAGCGGCAACCCAAAGAAGGTAGTTGGATCGATTGAACTTTGTAGATGTTATATGCATGATGATGCTGTCTTGAGATTTCAGAAGATGGAAAGATTTATTTTCCTCAGCCATGCTAACTTAGACTAGAAGAACCCTAGCGGATGAGGATCAGCCCAAAGGAATGGAGGAAGAAGCCAACATAAAATCAACAGACCAGAATTATTTTTGCTAAGGAAATACCACATTTGGAGGATCATTTACTGCGCAATTGCTTCATCTTCCCCTACAGTAGAGACGATCAGTTTCCAAACTTTGATTCCATATATATTACCAATTCATCCACATCTAGCTATGGCCATCTTTGCAGCGGCAACCCAAAGAAGGTAGTTGGATCGATTGAACTTTGTAGATGTTATATACATGATGATGCTGTCTTGAGATTTCAGAAGATGGAAAGATTTATTTTCCTCAGCCATGCTAACTTAGACTAGAAGAACCCTAGAGGATGAGGATCAGCCCAAAGGAATGGAGGAAGAAGCCAACATAAAATCAACAGACCAGAATTATTTTTGCTAAGGAAATACCACATTTGGAGGATCATTTACTGCGCAATTGCTTCATCTTCCCCCAAGGAATTGCCAAAACATTTGACTGTCCCCCCCCCCCCCCCCCACACACACACAAAAAAAAAAAAAAAAACACCCCCACCCCACAACCATTTGGGTGTTTGAAGAAAGGGGTAGAACAAGATGTTCTTGGATCCTGAAAAACAAGGGTACCAAGCCCCTTTCGAGGCTAAGTAGACAATCGTTGCACAACTGTTGGCCACTAGGACCAAGTGAAAGGAAAGGAAGAGGCTGGATGGAGCAGATCTTTACTGAGGAAGCTGTAGATGCCTCCAGAAAATTGACGTCACTATAATACAATATTATAGCAACTCGACAAAAATAAGAAAAGAAAGACCTTAAGGCTCCGATACATGATCAAAGGAGCCAAACATCACACAAAAACATGATTTATGTGGAAAACCCTTCAAGAGGAAGGGAAAAACCTTGGGAGGAGATAACCCCAAGCCTTTAACGGTTAGTTCTTTTTGTCTCACTGAAAATAGGGGGGAAGTCTTACAATATATAGATAAAAGGTGTTAAATGGATCCACCTCCAAGATCCATCTACCGCAAACAAGAAACATAAAATAATAAGATTCATCTACCACAAAAAAGAAACATAAATAAAATAATAAGATCCATCTACCACAAACAAGAAACATAAAATCAATGTTTTATAAAGCGGGAAGCGGGAGGCGTGCGGATGCCACCTGCTGGGCGCTTGAGCGGCAGGCGGGCGCTCAGGCGGGCACTTTTTGGTAAGGCGGGTTTCTAATTTTTTATACAATTTTTCATAAAATTACACATAAGTCTATATAAATCACATATTGTAGTTAGACATTTTACTTATGTAAAACACATTATACAACATAATGAGACACCCAAACAGTGTATGAATTATTACACAAGTCATAACTATAAAATAGTGGATGACATTATGACAAATTGCCATTAAATAAATACAACTCAAGTAAAAATACATGAAGAAGATCAAGAAAATAAATATAAATTACTGTTGTACCTGTAGATGGAGCATGATCCGTAAATAATTAGTTGATCAAATTGCAAATACGCCACAACATACCAACATGAAAATATAAAAACAAGAAACAGTTAGTACAAGAAATAGTTTATGCAGTGCCACCACAAAATAATTAGACTTAGACATTAAATTTCATAGACAATTTGCATGTAGCATAAAGAACATTAGCATACTGAATGTAAATATAAAACAAGTAGACACAAAATAGCTACATAGCAAAATAAACAAGTAGACATTAGTCTAATCCCAAATAGCATGAATGCCCAATAAAAAACACCACAAGTCTAATCCACAAAACATCAAAAAATGCTACAAGATCACATCCCCCCTTAGTTCAACCCTAATTGTCCCCGTCTTCCTCCATGTCTTCAGCACTAGAAAAGTAGTCAACTTCTGGATCAGCAACATCCCTTAGGGGATCATCTCTTCCCTCAACCTCCGGATCAGATTCCTCTTGGTAAGCAACTCTTTTTGCCTTTTCTCTTTGTGCATCACCAGGAGTAAAAGGGGTAGACCGAGCATGAATGGTGGGTTGGAGATTTCTTCTGGTCCTGGTATACACCCTTTCTGTCACCCCAGATGCTTCAGCTACTTCTCCCCATGTAAGTCCTGCACCTGGATAGATCTCATCTTCATCTGGATTGAGATCTGCAAGCCAATCCTTTGCCTTGTCTCTATAGTCAGACTCCAAAGGTTCTCCCTGTGCTTCAACTTTTTCCTTTTTGTCCTTGAGTTTTGCATTGAACTGCACATATACCAGATCATTTAATCTTTGGACATCAAGTCTGTTCCTCTTCTTGGTGTGAATCTGTTAGACATGTCAAAATGAAAATAAAAATACAAATAGATTAGTCATGTTATGATATCTAAATAATAAATATCTTAGATACATAATTTAAAAATCTTGAATGTTTGAGACAATTACCATCTCGAATGTACTCCAATTTCTTTCACACCCTGATGAAGTGCATGTTAGATTCAGTATCCTCAGTGCCATTCTTTGTAGATAGGGAGTACCATATCCATGATTTGTCCACCACTCCACTACTCATCATTAAATGCTATTAGTTAAAAACATAATAATGCTTTATATTGAATTTATCAAAATTGTTAAGTTTCAAGACATTTTACCGGGATCCAAATCGGGATTTGCTCTCTGTCTTATGGCACTTGGTTTCCCAAATGCCCCAAGACTCCGTCTATAGGCAGGCATCTCTTTCTCCAAAACAATTTTATCTTGAATGCCACTTTCAGGATAAAAAATATCTATGCACTCCATGAGTCCATCCATCACACCTTCTCGCGTGTTTATCTCAGGATCAGACCAAAAATAGTATGGATTCAGATAGTAGCCTACATTGTATAATGAATAGAACAAAAAATTAGAATACATTTAGTAGACATTGAATATAAAAATTAAAAAGTCATGCATAAAATTTCTTTACCTGCCACATGCAAGGGACGGTGGAGCCTTTTGTCCCATTTCTCATTAACAATCTCCATAACCCTCTTGAGGAAGGGTTGATCATGATCTAGGGTCTGTGCCAGCTCCTTTTTCAGCACCAAGCATTGTAGCATATATGAAGCCCATGGCTGGCTTCCTCTCACTGTCTACAAGGCGCAACACGTTGACTAGAGGCTTGAATATTTTCACAACAGACACCACTGAAGGCCAAAATGTAGACGATGTCACCGTGTTTGCAAAGCGCTCCCCCTCACCTGTCTTTGAGTACCTGCATTCCTCCCACTCTGAGGAACAAAACATAGATCTCAGCTCATTTCTTTTGTCCAACAAGCTCTGCAAACTAAGGTAGGCCGTCGCAAAACGTGTCACACCCGGCCTAACCAAGTCACCCTTAGTGAACTTCGTCATCAAATTGAGGGTGCTGTGGTGGCTGTAAATAAAGATGGCTAACTTCTTGCACTTCTCAATCACATTTTTTATCCTCGGCAACTTCCCAATCCCCTCTAGCATGAGATCTACACAATGCGCGGCGCAAGGAGTCCAAAAAATTGCAGGCCTCTTGTCCTTAAGAAGCTTTCCAACTGCCATATTAGCCGGGGCATTGTCAGTGACCACCTGTACTACATTGTCTGCTCCAACTTCCTCTATACAACTATCCACCAACTTAAAAATGAACTCAGCATTATGAATGTCAACAAATGCATCTATGGCTCTAAGAAAACTTGTACCTTTCCTACAATTGACACAAAGATTCATTACACTTCTTCCTCTTCTATCTGTCCATGCATCTGTCATAATGGAGCAGCCACTCCTCGTCCACTCATCTCTGTGAGGCTCCAATGAGTCCTTAGTCTGTTCCACTTCTCTTTTTAAAAGAGGCTCCCACAATTCATGGATTGTAGGGCCCCGCAAGCCAGGACCAAATTGGCCAACAACCTCCAACATCACATTAAAGCTCCTCAATGTGACCGTATTCATCGCTATCCCTGCAATTGGCATTGTGTTTCATGTGAGTGCTTGCTTATGTAGGTATACAATATGCTAAAATAATCCTAGGAACAAGATGAAATGATATATTAAACAAGTAAAGACATGCTTACCAGCTTGATAAAACCATCTTGCAATGAACTGCACTGCCTTCTTCCTTTCTTCTTTCTTCAACTTCATGTTAATTTCCTCTTGTTTTGATGACAACCTCTCCCTCACTACAACTTCTGGGTCCCTATTGAAAAACTGGTTAATCGGTCCAACTACCTTAGGCTTCTTTGGTTGTGAACCACCAAGAACTACCATATCCTCATCATCAGACCGCTCCCTAATGTTGACCTCCTCTCTAGCTTCATTCATTTCCTGTTGTTTCTTGGCCTTCTTTGCTGCTAATTTATCCAAATACTCAGTTATCTCCCTTTTTATTTCTACTGGCACATCGGGATAAGGATCCACATCTCCTCTCCTTCCAGCAAGGTGTTTCTTCAATTTGAAAATCCCACCCGTGGAGATATGTTTGCAAAACTTACAGCGAAGGCGATCTCTACGAGTCGGGTCTAGAAGATCACAATACTTCCAACCCGGATCTTGCGACCTACTGTTAGGAGCAGCATTTTGGAGATTCTCGGGGGCTTGAGGAGCAGACATATCATTGTCCATCTGCAAATTATGATGACAACAAGACATAAACAAATATTACAAATTTACAATTACAATATTACATACTATATACTGCATAAATTGAAAGAGAACACATACTTTGATCTTTTTATTTTTCATCTTAGTATTATACAATATTAGAATGTATGTACGATTTTATCAAATATATTAAACTATTTAATATTAATAACCGCTATCAAATAAAAAGTAGTATAGAATAGTAGAGTCATAATTTGCAGTTCAATGCTGGTCGATCATACAAGGATCAGTATTATAGAATTAAATTTAATAATTCTTACTGTAACGAGGTACTAATGTACTGTTCCCTATTAGACTATTAGTGTATTACAGTATTAGTATTCGACTATTAGTGTATTAATGAGGTAAAAACTATAGAAAAAAAGAGAGAAATATTACATGATAAACTGCTGTCCCGTTTTTGAATAATTTCAAATGTAAATCAACAACATATAATACTCGTATAGTAATCTATAATGTATTATATGATGAATAGATAGCACACAGCCATACACAAACGTAGATACTAGAATATAGTATGAATGATAAAAAAAAAATGAAAAAAAGCAATGAACAGCAGAAACGCAGGTTGTACTTATGAAGAAAACGAGGATTTAAGAGCCAATGGATAGAAAGAAGTGATTATAAGAGTACCTTTGGCTTGATCCTTCTTCTATTGAGCAATAGATGCTTCTCCAAGTCACCCGCAGCAGCAAGAAGCAAGGGAACGACCGCCACACCTTCCCTGTTCTTTCCGAACGTCTTGATCCTTCTTCGGTTCCTTCCGAACAGCAAGCAAGGGAGGCAAACAGAGGCTGCAATGTGTGTGAGGCGTCGCCTTCAGGGCCGCCGGAGACACTTGAACGCAAGGAGTGGCTTGGGGGCCGCCGGCTGTCTCTCCGGAGTCGTTGGGGGAACGTCGCAGACGAGGAGTCGCGTGGAACTGCCGCGTCGGGAAACAGAAGTCGGGGGGGGGGGTGGGATACGCAAGCGTCGCTTGCATGGATCCCGCTGATTAAGTTAATTCAAGTGGGTCAGGGTTATTTTTTTAACTTGGCAAGTGGGCCAATTTTTTTTTCGGGGCCCAAAACCGGTGCTCAAAATTTAGGCGCCCAAAGGCGGCCGCTCGGCAAGGGTCACCAGGCGGGCGCCTTTTGGGCCGCCGCTTCAAGGGCCGCTTATGGGCCGAACCAGGCGGTTGAGAGGCCGATCCGCATAGGCGGGCGCCCAGGTGGCCGCCTGGGCCGCTTTTTAAAACATTGCATAAAATAATAAGTAAATGAGCTAAACACATAGAAATAACTTAGCAAAATACATGATTACTTATACAAATGAATGGCTCTAGAGAAATCTCAACTCATTACAATGCTAAAATTCATCTTACTGCATCTTCTCGCTTTGTTGTTGTTTGTCCATCAACTATATACAACAATCGATGGACATGCATGCAACCACTCAACTATACAACAATCTACCAACCTTTAAGACTATCTAAACGTTATGTACTGATCCACACAATGTATATAGGCATCCATTCTGTATATACAATGTGCCCACCAAACATGTTCAACAACGTAATTCGTCTACACAACCATCAACCCCTATACAGGCGTCTGCTAAACATCTAGAACCAAATTCCTTATGTTGATGATACAACCACCGTCATCCCAAATCCGAACTTTACCCAAGCTTTTCTGAAAACACTAATGGATCCCAATCAGAACATCCCCTACAACTATGGATAAATTGTAAATAATAAGCTTATACATTTTATGATCACTAGATGATGAGTACTGTTTTACCCACTCCAGCTCCCCCAAACAATTCAATTTTTCGCAATAACTCGGGATCTAATCCCATAGAGATAATAAATTTGACTCCTAGAAATTCAATCTACAAGTGTGCTTGTTCCACCTTCTCCCTTACCATGGCAAGTTTTTGTGAAAAAACTCCGATGGGATGGGAAGAAAAAAGAAGGCGTTAAGAGACCCTCCTGGCCCAACCCTAGACACTCTAAGATCCTTTTGATTGCCGCTTTCTCCAGACCTCTAAGAAAAGCATGGAGTTTTTCAACAAGCCTTAGAAGGGGCTCTAGGAACTCTGAATAATTCTTTGAAATGCGGGTTCGATTCCCGCTATCCGCCTATGTTGACAAAATAGAATATGTAAAATGCGTCAAATTTTTCACCTTCCAAAAATTTCAAAAAGAAATCAGAAGTATATTGATTGTTCCCCAATAACCGAATACTTTTTTCTGTAAATACGCAAACAATCTGAGATATTATTATGTTAACATGAACAACGACATTAGATGTAGAACCATTCACAACATACAAATCTAGATGGTTAAACAAGTCTAGATGTACTATATGTGTAGGAGTTGTAAGCAAGGCTTAAAAAAGCGACTAAGACGGCTGATTAAGTGACCGCTTAAATGGCTCAATCCCTTTGTCACCTGATAAGTAGCTTAGGTGTCAGTTTAGCGGGCCAACAAAAAGCGTCTGCTTGATGCCTGCTTGAAGACCCTGTTTAGGCACCCCCTTTAGCCCATTGAAAAGTGGTTGGTGGGCCCAAAAGAAGGCCCAAACTTGCTGTTGGCCGCGTAGGGGGTTAAAAAAAACCTTATGGAAAAGCATTCCCTGCTCATTTATTTGTCGTCTACCTTATAATCCTGTAACATGTTTATCCTTACGCTGCACCTATATTAGTACATACATTGTTTGTAAATCAAGGTACATGTATTTGTAAATACCAATTATGCACCTTTATATGTATGTAAATGATCTCATGTATCTACTATTGCCTTACTATGTACTACTTATATTATATGTATATCATAATTTTATACTGAATGATCTGCCTGTATGTGTGTACTACTTCTCTGCTATGTACTCTACTAGTATATGTATGTACTAATTATGTACTAATTGGTCTGTCTGTATATATGTATTACCACTTTGCTATGTATTAGTAATATACTATACACAAGCTACCAATACAATCGTACGTGTCTCGTGTACTGTTATATGTATGACTACGCAGTTAGACTTTCTTCATGTCTGAACTTTTAATTGTCTTCTATTGGTTCAGTGTTTTACACTTCTACAGTTGTGTTATAAATTGTTTACAGTGTTGTGTAGGGTGAACTTTACACGTACATGATTTATATATGTAAAAAGTTTTTAATCAATGATTATTTTGATATACAAATGTGAGTAATTTCGTATTACATTATATAAAAAACTAAGCATCCATTTTTTCAAAAAGCACCCGTCTAAGCGCCTGCATGGTACTCAAGCGGTCACAAGGTGCTATTCGTACTTCTCTTGCTTCCCGATTAACAGAACATTGGTCGAAAGCCTGAGACTTTGAGCATAGACAACACCACTAAACTAATTACATGTAAGTTTCCGAATTGCAAAACTAAAAGTCTAAAACTAGTTGTATAAGTGGAAAACAACTACTTATGCCATCTCTAAGGATTTTATGGGTATCCCTTATAAGATTCAATCAAAATATTCAATGTCTTGTCACAACTTTGCAATGCAGGCAAAAGCCGCAACTATGAAGGTATTACGCTGTTGCATGAGAAATGAGAACAACACTGAGCATCTCCTCCAGTTAGTGATGGGAAAAAGCTGATGTCCGCAGCCATCTCACACCAACCGTTCTGCTCCAATAAACTAGAATCAAAATGGGAATCATAACCATATGGTTTTGGTGGAGTGGACGATGGTTATGTAGGTGTCCACCTGTGCGCGGCCATCATCCAATCCGCTGCATCACCAGCTGATGTAAAAAAAAACCTGGAACATTAGTACTGTAATTTATCTCTTTTCTGGTAAGCAAAATGGCATACGTTTTTCTTCTTTAATCCCCAACCTGCTAAAACGAAGGGTTGTACCTTTTGCTGCACTTGTTCCTTCCCCACAATCCCGTCGTCATTAGTACCTTAAATCCATAGTTCCCTCCCCTCCCTCGCTCTCAGTCCAGCTTACGTCCTTTAGCTCCCGCAGGCTGTTGTATGCTCTCACGTTTAGCTGCGTAGATGACTGCTAGCAGCTAGTGTTCATGATTTCCTACACCACTGTCATCTACACCGGCTCTACTCGCGATACTAGTCAAGCAGTAATAACACGTCAATATACAACACCAACCGCCTAACCAGCAGCCTCCGCTTCACTACGAAGCCCGACAAGTATGACTAGAAAAGAATGGAGAAGGACCCAAGAATGGTGTTTCGTCACGGGTGAATTCCAAGCATCATCACCATCACTGCACCTGCTGGTGTCTGCTTCTATGAGGCAGTCACCGGAGTCACAAGCATAATTATTTGGGCGCCTGCCTATGTGGCCACCGGGGGTCCACATCCTAGGCGCCCAGCTAGTAGGCTTCTGGGTGGTCTGTCCGGATACCTGAATGGCTGTTGGACTTTTTTGTTCATCATTTTTTTTTTATTTTTTAAGCAGCAACGTTGCTGCTATGTGGCTGAGTTACTTTTGCACCCAACTATTACCAATTTACGGCTGCTCTTCTATGAATAATTTATTGCATGCTCCGCAACTTTTTTCTTTACCAACCAGTAACTTTGCTAGTACCTATTTTTGTTGCTCCTCTACTAATAATTATTACTGATCCAGTAAATAAAAAAATATATGTCTATTTCTTTATCTTTATAAACTTGTTTTTTGTTTTGTTTTTTCTTCTCTCCCCTCACAGGATTTTCTATTTTCTTCTTCTTTTTCCTCCATCAAGCGACAACTTTGCTGGTATGCAATCATATTTTTCCATTTTCTTCTTATTTTTTGGCCTCCCCTCACAGTTCTCTGTTGTTTCTTCTTTTTGCTCCACCAAGCAGCAACTTTGCTGCTCCATTCTCCTTCTTCCTCCCAATGTTCCGTCCATTCTCTGTTACTGTTTCATTGTTTTTATGTTACTCTCGAAGTTTTTGTTATTGTTTTACTTGTTTCCCCTTTTTTTGTCTCCCCCACGCTCATGTTGCTGCATTTTGCTTTTTTATTCTTCCATCCATCTCGCACACTACTGCTCCTCCATTCCTATTCTTCCTCTTCTCAGATTTCCTCATCTTCCTATTTCTTGCGAATTCATATATTGCTCATATGTGTGTGTGTGTATGTATGCACACATACATAACTATATGTGTGTGTATATAATTATACATATATAAATATATGAAAGCCTAGAATTGCTTATGCCCCTTGGGCATCCCTGGGGAACGCCTAGCCGTCTAACCAACCTAGGTCACATGCCATTCTAGTGTTATGCAACTGCATGGTGCTTCAGCGGCTCAAACCGTCCATGCCATTCCTGTATGGGTTGCTTGAATCATGGCCGACCGCATTACATGATGTCATTGCTCGAATTTCTGTCTTGTAGGACGTAGACTAGTGTCGGAGAGTTCTCTTCCTGATGTCGTTGTGGGGGTACCCATTGATGTAGCACTACTACGGGAGAAAAACAAGAGATGAATAAATTTGCAAATCACAAATCAGAATTCATCTTCAAATTTAAATGCCCGGACATAAGCCATGAGGCTAGCTTATATAGACAACGTAACTTGACTCACAAGTAATCAAAAATAGGAAACTAAAATCCTAAATTAATGAAATTAGAGAAATTCCTAATTAAATAAAGCCTAAAGTTCTAAGTCAATAAATACCAATTAAAAGGCCCAATTGGGACCAATAAACTCTAATTGGGCTTGTCTTGGTACCGGATATGTCTTCTACGCAAATCCACCTTTACAGATTGCATCACAAATCCTTTGTTGTCTTCTCGTGTGACAACATGACTCCATTTCACTGCTGCACTCTACTCTGTTTTGCTGTCGCATTGAAGCTCCCCTGACTATTTGTGAGTTGCCTAATCTGATATGGTATACTCCCTGTTTTGATTCTAGGTCGGATGCACATTAGGAGTAGGCAAATTCCATGGACTTGTGTTTGCATATCTTTGTTTTTTTTGGCAAAAATCATCATCGTCGATGAAGAAGAAGAGAAAAGCTTCTCAATAGTCGATGAAGAAAACATCTACAACTAAAAATCACGTATATATTCTGCAGACTCTTTCACCTTAGTGTTGTTCAATTGCACAAATGGACCCTTCGAGGCTTAAAATGCACTCGAGTTGGCAAGAACGTTGTTGGTGCTTTTTAGGCGTTGTATTAGGGACTATGTTTGGGTGCAGCCGCAACCGATTCACATCCATGCGTGATGAATGGACAGTCCCTCCATCTAGTCACACAGTGGACAACCAAAGTGAAGCGGCTGTACATGGATGGATGGTGATGGATAATGGATGCACTGGATGAATCTGTCATCCCTACTTCCAATATTTTGATTGAATGCTCTCCTACAATGTGGGCAGTGAACTGAATAATTGGACACATAAATTTAAGCTAAAAAAATCGATATCCTTGTTCTTGTCTAACACCCTACTCACAGGTTAATTGATGAAAAAGAATCAAATTAGTGATGAAGCAGAAGACAACAACAAAAGGAGAGTAATCTTTCACTACCTCTTTTTGATCATATTTCTCCTTGAGAGCATCTTCCTGGTTCTCGCTATTCATTGCCATCCAATTCTAGGGAAAAGTGATGTATCTTATTCACATGACGTAACCCGCGTTGTCATTCATTGTTCCTAGTTATGTTTCTAATTTATATGCAAGGAAAATTAGGTTATTATGCTTATGTATTGAGTATGGAATCTGTCCGTTCTTATGTTTTCAGGATGATTATGATGTTGTACTTAGTGAGTTCGTATTTAAGTCATCATTATGCCATCGTTATGTATTGTCATGAGTTGATACAAGGAATCAGATATATGAAACATCATTATTGAACGAGATTTAGACAAGGAATCTGGGATGATGGTTATATGAGTATGATGGTTTTGAATATGAAAATAAAAATAGAGTTGTCGGTTTTGGAATTTTTGATTGCTTATGACGCTATATGAGAGAGACTCATTTTAGGGAGAAAATCCTCACCTAATTACTTCTAAGAGTGGTTACAACCATAGACAAATTGACTATCCTTACAAGATGAATACATCAAAAGATGTGCAGGGACTGTAAAGTCATTCTAGGATTAGGATTTACCACCCAATGTAGATAAGTGGTTTGGATATTGACAAAAAGATCAATGAAGGGAAGTGTAAGGATACCCGAGTTAGATGAATTGAGGGGCGAAAATCAAGAGGGGGGAAGAAATAACGTTTGACAATAACTTATAATAATTTTTTATATGTAACACCATGTAGAATGCTTGAGTTGTTTCACAATCAGAAATTATAAAGAGGTTCTGAGTGAGTCTTAAGTACAAAAAGTTATAGTTGTGGGAAAGAGACAAGAGCTTATTAAAATGTGGAGAAGGCATGCTAGAGATGCAAGCTAGCCAAGAAGGAAGCTAAGAAGTATACACACACACACAGACACACACACACAAACACACACACAAACACACACACACAAACACACACGTGTATATAGACAGACAAGCACACACACGCACACACACACACACACACAAAATGCTCACGCATATATATACACATATGGGATAAACAGAGGCATTCTCTCCCCCTCTTCCACGCCTGTGGTGGAGTGTGTGTGTATATATATATATATATATATATATATATATATATATATCTATATATATATACACACCAAGGCGGCGGCTGGGAGTGTGTGTGTGTATACATATACACACACACACACACATATATATATACACCAGCCGCCGCCTTGGTGTACCACCCTCTCGGACGTTCGACCTCCGTCACGGGCATGGGAGAGGGGGAGAGAATGCCTCTCTTAATCCCATATATATACATACACACAGAGAGAGAGATGATCTGATGTGAGGCGTGTACCCATGCGAGGATGCAAAACTAAAACTCAACCACTCATTTTTGAGATGGTATTAGTGCCTCAACAGTTTCTCTATTCTTGACAAGGCATCCTATAACTAATAATCTATCACCAGACTCTTCCTCCCACTCCTTAGTCATATTGACATCTTATTTGCATAACTGTTACTCCTACCATCAACGTTTGTCTTCTTCTATTCTCTGTCCTTACATTTTCCTCACATGCATATTCTTGTTGAGCATGCTTAGTTAAATGATCAAGTAAAACCCGGGGTGCATAAGATAATTTTTCAACGACACTGTCTAATCTTTGTATAATGTGAGATTGTAGGAAAAATATATCATGCCTTTGTCATTTTCTTGACCTCTTATACCATGTGTTCCTTAGCTCTCAATTATAACTAGGCATACCCCGTGCACTGCACAAGTTTGAGAATATTTGATTACTTTTAATATTGTAAACGTGGTGTCACATCACCTCATTTAGCTCAAGTAAAACAAAAGAAATAAAGATTTAGAGTTAATATGCAATTACATTGTGAATAAGGTAGACAAAAAGAAAAAGACATGTTGATGCTTGTTTTGACTAATGTTGACCATACATAGTGTTAAGGAAGATCACTATAAAGGGAAGCAAGGGATAAATAATAATAGCTTTTGCGGTGTCGAACGTCACCGTGCGGATCCTTCCCAGTGTCACACTGGAAGTAACCACGACCTCTACCTCCTTCAAAAGTGGTTGTGTCACATTCCCAACCCTAACAACCACAAAAAGACTACACAAGTGTAGAGACTGGTATGAATCAACTTTCACAAGGCTTGATTAGCTATTCAAAAAATTAATGGCACACATGATGCAACCCTTCCACAACCTTTCTCATTTGGTAGGATCAATGTAACATATGAGAAACGAAACATAAAATTTACTTTCAAGCCCTCTTACAACCTTTCATAGCCTTAATAGAATACACAAGGACAAATTTTAATTAAAAAGTTAAAGGAAAAGATGAATCCAGACCCTTCTATGCTCTTGCACGACTGCCTTATTAGAATCAATGAAGAAAATGTCTGATTTCAATGTCGTTTAGGTGGCCACAAAAACAGAAATTTATTGAAATTCCAACGGAAATTTTGACAAATGTGTTCCTGACATTTTGACGGGAAAACTAACGAATTAATTTATGATATTTTACCAGAATAATCTACTAATTTAGATCTACTCAAATTTGCAATAATATTTCATATTGGGTGTGTTCGGGGGGTGGGGTTTCCTCATGTGTGAGTGAAGGCTGAACTATTTCCATGGGTGATTTTGATGGAGAATTTGATGTCAATTTTCAATGATGAAATCAATGAATGAAGTCAATATAGTGTGCAAGCACAATGTATAGACTTTTAGACAAAACTGTTCAAAAAAATATGCTCTAGGTAGTCCATAATACATTAAGAAAGAAAAAATTTGGCGGTCAGTGCATTTCGACAATGCATTTCAATATCCGATTGCCTAACATATCGAAATAATTGGCGCAATTTCGACAATTTCACCAAATTTTAAACTATGATTAGAATAATAGACAAATATTGTACCTAAAACATTTAACATTACATACAATACTTTCGACATTCCGTCGCATATACAAGGACAATTTTTGTATTTTAGAACAACTTCCCCTACAGTAGTACATACAATTTTATTAAAACGCACAAGATCCAATTAGTAAAATTCCAGGCATACAACCCTTTCACAACCTTTCATATTTAGTAGGACAATCTAAATTTTGAAAAACTAAATGTAAAAAGTACATTCCACCCCTCCTACTACCTTTCATATAGGCTTATTAGTATACAGAAGGACAAATTTGAAATTAAAAAAGTGTGAGTTGCGAAGCACAATGCAATTGGTTATTATCTAAAACTGCGATGTGTAAGGGAGCGTATGGGTGTGCCAAATGAGATGACATTGCCTGCTGTTATACTAAGAGAGAGAAATATTGGGGGTGTATAAGAGTTCGAGTGGGAGAGATAAAAATATTGAGGAGGGAAATACTGGAAAGAGAGAGTAAGAAAACAAAAAAATAGTTTCCAAAACATGTTCTGACATGCGCACATGTCTCATCTAACACACCCTGTCGTGTACTCTTTACACCCGACAACATCTATCATGTTCCATTATGCACACGACGTCAACGTTCCACTACATGCAACCCAACGTCTATGTGGGAGCATATTCGATGCATACCCTAGGAAAGTTGGGATGAGTTAGCGCCAAGATTATAAAAACCGTGAGGTGTAACGAGGCGTTTTTGTCTTAGTGAGGCTAGGCGTAAGCCTCAAAATATGCATGAGGCGGTCTTAATAAATAAAATTATACATGTATATACAATTTATATATATATAATGATATATGTCTAAATATATTTTATGTATATGCATCTGTGTAGCATAAATATGTATGTATAAAGTTACAAACAAAACTAAAATGAAATATAAAATATTTATGGAACTTAATAAGGACATAAAGAAATTAAAGACCACCACAATGTTGAAGAATATGTGTAGAAATAATAAGATATCAATTCATTATACTATTAGATTAAAAATGTAATGAACATTGAAAAAGTAAGAGAGATAGAATTTTGAATTAGTAGGAACAAGGATCCAAAATTAGTTAACAAGGAGATGAAATTCACTGACATAGTAAATAAGAAGGTAACAAACAAAGGTAGATTTAGCAATGAAGATTGAAAGATGTCACTCAGAGAACGATAATTATAAATTTTAGTAACAAAATCATTATAATTAACTACAACAACTCTGAATATTATCTTCTAGATAAAGTGTTTGTAGATATCTTATTAGTAGATCATTTGGTGGTTAACATAATAAATTATCATCCAAAATCGAGGCTTGCGCCTCAGCTAAGCCTCAAAACCTTAGTGCTATGAGGTGAGCCTTAGACATTGTGAGGCGTAAGCCTCAGTCCAGGACATCGAGGCGTAAGCCTCGAGGCGCAAATGGGATAGCCTCGCCTCAAGGCGTAAGCCTCTAGAGCCTCAAGGCGGGCTTTTTTTTACCATGGTTAGCGCCGCTGCTCTGACACAATGTTCTACTTCCTCCTCTTCTTGTTCTTCCTCTCATATTTGATACACTTTGTCTCAATATCTATCCTTTAAATGTGATGGAAACTGCACACATAGCCAGTTGGGTAATCCTGCTCTACTGCTGGTCAAAACCAATGATACCCCATAGATGATGGAAGAGATAGAATATGACAGTGATGAGCTTGTTCGTCTTTAGCCTATCGACGAAGAGCTTGTACCGCCAAATGCATGGTGGGTAAGTTGCTCAGTGGGACCATTATCGATGGGGGTATCATTGGTTTTGACGGGTGGTAGGCTGGGATCACTCATTAACTCTTCTTCACCATAAGCATGTTCCTATCATTGTTTTGGGGGGTACTCATACTGTACTCACGACCACATATTTCATCAATCACATGCTGTCATTCATTTTGGATAATGAAATCCCTTTATAAAGTTTATATCCTGAACGCCTGTTATAGGTGGTTCCACCTAAGATTTTTGGATGTATTTCTTTTGTACGTGAGCTTGGTATTGCTTGTGACAAGCTTAGTGCTCGAGCAACTTTCTTTTGAAGGTAAACATAGTCATTATATAATGAAAAGCCAAACAACATCTACAAAGATAAGAAATCCTTGCAGAATAGGTAACATAGTGACAATAGGTACATCAACATCAAACAAGCTTGATCAGATCCAAATAGGACACTTTTGTAAAGATTCCTCTCCTTCGCACTTGTCCAAGCAGTTTTCAAACGAAATCTTTTCACGATGAAGGGTAGCACTTGCAATTTTGCGGAACCTCCTGTTTAAACCGAAATCCAATAGATTGCGGAAACTATTAGCCCCCACATCTATGAAGTACGTATACTCCAAAATAGGTGCCATACCCGTATCCGATACGTAATAAAATACTTCGTGGATACTCTTGGATACGTATCAGATACTCCAAATGTGTATCTATGCCGTATTCAGGCCACATCCAGTTGGTAAAAACTAGAAAAAAATATGGGCATGACATTGCTTGATTAGTGTTTGACACCAGCTCCTGTCTCAACCCTCTCGTGCTTAGTAGTAGCTTGCAACAAGGCTGTCACAGATGCTTCCTTGAAGTAGTTCAAGGTTAGTCACCATTCCTCTTGCTAAATGCCAATCTTCCTCCGCTTTATTGTTTGTACCTCCTCTGTTTTGTGGGATTCCACTTTTTAAAGAACTTCCATATGTAATCTAGATTTTTGTTTGTTCTTTATTGCAAACCAATTCATTCACCTTTACATGGTACTTGCGGATGCTTTCCCTGCTAAGGTGCAAGTTTTATGCACGTTGATGTCCTCCATATTCTATGGAAGGCTTCAATTTAGTATTGTTGGTTAACATGCCTCTTGTTTTGGTGACTAAATTCATTGTGATTTATTTTGGATTTCTATCTAGACAATATCTATTTCATCTTCTTAAAAGATAATCATTGCATCCCCATCTCCTTTTATATCATTGTTTGATATTATGGATTTGGTTTCCATTTTCTTTAGAAATAGTGATTTTTGAATGAAATTTGATTGTCTTCATCTATTTTTAAAATAAATATATTGGTTATTTTTTAGAATATTAAAATAAATATTAAAAAATTGCCGTATCCATGGCGTACTTGCATCCTATATTTTCAAAAATTGCCATATCCCCGTACCTGTATCTGTATCCATGCTTCCTAGCCCTACATGTGACAAAGCAGATGAAGATTATTAACTCACCAAAAGAAATCATAACAAGAGGGATGAAAAGAACTCTCGTCCATCTGCAAACTAATACACAATAGAAACCATGAAAAACACACACAAAAGACACTAAACAAGATAAAACGGCAACAACATAAATACAAACTGTTAATATATATGTCTTTATTTACTGTTCTGCTATTTTACATATATATATGGGCCTCATTGTAAATGTTCTACTAATATAAATATAAGGGTACACACATTGTGTAACCCTGAGCTCTCCAATTCTTGTGTTATTTCTCATGGTACCAGAGCAGTAGATCCGCCGCCGCCACCCTCCCACCCTTCTCTCTCTCTACCCCCCCCCTGCGTCGCCGCCGCGGCCGCACGCAGCAGCGGCGTGCTGCTGTGCTGCAGCAGGCCGCCGGGCGCCGCCGTCGCCTCCTGCTGTCCGACCACCGGTGCACAGCCCTCCGGGCACTTTTGGCGTGATTTAGTCCCCCCCGCAGACATTGTTGTTGCTGCCTACGTGTGCTGAAATTTTTTTCGGCCACATTTTCTGCCTGCCCGTGTTGGCCGTTTGAGCCACCATGTTCCTTGCTGCACTCTGGCGTAGTCCGTATGTGAGAGGTCCATCCGATTTGTAGATCTGTGCCTACTGCTGCCTACCTGAAGACGTAGGCAGCCTTCTACTACATGTTCCTGCCTTCTGCTACCTACCTATCACTCCGGGAGTTGGTCTACTTCTGCCTCATCGCGTCCTCCGGTGAAGATCTGCGCCGTCAAGTCACTACAGTCAAACTTGATGGGCGCAACTACCAGCACTGTGTGTGTTCCATGCAAATCTATGTTAAATCTCAAGGAAAAAAATCTCACTTGACGCGTGATCCACCTCCTGTGCCTGCTGCAACTGCCGACTCCAAATATGTTAAAGCCTATGATGACTGGGTGAAAGATGACTCTACTGTTATGACATAGATTCTGAATAGTAGTGAGACAAAAATTAGTGTCACATTATTATACCTGCAGACAACCAAGCAGATGTGGGATCAGCTTGCTAGCACCTACTCACATAGCCAGAATCCGAAGAAAGTGATATCAACAAACAGCTCAGTCCTCTGCGTTTCTCGGGATCTGATCTTACTGACTACTTCTCTGCCTTCAAGGGACTTTGGGGGGAACTGGAGGCCTACCATCCCTCGTCTACTGATTTGGCTACTATGCAACGTCAACGCCAGGAGTTGCAAGTAGTCTAGTTCCTATGTGGTTTACCTGATTCATATGCTGGGGTTGTGGATCAGATTTTGTCCGGTGATCCACTACCTACTCTACAGAGTGCTTTACAGCGCTTGCCTGCATCCTCATCTGAGACATCTACTGATACTGGTGATTCCACTGCACTTGCTGCGATGTCTGGTCGTGGTTGTGGCCGTGGACGCGGCTGTTCTCACGACACTCGACCCCCCTTGGTGCTGGAAAGGGGAGGAGCTCTTCTGGTCGTGGAGCATCTTCTGGACCTCTTGCTGCTGCACGCCCTCAGACGGGTCAACGGTTCTGCAGCTTCTGTGGCCGGTCTAATCATATTGAAGAAAAATGCTGGGAAAAATATGGTAAACCTGCTTGGGCCAATGCGACCACTGATGCTACTGCTTCTTCTGAGATAGCTACCCAGCCTGTAGAATCTGGTGCCTCGAGTACTTCCACTGTTGACTTCATTCGTGCTGAGGTCAAGCGTCTTCTACTTAAGCGTACTGGCTCATCTTCTACTGCCACCACCACTGGAGCACATGCTGCGACTTACTCTGGTTGTGATACTGCCTTCCTCACTACACCATCTTCTAGTATTGGTAATACTAAGTGGGTTATTGATTTGGGCGCATCTTCTCATATATCTGGGAATCGATCTCTGTTCAGAAATTTATCTAGACCGATTACTCATTCCTCTGTTATGCTTGCTGATGGCTCCAAGTCTGCTGTTTCAGGGATTGGAGATATTGTTTCTGAGTTCTTGTTGCGATCTGCGCTATATGTGCCTCGTTTTCCGCTAAATTTATTATCTGTTAACAAGATCTTGCGTAGCCTGAACTGTAGCCTGACTTTTGTACCTGGTTCATGCGTTTTTCAGGACCTTCGCACGAGGATGAAGATTGGTGGGGGGCATGAAGGTTCGGATGGCTTATACTACCTGGATCATCTGAAAAAAGTGGACAATGTAGCTTTGGCTTCTGCGTTATCTTCTTCAGTTTCGGCGTTACAATGGCACTATAGACTTGGTCACCCATCTTCTGAGAAACTGCGACATATTGTATCTGATGTTGGGACACATGTGTTTCAGTGCGAGTCATGTCAGTTAGGGAAACAAACTAGGGCTTGTTTATTCTAAACGTTCTCAGATTAGTAGTAAAAGCATTTTTGATCTTGTTCATGCTGATGTTTGGGGTCCATGTCATGTCCCTAGTCTGTCTGGAAACAAATATTTTATATTATTTATTGATGATTTCTCTCGGGCCACTTGGTTATTTCTTATGAAAAGTCGATCTGAAGTTTTGTCCACAATTAAATTGTTTTTTGCTGAGGTGAAAACACAATACTCTATGCCTGTTAAAGTTTTTAGAATTGATAATGGTCTTGAATTTGTTCAGAAAGATGTTGAACTGTTTTGTAAATCTGTTGGCACTATACATCAGACTTCTTGTGCATACACACCTCAGCAGAATGGCATTGCAGAAAGGAAGAATAGACAC